>OZ014521.1:126080615-127306345 GCA_963966055.1 Lathyrus aphaca | reverse complement strand
GTTCTTGTTCTTGTTCTTGATGAAGATTCAAAATTTGTCAACAAATATGATGCTTTGTAGATTAAAATGAAGGGAAAAAAACAAGTTACAACAAAAAATATATAAATAGGGTATTTCACTTCGAGTATTATTTCAACCAAGGTAAAAATTCACCTTTCACATCGAATATTAATTTCAACCGAGAAAAAGTGACGCGCTTTTTCAGTTTTGAAAATCTAAAAAATGTTATTGTTGGAGATCAATTTATGACTACTCTACATTTCTCTTGATTAACAGTGACTCGAGAAAAAAAATAGTGCACTTTCCATGACATTCCTACGTTACTTAGTCTTTTTTCAATTGAGATGAAATATAATTTTTATAGTAGTGAACATGTAGTATAAAAGATTGAATAATTAAAAAAAGTTATATATATATATATATATTCTTGTCCACTTTATGAAATTGAAATTGTTATCCTTTGTACGCGTATAAATGTTTAGGGTTTATCATTATGGTGGCGAGATTTAATGATAGTGTGTGACTCGAAAAGAGTAGGCGGTTTTTCAAACATTTTGGCTTGTAAATTGGGTTCTAGCCTTCTCATTCCTTTTTGGACGTCACATTGGTTGGACACTGCTCCAATGTCTATTTTTTTCTTGCTCTTTTTGCTGTTGTCAACAAAACGAGAAAGGTGCATGATTTCGGTTACTGGGTAAACTCGGTTTGGCAGTGGAACATCATGATTTGGGCAGAGTTTCACAATGTAGGGGTTTGTGGAGAATTGGATATGGTGTCATTAATTTTAATTGATGTACATCCTTCTTTAAATATTCCGGATAAGTTTATATGGCTAATTATTAAGTCGTCGGTGTTTACGATTAAATCCTGTTTTGAATCTCTTTGCTCGGTTGGCCAAGTTTTGGGGGCTGAATTGAAAATTGTGTTAGATCTGGCTTGGTCGGCGACAATTCCACTGAAGGTGAAGATTTTTGTTTGGCACTTTTTATTGGATAGGTTACTAACTCGTTCTAACTTTGTCAGGAGAGAAATTGTTTTAAATATGCGCGATAAGGTTTGTGTATTTTGTTTTCGTAGTGACGAATTTAATTTTCATTTGTTCTTTAGCTGCCCCAAGAATGCCATTGTGTGGAGGAGACTTGCTGGGTGGGTCGGCATTCTGGAAGTTGTGGAAACTACTCCTTTTAATCATCTCTTTAAATGGGTTATGTCCTTGTTGAAGTTTTGTTCCAAGTCATCGACTAGTTTTATATGGTTTGTTGATTGTTGGTGCATTTGGCGTTCCCGCAATCTAATTATTTCCATGGGTGAAATTGAAGATCCTGAAGGTATCATTGAAAGGATAATTCTTTTCTCATGGTGGTGGAATCCGTTTAAGAATAAATATAACTCTAGTTGCACTTATTATAATTGGCTCAAATGCCCTAATGATTTTATGTAACAATATTTTCATGGATTTTAACTCATTTTTGTGGGTTTTGTTATCGGGTTGGAGTACCCCTAATATTTCTTATTATTGAAATCGGTTGCTTCCTTTAAAAAAAAAGTATATGATTGTTTAATATATATTTTGAATGAAAAATGAAATCATAATTTTTTATAATTATTATATACAATAAAATATCATCTCTCTACTTGCTAGAAGGACACGTAGTTTGTAACTACTTTGAACCAATTTTCAAAAAACTATATGTCCAAATTCTTCCTCTTGAACATTTGATAGTTCTTTTTTTCTTTTTTTTTTTATAATTTACAAGTTCTATCGAGTGCCTAAAAAGACCTAAAAACATATTCGAAGCCTTGTACCTTTTGAATGATGAGATGCTTGTGCTAACTTAAAAAAATATTATACTTCTAATTTAAAATTTTACATGATACATTTCTATTATATTTGTTATCACGTCAATTTTTTAACCCACTCAAAATTGAGTGAACTTTTAAAAATATCTTTTGTTTCTATATTTAAAAATTAGGATACATTTTTTCTTTAATGTTGATCTTTTCCAGATCTATACATCTCAATCCCAAATTTACATATAAATTATTTTTGGATGTGTACATCCAAAAACAATTTAACCGTACTATTTACCACTTCGTACTTACTTTCAGATCTACCACCAATTTTTGCAATGCTTTTCTCTCTTCCTGTAAAGCACTAAACATCTCTTTTGCTTCTGAAATTTCATTTTACTTTTGAGACAATAAATTTTTATTATTCCTAATCTAATAATCTAAACTATCAAATTCAACTAATTTTAGTTCAGTGTTCGACACTACAAATTACTCAAAATTTCCATTTACACATCTTCTAATCTTCTCCACTATTTTCAATCTCTCCTCAAGGTTGGTATTTACTGAAACAAGTTTATCCTTTTTTTTTTGCTTAGTTTTGAAAGTGTCATCAAATTGGTGGTAGATCTAAACAGACAGGTTTTGGATGGACATATCCGGAAATAATTTATTTGTGAATTTGTAGTCCGAATGTGGAGATTTGGAGAAAAAAAATTAACATTGAAAAAAAATGGTGCGTCCTGATTTACAAATCCGGAAATAAAGAATATTTTTAGAAATTCATTGAATGTCTAAAAAATCTATTAGATGAGTTAAGAAATTCTCTTGGTTAATTAGTTTCAAAATTGAATATGTGTTACTTTCTTATCAAGCAAACTCATAAATTAATCTCCAAACACTAAGTCAATTCATCCTTTCATAGCTTCCATGTTCTTGGCTCAATATGTTCTCTGCTAATTAATTCATTACTAATTGCTTCCCATGACTATTTTCTTGGATAAGCCTATTGGTTGATGCCAATGATTCCTTGAACGTTGATATTCTTTATTCGATTCCATAAATAATAGAACCTATCTAGGAAAATGATGTGTCAACCTACGTCTCTTTGTTATCACCAAAATAAAACAATGTCTTATTGTTGAATGTTTTAATTAACCAATAAATAAAATCAAAGATAAGCACCGACTAAGAGAATTATGCTTAACTTGTCGAGAAAAAACTTGCGTAATACGCATTAATACAAAGTATATAAGCAAACGAAATTTTATAAGAATTGACTTAGCAAACAATATAGACTTTTTGATAAAATTTATAACTTTTCAAACAACTAACTACCAATGATCATAGAAAATGTTCATTAAAGAAAACAACTAATTGATCTTAGCTATGTGGATTTGTTTATAATTAGGTCAACTTATAGAGTATATACTATGTATTTATTTAATTAAAAATAAGAGATGTGTGCTTAACTCATTGAGAAAACAGGATTCATGGTCACTACTCCTAAAATTTAGTAAAGCAAAAGTGATATTATAAGAATTGATGATTTACCAATAGTCTTTATTAATTAAAACTTTAAGTCTACGCCAACAAACCTAACAACCAAACAGTTAGTTGAATTAGCTCTACGGGTTTATCTATGGGTATAATAACTTAAATAAGTTTATAACGGTTGAGAATGAAAGAAGTCACACATTGATTTAAAAAAAAGAAGATTAAATATTATATAAATGAGAGAACTCACACTCCCTCGTTGACCCCTCGAATAGTTTTAATAATAAGTTTTATAGATTTATTCAATTAAAAATAAATTATATATATAAACAATTTAGATCAAATTATTAAGAAAGAGAAATTAATAACCACATTAATAAATAAGTTTAATCATATTTGTTTGACTGATCTAATGGTTAAAGAGAATCATGATCAACTTACTTCAAGAATAAATTCTTTTAATTTACTCTATAATCGTAGCCTTCAAGAATAAATTTTTAACATTAATTATTTTTTATCCAATGACTAAAAAAATAAATAATAATTTTTTCTTTCCATATATATATATATATATATATATATATATAGACTGACCTAATGAATAGGCGTTGTCCAATTCACTCCTGCATCTAGGACGGGTCAATAGTCCAATGTCAAAGGGATCCACTGGTTTTTATACCCCTCAGTTGAGGAAGACTCGTCAACCATAGTTACATGTGGTCTGATTCCTCAACTCCTTCAGACTTCTGCCCGACATTTAGGGGAAGTCAGCCATATTCAGCCAAGGATGACTCCTGCTCGAACATATCTATGCTCGACACACATCCATCCGACATAGTATGCTCGGAGTAACGACTAGTTCTTGGCAGTTACCTATTTTCGGGGGATCCACGATCTAGGCCCAAAATAGGGACAATAGCCAAGCGTTGGGGATCTATATAAACTCTCTCACTTGAGAGGGTCAGGTATCCAATATTCACTCTCTTTACTCGTACTTACTCACTCTCTTGCCCTGTCTTACTTTGACATCGGTGTGTCTTGCGGGTACACCATTCTTCTCTCCTCGACGACTGATCATCATCATCATCCTCATCAACGTTCGTGGCCCACTCCAGATTTTGATCTCCAGAAGCGATCAGTGGAGCCGTCCGTGGGAATCTTGTTTCCTCGTCTTTCATCCTCGGATCGTGAATACTAAAACACTACGATTCAAACTCTCTCAATGGCTTACCGTGACGACTTAGTCGATGCCCAGATTGTCACCAAAATCCCCGTCAAATAACGGGAAAGTGATGGAATCAATCCCCCGCTCAGGGATCCCAACCTTTTTTAAGACGGACTCACCGCCTCCCCATCACCAGAACCAATCATTGAACCGGAGATCACTTCTGCTGATCTTCCTCTCATTTCCATCCCCGAGGGAACCAATGTGAGCCTCGCTACATTGGACGAGACTGTGAACAACACCAACCTTCTAATCTTGCACCAAAGAGAAAGAATAGAAGCTCTAGAAGAAGCTCGACGTACCAGATCCCCCTCTCTTGCGAGAAGGCTCCGTAGGTTTCATAGTCGTTCTCCTGAATGCAAAATGACTCGCCAACTCCCAAAGGAAGTTGGGTTAATCAAGAAACTAGTGTGTTCGTCTTCTCGATGGCACAAGTCCCCTGAAACCAGGAAGACTATGAGGACCCTCCATACGGGAACGCGACTATCTTCCGAGGGTGCAAGATACCACTCAAGATCACCATCCCCTCGACGACACAAAGGGAACCATTCTCGCTCTGTTTTCTACAACTCCAGCGACGAAGATGAGCCCCGTGGACCACTCTCCCAAGAGATTATCTCCACAAAGCTCCCGAAGGGATTGGAGAACCCTCATCCTCTGGGGTCCTATGATTGGACAACAGATCCAAACGAACATATAGAAAACATTGATGCTCTCCTTGACTATTGAGGTGTCTGAGGAGCCATCAAATGTCGTATCCCCCCCAACACTCAGAAAGGGAGGCATGGCTTGGTACAAAAGACTCCCCTATAAGTCCATCACCTCGTGGAAACAAATCGGGAGGACATTCTCCTGACATTTCACCATCTCTCACAGACATCCCAAAATTGAAGCCTTTCTTGAGGCAATAATCCAGGGAAATGATGAGTCTTTGCGGGCATATATCAAAAGGTTTAATAAAGAAGTCGTCCAGGTCTCAACCAACGACGGCATGAAGAAATACCTTCTTGAACGCGGGCTCCGTCCCTGTAGTGATTTTTCCTAGGCCATTGGCATTAAAACATCGACCACGCTTGATGATTTTCTCCTCAAAGCCTTGGCATATATACAATTCAAGGAGAATGAGGCATCCAATATTGCCCGTGATACTAGGCATCGAGAGGATTCCAAACCCTCCAAAAATTAAGACTCCTCGACATCACGTCGGGGAGGTGAAAAAAGAAAGGAATACTGCTCCCGTGAACCGCGGGAGCACAAAGGCCCCTCAGGGAGGTTCCATGAATATACTCCCTTCACTATATCGAGGGAAAATATTTTATTCGAATGTGCCAACTCCAAATTCCACCAGGAGGGCGTCAAGTTCCCCAAGCATTTGTCGGCCAAAGCCAACACGGATAAGACGAAGTACTGTAGATTTCACAAATCCCACGGGCACAATACTGGCAACCACCTTCATCAGGCGGGGTTACAACATAGTCACTGTGGGCTCGGTGAAGCAAAGGTTCGACCAGCTAATCAACATGAGTTATAATCAGAACTCAACGCTTAATGCTCCCCACGGAGGGTCAACATCCATATCCTTTTACAAGGAGGAGCTCCTATGTGGCGTACCCAACGCCAATATCCCCTTGCTCATTCGAGAAAAGACAGCCAACTTTGATGTTCGACGAATCTTGGTCGACCAGGGTAGCTCGGTGGACATCATATATTCTCAATTCTTCGCCGCCCTACAGCTCAACGAAACACATATGAAACCCTGCATAGGTTCCGACCTACAGGGGTTCAACGGATCAGTATCCAGACCCTAGGAATATATCGACCTGATTGTGACTTTCGGGGCAGGAGAGACTGCGAGGGAAGTCAAAGTCCAGTTCCTCGTCATAGACTTCCCATTGTTATATCAATGTATCTTGGGACACACGACACTGTTCGAGCTCATTGTTGTACCATCCACGTTACACTTGAAGATGAAGTATTACACTTCATCAGAACAAATGGTTACTCTTCACAGGGATATCGAGGTTGCTCATCAATGTTTTGAATTAACATCCAATAGGCTCAATGCCATAGCAGCCAAACCAAAGCCAGTGGCCAAACCCCGCTCTGCACAGCAGCTATGAGGAGTCGAAACCACACCCTCGCGTTGACTCGGTTGACCTTGACAACATGTTCACTAAGAAGGATAAAGAAGCACAACTGGAAGCAAGTAGTTCTTCGTCGACACGTCCAGTGCCTGACGGTGACTTTGAGCTGATCGTGCTTGGTGAAGACCCTACCAAAGGGGTAAAAATTGGTGCAGACATCCCCGACCTGGCGAGTAAGAAACTGAAGGCGTACCTTAAGGAGAACAAGGATCTATTCGCGTCGAGCGCAACTGAAATTCCCGGGTTGGAACCGGAAACTACCTGCCATCATTTGATAATATATCCATCTATCCGAGCTATAACGTAACGTAGGAGAAACAGTCCCAAAAAAATATAGAAGTTGTCGAACAAGCAATTAAAGACCTCCTAGAGGCACAATTTGTAACCAATACCAGGTACACTACCTTTCTCTCAAACGTTGTATTAGTGAAAAGGAGTAATGGAAAATGGAAATGGTGCATGTGCATGGACTACACCGATCTCAACCGAGCTTTCCCGAAAGATGTTTATCATTTACCTAACATAGATATATTAGTAGATAATTCTGCAGGTTTTAAGTTATTGTCGTTCCTCGATGCCTATTCCGGGTATTATCAAATACCCATGGCCATGACCGACAATAAATACACTGCCTTCATGACCGAATCAGGCAACTATTACTACAACGTAATGCCCTCCGGCTTGAAAAACGTAGGCGCAACCTACCAACGCTTGATGAATAAGGTCTTTCAAGCCGAAATCAAGGACATGCTCGAAGTCTACATGGACAACATGATCGTTATGTCCCATGAGGAAACCGATTAGACTCTCCATTTAAATAAAATTTCCGACCGAGCACGGAAGTCCAAAATACGATTTAATCTAGAAAAATGCACGTCCAGGGTACGCGCGGGTAAATTCCTTTGTTTTTATCTGACCGAAAGAGGAATCAAAACTAACCTCGACAATTGAAGACCTAAAAAAACATTCAATCGTTGAATGGGGTCCTCACATCGCTATCTCACTTCTTAGCAAAATCCGCTCAACACGCTTTCCCCCTCTTTAAGCTCCTCCGCAAGGAGACTGCTTTTGAGTGGACAGAAGAATGTGAGCAAACCTTGACACATCTAAAGAAAGCTCTATCATAGCCTCTGGTATTTTCCCGACTTGACTCAGGTGAAACACGGTTTCTATACTTGGCTGTCGCTAACGAGGCAGTGAGTGTTGCCCTAATATGAGAAACACCTGAAGGACAAAAACCCATCTATTTTACGAGCAAAGCTATACAGGGGCCCAAGCTCAACTGCCAGCAGAATGAAAAGATCTTACTAGCCCTCCTCAACGCAACGAGGAGACTCAAGCACTATTTTCTAGCGCACATAATCGTCGTTCGAACTGACCAACCCATCAGACAACCCCTTGGTCGACCAGATATGGATGGAAGGATGCTCAAGTGGTCCTTGGAACTATCTGAGTTCGATATTAGATATGAAAGTAGGTTGGCCCTCAAGGCACAAGTCCTAGTCGGCTTTGTGGCTGAAATGACCACCTCGGAGAGCGTGGCTTGTGCGTCTAGGAAAAGGACTATTTTCGTGGACGGGGCATCGAGCTCAATGGGCAGCGGAGCGGGGATTACTTTGGAAAACAATGAATGTATCCTGATAGAGGTATCCCTCGCACTTTCATTCCCCACTTCCAACAAACAGTCAGAATACAAAGCTTTCCTCATTGTCTTAAGGTTGGCCGATTGTCGTACCTCGAAAAAATACGATCCTAAAACAAACAACAGAGTCGCCACCTAATTCTATTTATTCTACGAGAGAAAAGGAAGATATAGACACAACCTAAATAAAGGATAAGAATGGTCAACGAAACCACTAATCTAAGTTCGGGAGTCAGTTACGCAAGGGGAAGGTATTAGGCACCCCTCACGTCCGTTGTACTCAACGGGAACCTCTTAGTCTAGTTTGCGCTTTAAATGTTAACTTATTATTATTGTCTTCTTTTAAGGAAATGTTTTAGTTATTATTTGTTATGGAGAAAGGTTAAGTTTTTTATTATTGTGACGGAGAGATAGTTAATTTTTTATTATTGTGACGGAGAGATAGTTAATTTTTTATTATTGTGACGGAGAGATAGTTAATTTTTTATTATTGTGACGGAGAGATAGTTAATTTTTTATTATTGTGACGGAGAGATAGTTAATTTTTTATTATTGTGACGGAGAGATAGTTAATTTTTTATTATTGTGCTCGCGAAGGATTAAAATCCCCGTGCCTACGTATTCCCCTGTGCAATGGGAAAGTCAGAGCTTCGTAGTTCATGCTACTACGATTTGTGTTTTTTAATTGAACGATTGTTTGAAAATGCATTCTACTGCTAAGCGTTGGCTTATCTGCTCACGATAGGAGGCTGAAGCGCTAGCTTGTTTGAGAGATAGAATGATCTAAACAATGTTCGTTTTGAGAAAAGATATTTGATCTTTGTTAAGGGTGTTTTAAACGAGAGGGCGAATGAACCACGCGTGGGGCTTGCCCATGTTGCGGTTGCATTCAAGAACGTGCGGAGTGCTAGACTCTGGAGTTCAGTTACTCGCTAATTAATTATGGAAATGATTTGAATTGGTTGGTAAGTTTTAATTTGTATTTGAAAGAAAGAGACAAATCGTCATCTTTAAGAGAAGCATCTCACCTATTCCACCACAAACGTTTGAGAAATGGGAAATCGAAAGAAGCTTTAAACTTGGATATAAGATCGACAAGCAATGCCACATTCTTTCTTTGAAAAATAAATAAAATCGGAAGAAGCTTTAAACTTGGATATAAGTATCGACAAGCAATGCCACGTTCTTCCTTTTGAAAGTAAATGTTTGTAAGATTTTTGTTTGTGTTTGTGGGGATAGGAGGAATAACTTTCCTATGGAGATGAATCATGCCTGATCCTTTAAGATTGTTGAATTGTTTTGAATACGAATGGTGATTGAACCGACGCATGGGGCTAGCCCAATTGCGGTCTAATCCAGAACGTGCGGAATGCTAGACTCCGGAGTTCCTTTTTTCCATAAATTAAGATGGATTGAATTGTTTTTATACGAATGGTGATTGAACCAACGCGTGAGGCTAGCCCATTTGCGGTTCAATCCAGAACGTGCGGAATGCTAGACTCCGGAGTTCCTTTTTTTCCATAAATTAATTAATAAGAGTGGATAATTGCTTTATGGTTTAGATACGATGGTGATGTACAAGCAATCAGACAAACGTAAATATGACATTAGGATCGCGGTAAAGTGCAATAGGAAGATAATATCGAGTTTTTAATAATACCTAACGGAGAAGGTCCGTTGCCTCTTGGATACCCTCCAAAAGAACCTAAAATGCTTATCAAAAAAATCAAAATCGAGGTGTGCCTCAAGACCATCAACCAAACAGAACACCCATCAAAATTAGTCACCAAACCCAAGAAAAATAATACACCACAATGCCATCCCCATACTACATCCACCATCATCGAAATAAACAAGAAGTCTATAAAATATCAAACAAAGTAAAACTAAGAAAACAATGAAAATCTTATTTAATTAAACCAAAATAATCAAAGTTAAATTAAAACTATGTTAAGACTAATAATTCAGAATTAACGAAATTATAATAAAATTCTAAATCAAAACTTTAACAAATGTTAATGAAGAAAAGGAAAAAAAATCAGTTGAAATATGAATAAAATACAAGAAAAATTAATGAGAAAATTATATTGTCGAAAAAAATGAGAAATAAACAAAATGAGGGGTGTGTTTGTTAGGAAACAGGGTGGGAGTAATAAGAGAACCTTGGGCTTGAGAGGCCCAATCTTTATTTGATATGCGTAGAGGGTGATGGACATGGAGTATGGGTGGTGCAATCAAAACTCAGCAACAACACAAAACTTCTCACAAAATAATAAGTAACAAAAAAACGTCATTTGTAAAAGAAAAATAAACGGGATCCAAAAACCCCAATAACCTTTAGGATTAACAATGGCACTCTCTCCTCTCTCTCAACACCAAAACAAACGCTTCAAAATCTCTCGTATTTTCCTCCGTCTCTGCGTCACAGTCCAGTTTCTCTATTTTCGACGGTTTTGGGAGATGACTGTTTTACGGTTCGAATCTCTCACTCTGCTTCACGCAGCTTTCAATGGTGGTTTCCGTCTTGTCCGTTCTCAGATTGGTAGCTCTCCTCTGGTTTGCGGCGGATGGTGTGCGGTGATGATCGATTCGGTTTTGTGTGCGTGTTTCAGAATCGGTTTCTCTCAGTTTTGCTTTGGATTATCGCGGCGGAGTGGTGGATGGCGAAGGTGAGTTTTCGGGTTTTGTTTCGTCTCGGTTTGTGTCGCTATGAATCTCACTCCATCTCTTACTCTATTTTGTTTTCGGTTTCTTTTTGTGTTGATGAAGGGGTTGGTTGTTGAGGTATGGAGGTGACGGCAAAGTGGTGATGAAGAAGAGAGGTTTGAATCGGTTTATGGTTTTGAACGGCTAAGGATTTTTGTGAAGGTTATTGTGGTGGTTCAATGAAGAAGAAGGAGTAAAAACCCAGTTTTTCGTGTTTGGTTGCTCTGGTTTTTTTTGTATGTGTGTGATTTAGGGTTTTCGGATGCGGCTAGGGTTCTTGATGCCCTTCTTCAAACGCGGCTCTCCCTTTTTATAACCAAAGGAATTAGGGTTTTCCTCCCCTCTTTGTTGAAATTTTTGGGATCAGTTTTAAGACATCAACCCCTGTCTTGTACTGATGAGAGATCCTTTTCAAATGCAGGTCTGTTTCTTGGGAGCAAGAGCTTTCCCATTTTTGGTAAGAACCAAATGACGGACTTCCTCAGCTGTGGACTTGCAAGGCCTACTTTCGGGATTATCTGGAAGACCCTCCTCTTGGCGCAAGCATAGGTGCAGGGTGAGCCTGAACTGCAGCAGGTCCTTAGACTGTACTACTTTGACTTTAACTTTTCTTGTTTGAAATGAAACACGATAGTTGGATTTTGACTGAATTGGATTCTTCCTGGTTTCCTTGCTTATTGCCATAGTATCTGTAATTTAACTGTGGTAAAATGTTTAGTTTTTACTGGTGCACTAAAACATTTCTTTATATTTGTCCTGACTCTTGTTTTTTCTTCTTGTTCTTTCCATGTCCATGACTCGAGGGAGAGGCACCAAAAGACCTGGCCTGGAGCTTTCAGCTTTGAATCAAGCCTTGCCGCACTCCACAACGTTTTACTCCTGATCGTTTTGTCGTGAGGGGTATGAGACAAACTAATGATGTTGAAGTTATCGAGAGGGTTGAAAACTGTTATAGAAGATGAGGATAATCAAGGGAAGAAATGACTAAGGAGAAGTACAGGCCATTCCCCATCCATCCCAATATTCTATACCAGTCGAAGAACAAATTTTTTGGGTCCTTGCTGATATAATGCAGGAAACTGTAAGCAAACTTCTGACGGAACATCTTATTCAAAAACTCCAAGTGAAATTACGGGCAATGATGTAAGGACTACATTAAACAATATCCTGCACCAGTCATCATAAACTGATTGACCAGAGAAACTCGCAAAGGCCATGAAATAGAATATGGTGAGGTCAGAAGCTATATTTTTGTAGAAGAAATAACATATCATCTGTGCAATTCTCGTGTAACACCAGTGTCCATGGACTACCAGAGGCCGCTCCGAAAACCGAAATTGAGCAATGGAAAAGTCACTAGCCATCACTGCCTGCATACCTTCAACCCCACTGATTCCAACACTCATGTCAGCTTCTTAAATCATCTTGACATCATTTGCACCATCACCTATTGCTAAAGTGGTCTTCCCAATTCCTTCTTGAACTAAGCTTGTTACCAAGGCCTTTTACTTGGGAGATACACGGCAGCAAATAACAGACGCACAATCAACCGCCAATGCCAAAAACTGGTGTTTGATATCATCTTCTAAAGTATGTGTTAGAGTTTTTCCGTCAATAATTAATGCATGCGCAGCATGTGGGTCCTTATCCAGCTTCGTCAATTGTAAGGCATTGGTGATTTGGGTCCACACCATCACTCCTGGGTTTTCCACCGTACCAAGCATCGTGTACTTTTTCAACTCCAGTGGCACCATAACAGAAAACTGTCCCATTCTTCCCTGTAGGATTGTGAGGTTTATAGTATAATAGGAGTATTATAAAATTTGACTAATTTATATTTGTCATATATGACTTGGGATTAGTAACTTGAAATTGGGTTTGGAAATGAATTTGGTAATGAACTTGTAAATGAAATTGGAAATTGGAATTTGGAAATAAATAGTGATGGAATTGAAATGAACAAATCGGGATTGAGGATGATTTAGAAGTCTTTTCTTTGAAATAAAATAGGAATCAAGAATAAGAATTAAAAAGAATTAGGAATAGAATTAAACTGAACGGATTTTTTAAGAATATGGACTTAGAAATAGATTAGGACTAGGACACACACAAAAAATACAAGAAATGAATTCGGAAATGGGAAGGTGAATTGGAATTTGAAATAAGCAACAAAACTTGGAATTCAGCTTAGAAACCGACTTGCACTTTTAAAATTGAAACATGACAGAAAAACTTGGAATTAACTCAATAGTTGAAACCGAAGCTTGAAACAAGATTTGAAGCTAACGTTAATTCTCTCAACGACCACCAGAAAAACAAAGTCCATAATCCAATCTCAAAATTCCAGAATCCAAGACTTACAATATCAGTCCACCAATCCAAATTTCAAAAACATCAAACCCTAATAACCTTTTACAAAACAGATCCCAAATATGTGTTACTCGACCTAAACAGATCACTCTTGCCAATCCTGTAAAACTTCACAATATCTGGTATGCACCTGGGTATGCTGATGACGAGACAAAAGATGTGCAAAATTTCTGGTCAAAATTTAGGGTATGACAGCTGCCCCTATTTAATCATCCTGAACCTGAATGTCTGAGTAACAAAGATTTTTTTTTTGAACATTCAAGGTGGAAGGTGATTAAATATCAGAATACCGGGAATTTTGACCGAAAATTTAGATGAAAATGCTATGATATGCAATGCGATGCAAGAATGCAAGACAAAGGTTGTAACGTTGCTGGGAAGAAAAGTTGACCCTATTGGGGATTAGACACACATGACTGTAGTACAATCCACATGAGGAATTTTCATCTTGAGCGAAGCCAGACGACAACTGTCTACGAATCCCAAGATGACTCAAAATCTTTGAACAAACATTCCACTTTGAGGAAATCTACTGCCGAGATTTAAAACCTCATTTGGAAAAACCTTTTGTTGGGGTACCGAAACGAAACAGAAATCTACTGCCGAATTTCTGAAACGAAAACCAATTCTTCCGAAGTCTACTGGAGATCTAACTGTCGAGATTACCAGAAAATCCAAAAATGGAATACCTTCTGCATGAGGTATAGTAAATGAACCAAAAATCTACTGCCGAGATTTTGGTAAGAAAACAAATTCTGTTGAAGTCATGCTGGAGATCTACTGCCGAGATTACCAGAGATTCTAAGAATGAGATACCTTCTGCCGAGGTATCAAAAATAAAATTCCTACTGCCGAGGATTAAACTGATGATATATCCGTTGCCAAATCTTCTACCGAGATTTAACTAAGGATGCCATCGTCAAGCTTATAAAAGAAAATACCTTCTGCCGAGGTAGACTGGAAATCTTCTGCCGAGACTTGCCAGAAATAAAAGGAATCACTTGTTGTCAAATCTTCTGTCGAGATTCAACTAAGGATGCCATTTGAACAAAACTCTCACCATACTTCCCTTCTTCTGAAAGAGACAGCCATATGACGAAGAACAATTTCACGCTCAAACTTCTCGACTTGTATGGAAGAGATAGCCATTTGACGGAAATTGGAAAATTCACAACAAACTTCTCAACTTGTATGGGAGAGACAGCCATTTGTTGGAAAGATAAAAGAGGTTCATATCAAACTTCTCGACTTGTACGGAAGAGACAGCCATTTGATAGAAATTGGAAAAATTCACAACAAACTTCTCAACTTGTATGGAAGAGATAGCCATTTGTTGGAAAGATAAAAGAGGTTCATATCAAACTTCTCGACTTGTATGGAAGAGACAGCCATTTGATAGAACATTCATCATACTTCCCTTCTTCTGAAAGAGACAGCCATATGATGAAGAAACAACTTCACATTCAAACTTCTCGACTTGTATGGAAGAGATAGCCATTTGACGGAAATTGGAAAAAAATTCACAACAAACTTCTCAACTTGTATGGAAGAGACAGCCATTTGTTGGAAAGATAAAAGAGGTTCATATCAAACTTCTCGACTTGTATGGAAGAGACAGCCATTTGATAGAACATTCATCATACTTCCCTTCTTCTGAAAGAGACAGCCATATGATGGAGAAACAACTTCACGTTCAAACTTCTCGACTTGTATGGAAGAGATAGCCATTTGACGGAAATTGGAAAAATTCACAACAAACTTCTCAACTTGTATGGAAGAGACAGCCATTTGTTGGAAATTGGAATCACGACAAACTTCCCACCGTGCCTAGATGAGATGCCATTTGCCGAACAAACTTCTCATCTTGTCTGGATGAGATGCCATTTGTTGAAAATTGTATAAGAGATTCATATCAAACTTCTCCGCCGAACAGGGGAGATGCCATTTGATAGAACCTAAACCTTGCTGAGGATGAACAAACTGCTTGGAAAGAGAATGTCATCTGTTGATTTACTGGGAAATCCATGGATAAGAAACAAGTTTCTCAAATAAGGAGACGGCCACTTGTTGATTCCGATTAGAGGTCCAGGGATAAGAACAAGCTTCTCCAATAAAGAGACTGCCACTTGTTATCAGGTATAAGTATTCCAAGAGGATGTTGCAACAACACTGCTGGAAAACAAAGTTTGTTTTCAATGGAAGCCTTCAATAAATTTCTTCTGGGAAACTAAGCATCCGAAGGTGCAAAATGAATCCACTTTCCATCTGGAATTGCTGGGGATGGAACGACTGCTCGGAAAGAGACCGCCATCTGTTGATTTACCCAAAAGTTCGAAGACAAAACAAGCTTCTCAAATAAAGAGATGGCCACTTGTTGTTGGGTATAAGTAATCCAAGGGACTGTTGTAACAACACTGCTGGAGAGCAAAATTTGTCTTCAAAGGAAGCTTCCAACAAATTCCTCCTGGGAAACTAAGCATCCAAAGGTGCGAAATAAATGCACCTCCCAACTGGTAGTTCGATTATCAAAAATTGCCAATGACCAGAATTCAATCCAGGAACGAGCTGGAAAGAAACTGTCAAGCAAGACACTAACCCATGAGGAATAAACTCAATTGGGGATTAATCCTCTCCAAGTGTGGAAAGGGGTACTAAAGCAAAAATCTTCCACGAGGGTGAGAACTCAGTGGGGAATTAGAAAGAATGTACATTTTCTGCCTAAAGCTGACAACTCTATTTTGAGAGAGACACATCACTTGGGGATAAACACGACCAAGGTGAAGGAGGTATGCATTAATGAATGCGACATGAATATGCATATGAATATGAATTCATTTAATGTACATGTATGTATATGCGTTATGTTTATGCTGACAAACAGACAAAACAGACGCAAGAGATACACTGGTGATGAAATAAACATCACAACAAACGAATACTCGACCAATCTCGTCAAAGTGTACACAAACACTGAGGATAGGGTAAAGAGCCATCCATGGAGCAAAGTCCTGCAACAAGGCGCGAATCTCTTCGAGGAGAGAAGGATGCTTCAATCGGGAAGATAAACCCAGGCAAGTCTTCTAACTTCAACATCCATCAGAAGGAAGCAACCATACAAACTACGTCTGCTTGGGATGAAGTAAATTTTGTACTCCGTTGGGGAGAGAAAAATCAGATTCCTGGAGAAGCTAGAATCATGGCTCAATTGGGGGTACTAGACTTAATAACTCACTGGAAGCACTAAGTAGTAAACGAAATCCACCAGAAAATAATGAGTCATGCCCCTGACACATCATAGCAACTTGGCGTGAGGACCCCAGTATCTGGAAGTACTTGCAAGGTAGATCCTAAGAGCGTCTTGCTTAGGGGAACACGTGGTCATGTGCCCACAAAATGATTTATGAGAAGAGATCATCTCAAGAGGATTTTATAGAAGACTTGGCATTCAAAATGTCCCAGTGTCTTCAAACTCTTGTAGAGATTCGTCGAATCTCGACGTCACTGCCTCAGATTAACTGTGTTTGGCACAAACGAGTCTTCAATGCTTGTCCTTTTAGGGATGATAAAAATGTGTAAGCACAAATTGAGAAACGACTTGCCCCTGCTTAGCAAAGTCTTCAAGCAACATGCCCATATCTGGCGAAATATTCCAACAACATGCCCCTGTCTAGCAGAGTCTTCAGGCAGCATGCCCCTGGCTGGCAAAGTATTAAGGCAACCTGCCCCTGGCTGGCTAAATTTTCAAGTAACTTGCCCTTGACTGGCAAAGTATTCAAACAACATGCCCTTGCGGCAAAGTCTTCAAACAACATGCCCCTGTCTAGCAGAGTCTTCAGGCAAAATGTCCCTGGTTGGCAAAGCTTTCAAGTAACCTGCCTCCATCTGGCAAAGTATTCAAGCAAATTTGCCCCTGTATGGCAAAGTTTTCAAGCAAACTTCCCCTGTCTGGCAAAGTATTCCAACAACCTGCCCCTGTCTGGCAAAGTTTTCAAGCAAATTTGCCCCTGTATGGCAAAGTTTTCAAGCAACATGCCCCTAGGGGTGATCATTCTCTGAAATGGTTGTTCAACTACTCATAAGAGTTTCAAATATCAAGAGATTAAGCTCATCACTGGTGCTCATACATAGGCTTCTATGATATCAAGCAAATGCTTAACAAGCAAAAGTTATTAATGTTGAGACCGCTAATGCAACACACATGTTTGTCTCGAAGTTTTTTGTTTTTTTTGAAAAGATTTTCACAATAGCCTGTGACTGAATCACTAGCTAGGAGGTGATATTCATCATTTTTTTTATATAAAGCCAACACAAATTTTTGAGAAAAGCTCATGGAAGTCGGGAAACACTTTCTCATCGAGTGTGCTTTCGAAATAAACCCTACTTCAATTAGGACTTTTGAGGGTTGTAATGTGGTTTGGTTCACGGTTTTAGAAACAAAGGATAAAGGCTCAAAGTTTATTTGGTGCCCACCCACTCTTCGTGATATTCTCCAATCCTAAGTTCAGCTAAATTGACACATACATCTGTCTTGATAGTGTAGAGATGAAGATCCAAGGTTTGCTTGAAATGACAGTCATCCTATTTGTTCTTCGTGGATATTGGTGACCCATTGATTTTGGTATGGTGGTCACTAAATCTTATGTATTTGAGGTTGAGGATTTGAAAGGCCTCTTCTAACTCGAATTTCTCTTTGGTCCCTGATTTTTGCCTAAGTCTCTTTTTGGGTGCTTGACTTAGCGGGATTTTATTTTCTCCTTTTTTTTTTTAATTGGAAGGCTGGAAAATTATGACTGTCAAGTCATTAATTGTAGTGGATTCCCTGATGGATGTTTCATCTTATGATTTGATTGTGTAACCAGATTAACTGAACACTACCCTGCCCCAGGTTAAGCGTAAGGGTTTTGAAATATCTGAAAGAAACTCCTACTTCTAGGCTCGAAGTGATTGACTAGGGATTAACTCCTTATTTCTCCAGTGTTTGGGAATTTGAAACAATGCCTGTACATCGTCAGTAGGGTTTTAATCAAAAGCATTCAGCTAGAGGATTTGTGTTTTAATTTCGTCATCCTCCCTCCAATTCTCTGCCTAGGCAAGAGATGGGATAATATTGGCATTATAAAGTTGAAAAAGCATTATGAGTGAATATGAATGGATTACTTCAAGACAAACATATTCATTGCATTAATCATTCAAAACAAATAAGTTCTTACATGCCAAAACAAATGCATTAACAAAACATAGCAAAATACATATGAAAAGCAGCAAACGAGCTAAACATCTGAGAGGATAGCTCCAAAGTATCGAACGATCAGGTGTATGGAGGAACTTGTCCTACACTCCAGCAACAATTTGACTTGGATAAGACTCTCTTGAGTTTTTTATCAGCACAAAGGCACTCCGTCCACAGATGGGATCCCTTCATTGAAGGCCAACACCCCGTAGTCGATCATCTCTTGAACCTTTTCCTGGAAGACTTTGCACTCTTCAATCGGATGCCCCAGTGCTCCACCATGAAACTCACAACTGGTATTTGGATTGATCCCACGGGACCGAGATCTCGTAGCTCTAGTCTTCCTGGGTGTCATTATTGAGTTCCGAGCAAAATGAGACCACAATTGTCTGTAAGTCATTGGGATTGGGTCAAACTGATGGGCCGCTCTTTCAGGACTGTTTGGAGACCTCCGCTGATTCTGACGTCGTTGATGAGTAAAGGTAGAATTTGACCGACGCTGAAAAATGGCCAGATCTTTGGCCAAAGAAATCAGTTGCCCTCTATCAATCTTCAAGCTGTGAATCTCCTCCTGGAGTTCAGTGTTCTCCCGCACAAGGCTGTCTATCAGAGTCTTCATTGTAGTTGAGAACATTCCCATACGATTTCTCAACATGGTGACCTCGTTTCTAAGCTCCCTGTTTTCCTGCTCAAGTTGGTCCATCTTTTTCCGGTGACTGGTCGAGTACAGTTGACTGACGGAGAATAAGACATGGGTGAGTTGGATTGTTGGAAGACGATATGCAATGCAAATGCAAATGCAAATGAGATGCGAATGGATGCAAGGCTCAGAATGCTCAAAATCACAAACAAAAATAGCTCCAGAGTTGGTTATAAAGGCAAGGTGTTGGATCCAAGGTACAAGTAACTCGGAATTTCCTAACTGGTAAGCCTTAAGTGGAGAGTTCTAAATTCTCTACCCATAATGCCCACTCACAGGGTAGCTTCTTTGGTGATGGTATAAGGATACTCAAGGTCACGGACGTTTATCGTACTAACGCCCCGCCGCAGGCTAGCTGCATTGTGACGATAATAACGATAAGGTCTACCTTGAGTGGAGTTCTCATGCTAGACGTGCAAGGAGCGAGTCCTTGGAGCCTAACATTACACAACTACCAAAATTGAAACAGGTTCTAAGGGGTCCCAGAACCACAGCCCTTTCGTGAATCAGGTCACGCGACAGGCTAGCTGCGTTGTGACAAGATCTATGAAAGTTCTAACTATCTGGGGGAGCTTTCATGCTAGGCGTGCAAGGAGCGAGTCCTTGGAGACTAACACTAATAACATCCAATTTTAACTTAGGTGTTCCCTCTTCTTTTTCAGAACTCAAGTACAAATTCAAACCCGTGATATCCCGAGACCCAACAGGCAGATATAATGAGCAAATAATAAAGAAGAAAAACAGCAGACAAAATATCAATAACAAATAAAGAAGACAAAACAACAAATCAGCAAACAAACGCAAACTATCCTAAGCTAGGCTCGACTCTCTTATGCATAAAGCAAAATTCCCCAGCAGAGTCGCCAGCTGTCGTACCTCGAAAAAATACGATCCTAAAACAAACAACAGAGTCGCCACCTAATTCTATTTATTCTACGAGAGAAAAGGAAGATATAGACACAACCTAAATAAAGGATAAGAATGGTCAACGAAACCACTAATCTAAGTTCGGGAGTCAGTTACGCAAGGGGAAGGTATTAGGCACCCCTCACGTCCGTTGTACTCAACGGGAACCTCTTAGTCTAGTTTGCGCTTTAAATGTTAACTTATTATTATTGTCTTCTTTTAAGGAAATGTTTTAGTTATTATTTGTTATGGAGAAAGGTTAAGTTTTTTATTATTGTGACGGAGAGATAGTTAATTTTTTATTATTGTGACGGAGAGATAGTTAATTTTTTATTATTGTGACGGAGAGATAGTTAATTTTTTATTATTGTGACGGAGAGATAGTTAATTTTTTATTATTGTGACGGAGAGATAGTTAATTTTTTATTATTGTGACGGAGAGATAGTTAATTTTTTATTATTGTGCTCGCGAAGGATTAAAATCCCCGTGCCTACGTATTCCCCTGTGCAATGGGAAAGTCAGAGCTTCGTAGTTCATGCTACTACGATTTGTGTTTTTTAATTGAACGATTGTTTGAAAATGCATTCTACTGCTAAGCGTTGGCTTATCTGCTCACGATAGGAGGCTGAAGCGCTAGCTTGTTTGAGAGATAGAATGATCTAAACAATGTTCGTTTTGAGAAAAGATATTTGATCTTTGTTAAGGGTGTTTTAAACGAGAGGGCGAATGAACCACGCGTGGGGCTTGCCCATGTTGCGGTTGCATTCAAGAACGTGCGGAGTGCTAGACTCCGGAGTTCAGTTACTCGCTAATTAATTATGGAAATGATTTGAATTGGTTGGTAAGTTTTAATTTGTATTTGAAAGAAAGAGACAAATCGTCATCTTTAAGAGAAGCATCTCACCTATTCCACCACAAACGTTTGAGAAATGGGAAATCGAAAGAAGCTTTAAACTTGGATATAAGATCGACAAGCAATGCCACATTCTTTCTTTGAAAAATAAATAAAATCGGAAGAAGCTTTAAACTTGGATATAAGTATCGACAAGCAATGCCACGTTCTTCCTTTTGAAAGTAAATGTTTGTAAGATTTTTGTTTGTGTTTGTGGGGATAGGAGGAATAACTTTCCTATGGAGATGAATCATGCCTGATCCTTTAAGATTGTTGAATTGTTTTGAATACGAATGGTGATTGAACCGACGCATGGGGCTAGCCCAATTGCGGTCTAATCCAGAACGTGCGGAATGCTAGACTCCGGAGTTCCTTTTTTCCATAAATTAAGATGGATTGAATTGTTTTTATACGAATGGTGATTGAACCAACGCGTGAGGCTAGCCCATCTGCGGTTCAATCCAGAACGTGCGGAATGCTAGACTCCGGAGTTCCTTTTTTTCCATAAATTAATTAATAAGAGTGGATAATTGCTTTATGGTTTAGATACGATGGTGATGTACAAGCAATCAGACAAACGTAAATATGACATTAGGATCGCGGTAAAGTGCAATAGGAAGATAATATCGAGTTTTTAATAATACCTAACGGAGAAGGTCCGTTGCCTCTTGGATACCCTCCAAAAGAACCTAAAATGCTTATCAAAAAAATCAAAATCGAGGTGTGCCTCAAGACCATCAACCAAACAGAACACCCATCAAAATTAGTCACCAAACCCAAGAAAAATAATACACCACAATGCCATCCCCATACTACATCCACCATCATCGAAATAAACAAGAAGTCTATAAAATATCAAACAAAGTAAAACTAAGAAAACAATGAAAATCTTATTTAATTAAACCAAAATAATCAAAGTTAAATTAAAACTATGTTAAGACTAATAATTCAGAATTAACGAAATTATAATAAAATTCTAAATCAAAACTTTAACAAATGTTAATGAAGAAAAGGAAAAAAAATCAGTTGAAATATGAATAAAATACAAGAAAAATTAATGAGAAAATTATATTGTCGAAAAAAATGAGAAATAAACAAAATGAGGGGTGTGTTTGTTAGGAAACAGGGTGGGAGTAATAAGAGAACCTTGGGCTTGAGAGGCCCAATCTTTATTTGATATGCGTAGAGGGTGATGGACATGGAGTATGGGTGGTGCAATCAAAACTCAGCAACAACACAAAACTTCTCACAAAATAATAAGTAACAAAAAAACGTCATTTGTAAAAGAAAAATAAACGGGATCCAAAAACCCCAATAACCTTTAGGATTAACAATGGCACTCTCTCCTCTCTCTCTCAACACCAAAACAAACGCTTCAAAATCTCTCGTATTTTCCTCCGTCTCTGCGTCACAGTCCAGTTTCTCTATTTTCGACGGTTTTGGGAGATGACTGTTTTACGGTTCGAATCTCTCACTCTGCTTCACGCGGCTTTCAATGGTGGTTTCCGTCTTGTCCGTTCTCAGATTGGTAGCTCTCCTCTGGTTTGCGGCGGATGGTGTGCGGTGATGATCGATTCGGTTTTGTGTGCGTGTTTCAGAATCGGTTTCTCTCAGTTTTGCTTTGGATTATCGCGGCGGAGTGGTGGATGGCGAAGGTGAGTTTTCGGGTTTTGTTTCGTCTCGGTTTGTGTCGCTATGAATCTCACTCCATCTCTTACTCTATTTTGTTTTCGGTTTCTTTTTGTGTTGATGAAGGGGTTGGTTATTGAGGTATGGAGGTGACGGCAAAGTGGTGATGAAGAAGAGAGGTTTGAATCGGTTTATGGTTTTGAACGGCTAAGGATTTTTGTGAAGGTTATTGTGGTGGTTCAATGAAGAAGAAGGAGTAAAAACCCAGTTTTTCGTGTTTGGTTGCTCTGGGTTTTTTTGTATGTGTGTGATTTAGGGTTTTCGGATGCGGCTAGGGTTCTTGATGCCCTTCTTCAAACGCGGCTCTCCCTTTTTATAACCAAAGGAATTAGGGTTTTCCTCCCCTCTTTGTTGAAATTTTTGGGATCAGTTTTAAGACATCAGCCCCTGTCTTGTACTGATGAGAGATCCTTTTCAAATGCAGGTCTGTTTCTTGGGAGCAAGAGCTTTCCCATTTTTGGTAAGAACCAAATGACGGACTTCCTCAGCTGTGGACTTGCAAGGCCTACTTTCGGGATTATCTGGAAGACCCTCCTCTTGGCGCAAGCATAGGTGCAGGGTGAGCCTGAACTGCAGCAGGTCCTTAGACTGTACTACTTTGACTTTAACTTTTCTTGTTTGAAATGAAACACGATAGTTGGATTTTGACTGAATTGGATTCTTCCTGGTTTCCTTGCTTATTGCCATAGTATCTGTAATTTAACTGTGGTAAAATGTTTAGTTTTTACTGGTGCACTAAAACATTTCTTTATATTTGTCCTGACTCTTGTTTTTTCTTCTTGTTCTTTCCATGTCCATGACTCGAGGGAGAGGCACCAAAAGACCTGGCCTGGAGCTTTCAGCTTTGAATCAAGCCTTGCCGCACTCCACAACGTTTTACTCCTGATCGTTTTGTCGTGAGGGGTATGAGACAAACTAATGATGTTGAAGTTATCGAGAGGGTTGAAAACTGTTATAGAAGATGAGGATAATCAAGGGAAGAAATGACTAAGGAGAAGTACAGGCCATTCCCCATCCATCCCAATATTCTATACCAGTCGAAGAACAAATTTTTTGGGTCCTTGCTGATATAATGCAGGAAACTGTAAGCAAACTTCTGACGGAACATCTTATTCAAAAACTCCAAGTGAAATTACGGGCAATGATGTAAGGACTACATTAAACAATATCCTGCACCAGTCATCATAAACTGATTGACCAGAGAAACTCGCAAAGGCCATGAAATAGAATATGGTGAGGTCAGAAGCTATATTTTTGTAGAAGAAATAACATATCATCTGTGCAATTCTCTTGTAACACCAGTGTCCATGGACTACCAGAGGCCGCTCCGAAAACCGAAATTGAGCAATGGAAAAGTCACTAGCCATCACTGCCTGCATACCTTCAACCCCACTGATTCCAACACTCATGTCAGCTTCTTAAATCATCTTGACATCATTTGCACCATCACCTATTGCTAAAGTGGTCTTCCCAATTCCTTCTTGAACTAAGCTTGTTACCAAGGCCTTTTACTTGGGAGATACACGGCAGCAAATAACAGACGCACAATCAACCGCCAATGCCAAAAACTGGTGTTTGATATCATCTTCTAAAGTATGTGTTAGAGTTTTTCCGTCAATAATTAATGCATGCGCAGCATGTGGGTCCTTATCCAGCTTCGTCAATTGTAAGGCATTGGTGATTTGGGTCCACACCATCACTCCTGGGTTTTCCACCGTACCAAGCATCGTGTACTTTTTCAACTCCAGTGGCACCATAACAGAAAACTGTCCCATTCTTCCCTGTAGGATTGTGAGGTTTATAGTATAATAGGAGTATTATAAAATTTGACTAATTTATATTTGTCATATATGACTTGGGATTAGTAACTTGAAATTGGGTTTGGAAATGAATTTGGTAATGAACTTGTAAATGAAATTGGAAATTGGAATTTGGAAATAAATAGTGATGGAATTGAAATGAACAAATCGGGATTGAGGATGATTTAGAAGTCTTTTCTTTGAAATAAAATAGGAATCAAGAATAAGAATTAAAAAGAATTAGGAATAGAATTAAACTGAACGGATTTTTTAAGAATATGGACTTAGAAATAGATTAGGACTAGGACACACACAAAAAATACAAGAAATGAATTCGGAAATGGGAAGGTGAATTGGAATTTGAAATAAGCAACAAAACTTGGAATTCAGCTTAGAAACCGACTTGCACTTTTAAAATTGAAACATGACAGAAAAACTTGGAATTAACTCAATAGTTGAAACCGAAGCTTGAAACAAGATTTGAAGCTAACGTTAATTCTCTCAACGGCCACCAGAAAAACAAAGTCCATAATCCAATCTCAAAATTCCAGAATCCAAGACTTACAATATCAGTCCACCAATCCAAATTTCAAAAACATCAAACCCTAATAACCTTTTACAAAACAGATCCCAAATATGTGTTACTCGACCTAAACAGATCACTCTTGCCAATCCTGTAAAACTTCACAATATCTGGTATGCACCTGGGTATGCTGATGACGAGACAAAAGATGTGCAAAATTTCTGGTCAAAATTTAGGGTATGACACCGATGATCTAGGAGCTAAAGAAATAATCATCTGTACGGACTCTCAACTTGTGGCCTTACAGGTCAAGGGAGAATACCAAGTCAAAAACGAAAATTTGTTTGAATACCTTACCCTAGTCAAAGATAAAATTACAAAATTTGCATCTGTAGAAGTAAAACATGTTCCTCGCGAACACAACGTATGAGCCGACGTACTATCAAAACGCGCGAGCATGAAAAGGAAAGGTGGAAACAAATATGTCATACATGAGATACTCCCTCGGCCGAGCATCAAAAAAGCATCCTTGATAAAAGACATAAACGTCATTGACGATGGAAATTGTTGGATGACCCTGATCTATAACTACTTGACGAACGAAGAACTGCCCCCAGATCCTAAAAAGGTCAGTATAGTCCGATGAAGAGCTTGCTCATATGTATTAGTCGAGAGAAAAATCTACCGACGAGGATTCTCCATCCCTCTCCTCAAGTGCGTCGAAGAGGAGTTTATCTTGCATATCCCGCGGGAGATCCACGAAGGTATCAATGCCTAGCATTTGGGTGGGAGGTCACTGGCAAGGAAGGCTCTGTGAGCAGGATATTACTGGACAACGATGCAGAATGATGCCAAAGAGCACGTAAAAAATGTGACAAATGCCAATGACACGGGGATGACTCAAATAAATGTAGTACAATCCACATGAGGAATTTTCATCTTGAGCGAAGCCAGACGACAACTGTCTACGAATCCCAAGATGACTCAAAATCTTTGAACAAACATTCCACTTTGAGGAAATCTACTGCCGAGATTTAAAACCTCATTTGGAAAAACCTTTTGTTGGGGTACCGAAACGAAACAGAAATCTACTGCCGAATTTCTGAAACGAAAACCAATTCTTCCGAAGTCTACTGGAGATCTAACTGTCGAGATTACCAGAAAATCCAAAAATGGAATACCTTCTGCATGAGGTATAGTAAATGAACCAAAAATCTACTGCCGAGATTTTGGTAAGAAAACAAATTCTGTTGAAGTCATGCTGGAGATCTACTGCCGAGATTACCAGAGATTCTAAGAATGAGATACCTTCTGCCGAGGTATCAAAAATAAAATTCCTACTGCCGAGGATTAAACTGATGATATATCCGTTGCCAAATCTTCTACCGAGATTTAACTAAGGATGCCATCGTCAAGCTTATAAAAGAAAATACCTTCTGCCGAGGTAGACTGGAAATCTTCTGCCGAGACTTGCCAGAAATAAAAGGAATCACTTGTTGTCAAATCTTCTGTCGAGATTCAACTAAGGATGCCATTTGAACAAAACTCTCACCATACTTCCCTTCTTCTGAAAGAGACAGCCATATGACGAAGAACAATTTCACGCTCAAACTTCTCGACTTGTATGGAAGAGATAGCCATTTGACGGAAATTGGAAAATTCACAACAAACTTCTCAACTTGTATGGGAGAGACAGCCATTTGTTGGAAAGATAAAAGAGGTTCATATCAAACTTCTCGACTTGTACGGAAGAGACAGCCATTTGATAGAAATTGGAAAAATTCACAACAAACTTCTCAACTTGTATGGAAGAGATAGCCATTTGTTGGAAAGATAAAAGAGGTTCATATCAAACTTCTCGACTTGTATGGAAGAGACAGCCATTTGATAGAACATTCATCATACTTCCCTTCTTCTGAAAGAGACAGCCATATGATGAAGAAACAACTTCACATTCAAACTTCTCGACTTGTATGGAAGAGATAGCCATTTGACGGAAATTGGAAAAAAATTCACAACAAACTTCTCAACTTGTATGGAAGAGACAGCCATTTGTTGGAAAGATAAAAGAGGTTCATATCAAACTTCTCGACTTGTATGGAAGAGACAGCCATTTGATAGAACATTCATCATACTTCCCTTCTTCTGAAAGAGACAGCCATATGATGGAGAAACAACTTCACGTTCAAACTTCTCGACTTGTATGGAAGAGATAGCCATTTGACGGAAATTGGAAAAATTCACAACAAACTTCTCAACTTGTATGGAAGAGACAGCCATTTGTTGGAAATTGGAATCACGACAAACTTCCCACCGTGCCTAGATGAGATGCCATTTGCCGAACAAACTTCTCATCTTGTCTGGATGAGATGCCATTTGTTGAAAATTGTATAAGAGATTCATATCAAACTTCTCCGCCGAACAGGGGAGATGCCATTTGATAGAACCTAAACCTTGCTGAGGATGAACAAACTGCTTGGAAAGAGAATGTCATCTGTTGATTTACTGGGAAATCCATGGATAAGAAACAAGTTTCTCAAATAAGGAGACGGCCACTTGTTGATTCCGATTAGAGGTCCAGGGATAAGAACAAGCTTCTCCAATAAAGAGACTGCCACTTGTTATCAGGTATAAGTATTCCAAGAGGATGTTGCAACAACACTGCTGGAAAACAAAGTTTGTTTTCAATGGAAGCCTTCAATAAATTTCTTCTGGGAAACTAAGCATCCGAAGGTGCAAAATGAATCCACTTTCCATCTGGAATTGCTGGGGATGGAACGACTGCTCGGAAAGAGACCGCCATCTGTTGATTTACCCAAAAGTTCGAAGACAAAACAAGCTTCTCAAATAAAGAGATGGCCACTTGTTGTTGGGTATAAGTAATCCAAGGGACTGTTGTAACAACACTGCTGGAGAGCAAAATTTGTCTTCAAAGGAAGCTTCCAACAAATTCCTCCTGGGAAACTAAGCATCCAAAGGTGCGAAATAAATGCACCTCCCAACTGGTAGTTCGATTATCAAAAATTGCCAATGACCAGAATTCAATCCAGGAACGAGCTGGAAAGAAACTGTCAAGCAAGACACTAACCCATGAGGAATAAACTCAATTGGGGATTAATCCTCTCCAAGTGTGGAAAGGGGTACTAAAGCAAAAATCTTCCACGAGGGTGAGAACTCAGTGGGGAATTAGAAAGAATGTACATTTTCTGCCTAAAGCTGACAACTCTATTTTGAGAGAGACACATCACTTGGGGATAAACACGACCAAGGTGAAGGAGGTATGCATTAATGAATGCGACATGAATATGCATATGAATATGAATTCATTTAATGTACATGTATGTATATGCGTTATGTTTATGCTGACAAACAGACAAAACAGACGCAAGAGATACACTGGTGATGAAATAAACATCACAACAAACGAATACTCGACCAATCTCGTCAAAGTGTACACAAACACTGAGGATAGGGTAAAGAGCCATCCATGGAGCAAAGTCCTGCAACAAGGCGCGAATCTCTTCGAGGAGAGAAGGATGCTTCAATCGGGAAGATAAACCCAGGCAAGTCTTCTAACTTCAACATCCATCAGAAGGAAGCAACCATACAAACTACGTCTGCTTGGGATGAAGTAAATTTTGTACTCCGTTGGGGAGAGAAAAATCAGATTCCTGGAGAAGCTAGAATCATGGCTCAATTGGGGGTACTAGACTTAATAACTCACTGGAAGCACTAAGTAGTAAACGAAATCCACCAGAAAATAATGAGTCATGCCCCTGACACATCATAGCAACTTGGCGTGAGGACCCCAGTATCTGGAAGTACTTGCAAGGTAGATCCTAAGAGCGTCTTGCTTAGGGGAACACGTGGTCATGTGCCCACAAAATGATTTATGAGAAGAGATCATCTCAAGAGGATTTTATAGAAGACTTGGCATTCAAAATGTCCCAGTGTCTTCAAACTCTTGTAGAGATTCGTCGAATCTCGACGTCACTGCCTCAGATTAACTGTGTTTGGCACAAACGAGTCTTCAATGCTTGTCCTTTTAGGGATGATAAAAATGTGTAAGCACAAATTGAGAAACGACTTGCCCCTGCTTAGCAAAGTCTTCAAGCAACATGCCCATATCTGGCGAAATATTCCAACAACATGCCCCTGTCTAGCAGAGTCTTCAGGCAGCATGCCCCTGGCTGGCAAAGTATTAAGGCAACCTGCCCCTGGCTGGCTAAATTTTCAAGTAACTTGCCCTTGACTGGCAAAGTATTCAAACAACATGCCCTTGCGGCAAAGTCTTCAAACAACATGCCCCTGTCTAGCAGAGTCTTCAGGCAAAATGTCCCTGGTTGGCAAAGCTTTCAAGTAACCTGCCTCCATCTGGCAAAGTATTCAAGCAAATTTGCCCCTGTATGGCAAAGTTTTCAAGCAAACTTCCCCTGTCTGGCAAAGTATTCCAACAACCTGCCCCTGTCTGGCAAAGTTTTCAAGCAAATTTGCCCCTGTATGGCAAAGTTTTCAAGCAACATGCCCCTAGGGGTGATCATTCTCTGAAATGGTTGTTCAACTACTCATAAGAGTTTCAAATATCAAGAGATTAAGCTCATCACTGGTGCTCATACATAGGCTTCTATGATATCAAGCAAATGCTTAACAAGCAAAAGTTATTAATGTTGAGACCGCTAATGCAACACACATGTTTGTCTCGAAGTTTTTTGTTTTTTTTGAAAAGATTTTCACAATAGCCTGTGACTGAATCACTAGCTAGGAGGTGATATTCATCATTTTTTTTATATAAAGCCAACACAAATTTTTGAGAAAAGCTCATGGAAGTCGGGAAACACTTTCTCATCGAGTGTGCTTTCGAAATAAACCCTACTTCAATTAGGACTTTTGAGGGTTGTAATGTGGTTTGGTTCACGGTTTTAGAAACAAAGGATAAAGGCTCAAAGTTTATTTGGTGCCCACCCACTCTTCGTGATATTCTCCAATCCTAAGTTCAGCTAAATTGACACATACATCTGTCTTGATAGTGTAGAGATGAAGATCCAAGGTTTGCTTGAAATGACAGTCATCCTATTTGTTCTTCGTGGATATTGGTGACCCATTGATTTTGGTATGGTGGTCACTAAATCTTATGTATTTGAGGTTGAGGATTTGAAAGGCCTCTTCTAACTCGAATTTCTCTTTGGTCCCTGATTTTTGCCTAAGTCTCTTTTTGGGTGCTTGACTTAGCGGGATTTTATTTTCTCCTTTTTTTTTTTAATTGGAAGGCTGGAAAATTATGACTGTCAAGTCATTAATTGTAGTGGATTCCCTGATGGATGTTTCATCTTATGATTTGATTGTGTAACCAGATTAACTGAACACTACCCTGCCCCAGGTTAAGCGTAAGGGTTTTGAAATATCTGAAAGAAACTCCTACTTCTAGGCTCGAAGTGATTGACTAGGGATTAACTCCTTATTTCTCCAGTGTTTGGGAATTTGAAACAATGCATGTACATCGTCAGTAGGGTTTTAATCAAAAGCATTCAGCTAGAGGATTTGTGTTTTAATTTCGTCATCCTCCCTCCAATTCTCTGCCTAGGCAAGAGATGGGATAATATTGGCATTATAAAGTTGAAAAAGCATTATGAGTGAATATGAATGGATTACTTCAAGACAAACATATTCATTGCATTAATCATTCAAAACAAATAAGTTCTTACATGCCAAAACAAATGCATTAACAAAACATAGCAAAATACATATGAAAAGCAGCAAACGAGCTAAACATCTGAGAGGATAGCTCCAAAGTATCGAACGATCAGGTGTATGGAGGAACTTGTCCTACACTCCAGCAACAATTTGACTTGGATAAGACTCTCTTGAGTTTTTTATCAGCACAAAGGCACTCCGTCCACAGATGGGATCCCTTCATTGAAGGCCAACACCCCGTAGTCGATCATCTCTTGAACCTTTTCCTGGAAGACTTTGCACTCTTCAATCGGATGCCCCAGTGCTCCACCATGAAACTCACAACTGGTATTTGGATTGATCCCACGGGACCGAGATCTCGTAGCTCTAGTCTTCCTGGGTGTCATTATTGAGTTCCGAGCAAAATGAGACCACAATTGTCTGTAAGTCATTGGGATTGGGTCAAACTGATGGGCCGCTCTTTCAGGACTGTTTGGAGACCTCCGCTGATTCTGACGTCGTTGATGAGTAAAGGTAGAATTTGACCGACGCTGAAAAATGGCCAGATCTTTGGCCAAAGAAATCAGTTGCCCTCTATCAATCTTCAAGCTGTGAATCTCCTCCTGGAGTTCAGTGTTCTCCCGCACAAGGCTGTCTATCAGAGTCTTCATTGTAGTTGAGAACATTCCCATACGATTTCTCAACATGGTGACCTCGTTTCTAAGCTCCCTGTTTTCCTGCTCAAGTTGGTCCATCTTTTTCCGGTGACTGGTCGAGTACAGTTGACTGACGGAGAATAAGACATGGGTGAGTTGGATTGTTGGAAGACGATATGCAATGCAAATGCAAATGCAAATGAGATGCGAATGGATGCAAGGCTCAGAATGCTCAAAATCACAAACAAAAATAGCTCCAGAGTTGGTTATAAAGGCAAGGTGTTGGATCCAAGGTACAAGTAACTCGGAATTTCCTAACTGGTAAGCCTTAAGTGGAGAGTTCTAAATTCTCTACCCATAATGCCCACTCACAGGGTAGCTTCTTTGGTGATGGTATAAGGATACTCAAGGTCACGGACGTTTATCGTACTAACGCCCCGCCGCAGGCTAGCTGCATTGTGACGATAATAACGATAAGGTCTACCTTGAGTGGAGTTCTCATGCTAGACGTGCAAGGAGCGAGTCCTTGGAGCCTAACATTACACAACTACCAAAATTGAAACAGGTTCTAAGGGGTCCCAGAACCACAGCCCTTTCGTGAATCAGGTCACGCGACAGGCTAGCTGCGTTGTGACAAGATCTATGAAAGTTCTAACTATCTGGGGGAGCTTTCATGCTAGGCGTGCAAGGAGCGAGTCCTTGGAGACTAACACTAATAACATCCAATTTTAACTTAGGTGTTCCCTCTTCTTTTTCAGAACTCAAGTACAAATTCAAACCCGTGATATCCCGAGACCCAACAGGCAGATATAATGAGCAAATAATAAAGAAGAAAAACAGCAGACAAAATATCAATAACAAATAAAGAAGACAAAACAACAAATCAGCAAACAAACGCAAACTATCCTAAGCTAGGCTCGACTCTCTTATGCATAAAGCAAAATTCCCCAGCAGAGTCGCCAGCTGTCGTACCTCGAAAAAATACGATCCTAAAACAAACAACAGAGTCGCCACCTAATTCTATTTATTCTACGAGAGAAAAGGAAGATATAGACACAACCTAAATAAAGGATAAGAATGGTCAACGAAACCACTAATCTAAGTTCGGGAGTCAGTTACGCAAGGGGAAGGTATTAGGCACCCCTCACGTCCGTTGTACTCAACGGGAACCTCTTAGTCTAGTTTGCGCTTTAAATGTTAACTTATTATTATTGTCTTCTTTTAAGGAAATGTTTTAGTTATTATTTGTTATGGAGAAAGGTTAAGTTTTTTATTATTGTGACGGAGAGATAGTTAATTTTTTATTATTGTGACGGAGAGATAGTTAATTTTTTATTATTGTGACGGAGAGATAGTTAATTTTTTATTATTGTGACGGAGAGATAGTTAATTTTTTATTATTGTGACGGAGAGATAGTTAATTTTTTATTATTGTGACGGAGAGATAGTTAATTTTTTATTATTGTGCTCGCGAAGGATTAAAATCCCCGTGCCTACGTATTCCCCTGTGCAATGGGAAAGTCAGAGCTTCGTAGTTCATGCTACTACGATTTGTGTTTTTTAATTGAACGATTGTTTGAAAATGCATTCTACTGCTAAGCGTTGGCTTATCTGCTCACGATAGGAGGCTGAAGCGCTAGCTTGTTTGAGAGATAGAATGATCTAAACAATGTTCGTTTTGAGAAAAGATATTTGATCTTTGTTAAGGGTGTTTTAAACGAGAGGGCGAATGAACCATGCGTGGGGCTTGCCCATGTTGCGGTTGCATTCAAGAACGTGCGGAGTGCTAGACTCCGGAGTTCAGTTACTCGCTAATTAATTATGGAAATGATTTGAATTGGTTGGTAAGTTTTAATTTGTATTTGAAAGAAAGAGACAAATCGTCATCTTTAAGAGAAGCATCTCACCTATTCCACCACAAACGTTTGAGAAATGGGAAATCGAAAGAAGCTTTAAACTTGGATATAAGATCGACAAGCAATGCCACATTCTTTCTTTGAAAAATAAATAAAATCGGAAGAAGCTTTAAACTTGGATATAAGTATCGACAAGCAATGCCACGTTCTTCCTTTTGAAAGTAAATGTTTGTAAGATTTTTGTTTGTGTTTGTGGGGATAGGAGGAATAACTTTCCTATGGAGATGAATCATGCCTGATCCTTTAAGATTGTTGAATTGTTTTGAATACGAATGGTGATTGAACCGACGCATGGGGCTAGCCCAATTGCGGTCTAATCCAGAACGTGCGGAATGCTAGACTCCGGAGTTCCTTTTTTCCATAAATTAAGATGGATTGAATTGTTTTTATACGAATGGTGATTGAACCAACGCGTGAGGCTAGCCCATTTGCGGTTCAATCCAGAACGTGCGGAATGCTAGACTCCGGAGTTCCTTTTTTTCCATAAATTAATTAATAAGAGTGGATAATTGCTTTATGGTTTAGATACGATGGTGATGTACAAGCAATCAGACAAACGTAAATATGACATTAGGATCGCGGTAAAGTGCAATAGGAAGATAATATCGAGTTTTTAATAATACCTAACGGAGAAGGTCCGTTGCCTCTTGGATACCCTCCAAAAGAACCTAAAATGCTTATCAAAAAAATCAAAATCGAGGTGTGCCTCAAGACCATCAACCAAACAGAACACCCATCAAAATTAGTCACCAAACCCAAGAAAAATAATACACCACAATGCCATCCCCATACTACATCCACCATCATCGAAATAAACAAGAAGTCTATAAAATATCAAACAAAGTAAAACTAAGAAAACAATGAAAATCTTATTTAATTAAACCAAAATAATCAAAGTTAAATTAAAACTATGTTAAGACTAATAATTCAGAATTAACGAAATTATAATAAAATTCTAAATCAAAACTTTAACAAATGTTAATGAAGAAAAGGAAAAAAAATCAGTTGAAATATGAATAAAATACAAGAAAAATTAATGAGAAAATTATATTGTCGAAAAAAATGAGAAATAAACAAAATGAGGGGTGTGTTTGTTAGGAAACAGGGTGGGAGTAATAAGAGAACCTTGGGCTTGAGAGGCCCAATCTTTATTTGATATGCGTAGAGGGTGATGGACATGGAGTATGGGTGGTGCAATCAAAACTCAGCAACAACACAAAACTTCTCACAAAATAATAAGTAACAAAAAAACGTCATTTGTAAAAGAAAAATAAACGGGATCCAAAAACCCCAATAACCTTTAGGATTAACAATGGCACTCTCTCCTCTCTCTCTCAACACCAAAACAAACGCTTCAAAATCTCTCGTATTTTCCTCCGTCTCTGCGTCACAGTCCAGTTTCTCTATTTTCGACGGTTTTGGGAGATGACTGTTTTACGGTTCGAATCTCTCACTCTGCTTCACGCGGCTTTCAATGGTGGTTTCCGTCTTGTCCGTTCTCAGATTGGTAGCTCTCCTCTGGTTTGCGGCGGATGGTGTGCGGTGATGATCGATTCGGTTTTGTGTGCGTGTTTCAGAATCGGTTTCTCTCAGTTTTGCTTTGGATTATCGCGGCGGAGTGGTGGATGGCGAAGGTGAGTTTTCGGGTTTTGTTTCGTCTCGGTTTGTGTCGCTATGAATCTCACTCCATCTCTTACTCTATTTTGTTTTCGGTTTCTTTTTGTGTTGATGAAGGGGTTGGTTATTGAGGTATGGAGGTGACGGCAAAGTGGTGATGAAGAAGAGAGGTTTGAATCGGTTTATGGTTTTGAACGGCTAAGGATTTTTGTGAAGGTTATTGTGGTGGTTCAATGAAGAAGAAGGAGTAAAAACCCAGTTTTTCGTGTTTGGTTGCTCTGGGTTTTTTTGTATGTGTGTGATTTAGGGTTTTCGGATGCGGCTAGGGTTCTTGATGCCCTTCTTCAAACGCGGCTCTCCCTTTTTATAACCAAAGGAATTAGGGTTTTCCTCCCCTCTTTGTTGAAATTTTTGGGATCAGTTTTAAGACATCAGCCCCTGTCTTGTACTGATGAGAGATCCTTTTCAAATGCAGGTCTGTTTCTTGGGAGCAAGAGCTTTCCCATTTTTGGTAAGAACCAAATGACGGACTTCCTCAGCTGTGGACTTGCAAGGCCTACTTTCGGGATTATCTGGAAGACCCTCCTCTTGGCGCAAGCATAGGTGCAGGGTGAGCCTGAACTGCAGCAGGTCCTTAGACTGTACTACTTTGACTTTAACTTTTCTTGTTTGAAATGAAACACGATAGTTGGATTTTGACTGAATTGGATTCTTCCTGGTTTCCTTGCTTATTGCCATAGTATCTGTAATTTAACTGTGGTAAAATGTTTAGTTTTTACTGGTGCACTAAAACATTTCTTTATATTTGTCCTGACTCTTGTTTTTTCTTCTTGTTCTTTCCATGTCCATGACTCGAGGGAGAGGCACCAAAAGACCTGGCCTGGAGCTTTCAGCTTTGAATCAAGCCTTGCCGCACTCCACAACGTTTTACTCCTGATCGTTTTGTCGTGAGGGGTATGAGACAAACTAATGATGTTGAAGTTATCGAGAGGGTTGAAAACTGTTATAGAAGATGAGGATAATCAAGGGAAGAAATGACTAAGGAGAAGTACAGGCCATTCCCCATCCATCCCAATATTCTATACCAGTCGAAGAACAAATTTTTTGGGTCCTTGCTGATATAATGCAGGAAACTGTAAGCAAACTTCTGACGGAACATCTTATTCAAAAACTCCAAGTGAAATTACGGGCAATGATGTAAGGACTACATTAAACAATATCCTGCACCAGTCATCATAAACTGATTGACCAGAGAAACTCGCAAAGGCCATGAAATAGAATATGGTGAGGTCAGAAGCTATATTTTTGTAGAAGAAATAACATATCATCTGTGCAATTCTCTTGTAACACCAGTGTCCATGGACTACCAGAGGCCGCTCCGAAAACCGAAATTGAGCAATGGAAAAGTCACTAGCCATCACTGCCTGCATACCTTCAACCCCACTGATTCCAACACTCATGTCAGCTTCTTAAATCATCTTGACATCATTTGCACCATCACCTATTGCTAAAGTGGTCTTCCCAATTCCTTCTTGAACTAAGCTTGTTACCAAGGCCTTTTACTTGGGAGATACACGGCAGCAAATAACAGACGCACAATCAACCGCCAATGCCAAAAACTGGTGTTTGATATCATCTTCTAAAGTATGTGTTAGAGTTTTTCCGTCAATAATTAATGCATGCGCAGCATGTGGGTCCTTATCCAGCTTCGTCAATTGTAAGGCATTGGTGATTTGGGTCCACACCATCACTCCTGGGTTTTCCACCGTACCAAGCATCGTGTACTTTTTCAACTCCAGTGGCACCATAACAGAAAACTGTCCCATTCTTCCCTGTAGGATTGTGAGGTTTATAGTATAATAGGAGTATTATAAAATTTGACTAATTTATATTTGTCATATATGACTTGGGATTAGTAACTTGAAATTGGGTTTGGAAATGAATTTGGTAATGAACTTGTAAATGAAATTGGAAATTGGAATTTGGAAATAAATAGTGATGGAATTGAAATGAACAAATCGGGATTGAGGATGATTTAGAAGTCTTTTCTTTGAAATAAAATAGGAATCAAGAATAAGAATTAAAAAGAATTAGGAATAGAATTAAACTGAACGGATTTTTTAAGAATATGGACTTAGAAATAGATTAGGACTAGGACACACACAAAAAATACAAGAAATGAATTCGGAAATGGGAAGGTGAATTGGAATTTGAAATAAGCAACAAAACTTGGAATTCAGCTTAGAAACCGACTTGCACTTTTAAAATTGAAACATGACAGAAAAACTTGGAATTAACTCAATAGTTGAAACCGAAGCTTGAAACAAGATTTGAAGCTAACGTTAATTCTCTCAACGGCCACCAGAAAAACAAAGTCCATAATCCAATCTCAAAATTCCAGAATCCAAGACTTACAATATCAGTCCACCAATCCAAATTTCAAAAACATCAAACCCTAATAACCTTTTACAAAACAGATCCCAAATATGTGTTACTCGACCTAAACAGATCACTCTTGCCAATCCTGTAAAACTTCACAATATCTGGTATGCACCTGGGTATGCTGATGACGAGACAAAAGATGTGCAAAATTTCTGGTCAAAATTTAGGGTATGACACCGATGATCTAGGAGCTAAAGAAATAATCATCTGTACGGACTCTCAACTTGTGGCCTTACAGGTCAAGGGAGAATACCAAGTCAAAAACGAAAATTTGTTTGAATACCTTACCCTAGTCAAAGATAAAATTACAAAATTTGCATCTGTAGAAGTAAAACATGTTCCTCGCGAACACAACGTATGAGCCGACGTACTATCAAAACGCGCGAGCATGAAAAGGAAAGGTGGAAACAAATATGTCATACATGAGATACTCCCTCGGCCGAGCATCAAAAAAGCATCCTTGATAAAAGACATAAACGTCATTGACGATGGAAATTGTTGGATGACCCTGATCTATAACTACTTGACGAACGAAGAACTGCCCCCAGATCCTAAAAAGGTCAGTATAGTCCGATGAAGAGCTTGCTCATATGTATTAGTCGAGAGAAAAATCTACCGACGAGGATTCTCCATCCCTCTCCTCAAGTGCGTCGAAGAGGAGTTTATCTTGCATATCCCGCGGGAGATCCACGAAGGTATCAATGCCTAGCATTTGGGTGGGAGGTCACTGGCAAGGAAGGCTCTGTGAGCAGGATATTACTGGACAACGATGCAGAATGATGCCAAAGAGCACGTAAAAAATGTGACAAATGCCAATGACACGGGGATATGCACATATCACCTCCAAACGGGCTCAAGACAATGTCTTCCCCATGGCCCTTCGCATGGTGGTGCCTAGATAACCTCGGTCCCTTCATCGTCGGTTCAAACCAGAATAAGTACTTGATCATCGACGTAGACTATTTCACAAAGGGGATAGAGGCTGAAGCCTTAGCTAAGATCTTAAAACTCAACATATTGCATTTCTTTAAACGAAATATCCTCGCTCGATTCTGGGTACCCCAAGCTATAGTCACCAATAACGGGACACAATTCACAAACAAGAACTTCTAGGAATTTGTTGCCAATGTAGGAACCAAACAACATTTCGCTTTAGTCAAGCATCCACAAACTAACGGGAAGGCAGAAGCTGCAAACAGAGTAATCCCACAAGGACTCAATCGAAGGCTTGATGAAATTAAGAAGCGTTGGGTTGAAGAGTTACACAGTGTCATGTGGGTGTACCGAACCACGCCTCATTCCACAATCATAGAAACCTCGTTCCGACTAGCATACAGGATATAGGTTGTCATTCATATTAAAATGCACATACAATTTAGACTGACAAAAGCTCAAATGGACGAGGATACCAATTCAGAGGCATTACGCGAGGAGCTCGATCTGGTCGAAGAAGTTCGATCAGGAGAAGCCTTACGCGAAGCATCACTTAAACAAAAAATAATTATCAGACATGAATCTAAGGTCATAAAGCGAGCATTAGAAGTTAGTTGTCTCGGTCTGATTTGAAACCACAAGGACTCCAGAGAAGGCAAGTTGGCCGTAAATTAGGAAGGTCCCTACCGTGTCAGAGCAAAAACAGAAAATGAAGCCTATTACTTAGAGAACTTGAATGGGGAAGAACTTGCTCGTCCTTGGAACATCGAGAAACTAAAACAATATTATAGTTAGGGCGTATGTCGGCTTGCTCGAATCCTAGCGATAAAGCACAAGCACCGACCTAAAATGCATGTCTAGATAGAAGCATTTTATACCAACATTTATAGCCAATAGGGCCCCATCATGAACGATGACAACCACAGTCACAAGACTGTATCCTCGACCAAGTCCGTCGTCATCTTCATACCACAAACAGGTAGAACACCCAGCTCGCGATGGGACATTCACGCCACGAAGCATGAGCCATAATCATGACTCGAGCACCGTTCCCTGACCAGAGCTACTCTAGAATTCTACCCGGTTCTCCAAATAGGCATACATATATACACCAAGCACAATTTCCACAAATATACAAACATACCTCAGGTCCCTCAGTAGACGCATATAAAATAACATTGCATGCATACTTTAGAGAATATCTAAACGGTCGAGCACCATACAAACACTTAGTGAAAATAAAGAAATTAAAGTGTACCCCCGACCGGTACACGCGCAAACATACAAGATAAATGCAAGGTAAAATAAAATAAAATTCGACCACCAAGGTTGGAAGAGCATTATACAATGCGGCCACAATGACCGACTTGTTCTAATATTACATAAAGGAGGAAAATATTTCCCCGAACAAACAAAAAGGCCCTAGCACGTAGGTCGGCCATCAAAATCAAACTTAAAAAGAACTTAACGAAATCTTCAAACATTTTCTTGCATGTCTGCATCCCCGAAGGGCTAGCCCTCGGTAGGGATCTCCTGAGCGAGATTACCTTCTTTTGCAGCCACATGACCTTGCTCCTCTAGACTAAGGAACTCGGGCACGGAAATCTTCCTATTCACGACCTTGTAAATGTAATTAAGTTCTTTAAAAGGGGCATGGAAGCCTTAAGGAGAGAAACTTCCTACTCCGCAGTTATCTTCTGAGACTCAGCAGTGGCCAGAGACTCCTTCAACTCCTTGTTCTTCTTAAGTGTGTCTTTTGCCACCTTGGAAGCTTTGCGAGCTTTGTCCTTACAGACAAATAGTGAAACTTTCATCCTTTGAAAATCCAACTCTCGGGTAGCAATCCCCTCGACGTACATGGATGCCATGGCCAGAACCCTCGTCATTGAGCTTGCGTCCTGGGTTATAGACAACCACATATTTGGTCCGCTTAGTTCCTTCAAGTGTAGCGACTTAGCCCGATGAACTTGAAGGGTATTCTCTTCGAAATTTTTTGGCTTGAGGAAGCAGGTTGGAAGCTCGGATTTAGGATTCGGAGGAGTCCCTGTCAGATTAACGACGTCATCGGCCTACAACCTTTTCCCAAGTTTAGAACTGGTGCTCGGAGATCCCTGGGGAGCTGAAGTAGAGTTTCCCGAACCTGTGTTGGGCGCTACAAAAATATCGGCTAGCCGTGTTTGCTTCAGCTTCTTTGCACCTCTCCTTCTGGAAGCATTTGCCATCACTTTATCTTGCACGTCCGATATAGAATATTAAAAAAAAAAAGAGAATCGTGTTAGAACATAAAGGTATGCGAGCAAGGAACTCAAAACATGCATATAATTCTAAGAACTACCAAGGTAAGTCGAAACTTCCTCGTCCGTCTCGCAGGAGAGGAGCTTTGCCACCTCTATAAAACGAGGAGCTACTTTTGCCCCCCCCCCCATATTCATCTAAAATGGGACGGCCTTGCTCGTCAACATATTCTATCATGGAGAAGCCAAATACAAACTTCATAAACACATGATAATTAGTCTTGTCCTCAGTGCTCAGGTCGGGAGCAGGGGTTAGGTACTCATTTGTGCCATGCAAGAAATGCACACGCGACCAGGAAAACTGGAACTTCAACATCAAATGTGGAACTGGTCTCCCTTGATCGTCAAGCAGGACCCTCCCCTGGTCGTCAGTATCCTGCCCCCAAACGTATATGGAGTCCCTAACATGGTCGGACACTGGCTCCACCAAGTAATATCTATCTTTGAAGTCCCTGATCGACTCCGAGTAAGCTTTGTAAATTTTCCTCTTCGACTTAAGAGAAACCCAACCATACCGACATTGGACAACCTGCCTCTAAAGATGAAAAATATGAAAAACTAGAGGAAGAGTGGTCCCAATATTTGGGTAGAGTTGCAAGGGCACTGACTCCAAATGAACGAACATAGACGTATGGAAGTCTGAGAACGGGAGTCTGAATTTAAGCTTTTTAAAGATGAAATCATAAATTTCGAATCAATTAGGCTCGTACGACGAGCATATGCAATCCCCAACTTCAGGGTACCTAACACACCAATCCTCGGGATCCCCGATCACAGGATCAGGACCTTCTTAGGGCACAACATAGACTTATTGGATATTTATAGGCTCCCCGGCAGCCCATTCTTTGATGGAGACTTCTTACTCGACATAATTCTCCTTCATGTAGTTATCTTCGGCCTGAGCAGAGGTAGTTTCCTCAGAGTTAGTTTGTTCTGAAGCAGTTTCCTCAGCTGCAGTTTCCTCGGAGTTGCTGGAAGACAAAGTCGTATCATCGGAAAGTGACTCTACGTGCCTGTAATCGGGGGCTTCTACAGACATCTTTGCACCTGAAAAGCAGCGAAAGAAAACGTGAATTTGATGATTTAAATCAAATCCACCCTTCCACTACTAATCAAGTGAAAGGACGTGTAGAGAAACAAGGATGATGTCCTCAATCTAAGCCCTTATTCAAAGTGACTCATATTTGTATCCTAGGAAATATGCCCACATGCTCACACAAGGAAATAAATTTGCAACCAAAAAAAATCTCAACTCACAAGGAGCAAAACTTCCTCAGTACGCAGAACCCATAACTCCGGTTGAAGTTCAACTTAAGCCACCGTGAAAAGACTATGGAAAACCCCTCAGAGGCTCTGATTGTCGTAACAACGAAGAACACAGCAGGCCACCCACCAGACGGAGGAGGATGCACCATATCTGAAGCCTTAATAGTCCATATTATAGGTCATCTAAACCCTAAAACTAACCCTAACTACATGCATTTCTACTAAATGAAGATCAGAAACTAACCTACAGCAAGGAAGTCATGAAACTTACATGTTTTTAGAAGCTAGAGATGTGTTCAATTAATCATCCTCGGTAGCAGCAGCGGCGGACGACTGTTCGCGGCGGGGTTTGAGAGCTAAAAGATCTTAGCACTATCGAGCAAAAGGATGGTGAACAAAAAAGTATGAAAATTGCTTCTGACGTCCTATTTATAGCATCCCTCAGCACGATCACGAGCACACATGACCTAAGAATTATGCACAACATACTCATGACCTAGGGATAGTCGTAGGCTAGCCATCATTACGCATTAAATGCGCACATTTTCCAAGGCGCAAGCGTGAGGTGACTTTTCTGCATACCTTCAGTTGTTGAGCTCCTCGTTTGTCAATCATGACCCAATGCCCAGGTATGATCGAGCACACCCTTGGTCAGGCTGGCAATAAAAGGTCTTACAAGTTTCAGTTTCCATCTCTTATATGGAAAGCCACCCTTAAGTCATCACTTCTACGACTATAAGCAACGACTTGGGGATCCTGTTTCGGACTTCTCCAATGACTAGGCATGTCCCAATCCACTCCTGCATTGAGGACAACCCAATAGCCCAATGTCAAAGGGACTCACTGGTTTTTATGCCCCTTAGTCGAGGAAGACTTGTCAACCACGGTTACCCGTGGTCGGATTCCTTTGCTTCTGTAGACTTCTGCCTGAAATCTAGGGGAAGTCACCTAGATTCAACCAAGGATGACTCCTGCTCAAATATATCTATGCTCGACGCATATCTATCTGACCAGGTAGGCTTTGAGTAACGACTATTTCCTAACAGTTACCGATTTTAGGGGGAACCACGGTCTAGGCCCAAAATAGGGAGCAATAGCCAAGCATTTGGGGCTCTATATAAACCCTCTCACTTGAGAGGGTCAGATATCCAATATTTACTCTCTTAACTCTCTTTACTCGTACTTGCTCACTCTTCTTCCCTGTCTTACTTTGGCATCAGAGTATCTTGCAGGTACACCCCTTCCTTTCCTCGACAACCGAGCATCATCATCATCATCATCATCCTCATCAACGTCGTTTCCCACCTCAGATTCTGATCTTCATGAGAGATCAATATATATATATATATATATATATATATATATATATATATATATATATATATATATATATTGATATATTTATAAAAGGCATGCATGGATCCACACAGGGATCAGTACGTAGTAGGCGTCCGTCTAAGGGTATGTCACCTAGACATCACTCTGACTCCACCAATGGCTCGCCCTAGGGAGGAAACATGGATATTTACCTGTAGAAACATCGATAATTTATTTAATCAATTTTGTGTTGCTTTTATTTAATTATTTAAATAATTTAAAATATTTTAATTATTTAAAATATTTAATTATTTAATATATATATATATATATATATATATATATATATATATTGATATATTTATAAAAGGCATGCATGGATCCACACAGGGATCAGTACGTAGTAGGCGTCCGTCTAAGGGTATGTCACCTAGACATCACTCTGACTCCACCAATGGCTCGCCCTAGGGAGGAAACATGGATATTTACCTGTAGAAACATCGATAATTTATTTAATCAATTTTGTGTTGCTTTTATTTAATTATTTAAATAATTTAAAATATTTTAATTATTTATTGGGGCGATAATGTGTGTTATATGACTATTTAGAAATCGTGAATATTTTTTAGAGATTTATAGATAATGTTAGGAAATTTATTAGAATTATTGGTTAATTTTAAGTGATTAAAATAATATAAAATAATAGAGTTTTGAAAGATTGTGTAAAAATTAGAATTAATAGAAAGATGGAGTAAAATGGTGATAATTAGAAAGGAGGTGAGGCCAAGGTGTAATTGTTAAATTTATAAATTAGGTTTATTATTAAAATGGGATTAGTATAGCTTATTTGTGTCAAATCATAGAAATTTAGAAAGTTGGTGAAAAGAGGAAAAACAAGGGTTTGAGAGAGAGAGGAAGGAAACCATAGCCAAAACTTGAAGCTTTCTCTGAGAAATTCATGTAGGGGGAATATTCTAATATAACTGCATTTCATGAAGGGAAGAGAGAGATCCTCACCATCCTCTAGGTTTTTTTTCCACTATTGTTGTGTTTTATGAATTCTTGAATGTGATTATGTGTAATCCATGATAATTTCCATGTTTGGTGTGTATATTTGTGCTCTTATTATTACTGAAATTTGTGTATATGGAATGAGTATGAATATAAATGTTATCCCTTCATTGTTTTGTTATTGGTTTATGAATATATTATTGAATCCATGATTATTTGATGAAGGTGGACGTTTATTGATGAGTATGTGGCAATTTGATCCCTGTATAATATGTATCTATTGATTTCTATGCAATTTAGAGTATTGGGGTTGAAATCAGATCTTCGAATGAGCTCTCAAGGCCATAAAGCATAAACTACTTTCTGATCAGTGTGGCAGTCATCACGAGCATGATAGGCTACCTATCATGCTTTTGGGTTAGTTGGTCGTTGTCAGTAGTGTGACAATGAGATCATCATAGTCTCCAGGTGGGATTTCTCCTGGCGATTGTCACAGAGGTAAGGGGTTATGAAGGGGGATGGTGACAGGTTGGGTCACTGTTGTAACACCCTTTTTACCCCACAATATAATAATACGAAAATTATTCAATAAAAATCAGAGTTATCAACATAAAGGGTATCACATTTCATCCAAACATCAATAGAACACATCTTTGTATCCTGTCCCATAACACGGGTTACAACATGGATCATACTTAAACGACTTTTATACGCAGCGGATCATCATCATAAGTCAACTTAATTACTCAAATATAAAATTCAAGTTTTAATTCCAAAACATCTTTAACACAAAATAAAACAAACAAAAACCAACAACTCTCAAGCGTTCCCGATGTTACACGAAACAGAGCAGGACACCACCCTAAACTCTATAAACGACAAAAGACATATACTCCAAGCTACGTCCACGCACCAAGCTATTATTGAGTATCTGCAGGATGACATAATAGACCATCACCAAAGGCAAACAGGGTGAGTAAATTCATATTCAATATAAATAATATAAAGAAGGAATTACAAGTCAACATGCAACAATAGATCAATTACATCAAGTCTCACCCATGTACAACAAAATCAAACACATCATCACATAACAGACAAATGCAATCTTGCTATGCCACCAAAAATGAAATGCAATCCTCATAATATACATGTGGTGCCGAAACATCATCATGTATGGACACTGAGCCATCAACCCTCCATAAGGGAGCACAACATAAGCAATATACCACTTCAATCCACATGATAGGATTTAAGCTACCAACGGACCGAAGCACCAACATAATTATGCCATGAATGCAAGACGTAATACAATCATACATCATCAATACCCATCAACTATTGCATCCGCATTAATGATATATCCTCATATATCATTCACACCTCTAATATTTGGCCTACTCATATCATCAAATGCTATATATCATCATAATACAACCTAATCATATAAACATCATTTCATCACAAATTCTTATGCATTTAGCATATTACATTATGGCAAGAATTCACAGCAACATCATAGCAACTTAAGACAACAAACCAAGTCATTTTAAATCATTTGGGGAAAGAAAACATTTTTCAAAAAGTGTTAGGTCTCTCTAAGCGGGCATCGATCTTGCTAAGCGACCTGGTCTCGAGTTGCGAGATTTTTAGAATTCAACTTGCTCGCTAAGCGAGACGACGATTTTTGGTAGAAAATCCTGTGATTTCAGGACGACTCAACTACAACCAAACTCCTCAAAAATCATATTTTAACGGCAGAAAACACATAAATTCATCCATATAACCTACTATCATCATATATTTATCAACTACAACATCTAATAACATCAATTCATCAAACTCTTCTAACAATCCTCCTAACCCTAAGACTTCCCTAAAAAAAACCTTCTCATAAGACCTACCTCTACATTATAGATATTAAATAGAAAATTACTCCCCATACCTTAGTCAATTGAAATATTTCAATCGATTCTTGAAGAAACTTCAACCTAGCCTCCTTGTTCTTCAGAACAACTTCTCTCAATCTTCCAAAATACGTGTTATGAGAAAACTATCTCAATTCCCTTCTCTTAACCTTCCCAAAAGACAAAACTACCCTCAAGACCTCCAACTCCTCTTATTTTATTTTAATAATAATATTTAAATAATAATTATAATTATTCTAATATCACTATCGAAATAAAATAATTTCATTCACCACATAATACCACATATTCATAAATATTTATGTAAATAATTAAATTATGAAATCGGGGCGTTACTACTGTCGTCAATCAGGTGACAACCTAGTCGTCATGGCTTTTAGTGTTTTCTTTTGATTGATCGATCCAATTGTTAATATTGTTTTCTCGTATGGTTGATGTTTGATTGTTGTTTTGGGGTATTTGGTGTAATTAATTAATTAATGTGAATTAGTATGATGATGAAATAATAATTGGATTAATTTTCATAATTGTATGTGGTGAATCATGATTATGTATATGAGTTATTGCATTGCAAATATGATTATGTATCGTGAATGTAATTGTAAAGATATGTTGAGGTGTGTTGTTCAAAAATGGGGACTATTGTTGAATGTTATATTGTATATTGTTTATTGTTAGAAGTGGAACCATAATTGTTGTCGTTGCATTACTGGTATGTCATGCATTATATTGTGCCGAAGTGTTGAAAGAGGCGAGTCATGGGTTCTTAAATGGGGATTGTGATCGTGTGGGGTACAGAAGGGGAGACACATGGTTTAGAAATGGGGAACCGGTTCGAATGAGGAAACATTATTTAATGGACAAGATTAGTAACAAATCTATGATGTACAAATTTGTAGGAAAGAATTTCACAACTGTTGCAAACATCAACAATAGTGAAATATGGAAAATATAACCACTGTTTATTGAAACAACCGTTGTTATTCTACTTTCAATTTTAATATAACCATAAATTCTAAGGGGCACGCGCTTATTTTTATTTAAAAAATGGAAAAATGATGATACTGGGATTCAAAGCTTGTTACCCATACTCTATGACCATAGTTGATACTAGGAACTGTGATGAAAGTTATTTTACTAAAAAATCATGCATGTTAAAAATGAGATATTACCACAGTTGAAAAAATGGTCGTAGTAAAATTTTTTTACCTTATGTATATTTTGTAGTAGTGTCAACTAATCTCCATAAATTACAATTGGTTTGAAAACACCAATGCATATTTGTAACAAAAATCCAATTGATTATTGTTCCTTACATGTTAGATGTACAATTCCCAAGAAAGAACAAATCAAGATCCTAAGTCTACAAAATGTATACTTTTGGGTTATGTTGACAATGTGAAGGTTCATCATTATGAGATTCCATTATTCATAAACCTTTTGTTAGCAAAGATGCAGTCTTTGCAAAAATAAATTGCAAAGTGAGAAGAAACGTGACAACACTGCCAAAGAAACTAATGCAGTTGAGATAGAAAGAAATTCTAAAGAAGTTGATTCTTTTTAAGTAGAAACAATATATGAGGAAAAAGTATTAGATGATTCCGATAATATATATCGGATTAGAACACCATTATGAAATATAAATTATGTAATGATAAACCACTATGTGTATTGTCTTTTAATAGAAGAATGGGAGCAATCAATTTCTTAGGAAGTTGGAGAAAGCTCATATTTTTCTATGTGGATGGAATTAATATATAAATAAATGGAATCCTTACATAGAAATAAAACATGGGAACTTGTTGAACTTCCAAAAATTCAGAAGGCCATCGGGAATAAATTGGTATACAAGATCAAATGGGATGGTAATAGTCAAGTAGAAGATATCATGCAAGACTGGTGGTTAAATGGTATACTAAAAAATGGTATTTATTTTGTTGTGAAATGATGTCCAAGAAAACAGAGTATGATCGATTTATTTATTAACAAGAAAACCACAAAATAAAGGGAAAGATAGAAAACAAGAGAAAGATAATTCAAAGTGGTACAAAACCTGGACTCTTGATTCAATTACACATTAGGAAACAATGTTTACAATTGAATCTCAATTACACCATTTTCTCCCTCTAATTAGGTTTATTAGGGATTGATGGAAAAGTGAGAACTAATATGCTATTTATACGAAAAGTAAACCACATATTTCAACTAACATGCTAAACAATTGGCCCAACTAATCCAATTCAACAAGCTAACTTAAACAACAAACCTACTAAGACATTTGCATGCAAGAACATATTTCAAATATGGTATTCACATTATAGACTAATGTTGAACCATGAATTTATCCCTGTCGAGGCTAGTGTTAGATCCAAACACCACAAATTTCCACCTTAGAATAAACTCTACACCAACAAGGGAACACACTACATTTCATCATGCAACTTTATTAACTGCATACAATAGAGGAACTTGTTACATGAAAATGACTTGATGATTGTATCAACAACATTGTCATCTGTGGAAACCTTCAGCACTTGGACTTCTCCGCGCTTGATTATCTATCTTACGAAATGTAGTCTCACATCAATATGCTTGGTTCACTCATGATAAGATGAATTCTTCAACAAATGTATTGCCCTTTAACTCATTATCACATTAGAAATGATAGTTTGACCTTGAAGTTTCAGCTCCATAGCAAAACCCTTAAGCCACAATGTTTCTTTCACAACTCAGTGAGGGAAATATAGTCCACTTCAGTGGTTGATAAGGCAACAACCTTTTGAAGTGTTGCTTTCCAGCTGATTGTTATGTCAAACATAGTGAACACATATCCAAAAATAGATTTTCTAGAATTTATACAAACTACATAATCAGAGTTGACAAATCCTTTAATTTTGACTTTATCATCACCACAAACTCCACCATAAATCAGGACTCTGTTCAAAGAACCACTTATGTACCTTAGAATCCACCTTAACGCTTGTCAATGCGCCTTTCCAGGATGGATCATATACCTACTTATAAGGCTCACTCTGTATGCTATGTATCACCTCATACATACCGTATAATACATCAAAGAACCTACTATACTAGCATATGGAATTTTATTCATATAAGCTCTTTCAAATTCAGTACTAGAACTTTGAGTCATACTCAGCTTGAGCTGATAATTAGTCGATGTTACAACAGCCTTTGAATTTGACATTCCAAACTTTTTGAGAATCTTCAGTAGGTATATCTCTTGAGATAATCATAATCTTGACTTCTTTCTATCTCTCTGGATGTTAATCCCAAGAATCCTAGAGGTTGTTGTCATATCCTTCATGTCAAAATCCTTATTGATTTCAGCCTTCACCTCTATAACATCATCGACATCGTTTCTTTCTATGAGGATGTCATCCACATAATGTGACAAAATAAAAAGTGAATTTCCAAGTCGAAATCTGAAGTAAACACAATGGTTGAGCTGGATCCTAGTGAAACCTATGTGTGCCATGAACTTGTCAAATCTCTTATTCCATTGTCGAGGAGACTATTTCAGGCCATATAACGATCTATTCAACTTGTACACGTGATCTTCCTTTCCTTTTTCTACATACTCTTTAGGTTGTCTCATCAGGATTGTTTTATCTAGATCACCATATAGGAAGGTTGGCTTCATATCCATCTGTTCCAGTTTTAGGTCAAACTTTGTAACACCTCATTTTTTATTAAATTATTTTAATTGAGTCATTTGTGAATATTTGTTACTTATATGTGTTTTATTTAATTATTGTGTGTGAATAGATAAATAAGTGTGATGGGAGGTGTGATTGTGAGGGGAGAATGTAAAGTGATTAGAAGTTGGTAGATTTTATTTAGAATTATTTTACTAATTAAAATAATGTTATAGTTTTATTATTTAAATAAAATAATGAGATAAATGAAAAATAGGAGTATGTAGATATATTAAATACAAAGTGGGAATTAAGGAAAAAGGTGAGAGTAAGGTAGGAATATCCTAATGAGTGAATTAGGTTTTTAGTTTAAAAAGAGAGTTAAAAGGAAAGAGTTTGATCAATGCATAGAATAAAAGGAAAAAGGAGAGAAAGAGCTTGGGAAAAGAGAATAACAAGAGGAAAGTTAGAGCTTTAGGAGAGGAAACCATAACTATTGCTTGATTTTGCTGGAATCACAAGGTAAGTGGGAGAATAACCTTAATAAAGGGTATATGCATGAGGGGTGAGTTAGAGTAGTCCTTAAACTACAAGAAAATTGGAAAATAACGACCGTTAATTTTGAAGACTACGACGGTTAGAACGAACGCAAATCGTAAGTTACGACAATTCCTCTTTTGTGGTATAAATGTGTGTCGCGAGGTTGTTTTACGACGGTTTATAAAACTGTCGCTCCAACTGCCGTAACATTCTACGACGATTTTGAAACTGTATCCAATATATTATTACGACGGTTTTAACCGCCATAATTATATAATATATTTTTCATTTAAAATAATAGTGACGGTTTTAACCGCCATAATTATATAATATATATTTAATTAAAAATTATGACGGTTGTAACCGCCATAATTAATATTATTTAATTAAAAATGTGGCTGAGACAACCACCGCTATTGTTGTCGCCACAACAACATTGCATTTTCAACCGAAGAAAAGAATTGAAGTTCTCAAAGTTGGAAAAGAAAAACGAAAGTCATTAGTCACATATACATGTAGCAAGGCCATCAAAAGAAAATATTAATTAATTACATTTTGTTTAACATCACTCGATTGAACTTATACCTCTTATTCCTAAAAAATAGCAAATAAACGTATAATGAACATAGAATTACAACCCAAGATGCAACTGAAATAGCTTTAAAACAATATCTTCAGTCCTCACCCTTTTTCCCCTCTAAGATAAGGGAGATCCCTACTCAGTGCACTAGACTGTCGAAGAAGTCCCCGATCCAGGACCAATCATCATCAGCAACCTCGTATGCATTGTTTATTTCCCTTCTTGAGGGCATCATTTTTCACCACGTGATCATGAAGAGTAATCATTGTGTTTGCAAAGGAAATAAATGAATACGTTAGCAGGAGATAAAATGCGAGCAGAAAAGTCAGTAACCGAGCAAAAGATTTAATTCTAATCTACCCAAGTAATCAGAAACATCTTTCTTTATCGAGCACGAAAGGAGACGAGCCCCATCTATATAATGAGGCTCCACCATTTGGCTTTCATCCTTGTCCAGGAGATCCCTTCCTCGTTTTTCAACACACTTGACCATATGAAAGCTAGAGATAAATTTCACTAAGTGATCATGGTTGCCCATGTCCTTGAGGCTCATCTCAAACAGGGTCGTCAGGTACTTATCAGTCCCCCGAGAAAAATGATTATGGGACCACGAAAAGTCAAATTTCAACATGATGCTTTGTTTCACCCTTCCTTGCTCATCCAGCACAGAGTCCCCGAACACATCAACCTCGTCCTCTAACATATACACAAAGTTCCTAGCTCTGTCCGACATTGACTCGGTGAGATAGAAGCAATCCTTGAAAGACCTGATCGACTCTGAAAAGACCTTAAAGAGTTTCATCTTTTGCTTAAATGACACCCAACTGTACCTACCTTGTGTGACCTTCCGCTGGATGTTGAAAACCTAGAAGAAGAGGGGAAGAGTGGCACATATGACTGGGTACTCGCAGGTCAGCTCCAATGCTTTTAGAAAAGCAAAAGAGTTATGGTGAAGTTGTAAAGGAGCTGATTCCAAGTGCCCGAACACCAAAACCTGAAAGTCCGAAATAGGAGTCTGAACTACATCTCCTTGAAAATATGCTCGTACATTGAAAATTGCGCTCCCCTAAAGTCCGTTCACACCTTATCGTCCTCCTTGGGAGGCACGATTCTCCAATCTGCAAGGTCTCTGACCAGCTTCGCAGCTCCCGCTAAACTCAGAGAAAATACCGATGAGATAGTCAGGGGTTCACGGGAAACACAATCCTCCAAAGGGATCTTCTCATCTCTTGGGAACCATCATTATTTAAGGCAGACGTGGCTTCGTCGGCACTGCTAGCCACTGAAGTGCTTTCATATGAAAGTTCATCCTCGTCCATCCTAACGTAATCAGATTCATTGGACATTTTGCACCTGAAAAAATAGCGAAGAGAGTATGGACTCGATCAGATAATCAAATCCACCCTTCCATTAATGATCAAGTGAAATCGCATGCTGAGGAACAAGGACAACATCCTCGACCAATATTCAAAAGGAAAATCGTTCCAGACTACGAGGACACACCTAAAACCCTCACGGGGGGAGACACTCGCAATCGAAAAACTCTTGACCCGCGCGAAACAGGTTTTCCTCGACATCGAAACCAAAAACTCTGGTTGAAGTTCAACCGGAGCCGCCGCGCAGGATTAAGAACTTTCCCATCGCAAGCTCATTCTCGCCGCAACGAGACTGAAGAATGGTAGAAGAAGTAGCTACATTTCATCCTCCATGACGGCGCTACCATAAAAAAATGGTAGCCATATTGTGTTCCACCAACAGTCCATCAACAATTTATATAAATCTTAGATTTCCTTCCTAATCCACATGCATTCTACGCCAATAACGATAAAAAGCTTCTCTAAAGAAGAAGGAAAAATAGACTTACTTGTTTTTTTGAAGGCTTTCTAGGGAGCTCGGAGGCTTTTCCTCGGTTGAGACGACGGCGAACGGTGGTTGAAGGCTGAAAATCAAGAACCTTGCAATAAACAAATGTCGAGCAGGATACGTGAGAAGCGAAAAATGCATAAATGTCTAGTGATACCCTATTTATAGGCATTCCCAGTCACGTGCACAAGCACATGCGACCTAGGGACATGCAACGACGCATCATTGCCTAGGGTAGCCATCATTACACATTAAATGCGCACGCGTCTCAAGACATACGCATCAGATAACTTTTTAGTCCCATCACCCATTGGTCTCCCCAATTACCGGGCAAGTTACGACGACCAGGAGGATTCAAACACACGGTTAGTCGGGCATCCCTCAATGGGTTTATCGACCACACAAGTCATTCTCCAAATAACGAGCTATCCTTAAGTTGTCACTTCTGAGGCCAGAAGCAACGACTTGGAGGCTCCTGTTCCGGACTGGCTAATGACTAGACATGGCTTAATCCACTCCTGCATCCAGGATGACTCAATAGCCCAAATTGGCCCACTAAGGCCAAAGGAAACCATCGTTTCCCTTGCCTTCCTTCAAGGAGAGATGATCGACCATCCCAGGATGTGGTCGTTCATCTCTGCTCCTCTCAGAACCTTTGTCCGACACATGGGAGAGGTCACCCAAAATTGACCACGAATAGCTCCTACTCAGTTTATCCCCTGCCCGACGCACACCCGATCCGAGCAGGTTTGCCCATTTAAACGACTAGTTTTTTACAGTTACCTATTTTTCGGGCAATCCATGATCCAAACCCAAAATAGGGACCAATGGTCAACCGTTGGGGGTTCTATATAAACCCTCTCACGTGAGAGGGTCAGGTATCTAATATTCACTCTAACAATACTCTATATTGTACTTGATCACTCTTCTGATCGTTCTTACTTTGGCATCAGAGTGTCTTGCATGTACACTCTCTCCTCTCCTCGACAATCCAACATCGACGACACAATCCTTGGCCCGCTCAAGGTTCTGATCAACGAGAAAGATCAGTACATCCGATGTGTATTCTAGAAAAAGTAAATTGACTTCCTTCAATTTTACAAGACAAGAAATTCTCGACTGCAAGTAAGAAAGTATCATTGACATTCAAACCAATTACCTTACCTTACTTTTCATATAGTTAACTCCGAGTCCCGACACTACCTCAAGAAGAAGTGTATCATCAACGAATTGTAAAATATCCACCACACAATTATCCTTGATACGAAACCCTGAGAAATTACCGTTAGATAAAGATATTCTCACCAAATCTGTCAAACTTTCTGCTACCAAAACTAAAAACGAAAGGAGATAACAGATCTCCTGCCGAAGACCTCTCCCCACTCTAAATTGTATGGCTGCCATTAACTAGATAAATAACTTGAAAATTTTGGTGGTAAAATCTTTTTTTTACTGAATAAATAGAATTACGTATAACATTTGTACTAAATATTTGGTGCACTAAATAAATTGGAATTACGTAAATAAATATATGGTACTAAATAAATGGAATTACTAATTATTCATTTGGTACTATACATATTTGGTACTAAACAAAATTACATAAAACACCATAAAACATTTGTACTAAATAAATGGTGGTAACAAAAATTTACGTAAAAGTTTTAAAGAAGATAATAATAAGTTTCTCTTCAACCTATAAATAGAATTATAGTAACAATAATTATATATTCATTATGTTATTCATCTTTATTTTAGTTGTGTAATATTATTACATTTTTCTTTTATCTAACAGTATAATTACTTAGTTATTAGTATTTTCTTGTTAATGTTCTAAAATCCCATTTATTTTATGATTCGTCTTTGTACAATTAATCTTTTTGCAAAAAAGAAAATTAAATAATCAATTAATAATAAAAATATTAGAAGTTAATACTTGAATAACACTTTATTTCCTTCTAAGGATAAACACCAGTCCACTTCAATCCACACAAAATATGTAACTTTTTTCTTTCCCCCACAAGTCACCATCATATGTTTATTATTTAATAACGTCTTTGTTGTGCATTAAATTTTTGTTATATGTAATACATATCTATTAGGGTTTAAAAATAATTAGTTCCTATGAAATTTCACAGCATAATAACATTAATAATGTTGGTGATAATGTGGGGTTACATGTTGCTTTCAAATATTTGCTCGAAAAAAAGTTTGAAAATTAAGCTAGTTGTTTTTTGTCCTTTTTTAAATTGTCTATTCAAAAGTTTTTTGAATCAAAACCCATGCTCCAATTGGGACCTTATCATAAATTTTTTAATGCGTTTTAAGATAATTATAAACTAAAAAATACTAGTATTTTTTTTATATATTTCTTAACATGTGTTATAATACAACTGCATCTACAATTTAAATACTCTAAAACTAAGCACACTCACCAAGAATATTATTTTGAGAAAATCAAGGAGAATAAGTAATTATGTTTTGCATCAAAATAATGGACAAGTGTTCCAACATCCATGTGAATGGTATCTTCATTTTTTGTATCTATATAATTTATTAATCAATAATGTTACATTCTTTTGATTATAAAAAAAAAAAAAATCAATAATGTTACATTCTTTTGATTATAAAAAAAAAAATCAATAATGTTACAAATTTATATAACTAATAAAAAGAAGAAGCTAAAGAACACATGTTGTAAAGGGACTGGTGTACCCAAGATGCTCCTTTTAAATTCATTATCTTTCTAATAAAGGCAAAAGCTAAAGAACGCAAAACAAGAGACATATATGCCATTATTCGAACTTTATTGATATAGATAATGGAAGATAAGATTTAAATATTGAATATATGCTTGCATTATTGCATATAAGACTAACTAAAAGGAGTTGTTATATGAATGTATGAAAGGAGTAAGTGATGAGATGGTGACATTACAGTTTAGTGGGGAAATGAAAACCTATAATGTTTTTGTGAAATATAAAATAAAATAAATAAAAATTAGTTTTTTTTATAAACAAATTAATTGATTGAATGAGTATAAAGTATATAACCCAATTACAAAAAAGTGAAAGAAAAAGGATTATAGCACTTGAACAACACTAAAACAAGTCAAACCATAGAGGATATACTTCAACAAAAGAAAACACAAAGAGCAATAGAAAAAACCTGCATGTCCACTAAACCACCTATAACAATATTGTTATTATTATGATTGACAATCAATCAAATCAATTCAAAAATAATTTAGAATTTTTTTTGATAATTAATTTGTAGAATTTGGTTCATGAATCTAATGAAACGAGCGAAAAATTATGTTTGTTAATTAAATAAGTTGAACTTGAACTATACATAGATTGACATGTTAGGTTCGTGAACTAACTCGATTATATACGATAAATATTATATTATCTTTAAGAATAAGTTTAAAGATATAATATAATTTTTAATCTTATATTTTATTGTAATCTAACGGTGTTAATTGATAATTTATATTCTCGAATGAGCAAAATACTTTTAAAAATAATTATACAAATAAAATTATCATCATATAAATTAATTAATTTTTGAATCGGGATTTGTTTTTTGACAAAGTTAAATTTCAATCTAATAACTTTTATTTTATTTCAATACTTTCTTTTTAAAATAATATTAATTTAAAATATCAAATATATATATATATATATATATATATATATATATATATATATATATATATATATATATATATATATATATATATATATATATAGAGAGAGAGAGAGAGAGAGAGAGAGACTTTAAAAAATGGTTTTTATGTCAGTGAAACACGCGAGTTGAACCTAATGAGATTAACCTAGCGAGTCGACCCAAGTTGCTCGTGAATTTATAACGAGTCAAATTTGAGCTTAAAAAGAAGTTCGTATCAAACTCAAACCGAGATTTGAGCTAAACTAATTCTTAACTAGTCGAGCTGAGCTGAGCTGGGGCGAGTTCGACTCGATTCGACTCATTTCCAGCCCTAGGTACCACCGAAAAGATGTTTACTTTGAGCAATTAAACCAAACAACCATAAAAAAGAAAGAGTTCCTAGAAAACAATATCGAATTCACCACCACCTGAAAAGATCAACAAAATTGGAGACTAACACATCATCATCCACTACAGTTTTGAAAACCAAGTCATCCACCTCCAAAAGCGCTAACCCCCTTTTATCCCAAAATCCTTAGTTTTCTTCCAAGATAAAGACGCCACACTTTATGAGAAAAATGACCAATATCTAATGTTACCCTATTTAACATTTGAATAGGAAGTTAAACGATAATAAAAGTTTACCCTATTGAAAAATTCTCCTTTGATGATTCTGAATGACCAACGTCTGACAAAGGGGAATGATTCCTGGCTTTCGAACTTGAGTTTTTGGTGGTTTCAACACTGCAAAGTAAGACTTACTCACAAAACTTGAATTCGCCATTCCTTTTGGAGAAGATGAACTTCGATCCTTTCTAAACTTCTCTATTGGATCATATCTGCAAACTAACAAGCTGGGCCCAAGAAGATCTTTTTGAATGGGCTAGAAACTTGGAATCAATTTAATGACTTCGGAATTCGAATAACACTCTGGAATTCCTTTCATTTTGGGTTGGAATTTACTTTTTGAAGAATAAATGGTCTTAAGTTGTGACCCATTATTTATAATGGGCAAAGTAACATTAACTCTAGGCTCTAATTCACACAAAGCACCAAGTCCAAACATTTCTCCCGACCTTGCTCCTTTACTTCTGCGTTTTGACCTTAATAAAATTGGATAAGGGTCTTCAGGCGATTACCTTCGTGCCTTTGTTCTCTGATAAGTGGAAACAATTCCACTAGGTTTCACTTTATATGGATATGCCCGCTTATAGGATAAATCCAAATCCTCTTATTGAAATGTTGTTTTTCCTCCACTCTCCAAAGCATTTTGCTTAGGTATGCTGCTACCGAGCCTACAACCTCACACTCTTCAACATCTTCTTCATCATTCTAAACTCCGGTTGAAAACTCTAATACCGATTCTGACTCCGATGACGGAGAAACCAATTTATTATCAAGATTTTCCTTGAGAGGCACCAAATTATCCTCCACCATGTGAATCCTAAAGCAAACGCCATTAATATTAATGTTAAATGTTTTATTCATAATTGAAGGCAAAATTGTCCTTACAAGGATTCAAGCAACATTAAATCTGACGTGGTTAGGCATATTGTCATCAGAACATAGATAAACCCGCACCCCATATGACACAGTTTCAAAAAAATCTAGACATCAAACATGACAAGGAATACCATAACAACATATACATATCAGTCTATCCTTGTTGAGATTTATTTCTTTCTAAACCCTAATCTCCTTGAACCATTGGTTCAACCACTCATTGCCTTCAGACACTAGAAATTGCAATCCCCCTTCTTCACTCTCCTCTAACAAGCATATATTGGCTCCCAATGGTGTCATTTTAATCACAACATAACCCTCCATATTAAAATGCTCTTGAATATTATAAGCAATACCTAAAACGTCCATTTCCCCTATAAATTCCTTGTTGAATCTCCTCAAAGATGACTCAAGAGCAATGAAATCTAAATCTTCTCAACCAACCCTTAACTCAATTCCAGAAGCATGATATTTACCTTCAAGTTTATTTCAAACCACGTGGACATAAGATCTCGAATCCATTCTTGCACTTTCATTTTTACCTTCGCCCTGAATACCTCTTTGATTTGGGATGGGGTCAAAAGCTTTACTCATCTGGTCCTGCATTGCTCCGTCATTTTTTCTGAAATCTGCACCAGTTTTCCGACTGAATCTCAGTGTGTTAACATGAAGTTTTCTTAAACCTAAGAATATAGTATCCTATTGTATTTCTAAGAACCTCTCATTTTAAACATGAAAAAATCTCACAAAAACCATAATGTCTTATATTCTTATCCAACTTAGTCAGGATTATCACCTCATCGATGTCTCTAAAATTATTGAAAACAAATTAGGTGACAAATACAATTATCCAAGACATACAGAATATGAAGAGCTCATATTCACCATTTCATCATTGGTACTATATATATTTTGTCTGACTTAAGAAGTACTACAATCTACACCCAACAAAAGTAGGATCAAGAACTAATTCCTAAATACAATTCAGATTCACACTTGCAATAACTATTTAGACTAAAGAATGAGATTTTGTATTATAAAGACGATAAATGTGGAGCATGTTTAATTTTGTAGTGTTGCATGTTTTAACTTGTTTCTTAATTATTTTCTTTTGATCTGCATCATTTGTGGTATAATCATTTCAATTGTGTTAGTTAACTTTCTTTTGTTTGTTGTATTTATCTTATTTTATTCTCGACACTCCTTATTAGAACAATTTGTAATAAATAAAAAGTTAGCTTATAAAAAAAAAACTTGTAGTTGATTAGATAATAGACTACCTTAAAATATGTTATACAATATGGTATATACACGTTTTTGTTCTTCTTTAAATTGTTAATTTGGATAAATGTTGTAAGAGTTCACAAATATATATATATATATATATATATATATATATATATATATATATATATATAGAGAGAGAGAGAGAGAGAGAGAGAGAGAGAGAGAGAGAGAGAGAGAGAGAGAGAGAGAGAGAGAGAGAGAGAGAGAGAGAGAGAGAGAGAGAGAGAGAGAGAGAGAGAGAGAGAGAGAGAGAGAGAGAGAGAGAGAGAGAGAGAGAGAGAGAGAGAGAGAGAGAGAGAGAGAGAGAGAGAGAGAGAGAGAGAGAGAGAGAGAGAGAGAGAGAGAGAGAGAGAGAGAGAGAGAGAGAGAGAGAGAGAAGAGAGAGAGAGAGAGAGAGAGAGAGAGAGAGAGAGAGAGAGAGAGAGAGAGAGAGAGAGAGAGAGAGAGAGAGAGAGAGAGAGGAGAGAGAGAGAGAGAGAGAGAGAGAGAGAGAGAGTCATAATCTAGTCCTTTTGAAATAATGAAAAATAATTTTTATATATGATATATATTGTTGACTAATTAATTGATAAATAAGTATTACCACACTATCCAAAAATAAGATTATTCTAAAATTAATTTGTGATAATTTATGACATAAGTATTATCATACTATACAAGCGTTCTTAAAATATAAATGTGAATTAATTTTGTTGAAGATTATATATATCACAAATAAAGATGTCTATAGAAAGAAAAAGCAATCTAGTAATAATTTTAATTTATTGAAATTGAATAATTAAGATCAATTATTCTCAGTTTTCACAATAATTAATTGTCGTCACTTGAGTCGTTATATATATATATATATATATATATATATATATATATATATATATATATATATATATATATATATATCGGAGTGGGAGCATATCAAGTGATAGGAGTTTTATAATAAGAGGTGAGAGGAACAAACAACCATCATTAGATTAGTTAAATAATTAAGATTAAATTTATTCATTAATATAACTATTAGTTTTTCTTTCTCTTAATAATCTGATTTAATAATTGTTATTTATTCATTTCATCTCTCATTTTAAAATCACTTTTACTTGAGATTTATATATATAATATATATATATATATATATATATATATATATATATATATATATATATATATATATATATATATATATATATATATATATATATTAATTGACCATTTTAGATATTTAAAAATATTTAAAATACTTAAAATACTGTTGTATATGTTGACCATTTTAGATAAGTTAATTAGTGGACCTATTTGATGATAGCAATGAGGCATGAGTGTGATAGATTTATAGAAATAAGGAAACTTTAAAGTATATAAGCAACAACCTAAGAGATAATCAATATCATCGATCATTAGATATTTTTATGCTATTTATCGTTTCTTATTTATTTTTATAATTTCTTTTTCGTCAAGTGAATAATTCTTTTTATTTAACCTAAATAAATTGACAAATTACATCAATTTCTTTCAATCTTATTCCCATGGAATGAACTATATGGATCAATTTCCACTATAATATATTTAATACAGAACCATAATTTTGTATAAATTGGTTATTTTTTCAATAGAAAAACTTATGGGAATTAAAGTGAAGTGATAATTTTTATGTTTGAACTAGTTAAAATTCCAATAATTGAAGACCTTTGATGAATTTTGAATTCTTCGTAACATAGTTCTAGAAAGTGTTATCCAATTCGAAAATATCCACATTATAAAGTGGATGTAATATAAATAATTTATTTAAAATAGGGTCCATATCAATTGTTATAACAATATGTAGAATTATTACATTTGATGAAATCGATTAAGGGGATGAAAGTTGTGTTTTATCTATTAGGTCATCAATTATGGGGTCAAAACGTGGGATAATATACATATATTGTGGTCTTTCTTTACTAAGAACACACCTTTTGAGAGATACATCATATATTTATCCAAAATCTTAAGGTAAAAGATGTGTGAGTTCTTTCATTATAAAATATTCAATCTCCATTTTCTAATCAATATGGGACTTGTCCATCCTTTGTTTTTTAACACTTTCATCTTGTTTTTTTTTTTCAACACTCGTCCTTAAATATGAGTATATCCATAAAGATCCCCCCTCAAACAGAAACTTTATTACCCACTTGTACCACCGATGACATTTTTTCAACAAAATATGTCTCCTACCCACACCCGTGGTCCCTCACTAGAACCAACAAAATTTCATATCACTATTGGGTCATCAATTTCGGAGGTCAAAATGAAAGAGCATCTACATACATTGGGGTCTTTTTTTATTAGTAATAGTCATTGTGAGAGACATATCACATATTCACCCAAAATCTTAAAGTGGTAGATGTGTGGATTATCTCACTTATAAAGTATCCAATCTTCATTTCTAATCATTGTGGAACTTCCTCATACTTTGTTTCTCAACACTTCCAACTCACACTTAGTTTCTCAACATTATCAAGCCTTGTAACAATAATCTCAGTACATAGTTTTTTAAGGTAGAAATCTAGAGACTAATCTCTCAAGTCGAGGAGAACCACAATAGACAGAAAAGCTCTCCCTCGAGAAAATTTAACACCACTGAATACTTAGAGTTGGATTCGAATCCATAATCTCTGGTTAAAATGGAGAAGAACACGTATTGTCTCATCCAAGTGATCATGGGTATCTTAGGACATAGTAAATGATATGTTTTATTTATTTAAAAGAAATCTTATTCAAAACTTGAGAGATGATAAATGATATAAGTTGTTTTATTAACGTTGCAACTTTTTGTGAAAACATGATATTGAGATTTCAAATTTTAAAGATTTTATTTCATGGAAAAGATTTGGACGTTATCTACGTGAAGATGAACAATTCGCAATAAAGTATTATCTTAGAGTTGAAATATTTTTTACTATCATCGACAAATACTTAAAAGAATTGAAAAGAATATTTGTGAACAAATGGATTATTTAATTAATTGAGTCCTAAGCATAATTACAAAGCCTTTAACATTGATACAATTTTCACTCTAGTTAAATAATATTATTGCATTTATTTTAATGAACATATTAGTTTTGGCTCAAAAAATATTATTTTACAATTTTAATTTGGGTCAATGAACTTTTAGGTCCCTCTAAATATTACAGTTTTTGTTTTTAGTCCCTCCAAAATTTTCTTTCAAAAAGTGATCCCTTCAAAATTTTATGTCTGAATTATTGGTCCCTAACGTCAAATACAACTAACGGCTGCTTATGTAGCATGATAGGTGGATTAAATATTTTATTTTATTTTATGTAATCTAGTGTGTCTAATGAGGCAATTTAAAGATAATTGTGTTATCATTTGACCTAAATTACTCCCAATGTGTTCATCATCTCCCTCCATCGTGAAATTCATCGTTTCTCCTTTTTCTTCAAACGTTTTGCTCACGTTGTTCGTCTTCCTCCCTGGTTCATCTTCTTCCTTTAGTTTCTTAACAATATAATGCCTTCTGCTTTGGTAAAATCGCAAGTTGGGAAGTTTTGTGGGTGTCAGGTTCGTATGGTCTCGTATAAATGGAAGAAGGGACCAGATAAGGGAAGGTTGCTTTGGAGATGTCCTAATTTAAGGAGTGTTGATATGTGTAATATGTTCATATGGGATGAAGATCTTGCAGAAAAATATGGAAATGAAGATGGAGTCGTTACAAACTCAGATTCGGAAGTCGTGTCTTATGAAGTCCTTGTATGAAGAATCAAGGAAGAAGAACAAGAACTTGAAGAGCAAGTTGAAAACAGAGAAATCTAATGGAAGATTAAAGATGTTGTGTCTTGTTATATCTTTTATGTTCAATGTGTATTTTGTTATGAAATGTAGTTGTTGATTTTGTTGTAATGTAATGAAATTTGCAATGTAGTTGTTGAAGTTGATTGATGTTGCAATGTAGTTGTTGTACTTGATTAATGTAATGAAATTTCAATGTAGTTGTTGTACTTGATTAATGTAATGAAATTTCAATTTAGTTGTTGAAATTTATTATTGTTGCAATATGATGAGTTTTAGACAAAATTTGTGTTGTAGTAGTTGTTGCAATATAGTTTGTTATGATTGACACATTTTGCAAAATTTGGCATAAAAAGGTTGTAACCTGACTATAAATGACAAGATGATTTTAGACATAATACCAAATACATTAGATTAATGACATAAGAGTACTTCAAAACATATGAGTTTCAACATACAACATACATAAGGTTCAAAACAGAATACAAATACATCAAAAGAGTACTTTCGAATACATAAGTTTCTAAACAATAAGTTCCAAACAAAACACATAAGGTTCACAACACATAAGTTTTCACTGAGTCATGCTCTTCTGGATGTCGTCCCAAGTCTACTTCTCCCTAGCATTGCCAACACTTGTGTGTTCCTCGGGAATAACAAATGGATCATTTGGATCCCTCCAAGGTCCAACAATATCATTTATGTCTTCCTTAGTGTAGTCACATTGTTTTTGTCCTTACAAATAACCCTACACTTATTCTCATCAATTTTATCAAACCTTACCTCCCTACCACTCAGCATATTGTGTTCAAGTACAAATTTCTTAAATTGCTTCAAAGATGAAAATTCCATTCCCACCTTAAATAATATTTATTTTCTAAATTTTTCATCTTAATTAAACATTATCACTACAGGCCTATCATCAGCATTATCATCATCTTCCCCACTATCAAGCTCATTAGTCATGTAATCATCTTCAATCACATGTTCTCTATCCATCTCAATTGTAGTAAAACCTTTATTTATCCTTTGACATGTACCAACACCAACATCAGGCTCTCTACTAGACTCACCATTATCCACTCTATTGTTTAACCCTACACATATGTCTTCATCAAAATCATGCATTATCTCTTCTTCGTTATCTTCAAAGTGTATACCATCCAAAGAGTCTTCAAATGATTCACGATATTCATCACCTTCATTTTCCTCAACATATTCATGCCATTTTTGTTTCTCTATTAACCTCTCCATATTATTCTTTTACCATTTGCTAACCTTGGTTCTGTATATATCTCAACATCACACTTACTATTCTCAGCACATAAAGTTAACATTGTTGCATCCTCGTCATTAACAAAGGGTTTTAGATCCTTTTCAAGACAACCATGTTCAGCCTTCCACCATATTTTCACATATTCAATGTTAAAGGAAGAGCTCATCCCTTAATTAAGTCACAAGCTCCAAAGTATGACCAAAAATCTGAGTCTTGCCCACTTATAGCATAAACACCCCCTTTCATATCTTAACCCTACATACTTTACAAATGACCATGTGGTATAAAATACAACCTTAAATATCCCCATATCCTACACATTACAAGAATAAACAAGGGTAAATCAGACATTTTCATCAGAGTAAAAACGAAAACCTTAGATGTTTTCAGTCAACACAACAAAACAAACATGTATGGTTTTCAAGACAAGTGGGGCACATAACATATATGCAATATTCGAAGGCATTAAACAATAGCAAGTGGGAAACAAAACATACATACAAAATTCAAAATCACGTGTGGGGCTAACCTGAATGTTGGGACCGCAACAACCAATGCAAGCGTCGTGAGTGAATGTTGGGACCACAGGTAAGTGAAAGGGAAAGTGAAAGGGAAATGGAGAGTGGGACCACAAGCTTCGTTAGAGCATCTTCAAGTGTCTTCAAAAGCGTCATGAATGAAACTGAAAGAGAATTAAGGATTTACATATGATTATGGCTTTTTATCTAGATGAAGAAATATCATTTTACACTTCTCATGCTACTTAAGTAAATGAAACCCATCTAATAAAAAATTAATTATTTAATCCACCTATATTGCCACATAAGCAACCGTTAGTTGTATTTGACGTTAGAGATCAATAGTTCAGATGAAATTTTTTGAAGAGACAACTTCTTGAAAGAAAATTTTGGAGGAACTAAAAACAAAATCTGCAATATTTAGAGGACCAAAAATTTATTTAACCCTTTAAATTATAACATTTTATTGTTGATGCTCATCACACATCAAATTTGAAAATTTTATCAACTAATCAAGAATTATGCTCGTATTGTTTTTTGTAATTGAAAAGACAATTTTACTCATTGATTGATAGATTGCCTTCCCTTATCGTAACTCTTCCAATTTCTACATACACAATTGATATCTTTAGTAATACACAAAAATGGGATCATAAAGTTTAACAATCAAAATTCAATGGTGTAATCTAGCACTCAAATACTAAAGGTTATTGATTTAAAGAATTTGACAACTAAATCAAGAACTTCGCCAAGAACTAATCTTTCACAAACACAAATTTTATAAAAGTTGAAAAATTAATATCTATCACAAAATGAGACATTTACACCTTTTGATAACTAGACATTTACACCTTTTCATACACTTTCAAGATAACTAGAACTTTACTATGAAATATTTTAACTCAAGATAATTATAGAAAATTTCTATTTAAAACTCAAATTCCTTTTATATCAAAGACACAATTCAAATTCCTTTTGCTTATTAAAAATAATTAATTAAAATACTATTGTATCTGTGACCATTTTATATAAGTTAAATAGTGGACCAATTTGATGATAGCAGTAAGGCATGAGAGTGATAGTTTTATAGGAATAAGGAAACTTTCAAGTTTGTAAGCAACAACCTAAGAAATAAATCAATATCATCGATCATCATCAATCATTAGATAATTTATGCTATTTATCGTTTTCTAATTTATTTTTATAATTTCTTTTTCGTCAAGTGAATAATTTTTTTTATTTAACCTGAATAAATTGACAAATTACATCAATGTCTTTCAATCTTATTCAATGCATTTTTTTTATCATTTTATTTTAACATCATTTAATTTTTAAATTATAAAATAATAATTTAGTGTCTTTATTTAATTTTATTTATTATGCACAAGTCACAAGCACAATAGCAATTTTCTCTTTTGCAAAACTGATATATTTTTATATTGAATAAATATTTCAACAAACTATACAAATTTATTTTAATTTTATCCCTTAAATATTTTATTTATTTTCTAATTAAAAATAAATATATACCTGAACAAACTTATAAATTTATTTTAATCATATCAATGGAGTATTGAATTTATTCCTCACATTTTAAAACTAAGTACAATTTTTATAAACAAAATGGCTACTCTAAAAATTAAAATTAAATTAATTTATTGTTCCTTCTTTTTTTAATCAAAAGGTGGATAACACACGTACAACAACAATAACAACCGAGCCTTATCCCATTAAATGAGATCAATTACATGGATCAACTTTCATCATAATGTTCTATACAAGAGTGTACTTTTATCTAAATTGTTAAGTTCAAGATCCTTCTTAATAATTCCGCTTATAGTTTTTTCAGGTCATCCTCTAGCTCTAAGTATTTAATCCATATTCATCTGATTTATTCTCCGTATACATAATCTAAAAGTCTTCTTTCTACATGTCCAAACCACTGAAGTATATTCTCCACCATTTTTCTTCAATAGGTGTTACCCTAACACTCTTTCAAATATTGTCATTTCTAATCTTATCATATTTACTCTTACCACACATCCAATGCAACATCTTCATCTCTGCTACACTTATTACATTCTCGTGTTGATTCTTAAACGTCCAACATTCTGTCTAATACAACATCGTAGCTTTTACCATAGTCCGATAAAACTTTCCCTTCAACTTGAGAGGTATCTTTCTATCACATAAAATTCCTGAAGCTCTCTTCCAATTCAACAATGCAATTTGAATTTGATGGTTTACATCATTGCCTATTCTATATCGTTTTTTATTACAGACCCAAGATATTTAAACTGCATGACTTGTGGGACAATATGATCTCCAACTTTCACTTATAGGTTAAAAACATGTCTCTTTTTTATAAACTTACATTCCATGTATTTCGTCTTACTTTTGCTTAAGCGAAAGCCATGCGTTTCTAAAGTTCGCCTCAAATTCTCCAACATCTCGTTTAAATCCTCCTTTGAATTTTCCAGTAGGACTATATCATCTGCAAAAAAAAACATGCATCTCGATGTTAGCTCTTGGATGTGATCCATTAGTACATCCAAAATTAAAATAAAAGATAGGGGCTTATAGTTGAACCTCGGTGCAAACTTATTGTAATGGGGAAATTGTCCATCTCTCCACCTTATGTCCGTACAATAGTCGATACCCCTTCATGCATATCTTGGATAGCTCAAATATATGTAATCCTAACCCATTTCTTCTATAATTATTTCCACAAAATCTCGTTAGGAACCGTGCATACGCATTCTCTAAGTCAATAAAATTTAAGTGCAAGTCTTGTTGGTCCATCTGACAGTACTCTATCACCCGTCGTAGTAGATATATCGTTTCCATTACCGACCTCCCAGGCATAAAACCAAATTGATTCTCAGTGATTTTAGTCTCTTTTATTAGTCTCCATTCAATCATTTTTTCTCATAATTTTATGGAATTTGTTCCTTGAAGGAATCGAACCCAAGGATGTAACACCCTAAACCACGACTCTTAATATAAAAGAGAAAATTCACAAACTTAGGATGCTACTCAAAAGACAACATGGAACTTCATGAATATTTTTCCAAATCTCGCAGCGCTACTCGAAATATCTCATATCATCAAATAATTATTTAAAGAAAATAAACTCTAACATCAACTCAAATAATAATAATACACTTCATTCCAAATTTACAGATCAAAACATATATATCAACTAAATAGCGATATGAGATAAAATAAACGAAGAAAGGCTCCAAGAATATCTTCTGACTCACAAGAAATTACTAGTGTTGAGTACATGATTGTTTGTACTCCACAGGAGCATATATACCACAACAATAAAAAGGGTGAGAATACATGTTACAAATGTTAATGGTGAAAAATAGCAGCAAAATGGTAAATAACCACAACAACAGCATGATAATTCTCACAAAATACAATCACATTCAAATTTAATATGCAAATTCTAATGCCACCAACTCCTTCATTAATATACATGTGGTTTTTAGGGAAGTATTTCATGCAAAACATTCACATGCCGGTTTTTAGGGAAAGCCGACGCGTTTTCATTAATTAAAAATAAAAGAAAAAGAAAAAAATGCTATATGCGCCATATTCTGCGAATTCAATTGAAAGATATTTCACGTCGGTTTTTAAGGAAACCCGAGGTATGCGAGTTCATAAAATAAGCTTTTGAAAAAATTAATTAATAAATGTTGACACAATTATTATCTCTCAGGTTATACATGTAAGCGAAGTTAATACAAATCAAATATTAAAAAATAATAAAAGATTAACAAATAAAAAAAGGGAAACTAAAAAGGTGCCATGTGAGAAATACTAAATAAATCATAGAAATTAAAATTAACCTAAAATGCAATACATTGGATTCAAAGTGAGGTGTATATTTCCTCAAAAGGGTGAACAAATCAAAATCAAAATGGCGCTCTTAGGACATATTCCCTCTTTTTTAATGTTTGAGGTGAAAGCTTCGTCATAAAATGAAGGGCTCAAGATTTTACTTAAAGGTCTCTGTGCTTTCAAGAAAACATACGAGACCAGATAGCATTCTTTTTAGCCATAATCATATAATTCCATTATCTTAAAAGCACCAAGTAGATGGTTTCACAATCTATCATGCTTAGCCATCCATGTTTCTTTGAGTTTCACACGTTTTTTCAGTTGACCCAACATACTTTCCTCTTATCTTACAAGCCACCCCATAAAAATTACACTGAAGCTTCACTATTTCATGAATTATAGCTTTATGTGATTTAATAAAAGAGAAATAAAATATTAGAATATTGAGATAATTACATTCAACATAAATATTTTTCCTCCTATTGACAAAAGCTTCTTGTGTCATGTTGATAACCTTTTCTTGAGTTTTTCCAAAATACGAGACCAATTATCTTTAAGCCTTGGATTGGCACCCACTGGAATGCCTTGGAACTTGGATTGGAACCCACAGGAATGCCAAGTATCTTTAGAAACATAATTACCAGTTGTGGGAAGTATCCCAATGTGCCTCTGATTGGAGTGAAGGGTTGCATCAACTACAACCCTCTGTTGTTCAAAAGGCAATTAGGGTATGCCTTGGTACATCCACCAAGAGAGCAGGACTTATCAGAAACCCTTTACTATGACATTCAACATAACCATGCCATTGCCCGACAAGCAGCCTGGGCTTGGGACAACATTCAGATAAAAGGGACTGCCATTCTTGGCAAGTGCAACAATATAGCTTCAGCTCAGTATATTGATTGGTCTCGCATCAGAGGACAGATCACCCGCATGCCATTCACCCTGGAGGATGTGCCTGGACCATCAGCAGTAGAGCCTGTGGCTACACTCAGCTTAGAGGAGTTTGAGAAGTTGAAGGAAAGGAATACTCAGCTTTCTGAAGCTCTGAAGAACACCCTCTGGGAGAGGAATGATAGTCGTCTGGACAATGAGAGGTTAGAGAAGCTCTGGATCGAGCATATGACCAAGATTGAGAAGACGGATGATTACATCAGAAGAGTCCAAGCAGGGGAGTTGGTATTGATGAATGCTTGCAAGGAAGCCAAAATCCAGAAAGCCAGAGCTGGGCACTACTTGGAAGAGAGTGAGGCTAGATGGGTCAGAATTATTGAAGCTCGTTCACAGGAAGATCAGAAGACCCAGGCTAGGATGAAGCAACTAGAAGCTAATGAGAAGAAGAGTCAGGAAGCCTTATTAGCAGCACAAAAGGAAATCTCTGAGTTGAAACTCCGGGTGGGGTTGAAGAGATCAAAAGACCAAGACAAGTATAAGAAGTTGACAAATGCTATTGCCACCAGGAACCTTCTTATCAGGATCATCACAAAGCATCTAGTTGGCCCAGTGACTGATGCTCTCCTGAAGGAAGTCAGAGAGGATGATTATGGGCTGGGTGTTTGATTTCTTTGTATTTGTACTTCATTTTGTTTATACTTTTGTTGATTTTGTTGTATTTTGACCCATCATGAGGGCTTATTGTAATCACAAAACTATGTACCTTTGCATTTGTAATATATGGTTTATGTGTTATTCTGTGGGCTTCATTCCTCTTCAACATCATCATTCCTCGAGGTCTGGAAGGTCAAAACCAAAGAACCAAACCGGATACCCTTGGAAGACAAATAGACATATTGCATTGCATACTAACCTCATTTCTTTGTTTTGTAGGTATTTTTGTTGTTGTTTTCTCACTTTGATGTGGTTTCAGGAAACATTGCTCGTAGGAGGGTCTTCCCCATCAACAGAGTTCACCGGTATCCTACAAGAAACAACCTTCTGAGCTTACAGATGGACCAAGTTCAGCAAGATTTGACTGATGTGAGAACCCAGATGGCTAATGAAAGAACTGAAATGAGGGTTCAGATGAACCAGTTCATGGCAGTAATGACTGGGTTAGCCCAAAGCCAAGAAAGATTAAGAGAGTTCGTCGAGCGACAAACTCCTGAAGAAAACCACCCAGGTACAGGGGGTACCAGCAACAATGATCATGTACAACTTCGTACTGATCCCCTGGAGTTTGGACCTCATCTTAACCCTGACATTAATGCTATCAGGAATACCCAGGGTAATACTAGAGGGCGTGCCTTGCAAGAGGACCCTTAGGAGGAACAATTCACTGTAGTTGGAGCAGGAGATGAAGTTTATGATCGTCGTTTGGATGAGATAGCAGAAAAGCTGAGATCCCTAGGGTCCCAAAACTCCTTAGGATTTGATGTTATGGATATGGGGCTGGTAGAGAGAGTTAGAATTCCTCACAAATTCAAACATCCCTGCTTTGAAAGATATAATGGGACATCTTGCCCTCACACCCATCTCCAATCCTTTCTAGGAAGATTGAAGGCTTACACTATGGATGAAAAGCTATGGATGTTTTATTTTAAGGATAGCTTGACCGGGCATCCCGTGAGTGGTACTCTCATCTGACTAGGGCAACAATCAAAAATTGGAAATATTTGGCTGAGGCTTTCATTCGCCAATACCAATATAATCTAGACATGGCTCCTAATAGAACTCTTCTAATGGGTATGTCACAATCCTCCAGGGAAAGCTTCAGAGAGTATGCTCAGAGGTGGAGGCAATTGGCTGCTGCTGTTCAACCTCCAATGTCGAAAAGAGAAATGGCAGATATGTTTATGAACACCCTTCAGGGGACATACATTGATAGGCTGACAACTTTCTCTTCCACTAGCTTTATAGATGTGGTCATAGCTGGAGAAAAGATTGAGAGTTTGTTAAAAATGGGTAAGATTTCGTATAATGGCGCCAGCTCTAGCAGCACAAGGAAACCATTTGCAGGGCCTCGCAAGTCGGGTGAAACTAATTCAATACACATGGGCAAAGGAAGGCCCCAGTATATGCCAAGATCAATTACCGCTATCATAATTCCTACTCCACCTCCTCAACAATACACTCTGCAACCACAACAGTTCCCTCAGCAACATTTTCCTCAACAAAGGTCCTACAACAACAACAACAACCAACAACAGCGTCCTTTCCAGCAAAGGCCATCTCAAGTCAACAGGGTAATTGAGCCTATACCAATGCCCTATGCCACTTTGTTGCCACAACTTCTGAAGCTTAATCTTGTTGAATTAAGGACTCTAGCTCCACCAGATCCTCAGAACCTTCCGGGAAATTACGACGTCAATGCCAGATGTGCCTTCCATTCTAATTCACCTGGCCATACCACAGAAAAGTGCAGGGCTTTGCACATGAAGGTCCAGGATCTGGTTGATTCAAAGGCTTTAAATTTTTCACCACCTCCTAACGTCACAAAGAATCATATGCCTAGCCATGGTGGGCCCAAGATAAATGCAATTGAGGAGGATCAACCCATGAATTTAATTGAAGATACTGCAAGCATTCAAACACCTCTGGTAGAGGTTAACGCTCAGCTTTTAAAATTCCAGGTGTTCCCAAGTTGTGAAGCCTGTTGTGAATCTTGAAAAGTTTCTGTCAATGGGTGTGCAAGCTTAAGAAGTGGCATCAATGGCCTTATCAGAGAGGGTATCCTGCAGATAACATCAACGGTTTCTACAACATCAGCAATTCCTCTTACAGCAATAACAAACACTCCACCTACAACTTCAAAGACAATTGTTCCGATAGACTCGTCTACAAAATCAACAATCATCTCTTCCACCACTTCAACAAACACTAGTTCAACCGTATCTGCTTCTACAACTACAACAATCATTAACAACGACGTCTCCACAGTCACCATATATTACGACCCAACAACGGTCCCCGACTCCAACAATTTTTAGCAACAATCTCAACAACAACCCAACTTCAGTCATCCACCACCACCACCAGTCAGAAATCCTGTCACCATATATCACAATCCACAGACGATAACAGTTCCTACTTCCGCTGCAGTTAGTTCAGTCACAATCACGGTACCTGGACCCATTCCGTATGAAAAAGATAATGTTGTACCATGGCACTATGGCTCAGACCTTTACTGCAATGGGGAGAAAGCCCTTCTTTATTCTTCAACTCATACACCACAGGTCAGTAATGTCGGGGGAGGCGAAAGCTTCACTAGAAGCGGATGTCTCTTCGCGTCACAAGTTCCGAGAGTTAATACCGAGGCAGAGGCTGCTGCCAAAGCTAAAGGTAAAAATGTGGTGTCAGAAGAACCTGTTTTGAAAGAAGCCCATAAAAAATCCTTTGATCAAGATGTGGATGAATTTATGAGGATAATCAAGAGAAGCGACTACAAGGTTGTGGATCAGCTCCACCAGACTCCTTCCAAGATCTCCATTTTATCATTACTATTGTGTTCTGAAACTTATCGGGATGCATTACTTAAAGTCCTACACGCGGCCTACGTGCCCGAGGAGATCACAATAAATCATCTAGAGACGGTGGTGTCTAATGTTAATACTAGTCATGGGCTAGGCTTCACCGAAGCTGATTTGACAACGGAAGGTCGTCACCATAACAAGGCTTTACACATCACTCTGGAGTGTAAAGGAGTTGTGCTTTCACATATTCTAGTTGACACTGGGTCTTCACTCAATGTTTTGCCAAAGAAAGCCCTTGTCAAGCTTGAATATGATGGTATAGCTCTCCGACCAAGAAATTTGGTGGTCCGAGCTTTTGATGGTTCCAAGAGGTCTGTTCTTGGAGAGGTGGAGCTTCCCGTGATAATTGGCCCCCAGGTCTTTCAAACTACTTTCTACGTGATGGACATTCAGCCGACCTACATTTGTTTGTTGGGTCGACCATGGATTCACGCCGCTGGCGCAGTTACATTGACCTTTCACTAGAAATTAAAATACGAGTGGGAAGGGAAAATTATCACCATCTGTGGTGAAGAGGATATTTTTGTTAGCCATATGGCTACCTACAAATACATTGAGATGGATGGTGAAATCCACGAGACCATGAGCCAAGGTTTCGAAGCACTGAACGTCAATGAGGCGACAACTGAAGTATTTGCTGCATCCCAGGAGGGTAGGATGGGTACTTCAATTGTCTCCTATCAACAAGCTCGGAAGGTTGTTGAAGATGGAAATGCCCAAGGCTGGGGGAAGCTGCTGCCGGTGGAGAAGAAGGAGGACATGTTCGGTTTGGGTTACAAACCATTCCGACAAGATCAAGCAGAGGCTGCTAAGGAGCCCAAGTTCATAAGTGGGGGAATGCTGACCCCAGATGCTGTCAATAATGTGGTTGACGAGGCTGAAAGCGACCTCAACCTGGAGAGCTGGATTCGTCCAAGGATCCCGGGCCAACAAGTCTTTAACTGGTCTTTCCAGGAAATTATAAGGGTTACTCCTGCAGAGTAATTATTCTTTCCTGCTTTAGCATGCATCAAGTCTTGCATCTTGCCCAAGGTGTCAGGACTCATTTTGTAATAGGGCCATATTTGTATTTTGTGCAAATGGAATATCAATGAATATTGGACATCTTTTGCAAAAAAAATTCTCCCCCGCTCACTGTCTTTTCATTTTTGTTATTTTTCGCACAAAACAATAAAATGACAATGTTTTCAAAATAAATAACTTCATTTTTTCTGAACAAGATTAAAATTGATCACTAAAAAGAACAAATCTCAACCCTTGTAGAGATAATCCTCCAGATTGCACCGACAACAGCACTGTTATGACCTTGTATGACTTCGACAATCCAATTAATCAAGCAGATGAAGGGGTTGAGGAAGACTATGAGTTGCCTGAAGAGTTAGCCAGGTTGTTGAGGCAAGAAGAGAAACTGATTACTCCTCATCAGGAGGAAATTGAAACTGTTAATCTTGGTACCGAGGAAGATTTAAAAGAAGTGAAGATTGGGGCCAGTCTGCAAGCTCCAGTAAAATAACAGCTTATCAGCATGCTTCGAGAATACGTCGACGACTTTGCTTGGTCCTATCAAGACATGCCAGGTCTAGATACAAATATTGTCATGCACAGGCTACCCTTGAAAGAAGATTGCCCTCCAATTAAACAGAAGTTGCGCTGCACTCGCCCGGATATGGCCATGAAGATTAAGGAGGAAGTGCAGAAATAGTGGGACGTCGATTTCCTTGTTGTAACTAGTTACCCGCCGTGGGTTGCTAACATTGTACCTGTGCCTAAGAAGGATGGAAAGGTGCGTATGTGTGTGGATTACCGGGATTTGAACAGAGCTAGCCCGAAGGATGATTTCTCATTACCTCACATTGAGGTATTGGTAGACAACACAACTCGGTTCTCGGTATTTTCTTTCATGGACGGATTTTCTGGATACAATTAGATAAAGATGTCACCCGAAGACATGGAGAAAACAACTTTTATTACACCTTGGGGCACGTTTTGTTACAAGGTAATGCCATTTGGACTGAAGAACGCCGGTGCCACTTATCAACGGGCTATGGTAACATTATTCCACGATATGATCCACAAAGAAATCGAATGCTACGTGGATGATATGTTTGCCAAATCCCTTACAGAAGAAGATCATCTGGTGAATCTGCTGAAGTTGTTTAAGCGTTTGAGGAAGTATCAGCTGAAGTTGAACCCCAACAAATTCACATTCGGGGTACGTTCCGGTAAAATGTTGGGATTTATCGTAAGTGAAAAGGGAATTGAGGTTGATCCCGACAAAGTCAAAGCCATTCAGGAGATGCCTGCACCTAGGACTGAAAAAGAAGTTCGGGGGTTCTTGGGTAGATTGAACTACATCTCAAAGTTCATATCTCATCTCACTGCAACATGTGAGCCCCTGTTCAAACTGTTAAGAAAAGAACAAATAGTCAGGTGGAACGACGATTGTCAGAAAGCTTTTGACAAGATCAAGGAGTACCTGCAAGAACCTCCAATTCTCATGCCTCCGGTTGAAAGAAGACCTCTGATAATGTACCTGACAATATTAGAAGGGTCAATGGGGTGTGTGTTGGGCCAGCATGACGAGTCTGGTCGAAAAGAGTATGCAATATACTACCTAAGCAAAAATTTTACCGACTGTGAACAACGTTATTCACTGCTCGAGAAAACTTGATGTGCTTTAGCGTGGGCTGCTCGCCGACTAAGACAGTAAATGCTGACTCACACTACCTTATTGATCTCAAAGATGGACCCCGTCAAGTACATATTTGAGAAGCCAACACTTATCGGAAGGGTTGCAAGATGGCAAATGATTCTGACAAAATATGACATTCAGTACACGTCTCAAAAGGCCATCAAGGGCAGTGTACTGTCTAACTATCTAGCTGAGCAACCCATTGATGATTACCAGCCCATGAGATTTGACTTTCCTGATGAAGACATCATGTACCTAAAAGCAAAAGATTGTGAAGAGCCAGTTCACACTGAAGGGCCTGACCCAGAAGAAGAATGGACTATGATGTTTGACGGGGCTGTCAATATGAATGGTCGTGGAGTTGGTGCAATGCTCATTACACCTAAATGAGTTCACATGCCTTTCTCGGCAAAACTCACCTTTGCATGCACTAACAACGAAGCAGAATACGAAGCATGTATCATGGGTCTTAAGGAAGCCATTGACCTCAGGATCAAAACCTTGAACATATTCGGAGATTCAGCTTTGATGATCAATCAGACCAACGGTAAATGGTACACCCATCAAGAGCATCTGATTCCATACCATGACTATACGAGGAGATTATTGACTTTCTTCACAATAGTCAAACTTGAATACATCCCTCGAGATGAGAATTAGTTTGAAGACGCTTTGGCTACCATTTCCTCCATGATCAAAGTACAAACTGCCAATTATGTGCCTCGGATTTTGGTATCCAGACTGGACCGACCGACATATGTTTTCTCTGTGGACACTGCCAGTGATGACAAACCTTGGTTCCATGACATCAAATGCTTCTTGGAGAATCAGAGATACCCACTTGGGGCATCATCCAATGATAAGAAGACATTAAGAAGATTGGCTGGCAGTTTCTTCCTCAATGCTGATGGTTCATTATACAAACGAAACTTCGACATGGTTCTGCTCAGATGTGTTGACAAGAAGGAAGCAGACCTGCTGATGCACGAGGTGCATGAAGGTTCTTTCAGTACCCATGCCGGAGGACATGCAATGGCAAAGAAATTGTTAAGTTCAGGTTACTACTGGATCACAATGGATGCAAACTGTTGTACCTATGCCAGAAAATGCCACAAGTTCCAGATCTACGCAGATAAAGTGCATGTGCCTCCGAATCCTTTAAACATGATGTCTTCACCTTGGCCCTTTGCCACGTGGGGCATTGACATGATTGGAAAGATTGAACCGACTGCTTCGAATGGTCACATATTCATCCTGGTAGCCATTGATTACTTCACCAAATGGGTTGAGGCAGCTTCATATGCAAATGTCACCAGACAAGTGGTAGCCAGATTTCTGAAAAGAGACATCATTTGTCGATATGGAGTTCCTGAGCGAATCATTATTGATAATGGTTCCAATTTGAACAACAAAATGATGGCAGAACTGTGCCGGGACTTCAAAATACAACATCACAACTCTTATCCTTACAGGCCAAAGATGAATGGTGTTGTTGAGGCCGCTAACAACAACATCAAGAAGATTGTGCAAAAGATGGTAGTTACCTACAAAGACTGGCATGAGATGCTACCGTTTGCTTTGCATGGGTACCGAACCTCAATCAGAACATCTACTGGGACAACGCCTTATCAGCTTGTGTATGGTATGGAAGTTGTCCTACCTGTTGAAGTTGAACTACCCTCCTTATGGGTAATGATGGATGAAAAGCTGGATGAAGCAGAATGGGTCCGGTTTTGGTACAATCAACTGAATCTGATTAAAGAGAAAAGATTAGCTGCCATTTGTCATGGGCAGTTATATCAGAAGAGAATGAAGAAAGCCTTCGATCAGAAAGTCAGACCTCGGGAATACCAAATGGGAGAGCTTGTTCTGAAGAAAATCCTTCCTCCTCATACAGACCACAGGGGCAAGTGGACACCAAACTATGAAGGTCCTTATGTGATAACCAAAGTCTTCTTAGGTGGAACACTGATGCTCGCAACCATGGATGGTGAAGACTTCCCGTCTCCTGTGAATTCAGATGCAGTTAAAAAATACTTCGCATAAAATAACCCGCTGGACATAAAAATAAAATGTAAGTCCAGGCAAAAAAAAATGGGGGGCATCCCGGCAAGTCAAAAACAGAATAAAAGACTCGGGACAAAATAAGGGAAAAATCAAAAAAATGTACACCCGCTGAGTTGAAAAGCCGCATTGGACAGCTCAGGCAAAAATGGGTATCCCGGTGGATTGAAAACCCGAAAGGGCGATCCACGCAAAATCAGGGAATAAGCGAACAACTGCATTCTGAATTCGTCTGTATCACTCACAAAATGGTAAGCTTTGAAAGGACAAAGCGTCGGTCAGAATCAGCCTTCTTCAGAAAGCAAGATAAGAAGAACGTCAAGGTCATACAGGTCATAGCAAAGGAAGCTCACTGGAGCGTCATCTTCAACATTGCCAACACTTTTATTTTCTCAATTTACAGCAATCTCCTCCTTCCAGGGGATTTTCTTCTCTGATTGTACTTGCCAATTCAGGGCACGCAAATTAATAAAATCAGAGTTTTCAGTCACACTTCGTTTTGTACATTTTTGTTTCGTTTGCAAAATGTCCAATGTTCATAATACAACACTTGCATAAAACAAATGAGCCATTTTTAATAAATGCTTGCAGGAAATATATTACTTTCAGGTAACTCTAATTCCTATGACGGAATCCGGTTAAGGATACCTCGAGACACTTGTGCGTTTTCCTTTGTCTTAACAGGTTGCAGGCAATCAAGACAGACAATCTTTCACAGCATGGGGCATAGCAGCATTGAATCCCCAACATACTACTTCCCAGAAGTTATCTCCTCCCCGAGCAGGACCTCCCGAGCAGTGCCTGACAATTATTTCACAGCAAAGTGATCAAAGAACCCTCCATTCCCCACAAAGATACCAGATTTCTCTCATCCTCAGCGGAGTTGTTGGAATTGATTCTTCATAGAGTTGCCTCCCCAGTAGAGCAATACCTGAAACACATCCCCAGCTGAGTGACTAGAACTTCCTCATCCCCATTAAGGAATTATCCCTCCAGATAGATCTACCAATGATCTATTTCCCCAAGCAAAGTTACCCCTCCGGACAGATCCATCAATGATCTCTTCCCCCAGCCGGGTTATTCTTCCAAACAGATCAGCCAGAGATCTTTATCCCCGCAGGATCCGAGTCTCGGATCAAGATTCTCATTTGCATAATCATAGCATTTGCATCATATCCACCGAAATAAGCGTAGCATTCCGTCTAATACGGAGCATTACGGCAAAAATCAAACATTTGCATGATCACAAGCTAGGTTCGAGCCAGTCGCCTGCAAATACCATCAATATTTCATCAGCAATATACAAAACTCATATCCCGTGCAGATACAAATATTTGTTCATACTTGTATCTATTCCTTTTGACACTCGTCTGTGTCATACTTCCCCAGCAAGTCAAATACTCGTCTGTGTCTTACACATACTTCACCAATAGATCAATACTTATACATACTTATACACAAGTCTTTTGATACTCGTACATATCCTGTATGTATCACTCCTCAGCAGATTCGACACTCGTCCGTGTTCCTTGCTTAACCGGTTGATACTCGTCCGTATCATCATCTTTGAACCCGTGTCAGCATTTGTTTCTTCCGATACTCATCTGTATCATGGTCCTAAGGATGCTCGTCCGCATCTTTAATCTATACACACCGGCAAACACTTATATCTTTTATTCTTGAAAGCGTAAGCACTCGTCTGTGTTTACCGTTCCCCAGTAAGTTTTCAACAAAGCAACTTTCTTCTATCTGACATTCATCCTATGTCGTGATATCTTCGGCAGCCGTCCCCTGCTAGGTGATCTTCCTTCACCATTAGATGACCTTCCCTCATCCTTTTCCCCAGTGGAATCTCCATTATCGGAACCTTTTATCCGACATTCGTCTTATATCGTGATATTTTTTTAGCAGTCGTCCCCTTCTAGGTGATCGTCTTTCACCTTTTGATGACCGTCCCTCATCATTTATCCGATGGTCATCCCCATCGTTGATCTTGTTATCCGACATTTGTCCTGTGTCGTGATAATCCCCGAGAGCAGCCATACCCTGCTAGGTGATCTTTCTTCACCTCTTGATGATCGTCCTTCATCATGCTTATCCGATGGTCGTCCCCATCGTTGACCCCTTTTATCCGACATTCGTCCAATGTCATGATATTTTTAGCAGCCGTCCCCTACTAGGTGATCGTCCTTCACCTCTGATGATCGTCCCTTATCAAATATTTCATTTATTCTTTAACCCGATGGCCGTCCCCGTCATGGTCCCTTTTCCTCCACCTTCGATGACCGTCCCTCATCATTATTTCATTTATTCTTAGCCCGATGGTCGTCCCCATCGTTGTTTACTTTACTTTCCAAGCCTGATGGCCGTCCCCATCTATGCTCGTCTAAATCCCCAGAGAACTTTATATTATTACCCGATGGCAGTCCCAGTCGTGGTCTCCTTATTTCCCCAGCTTGTCGGTCGTCCCCGTCATTGCTTAACTTACCGCTGTATCCCCAACAGTCGTCCTCTGCTCGATGGTCGTCCTCCATCATCTTCATTTGATAATCATACTATATTATCTTTTACAATTTATATCCCTTTTCTTCTTCTCCCCAGCGAGTGCAAATTTTGGACTGTTTTTGGTATTCAACCACAAGTTATCTTGTTTGTCTGTTAAGCCAGGCGCTTACATCATGCACAACTAACTCATGTTTGAATAGGGGCAGATATAAACACCCCAAATTTGCCCTCACTTTTTATCACACCATGGCTTGTGATCTATCATTTTGTTAAGCATTACATCTCATATTGCATATTTGTTTCATCTACATAGTTCAATTTCATCTGCATCTAGGGTTTGTGATCTGAGCCATCCCAAAGGTCTCAAGGCTTTCCAAGAGGGTCCATGTGTGTTCCATGATCATATTATGCTCCCCAAAGTTCATGAAAGTCAAGGGATCACAAGAATTGGCAAAGGCATGGAAGCAAAGCTAGGGTTTTCCTACACAGATGACCAAAATTAGGGTTTTGGTTTCAGAGGCCTTAACTCCAATTTTTTTGGCCATTCTTGTTTCTAATGTTCTTAATATGTTATAAGGATCATGTGTATCACGTTTGATGAAGATATTCATTGTGGAAGTCATCTGATCATTGGGTAACTTCTTGAGCAAGTTAAGTCAAAATCAGGGCATCTGAGGCCCCCAACAAGGGTACCAAGGGATCATTTTCATCAAATTGAAGTTCTATGATCTTTATTTGATCTTAGAAGTGGTTGGTAGTTCACAAGATTGAATAATTTTGAGCCAATTGCAAACTTGTCATTTTTGGAAATGACTTGAAATGCAAACTTTTCATTTTGGGAAAGATTTTCAACCTCCTCTTTCATGATCAAAAATGCTTCAAATGAAAAATTCTTGGACATGAAAGTTGTAGATTAGGTCTTTCCATTTTCAAAAAGTATGAGAACATGTCTTGATTCATCCTAGAACTCAAGATATGGCCTTTCAAAGTTGGTAAAAATCACATAATTTTCAAGTTCATGTCAAAGGGGGATTTTTGCATATTGGCATTTCAAGCTTCTAAGTGACCTCTAATATGCTCAATTATGTCATAACATGTTCAAGCAACCTTCAAAGATCATAATTATGCATTGAACCTAGGGTTTTGGTGACTTAATTCACAAGAAACATCAAAGTTGGAAAATTGCATAAACCTTGCTATCTCTTCATCTAAGCATTACAGCTGCCTTTCTTTGATCCAAGGGCCCTCCATGAAGCATGCTGATGCATTTTATGCTCAGAATCCCCTGTTGCATTGACCCATACCTCAAGTACACATAATTTGACATTTTTGCATTTCCTCCCATACCAATCAAACTGAGCCACCACCCACTCTCTGACCAATCACAACCTCTTATGCAAACCCTAAGGAGCTCATTTCATAACACATTCAGGCCTGAAATGTTGGAGAGCTCAGATTGCACAAAATCACCATAAAACTTTCTCTCTTCGATTCTCACTACTCAGCCATCAAAAATCACTCATTCTTTCACCATTCATCTCAAAATCACCTAAGGATCACAAAACACCCCTCACCATGGCCTGAAACCTCCCAAATCAAAAACACGATTTCTGCAAAACCAGAACCAAACACTTCAAAATAGCCATCATAAACTTGTTTTAAGCATCACATCATCCTCAGGGGGTCCATTGAAGTTGATTTGCACAAGGGAGTAGGCCAGAAAGCTCAAAACTGCAAAGCTTCATCTCAGGTATACCTCAAGAACTTCCAGAACTTGCTATTTAAGTTAAAATACCAATCTTCATGTTCCCTTGATCACACTGGTATGTTTAGTTTCAAAAATGATTGAGAAATGACAATGTATGAAGCTTCTGAAATTTTTGACCTAAACCTTGATTGTTTTGATTCAGCTTTGTTGTGCATGATAAATGAATTTTGTTTGTGGATTCGTGTTCTAGGATGTTAGAGGAGTGATTCTGGGCAAGAAATTAGGAGTTTAGATGCTTGTTTGAGTTTCTGGGATTTTGGGGTGACCGGGGAAGATGACCGGAGCTTGCTTCGGTCACCTGAATGTCATTAGGGTTTGATTAGGGTTTAATCTTGCCAGTTTAAATGTGGGTTGTAGGATTAGGTTTAGCGCGTGAATGAAAGGCCATGATCAGTTCACTTAAAACCCTAATTTTTAATTAGTTTTAATTAATTAAGATTAATTTTAAAATGCCAGATTCAATCCCAGCCACCCATTAGCGCGCGCAGTCTTCCCTCCTTTGAATCTCACCCCTCAGATCAGTTGACTTGCCTTTTTATTCATTTTATTTTCATTTTAATTCATTTCTTTTGCATAATTTATTAAAAATACCAAAACACTTTCAAAAAATATGAAACTTTGCATTCTGGTTTTAAATATTTTTCTCAACCTGAAAATGATTTTTATTTTATTTTTTGCATTTAAAAATTATTTTTAAAATATTTAAATGTTATTTTTAATTAATTAAAGTATTTTAATTAATTAAAAATGCATTTAGGTTTCTAAAAATCACCAAAAAAATCATGAACCATTACAATGCATTTAGAAACATTTTCAAACTCTTCATACAAATTTCTTTTTAGGTTTGATCATAATTTTACAATTTTCTTTGAATTAGGGTTCTTTAAAAATCACATTTTCTAACACTAACTTGGAAAAATCATTTCTGCCTAACCAAGAAGAGTTTGAACTTGATTCTTTTTGCATTGTTTCACATATTGCATGTAGTTTCTAGGTTATTTTCCTCATGAATTTATCTTGTATTTTCAAATTAATTTTCATTTTCCTTTGAGAATCACCCAAAAACCCTAGCAAACTTAGAAAAATCCTAACTTTCAATAGGTTTAGCTTCTGAACTTCTCCTTTGGGGTTTGAACTTGTATAGGTTTAGGGATTTTTTGAGCTTGATTTCAAGTTTTTATCATGTTGTATGCTTCTGTTTTGTCCATTTGCATCTCATATGTTCATAAAACCCTAATTTCTCATGTTCATTTACATCCACTTTGCATACTCATCATCACATGAACTTGCCATGACATTTCAAGCATTCATATGTCATCTTAGACATATTAGGACATGTTAAAACATTTCTTGATTATTTCTTCATTCATTTGCCATGTCTTGCATTCATTTCATTTCATAAACATCTATGTGTTTTCAAGCTCCTAAGCATGCTTTCATGACATCCCATCTTTGTATGATCATTCATATTCACATTGTATAAATTTGCATCATCTCATATGCCATTTGCATTGCATAATCACTTCTGACTTTGGTCCTTGCATCTCATTTCCATTTATTTATTTATGCTTTATGTCTTATACATTCATACTAACCTTTGCAGGATCTTTTGGTAAGTTACTTGGGAGGTGGATTTGTCTTCACCTCTCACTTCTTCTTATCTCATTCATATGCATATTTACATGTCTTTGAAGTGAACTTGTTCACTTATGTTCCATCTTTCTCACTTTCTTCCTTTAAGTTACTTATCTTCTTAGGAATTAAGTAACTTATTCTTCTGCTTCCTCTTCTTTTCATCTGCTTCTTCCATTGGTGGCCTTGAAAATATTATCTCTTAAGCCTAACAAACCATAGGATATCCAAGCATGATAACTTTAGGGTTGTAAATATCCCCCCCTAGTTTTTACCTTTGAATTTCCTTGAGTCCCTCTTCTCATCTCAATAATCAGAGACTAAACTCTTAAAGTTTTAGGACTTTGGAATTAGGGTTATGCCTACATCCTTCTCTTAGGTAGGAGTGTATAACTTTAATCCTAAGTGTTAAACCTTTAATTTATTTACACCTCCTAATCAAATCACATTAATAATCACTAAGAATTTATCTTGTAACTTGGGCCTTACATTAGGGTTCTATCTCTTCCTCATGGTTAAGAGGGACTAACCCTAGTGTTTAATGGACAAGTCCCCCTCAAGTTGTCTTACAAACTTAAAATCCACTTCTTAATCTCATCTCTTAATTAAAATCCACTTAATATAGGCTTTTTATATAATGAATTTAATCCCTAACCATGGATTAAGTTGAGGTATCTTCCTCAGCTTAAGTGCTCTCATCTATTATCCTTCTATTAGGATGGTGTAATTAGTCCAATAATCTGTGATTAGAGATTAAACTCATTACTTAACACTGAACAAAAACCCAAAAACATCTAATTAATCACAAGTAGGTTAATGATCTTAATCCTACATCATCATGGTAATTAAGTTGAGATGCCTATCTCATACTTAAGTGGGCTCATTATCCCTAATCAGGGAGGATATAATGAGCTTACAAGCCCTAGATTTAGGCTTAAGCTCATTAACTTATGCAAAACACCAAAAACAATAACAAAACTGAAAATATCAAAAACAAACAATAATCGTCTCCTTCGGGATTCTTTTCTCATCACACTCATTCATAAACAGGAACTTGGCTCTTCCGTCTAATGCAAGACAGTTAGCACTCGAGCCAGACGAGTCATACACTTGAGCATAGACAAGCAAGCAGTTCACAGTCAATTTATTTTCAGTCTCTTTGAGTCGAACTACGGTGTTCTGACTTCCTCATTGCACGAGAGGATACGTAGGCATAACTTAACGGTTATCGAACAAAAGTCTTTGTGTCTTCCCCCTCTTTCAGCATCTTTTTCTAAGCCTCAGTACTTGAGCAATTCACCCTTTTTGCACTGACACATGTACATTCATTCCTAGCTTTTGCACACAGATAGCATATATACTACCTCTTTAAATACAATCCAGTAAGCGTGGATCCCGTCGAGTACGACGGACAATCTGGGTGCTAATACCTTCCCAGGTTGTAACCAACCCCCTTTCTCAGTTTCCCTGGTTCACAACCGTCTTATCCATCTTTCTAGGTTTATGCATCATTACCTTTCCTTCGGGATAAAAATGCCTTGCTAGCGACTATATTCAGTTCATTTCATTTCTCTTTTCACCGACCGTTCGCGTCTGCACCGGGATGTAAATCCTCGGGAGCGACACTTTCTTGACAGGAATTCTTATGGCTAAAGAAAGAAAGGAAAGTCAGAGATAAATACAAGAAACGTATAAAAAGTAAAGTTAGAATGGAGAAATAAAAAATGTTTTGTTAACACCTTCAAGAATGAGAGTTTCCACGCGAATATGTTCTATTCCAATATGAACACGCTCAACAAGTTTTTTGTAATATTGTCGAAGAAGTTTCATAGAATCCCCACAAACAAACCAATCTGGAAATGGAGGGCTCAATGCCACACCAAATTCAGCAGAAGGTAAAGAGGGAAACTTTGGTGGATGAAGGTCGAAAGCCATTTCATATCATAGTTCCGGATGAATATGTGAAGGCAGTTTCAACTTTTCCAGTTTTTTTGTAAACTTATGTTTTAAAGTTACTGTTGATTCACTTATGGTTCGACTAAGTTCGTCTGGCCTATAGATAGTTTCAAAATATTTTTGAAATTTTTGCATTTCTTTGATGTGTCTGTCAATACCTTTCTTGACTCTGTCCTGCACAAGAGCAAAATAATTTGTTAAATGAGTGTTGAATGTTGCTACGTCGAAGAATTTGGTGAGGTAGTAATATTTCCACCAGACGTCAAATTTAAGAGTAAAGAGAAAAAATGGTCGGAAGACCGTTGGTCGAATTTTGAGAGAACCATCAACATGTTTCTTAGACAATTCTTTACTTTGATCTTCAGTGTGGAAAGAGATATAGATTATGATGGAGCCTTTTTTTGGAAAAAATGGATTTTGGTTTCAGTTGAACAAGTCCAAATTGTTGAGCGACAAGGTTGGGTACATAAACAATCAGGGCAATCTTTATTTTGGTGACATTATGATGAGAGGTGAGAAACCTAGGTGTCAAAAATGATTCCCAAACGTCAAGAATTTGTCTTCATCTTTCTCCATCTCAAAAGGCAGTTGCTTAGTGAACCATTCAGGTCTGACCGCCCTGTTAGCAAAGGGTGCCATGGAGGAAGTGAAGTTGTACCTTTTGGAGAACATCATGACATAGCTAGTGAAAGATTGTCGAAGACTAATCCCTTCGTTAGTTGGTGTCAGTTGTACTAACTGAGGCCATTCGACAACCTTGTTCTTCACTGCATCCTCGTCTACATCATTTTTAATGGGAAGAGAAGCTTCGAAGGTGGCATTGAGCCACAGTTACAGTAGCCAAAATGGCCCTGACACACTAAGATTATCTTTTTCCTTCACAATTTTTAAGAAACTCACGCTCTCACTCAAGGATTCGTAAAGATTCGCCAAGATCATCTCACTCAAGCATAGTTTGGTCTCATTGCGAAGTTGGTTGGCTATGGTGATGAAGCGTTTGGCCGTTTGGAGAGATCGAGAGCAAAACACGAATTTCGATAACCATGAGGTCAGAAAGGCTATGTGTTCTTCCTCAGAAACTTCTGCAGTTTTCTTGTCATGATAGTGAGTGATGAACACAGAGTATGAGGCCTTAATAGTGTTGAACTATATAGGGCCTTGGTTCAAAATGATGGGATCGAAGTCTACTCCTAAAGGACTTAGGCCAGTAATGGCAGCTATATCAAAGAGGGTAGGAGTAACCATTCCACAAGGAAGGTGGAAGGTTTTATAGGTACTATCCTAGAAATAAAGGGAAGCTAAAAGCATATTGGGAGAGTAATTGGGTCCTACCTTCGACAATTGTATCAGGTCGAAAATTTCTATTTCTTTCCAAAATGTTACTTTGACTTTTTCGACCTTACCTAACCAAGCTAAATAATATGAAGGGTCTTTTGCTAAATATCCTAGTGTTGTTCAAGTAAATTAAATTTAATTCTACATCAGCAGTCGAACTTGGGTTTTCAGGTGTTTCTACGATTTGTTCAGCGGGTTTAGGCTTAACCCCAACACCTATAGGTTTAAGACATTGATAAGAAGGAAAAAACTCTTTCAACCTTTCCGGGTTAGCATCTGGGTTGGGAAGAGGGCATAACATGGTGTGACAAACACATGAAATAAGAACAGGAATTAATACCTGAGATTTGTAAATGCTTGCTTTTTTTTTCTCATTTGGAGGCTCATGTATGTATTGTTGATTTCCTACAACATTCGGCCCAGGTAGCTTATGCGCATATGAAAATGAGTTGAAATCTTGGATTTCTTGCTGCTGGAAGATTTGGTTGGAGCCATTGTTTGATTTTCGCAAATGAGATGAAGAGTTTTCAGAGAAAATGGGTTTTAAGAAGAAGCAAAGAGTGTAAAAAGCTTAGAGAAGTTGGTGTATGAGTATTTATAGGGAAGAATATTGAAACAGTTGAATTTTTTATGATAATCGTGGACCATGTGGCGAACCGTCATAGAGAGAGTAGGGTGATGGCAGTTGAAAAAGCCTATGACTTACTAGCTTTTAGGAAATGATGGGAATGATGTCAGAAACGTGTGTTAGAGGAGATGTTTTGAAAAAAGCGTAATGATAGAATTTTTAGGGATTTGGAATATTAAGTCTTGGAAATGATACACCTAATAAAGGCAATATGGCATCGAAATAACTCATCGACAACAAATGAGTGTTTCTCCAGAAATAGTCGAAACATCTTTGTTGGGGGGAAATTTGTAGACGGGCATTTTCGACGCCATAAAATAATGTGCAGGTGATATGTACTTCGACAGATGGAAGACATGTATACGATTGGGAAATAAAATTAAAGAATGTACTTAGAAGAAGTTTTCGACAGAATTAGACAATGCTGTTGTGTTTTTCGACAAACTCAACAGACTTGAAGAGACGTTTCGTTTCGATGCAAAGAAAGAAATTCAAATTCAAGAGTCATTTCATTTGGCAGAAAGTCGCGTGGAGGAACCTGGTGAAGGAAGAACATGCCAAAGGCCAAGTGTCATAATTTTATGATTTTTCCGTTAGTAACATTTATGTTATTTGTATATAAATAGGGTAGTTCTTGTCAAAAAAAAGTGTGTGAAAACTTGTACAGAATTCCTGCAAAATAATCAAAGTAACTCCGTTGAGAAAAGAGTTTTATCTGGAAATGTACGTGTGAACAACACCAGTTTATGTTATCAAGTTTAAATAAAATTTAAAGTTATTTACAATTCCTTTACAATTCAAGTCATTTAATCTTCTTCGACATTTAATTTATGCTTTTTCCAAGTTTTACTTTATTTACATTTCGCCAGAACTTTTGCTTATTTCCTTATTCGGATTATCCATACGTAAAAAAATTAATAAAAAGTGAGACCAAAAGATTATTAGAGTTATGTTTGTCGAATGAGCACATGTGTCCTAGGATTTATGTGGTTGATCCTGCAAGTAAATTAATTCGACAGGATTAGAAAACCAGAGGTTATTCGCCAAAATCAATAGCGAACACTGTAACACGGTGGGAGAACTGACTTTAGTTATGTTGCGGATAGCAAGAGTCGCCACCGACTTTTATTTTATCCAAAGGAAAGGCATAAAAGAACAGGAAAGACCTTAAAAAAGATTTTTGGGTCCGGGGGTAGGTTATGTAAAGGGAAGGTGTTAGCACCCTTTACATCCATGGTTATTCATGGGCTCTTAGTTACTTAGCTCACTTTGAATTGTTTTTGAAAATATGAAGTGTGTGAATAGAAATTTTCATAAGAGTTTGATAATGATCCAGGTACGGATGCGTAAAAAACTTGTGTTTGAAAATTGTTTGAAATTGTGAAGTGTTTGAAAAGTTTTTGAATAGTGAGCAAGTAACTATGAGGAACATACCCTAAAGTTCAAGTCTTTTCTGTTCTTGAATCCTTTGAATGGTAAGACTATCCCTATTATTAAGGAATAGGTAGTCATTACCTTGGATGTGAGGGACAAGTAAGGGTCATCTGTTTTTGTAGGCAACTGTAGGGTGTATTAAGCAATTTGGAGGGACTGTCATCATTATTCGAAAAGGACAAGATCATTACGAAGGCAACCATTGAGGGACTTGATCTTTTATTATTAAGGGACTAGATGACTTTATTTTTGAGGGACTTTTGCTTTATACACCCTACTTGACCTTTTGATTAGGCAACAATGAGAGGTAACCCTAGAAAGTGAGATGGCGATCAAAGATCGACTTACGTGTGTGAGTGTTCAATTTAATATTTATCTTTTAAATTTAAATGATCTAAATTAATTTTAAATAACATACATGTTTACACTCCCTATTTTTACTAACCATGGCATAAAATAAATAATTTAAACATTTAAAAAAAATTACATCCAGGAGCAATTACATAATAATAATAAAAGCAATTTAAATAAATAGCAAAATAAATAAATAAATAAGCAAAATAAATAAACAATTATAATTGGGGTTAGTGAAAATAATAATAATAATCACAATTTAAAAATAAATGGGGTTAGTAATAATCATATAAACATAATTAATAATAATAATAAACAAAAATATTAAAATAATTAAAAGATCAAAAAAAAATTTATATGAACAATTATTTAAGATTAATAAGAAAAATATGAACAATTATATTAATTATAAAGTTTTAAGTTATTTGTAAATTATATAGAAAAATAAGTTAATGATAAACATATTATAGAAATAAATATAATTACAAAATTAATTTAACAATTTTTTTAATTATTCCTAAGCATATATGCAAAATTAAAATATAAATAATTTAGGTCATATTTAAAAAATAGGATTAATTATGATTATATTTACAAAATTTAATTATATTAAAAAAAATATATACATGATTAGAAAAAAAATGTGATCATACAATTATATTTACAAATTTTAAGGATTATAATAAAATTTTATTTACTAATTAAAATTATAAACAAGAATTAGGGTTTTTAGAAAATATATTTTTAGGGTTTATAAAAAAATAAATTGAGTTTTATATACAAAATATTAAATGTTAAATATTAATCTAATTAATCAAATTATAATATATACATATTAATAAAAGAAAACAATTTATTGTAAAAACATATTATTTGAATTAAATTAAAATTATAATAATAAAGCAAATAGAAAACAAAAAAAAATAGAAAACTTACCTGGCTGGGGTTTGAACCCAGCACCTTTGGCTTGCCATCAGCAACACATACCACCAAGCTACCAGCGCGCAGGTGATAATGAGATGAGAGGAATTTGTTTTATGCCTCAAACCTGGAAATTAAGAAAAAAGAGAAAGAAAACAAAAGGCCTGGGGGAATCGAACCCAGGACCTTTCAAGCAATACACAAACACATTACCATTCCTGCTGGGTGAGCGCATCTGGCAATGTAATGGCTATGATTAATTATATATTAAAACCAATGAATATCATGAAAAAACAACAAAAAGATGGTGCCTCCAGGATTCGAACTCAGGTCTCACACCATGCTGCGTACATGCCAAAACCACCAGGGCACCTGCGCGTTGGTGATAATAATGCAACACAAATGAATAAAATATAAAGATAAAAATTTGAAATTATATTTCGCGCCAGTCAGCTTCATCTTCAACCTTGAATTTGTAGGATTTCCTGCGAATTTTCCTGGGAAAACTCCTGCGAATTCTCATGCGTTTTAAACCTGCGAATCCTGTACATCATCCTACAAGTACAATTTCATCCAATTGAACATACAAACATGATCTATGCAATGAATACAGTCCAACCATGGGTCCATTAGTTATTTATATTAGGTATTCCATGAACCCCTAATTTTGCAGCTCTAACCCTAGCCATGGCAGTTCGCGATTCAAGCCATGAAGCTTTGATTTAACTGTCCAGAAACACTCTATACAACATCACAAACATGATTAAACAAACAAAATTCATTAAAACGCATTGAATTAGTGAAATCGAAAAATTCATATTCAAGAACAAACATGATTCGGTTTATGCCATATGAGTGGTTTTGGATGCAAATAGGTATTGGTTTCCACTCAATGATGTCCAAGGATCATTGCTATGTGCTCAAATTACCTTCTAATGCCTTGTATCTGAAAATCCGAATTTGAAGTTTGGTATGGTTTTTGAAATTTGGAACTTACACTTTGGAGGCAGAAAATTTGTGGCCAATGATTTGTTAAGTGTTCATTATATATGAGTGAGTGAATTAGGTCAAAGACTTCACCAATTTGATGGATATTTGGATCATTTGAAGATTGAAAAAGATTAGCTTTAAAATTTGAATATTCTTGATCTCACATTGCTATTTTAGGATGATCTTCATAATTCCTATATCAATCAAGTCTAAATATATCTCATGACCTTCTAGAAACCAAATCAATTTAAATTTTCATTATTTTATATTTTATTTGAATTTAAAATGATTTTTAATATAAAAAATCATAATAAATAAAAACAAAATGAATAAAATTATGAATAAATCAATTTAATTTCGTGCATGATGTTATAATTGGTTTTAGACCTCCCTTTTCTTCATAAACCAACCAAAAATTTCCCAACTTTGCAAGGGCACATATCCTTCAATTTTAATGCTATGAGGGTGTTCTTGGACATTTTGGAAAGCTTGAAGAGTCCTCTAACCAACCCCACTGGTTTCATGTCCATATCATTTACCATTCTCAAGTTATGCCCTTTTGAAGTTGTTGACTTTTTGTTGACTTTTAAAAGGACCTATAATGTCTTAGCTCATACCTTCCAAATGAAGCATTTTTGGGCTTGGCTTATGAGACACAAAGTTGTAGAGAATTCAATTTCCTTAAAAATGAGCTTTGTATGGAGACTTGGTGATGAAGCATGTGAAAGTTATGGCTGGTCAAAGTTCAGTTGACTTTTACTAAGAAAACCCTAATTTAGAAACTCCTGATTCTTGATGATCTGAAATCTCCTTGATGAATCATGATCAACCCTTGATCAAATGATGAATTTTACTTCATATACTTGATGTTGGCAAAAAATCATGAAGTTTGACTTTGGTTTGACCACAGTTGACCTCAGTTTGACTTTTTAACTACTTTGACTGATTTTGACTTATCTGATCATCTGACTGAGCAAACTTTTGAGAAAAGTCTTGAAACTTGTCATGGGGGTTCTTACACACATATAAGAGGTTATGAAGCTCACTTGAAGTCTTGGAAGTTCATTTAGCCTGATTAAAGTCAAAACCCTAGTTTTGGATGCACTGCTTAGGAGGTGCATTGTCTGAGGGAATTGTCAACTCTTCTGACCCATTGTGAACTTTGTGAACCTTGTGAACCATCATAAGATGTCTTGTGAACCTTGTGAACCTAATGGGAGGTATTGTGAACCTTGTGAACCTCATAAAGTGACTTGTAGACTTCATGAACCTCATGAAAGGTTTTGTAAGCATTGTGAATCTTGTGAACCTTGTGAACCTCATAAAGTGACTTGTAGACTTCATGAACCTCATGAAAGGTCTTGTAAGCATTATGAATCTTGTGAACCTTGTGAACCTTCTTAGCACACAAAGTCTTGTATTGTGAGGGCAAATTTTGGGGTGCAACAAACACCAACACGTCTTAGAAAATGCTTAAATTGAACTCATAAGAACCATGGGTTTTGTCACTATAACTAAGCCAAACCACATATTTAATTTCTAAAATTCTGGCAACAAATAAACAATGTCGAACACGATGTCACGACACCAACCTAAGCAAGTTTAAGAAACACAATGAAAGACAAAGACATAAATAAAGAACACAGAAAGTTGTTAACCCAGTTCGGTGCAATCACACCTACTCTGGGGGCTACCAAGCTAGGGAGGAACATCACTATCAGTAATATCAATTCAAAGATCCACAACAAACACCTATAGTTTGCAATCTTTTCACTTAATCCTTACCCAATGATAGTTCTACCTAGGAACTCCTAGATAAGAGGCCTCTCTCACTTCCCCCTCATTCACAACAATGATCTTAAACAAACAACTCAAAGAAAACAAAGACACTCTTTTCAAAAAATCTTTGACCTTGCTTAAAAGCTTCAGTCAAATACAAACACTCTTGCTTAAAAGGTTCGAGTGGACAAAATACAAATGCACACCTAGTCCAAAACAATCATCAAAAGACAATGTCTTGGCTCACAAGAAACTAACACACACATGTGAAAAACGTTGAATACACAATCCTTATTTCTACACGTTCACACTAGGATAAAGTAGCCTTAAGTAGATCCTTGAATGGCATTGGGCCTGTTGAACTTGCACAAAATCAAAAATAATAATTTCTTAAATAAAGGAACAAAAATAGCCAGGACAAATGTTCTGCTAAAATAACTCCAAGTTGAATCTTTCTTTTCCATCTGATAAAATCGTGTTAAAACCACAACAAAATCTCAATAATATTGACAACAAGACGCGCACACAAAATAGGATTCACTTAAGTCTTCAGGCCCAGTCAGAGATGTCATGACATCAATCTTGACATCCTGAATACAAATAGATGCACACACAAATATTACACATGCATAATGCTTAAACTACATGTCATAACATTGCTTATGACATCCAGCAATAAACATAAGTTTTACCACAAAATATAGCCAATCAAAACATCTTCAATTTCATCACAAGATAATGGTGATTTAGGAAGGATGTTTTCTTCCTTAGAAAGTTGGTTTAAATTCACCCCTTCAAGCTTTGGTCTTCTATTGTTGGCTTAACAAAAATCTTCTCGAAATGATTCTTTACCTTAAGTTTTAACTCCACAGTTTGAACCATTTTTCTTCTAAAAGTATTGACCCAGGATTTTGTTTCTTTTAAACCTTTCTTAACCACTTAGAGTTTGAGTCTCCTCTCATAACCACTTAGCTCTTGATTTCTACTTAAGCATACTTTTCTATGATGCACAGACTTCCACACCTTACTTGGCCAAAGCTTTATCCTCCATAGTCTTCTCACCAACAATACCAACATCATCTTCCACTGAGGAGTCTAACACATTAAGATCCTTAACAGCTTCATAAACTTACAAGTCTAACATACCAAAAATATTCTTGTTCAATGGTCTAACATTCTCTTTGAGAATTTTCAACCTTTCTTTGAGGATAAATATAACCTTCCTCTTATTCACAGAAGAATCTCAAACTTGCTTCACAAGAACATAAAATCAAGGCGCTTCATCCAACAATAGAAGAATTTAAAGGGCTTAGGCCCCCAATTGGTGGAGTTGCTTCTGATCCAGCCATTTTTTTTAAATAGAAATTGCCTAGATTTTTTTATAAATCTATTTTGTTTTAAAAAAATGCTAGGTCTCAGACCATACAAAAAGTCTTTTAAGTCTATCAGACCGACCTATTTAAATAAATTGGAATAATATTTTTATTATCATTATGTTATGTTTGGCACTTTGAATTAAAATACATTAATAAAACTTGGTTATCTTGAATAACTTATGAAAATAAGATAAAAATACCTTATGAATAATATTATAAGTTGTTTTCATAAGTTTTCTTAAATAAATAATCTCACTGAACTTATGCTAATAAATAAATTAAAATAAATCAATGCAAATAAACTTTTATTTTTATTGATCTTTTTGTATCCACTAAATCACGCTTCTCTGAAAACTCTCTGAACTCTATCATTTCCCCTGTATTAGAGAAGCATCTCCGAACTCTGTCATTTCCCCTGTATTAATATGCACATTAATCCCTTTCTCTCCACCTCATTTTAATTGCATTAAAATCTCTAGGCCACAAACCACTCACCTCTAATAAACTTATTTTTAAAGTTGCAAAGCTTTTTCGAAAACTCACTCTTCAAATGGATAAAATAAAAAGAGTAGACATTGACAATAAAGATTGCAATAGTAGCTCTCTCTTCATTTCTCATAATATGACAAAATTGATAGCTCCAATTTTCTTAACATGTAGTCCTCACTTTTCTTTTAATAATCATAATGTATTCCTTCTTATCTCATTAACTTTTAAATTATGCTAATTAGTATGTTAAATATAAGGTAATAATTCTCCATTAAAAATACTTTTCTTTTTGTTTCTTTAAAGTATATTTTTATACAATATAGCATTATCGTAAACAAATTGGATAGAAGCAAAAAAAGTGTTGGGAAAGATAACTCTTTAAAAAGTAACATCTTAAATTTCGACTTTATTCTCTGATAGCTTTTTCTTCTCGAACTACTTTTATGTTCATGTTATTTGCTTTAATAGGAATCTTACCAACGATTAGAATCCTATTTATATCTAAAAATATAAAAGAGTGAGACAGAATAATACCAAATAAAAGAAAAAGGAAAGTGTGTGTAAGCAATCAACAGATATGACCCTTGGGATATGGGAGAAGCCATTTTGAGCTTTGTAATTTTATCTTTTATTTCCATTTTTTAAATCTATCCCAACATAATAGTGGACCGGCTGGACCCCTAGTAGCACTATTAACTTAAATATATATATATATATATATATATATATATATATATATATATATATATATATATATATATATATATATATATATATATATATATATATATATATACTATAATGATTGTAATAATCTTGATAAGAGTTTAGTAAAAATTAGAAAACTGGTTTGATTTATTTGACATGTCAGTCTTCCCTATATTTTTTATGTAGGAAGAGCCATGAATGTTAACTTGTACTTTTTAATATGTTCGGTCTGTTTCATCTTATTTTTTCGGGAATTTTTTTAGAATAACATATTTTAATAAATAAAAATATCAAAATAACATGAATTTGGAAAAAATTATCAAAATGACGTACTTTGCATGCATGTTCGCCAATTGGATGGGCGACTGTTACCAAATTGTCAACGAATTCGCCAATCTAATTGGTTAAAGAATGCACATAAACCACACCAATTGGCGAATATGTTATATTTTTAAAGACAATTCGCCATATAGATTGGCGAAATGTCTAAATTGTTTTTTAAAAATTTATACATTCGTCAATTCAATTGGCTACACATTTATTTTATAGACAATTTATTTTATAAACAACTTGATCATTGAATCTGTGAGCAAACAATTTGACCATTGAATCTGTCAGCACAATTTGACCATTGAATATTCCTGTATCCTTTCATTGTACCTCAAATATTATTATTATTATTATTATTATTATTATTATTATTATTATTATTATTATTATTATTATTATATCCCAATTAATCTAAATTAGTATGTTTCAATTAAAATCCTTCCATTGTACCTCAAATATTATTATTATTATTATTATTATTATTATTATTATTATTATTATTATTATTATTATTATTATTATTATTATTATGTCCTAATTAATCTAAATTATTATGTTCTAATTAAAATTTTGAACAAGAAATAAGATAAATTAAAATTCTAATTTTTTCATTAATGGATTGTATTTATTATTAAAGAATTTAGAAACAATGTTTAAAGAGTTTGTTTCTATTTATTTATTTTTGCAACAATTGAAAAAATATTAAGCAATATTTATATCTATCAGTTTTATTTGTTTATAATTTTTTTTAAATATTTAATATATTAATTATAATGACGTGACATTAATCACGGTTAATGAAATTGATATCAGAATAATTATTGTTATTTAATGGATTTGTTTTATAAATGGAAATGATATTTAACCTTGAAGAAGTTAAATCATATTCTTAAAAATAAGATGTAAAATTAAACTATATTCTTAAAATAACTTTATTATATAATATTAATATATGTTATTTATATATGTTGAATTATATTATAATAGTTCATTTAATTATTATTATTTTTCTCTTGACTTATATAGAAGTTATAATTATAAAAATAACGTGTCATAAGGACATAGGTTGATATTAACCATATTATTATATATCATAAAAATAATATATCGCGACTGATAAATTAAAATCTTAATAATTGTGATATTAACAAATTTTATAAATTGTAACTTTATCACAAAGTTAATTGATATAAGTAAAATATTATAATATCAATTTCATTAAATAACAATAATTATAATTATCAACCCATTAAATAATCATTTATAATATCAACCCATTAAATAACAATAATTATTCTGATATCAATTTTATTAACTGTGATAAATGTCACATCTTTGTAATTAATATATTAAATATTTAAAAAAATATTATAAACAAATAAAACTGATAGATATAAATATTGGTTAATATTTTTATTTTCAATTTTGCAAAAATAAATAGAAACAAATTCTTTAAACATTGTTTCTAAATTCTTTAATAATAAAGACAATCCATTAATAAAAAAAATTGGAATTTTAAATCTGTGTGCAATTTTTGCCATTAGCCAAAGCATGTGGCGAATGCATGTAATATTTAAAAATATTCTCCAATTGAATTGGCGAACATGTATATAAACTATGTCATTTTGGTAAATTTTTTGAAAAGATAGTTATTTTGAAAATATTTTTATTAAACTACGTTATTTTAAAAAAATCTATTTTTTCGAGCTTTTATGGATATAAATATTAACATAATTTATATATTATTGAACTTAAAATGTGCCACTTTTAATATGGGATTAGATCAAAATTTTAAGTATGCATTCTCAAGTACGTCTATTCCACATTGTCCCGTTTTTTTTACGGACATTTGTAGAGCGGATATGACCGTTTATAACCCCTAATAAAAATAGTTTTTTCCTTTTTAACATAAAAAGATTAAATCTTTAAATAAAAACTTACAAAAATATATAACTAAAGCATTTTGTAATTAAAGTGATTTTGTTTTCAAATAATCTTAAACAAACCCATTCATAACTTCAGATAATTTTATGGGGTAGGATCATCTCTTATGTTTTGTTTTATTTCAACATGATATAACTCAAATCCCAACTTAACTAAAATTTTGAATTAAAATGTATTTATTGTTGTTCTGGTGATACACTTTAGTTGGTAGCCAACATTCAATTATGTGGGAGGAGTGAGTTCAAATCACGGGTAAAAATAAGTTAAATTAAATTAAATTTTGTCGAATTTAAGATAAACATGTCAATTTTTTTTTTGCAATAGACTTATTTTTATGTTTGAATTTAACTTTTTTTTATAAGACCTAGTTATCTTGTTAACCTACTTAAAAATCTATTTCATATAAAAATAAATAATTCAAATAATTTTTAAATAGACACGAAAACTAAAAGATTAGTGAAATTAAAAGTTTCTTTTTTTGCATTTACTTATTTGAGCCCAACTATTAATGTTAAATGGCAACATTACAACTGATTGAAGTCTCCATAAACAAAGGATGTACAATCACATATATGGATGATGATCATGAGATTACTTAATGCACAAGTCATTGTAATTAGTTGGTTGTAAATGGTATAACATAATTTTAAAATTCTATTATTGATTAATCTAGTACATGTGTGTATGATAGATATAGTGTAGTTTCATGATAAACATATAAAGCATTGTAATCATTTTGCAAAGTTTAGGTTGCGCAAGTAATACATTACTTCTTTTTCTCCGTATTTCAAGCTTCTTCCATGGTGTTTTATAGATCTAAGAGTGTATCATTTTCGCATTTCATGGCACCTCCTCGCAATCAAATTCTTGATAGTTTCTCTCAAAATGCAGATCTTGAATTGGATAAATCCAATTCATTCTTTGTTCATCCGAGCGATGGACCATCTTCGATTAGTGTTTCTCCAAAGATCAATGATGTGATTATCACTCCTAGGCTCGTTTAATTAGTTGAGAACTTGGCGGTAAGTTGAAACTTGAGTTTGTCGATGACACCATTGATCCAATCACTGATAGTTTTGATCCTTTGTATCGTGCATAGAACCAGTGCAATATGCTTATGAATTCATGGATTATCAAATTGTATTCAAATCATTTGCTCAATCCATTGTGTTCAGGTAAAACACAATTGATGTTTGGATTGATCTCAAGGAGCGCTTCTCTCAAGATGATTTAGTGTGCATCTCTGAATTGATGCGACCAATCTATGGAATGCAACAAGATTCTTAGTCAGTGACTGTTTTTTATTCCGGTTTAAAGATTCTATGGGAAGAACATAAGATCTTCATTCCCATTCCTACATGCAATTGTCATATCAATTGTGCATGTGAATCTATGAGTAATGCTAGAAAACGTCACACCACTTTGTATGCAATAAGATTCTTAATTGGTTTAAATCCAAAATTTGCTATTGTAAAATCTCAGATTTTACTAATGGATCATCTTTCTCTTACAAACAAGATCTTTTTTATGGTGTTACAACACTAGAGGCAAGGAAACTTCACTCTTTTTGAAGACTCTACATCCCTTGTAAATGCAATTGATTCTTTGAAATTCAAAGGCAAATCCCATGGATTTAGTTCTTTCAGAAAATGGATTAATCGTGTGTATTCATTATGGAAAGACCAATCACACGGTTGATAACTGTTATGCCAAACACAGATTTCCTCATCACATGTAGACATTTTTTTCTAATCATTCTTCCATGAGTGGTAATGATTCAAATATGAAAGAATCCTCACAAGTTAGTGAATTGAAATCCAATCCACCATCAATCTCTTTTGAGAAATATCCTACTTCAACAGTCTACTATCAACCAATGATCATGTACATCTTCTTATCAAGTCCATTCTTTTTCACCACTTGGTCATTCATCGATTGATAAGCAAGGTACAAGTTTCACTCAATCTCCTTCTTGTCAAAATTTTATTCTAGGTTCTTGGACCATTGGTTCGGGAGAAAGTGATCAAGTGTGTAGTTCACTCAAATGGTTTCATTCTTACATTGGTATCACTCTTATTCATATTAAAGTGCATACTGGCCAATTTTCAATAGCTAAACATGTTGGAACCATTGAGTTTTCCCCTGATTTTGTTTTAACAAATGTGCTTTATGTACCTTCATTTTCTTTGAATTTAATTTTCGTGTCAATCACTTGGTTGAATAGTCGAGTTTAATGATTTCACTTATTTCATTTAGGAAAACAACACCAAAAAGATGATTAGTGCTGGTGAAAAACTTCAAGACTTGTATTATCTAACCATATCAAATAAGATATTGTGTAGCTCTAGCTCAAACTATGTTACTTTACCTGACAATGCCATTTGGCATTTTAGACTAGGCCACATATCTGTAAATTGTGTGAATACCTTACATTCCAAGTTTCATTTCATAAATGTTGATTTTAAATCTGTTTATGATGTTTTCCATTTTGTAAAACAAAGAAAATTACCATTTTCAAATAGTTCAAGTAAAACTTTACAACCTTTGGATCTTATACATTTTGACAATTGCGGGCAAATTTTTATTCCATCCATACATATTTTCTGACTGCCATAGATGATTGTAGCGGATTCACATGGTTGGCCTTTATTAAACATAAAGACGAAACCATAAAACATGTTATGGACTTTATTAACCTCATTTTAACTCAACATAATCATATAGTTAAAATAGTCAGGACTGATAATGGATCAGAGTTCAAAATCTTATCTTTCTATGCATCTCATGGCATTATTCACCAGACTAGTTATGTATAATCTCTCCAACAAAATGGGCGTGCTAAGAGAAAACATAAATAAATTTTGAACATTACAAGAGCCATCATTTTTCAATACAATTTACCAAAAGCATATTTGTCATATAATGTTCTACATGCTTCATTCATTATGAACATAAATCCTAGCACTATTACTTCTTACTTCATCATACATCAACTGAATACTAACATACATGATCTCAAGGTATTTGGTTCTCTTATTTTTTCATCTTCCCTATAAGCACATAGAAATAAGTTTTCCCTAGAGCACGAAATGTGTTTTCCTTAGCTACAAAACTGGTATGAAAGGTACAATTCCTTTAGACATCAACAACAATGAAATAGTTGTCTCAAGGAACCTCATACATCATTAACATATCCTACCTAACCAACCTTCATCCTTTCCTTCAACCTAGACGTATCATACAAATTTTGACCATTTAGACCAAACCTACTAATCCACAATCAGTAATACCACAAATAACACTTACCAACCAACCAAAAACAACTACATAGACCTAACTCAAACCCTATGTCAATCCCAAAATCCAACACATGACCATGATGTCTCACATGTTGAAATTTCAACTGACTCTGCTCATACACCTTGGATTCTTCTGTTGAATAAGCAAACATAATTGACAACACCGTGATATATTCTACTGAATATCCAAAGACAATTGACAACAACCAAGAAAGTCATACCACACCTATTAGACCAAAACACACTTCATCGTATTTACATGACTATGTATGCAATTCTTCTTCAAGTCACAAATAATCTTCACCTTCAGGTATGTTTTAATCTATTGCATTTTTTTAATTCTTTTGATCATTTGTCCCTTTTCTCAAAAGTCCTTTGCCATGTCTATAACTAATTGTACTGAACATATGACTTATATAGAAGCATATCAACATGATTATTGGTTGAATACTATGAAAACTAAGTTATATGCATTAGTTGCTAATAATACTTGGTAGTTTGTTGATAAACCACCACATGTGAAGTCTATTGGTAGCAAGTGGGCTATAAGCTGAAACACAAAGCTGACAGGTCAATTAAGATATATAAAGCTAGATTGGTGGCCAAGGGTTACAATCAAATAGAAGGGTTTTTTTTTTTACACTTTCTCACCTGTAGAAAAATTAACGAAAAATAAGAGTCACAATAGCTCTTGCCTCTCTAGAGAATTGGAAGATTCATCAAATGGATGTTAACGATGTTTTTTTCATGGAAATCTACAAGAAAATGTTTACATATTCATTCCTGGTGGTGTTTTAGCCAAACCAAACTAGGTATGCAAATTAAAAAAGAGTTTATATGGTTTGAAACAAGCAAGCATAAAATGGTATGAAACATTGACTCATCTCCTCATACTAAGTGGATATCATTAATCTACATTTGATTACTCATTGTTCACTATCAAACATGGAGGCGATTTCACATCTCTTTTAGTGTATGTTAATGATATTATTATAGTTGGCCCTTCTCTTGAAGAATTTACTAGAATCAAAGGCATTCTAGACAAATTTCAAAATAAAGGACCTTGAAATTATCAAATACTTCCTAGGATTAGAAGTGGCTTATTCAAAAATAGACATATGTATTTGTCAAAGGAAATATTGTTTAGATCTTCTTGAATCATTTAGACTCTTTGGGTCAAAACAGCTAGTATTCCTTTTAATCCATCCATAAAACTTCATTAAGATAAAAGTCGACCATTTGGAGATGTTTTAGCTTATAGAAGGCTCATTGGTAGGAAAATATAACCACTAGACCTGACATTACTCTTTCCACTAGGCATGACAACGGGGCGGGTCAGAGACGGTTTTTTATCTCCCATAAACTCAAACCCGAATCCCCAAACAAACCTTATTTCCCTCCCCAAACCCAAACGGGGATGGAGAATTAAAACTCAAACATGTCCCAAACAGGTTCGAGTATCCCCGCCCCGCCACCATCCATTTAGTAAAATTAATTTTTTTAGTAGAAGTATTTAATTTTTCCAAAATCTAATTACATCACAAATAATAAAATAAAACGATCTCAAAAAATTGCATACATACGTTTTAGATATTTTTAAGGGATAATAGCTAATTTTCCTCTGCCATATGGGCGAGATTTGAAGGAAAAAAACCTGTAAAAAAGTTTAGATTCCCCTCTTGACATTTGTAGATTACATGCTTTCAGTCCCTCATTAATCCAACTCACCAAAATCATGACATGGATTGCTTATGTGTAATTATTTTTAATTTCCTTTTCCATTTCAATTAAATTTATTTACACATGTATTTATTTTTAAGTTAACCCAATTGTGTAGCCCTAAATCCCTAAGTTCATAATGTCATCTCCTTCTTCCTTCTTGTATTGTTTCTTCGTGCCTCCCCAATTGCAAATCCCTAAATCCCAATCTTCTTTTTTTTCATCTCTTTCTTCCTTCTTGTAGAGTTTCATCGCACCTCCTATATTGTAGAGCTTTTAATGGCCGGTAGTTCACGAAGTTGTAGCAACTCGTTTTCCAAAATCTATCCCAAATGTGGTCATGGTATTTTAATGAAGGTTTTCATGTTCAAGTCAGCTGCAAATCCTAGTAGGAAATATTGGAAGTGCAAATTCTATGGGAAAGAAGAAGATTGTTAGTTATTTTATTGGGATGATGAATTTTTTGGCCATGATGATCGGAAGAGAATTAAAGAATATGATGGTACCTGTGGGAGGTGTGATGTTCTGTTGGAAAATTTGAGAAAAATTGCAAGGGATTTTGGGAAGGAAGTTGGGAAAGAATTTGGGGCACAACTTGGTACCAAGGAGCTGGAAGATGTGAAGAACAAATTAGAGAGCACAAGGAAGAAATTGGGTCTTGCAGTAGTTCTACTAATTTGTTCTTGGCCCTATTTATTATAGTTATAGCAGGCTGATTAGTTGTGTTAATTTGTTGTGTTTTATTAGGAGTTTCAATTGGGTATTATAAGTATGTTATGTTTTGAGGTGTTGTGTTGATTACTCTTGTGATATATTATAATTATGCTATGTAATGAATTTTATATTATCAGTTTCAATACAAAGTAGTTTTTCTTCCATAATAGTTTTGATGTTTCATGAATATTAATTTGTCAGTTTTAATTAGCATGCTACAATAGGATAATGCAATATTTACTTAACACACATTCCATAATTAATTATGGTGCCATAGGCATAATGTCATTACAAAACAAGATGAGACTTGTCATTACAAAACAAGATGAAACTTGCCAGTACAAAATAAAATGATAATACAACATTCAAAATGACATAATTAAGTTGTTCAAATTCTACAAGATACTTGATGTTCCAACTGACAAATACAACATTAAAAATAGTAATACTTGATGTTCCAACTGACATAATGACAATACAACATCAAAATGCTGAATCAACATGTCTTCAGATTACTGAGTTAGATTCTTAGAGATATCATCCCATGATTTCATAATGCGAACACATGTCCCTAGTTCGGGATCTGGTTGGCCATGTCCCTCAGTAGCAGTAGCAAGTGTAGCAATTTCTGGTACATCCTCAACTTCCTGGAATTGTGCCCAAATTTTACCTTTCTCTTCAATGCATTAGGGTCTTGGACTTTGCTTTGGCATTTCCTAGAATTGTACATAAATTTATCATATTTTGTGCACCTATATGCTACACCAGGCCTTCTCATCCTTGAGCTTGACTCATCTTACTCCATCCACCTCAATTGTTTTGTCATACCTGACCTATTCTTGTAAGTAGGAGGCAACATATCTTTAACTTTCACTGTTGGCCACATGTCATTCCCATTGATTTGGGATACATATTTTTCATAGACTTTCTTTTCCACAGACTTTCACCTTTTCCACAAACTTTCTTTTCTCAACCACTAGTTTAGAAACCCATTTGGAGTTGGCAGATCTGTTTTTTAAAACCATGGCACATGTGTATGTCCCCACCCAAGTTTTTAATTGGTAAGTATGCTTGTTACCAACTTTACCATACAAGGCTAAAAAACCTCATTTGTCCCTACATTCTACCCTAACCCTATAACTTTCATTATTCACAAACTTTATCTCACTCCCATTAAGAATTGACCACTCTCTCATAACATCCTTAAACTCACTTAATGAGGTAAACACCATGCCAAGCTTAAATTGAAAATCCTTGTTCATTAACTCACTTCTGAACTTCTCATACTTAAGGAGTTTTTCATCACCAGTGGCATCAGGATCAGAGCTATTTAATTCTTCAGTTAAATCATTCTCAATGTCTTTTGGAATATTCTTTGGCAACTTACTTGAACTAGAGCCAAGTATCCTTGCAAAAACTAACAGATTCAGCTTGGAGTGATCTTCTTGCTTGTTTTGGTTTTTTGAAGCCCTTACTTTATACCTTAAAGACTTGCCATTAGAATCAACCCTTGTACCACAACTTGGTTTTTCACCACAACATTCACAAAGCCTTAATTATTTTCACACAATCTATAGGACTTAAAACCTGTATCATCATACCTTGCTGCAACTTCGTGAACTACCGGCCATTGAAAGCTCCACAATATGGGAGGCGTGATGAAACTCTACAAGAAGGACGAAAGAGATAAAAGATGAAGATTGGGATTTAGGGCTCTACAATTGGGGAGGCACAAAGAAACATTACAAGAAGGAAGAATGAGATGAAATTATGAACTTAGGGATTTAGGGCTACATAATTAGGTTAACTTAAAAATAAATGCACGTGTAAATAAATTTAATTAAAATAGAAAACGAAATTAAAAAAAAAATTACACATAAGCCAGCCATGTCATGATTTTTGGCCAGTTGGATTAATGAGGGACTGAAAGCATAGACTCTACAAATGTCAATGGGGAATATAAACTTTCTTTTTACAGGGGGATTTTTCAAACATTTCCCATATGGCAGGGGGCAAATTAGCAATTAACCATATTTTAAATAGTTATTACAAATTAAAATATCAAAACATTTTCCACGTATATAATATATTAAATTATCAAAACTAAATAATAATGTACATAATAAAATAAATGGGGCTAGTTCGGGGATGGGTTTTGGGTGGATACTAGTGTCCATATTACCTGACTCTTCCCTATATTTTTTGATCGGGGAAAACCCAATCCCAGTGAAAGCGGGTTTTCCCCGTCAACTTCGGGCGTGTTCGGGTGGTTACCTGCGGGTATGAGTTATGTTGTCATGCCTACTAGCCACACAACAACTGAGCCAATTTATGAACTCACCAACCATCACTCATTTTAAAGCTGCTTGTAGACAAATTCGATACTTGAAACAAAATCCTGGTAGAGGTCGCATATTCCCTAAAAGTTTTGACACTCAAATTTGAGGTTTTGGGGATGTAGACTGGGTAGGTTTTTCTGATTCAAGAAGATCAACTACTAGTTTCATTTACTTTCAAGGAAATTCACTTGTTTTATGGACAGAAAAGAAACAACCAACCATCTCAAGGTCATCTTCAGAGGCAGAGTATCGAGCTTTATCAACTACAACATGTGAATTACAATGACTCTTGTATCGTTTAAAAGATTTGGGCATCACATGTAACAAAAAAACCTTTATTATATTGTGACTCTCAAAGTGTCATTCACATTGCTTCAAATCTAGTTTTCCATAAGATTACAAAACACTTAAAGATAAGTTGTTATTTTGTAAGAGAAAGGGTCCAAATGAATGTTCTTAAACTGCTACCAATCCTTACTCAAGAACAACTTGCTGACTTTTTTATCAAAGCTTTGGCTCCACTAAAATTCAAAACATTTGTATACAAGCTTGGAATGATAGACATTTATCACGGCCAAGCTTGTGGAAGGGTATTAAATGACAATATAAAAAATGATTGAAGTATTCATAAGCAAAAGATGTACATGACACATGATATGAATGATGATCGTGAGGTTATTTGATGCACTTTGTAGTTTGTTGGTTGTAACTTTCATAATAGATTTTAATTTTTTTTATGATAACTCCATTACATGTGTTTATAATAGATATAGTGTAGCATCATGATAAATATATAAATCATTGTAATCATTTTGCAAAGTTTAAGTTGCACTTGTTATACATTGCTTATTATTCTCTATATTTCAAGCTTATTCCATGGTGTTTTCATGGAGTTTCCATTTAATCAACAATTAATATAAGTTTTGTGAGACTAATTTGATTAAGAGATCTTATAAAAACAACTTGTGTCATTATTCATAAGATATTTTCAACTTATTTTCATAAGTTATTCAAGATAACAAATTTTATTTTTATATTTTAATTAGAAATATAAAATATAATATAATAATAGTAATAAAACTATTAAATTTATTTAAATATATCAATCTGATATACTTAAAAAATATTTGTATAGTCGTTTACCCAACTTTGTTTTAACTAAATAAACTTATAAAAAAATCGATGCATTTTCTATTTAAAAGAATATCCATCCTAACTTAGATGTATGTAGAGTTTGTTATTTGATCTGACATATTTTATATTCATAATTTGAATGTGCTCACATTTTAGTTATTCATTTTTTGAGAGTCAAAATTTTGTTCATTGAAAAATAACATACACTAATACTTTATTAATATATATTATTTTGTTACATCAGTCCGCTTTTTAAAGGGTGTGTTAAAATTGATATCATACCAAAATAAACAAATAAAAAAATAATCGATATATATATATATATATATATATATATATATATATATATATATATATATATATATATATATATATATATATATATATATATATATATATATATATATATATATATATATATATATATATATATATATATATATATAATATGAAGTATTATAACTTACTTTGGAGTTATCTATCGTATATGGTCTTCATATCATACTCAAATCACCACTTCACTAATATTTCTTTATGAGTTGTAAAATTGATTTACATCAATGAATTATTTGTTCATAATTAAATTAAAATGGACATTAGGTATATATTTGTTTTTTTTCATAAGCAAGATTGTTATTCAATAAGGTATTAGGGATATCTTAACCCAATTACAACCTGCAAAAATTCACCAAAACTATATTAAACACACTAAATAAAATGGCATAGATATTTACACCATTTGTAATGGTTACATGATATTCTACATTTCGATTAAATTACTAATCACCACCATGATAACCTAGACTAACAAAAGATTACAACACCGATCTTCGTTAATCTCCTCCATCTCAAACCAAACATATAATTTTCTTCACACTAACCTACTTTTAACACAAGTTAAGAAAAGATGAGAACAATTTCCGTGATGACCAAATCAAAAAAACACAAACCAATTCATGTGGGTTGGAGATGACTCCTCAGTTGGCAAAGTTGAGGCACGTAGGAAGCCTGTTGATAAGAAGTCTCCAGCCCATGATTTTAACTTAGTTGGAATACTAATCTTCCAAACAAATTGCACAACCAATTTGCAGACATCACCAACAATAACATCCGTCCAAGATGCAAGCAACCTGCTGTAATAAGATTTCAAAGTAAAACAAGGTTGTAATCGTCCTGTAGCAGTGAAACAAGGTTGTAATCGTCCTATAAAACAACATTGTTCTCCCAACCTTGGAGCCCCAACTTCCAACGTCACATCTCTCCAACCTAACCACCCATATCAATCACAACACCATATTTTCTGTTTGAAATCTCATAAAGCCTAGTAAATAAAAATTACAACGTATTGTATTCACTCCATCTGTCATGCCAAAACAGAGAAAAAACACCATCACTTAGTGTAAAAGAAATAAGATTCGCAAAGACCTCACCTCCAAGGATTTTCTCTTGAAACATGACATCCCCCCCCCCACAAAGAGGCAATCATCCTTGCACTTACAGAAAACCTACAAACAAAATTTTTCGCTTAGTCACCATGGCGACCTTCTAAAATACCAACCCAAAGTGCTTGTTTATCTACTAGAAACCTCCGTAACCACTTAGCCAATCAGAGCTTTATTGAAATGAGTGATGTCTTTAATGCCTAACCCGCCCTCGTCTTTAGGCTTGCATAATGTAGCACAACTCACCCACTAAATACCTCTACACTTTTTTGAACCAAACCACAATAAATATCTTTGAATTGAAATTAGTTCCTTCAAAACTTTATGAATAGCCCTAAAAAAGAAAGATAATGGACTGGAAAATTCGTAAGCACTGAATTAATCAGAGTTACCTAAACCCCTATGGACACCAACCTTCCTTTCAATGGGGACAATCTCTCCTTCATAGCTTCAATAACCGGTTTCCAGAATGCAACACGTCTTGGTTGCCACCAATATTTTGTCCAAGAAACTTGAACGATATAGTATACATTTTAAAAGCAAGGAATTGCTCTGCCCACTTAAGAAAGAAGTCTTTGATTCCCACTCCAAAAAGGGTGCTCTTCCCCGTATTAATTTTCATACTATAAAGCATTTGAATCCCTTAAGGATATATTTCACAACCCATATATTTTCCCAAGCTCCATCTCAAATCAGCATCGTATCATCTGCATACTGCCATAAGTTATAAGACACCCTGTTGTTGACCTCAAAACCTCTAAGTATCCCTCCATCTATAACTCTTCTTACTAAGATTTCCAACCCTTCCACAACTATGGTAAAAAGAAAAGGAGACAAAGTATTTCCTTGCCACAACCCATTCGTCACCTTAAGGCCATGAGTAGGGCTTCCATTAATAATAATCGACATGTAGCTTCTCAAGACACTACCCTTAATCCACTTCACCCATCTATTTCCAAATCCCTCTTGGCTACCAACATGTGTATTAGATATCCCCAGTCCACACAATCATAAGCCTTAGCAAAGACAACCTTGAGTAAAACATAACTCTTATTATTTTTTTCTAGATCAATATTTTCATTGAACAACATAACACCATCAACTAATTGTCTCCCTTGTATGAACATCGATTGTAAACTTGCGATTAACTTTCCCAGAACATCTCTAATTCTAGTTGTCAATAATTTAGTTAAAAACTTATACACACTACCAATGAGATAAATAGGTCTATAATCATCCTATTTTTTAGGGTTATCAAGCATTGGAATAAGTGTGTGAAATGAAGAGGACATAAATTTAGGCAGCCTAGCCTCGTGGTAAGACTCTTGAATGCACAAAATAACATCAGTCCCAGTACATCTTAGGTTTTCTACAAGAACTCGATGTTGAATCCATCAGATCCATGACTTTTGTTACTTGCATAATCAAACACTGCCTCCATGATTTAGTCTTCACTGAAAAATTCCTTGAATCTATCACTAAACTCATTGGAAATTCTAGCAATGCCAAACACATCTAACCATTGTCTAGGTATTGGATTATTTTGGAACATGGCTTCAAAATGTTCCTTAACAGTTTTCTTAACCAAAGACACACCATATACTACTTTCGAGTTCACCATAACAGAGTTAATGGAACTCCTTCTTGATATATGCATGTATAACGCATGAAAATATTTTGAGTTATGATCACCTTCATGTATCCATTTCACTCTCGACTTCTGTTTAAGGATACTTTCTTTGATGCGCGTCTTTTTCTATAAAAAATCATGTTCCATTTTTATCTTCTCTAGACTATGAGAATTAGGGGTGCCAAAATCATCTCCCAAATCACCTTCAACTTCATTAATAATGTCGGCCTCTTATTTAATACCTAATTTCATCTTACCAAAGACGTTTTTATTTCACAAACATTATATATCCCTTAACCTTTGAAGCTTCTTCGATATAACTTGAGCAGTCGAACCTGTAACTAGAAACGAATTCCACTCATCCTTAACAAATTTCAAGAATTCAGGGTGATCATACCAACACGAGAACACTTTAAAAGGCTTAGGCCTCCAATTTTCATTCCCAACCTTGATCAAAATCCTTCTATGATCGGATATATCACTATCATAAATATATTATGAAACTGTTTTCCAAGTATTTAGCAATCCCTGAGACATCAATAATCTATCCATCCTGCTTTTGCACAAACCACTAGAATTAAACTAGGTAAAACGATATTGTACCATTGGAAAATCAACCAACTCCATGAGATTGATGAAAGCACCAAATTCTTCTATTTTCACTAGACCATGAATCCCCCTACATCTTCTTTCCTCCTTCGATTTAATAGCATTAAAATATCCCCTATCACCCATTCACCCGACAAGGATTTTAATATTAGGTCAATAAGGTCAGACTATAATCTCTTTTTTTCTACTACATGGCACGATGAATAAAAATTAATCGGATACACATTCTTACCTTTCCATAAAATGTTAATTCCCAGGTATCCATCACCCTCAAAACTAGAAATTTTGGTCACTGACTCCTTCTTCCCAACAGATAACAAATCACTTGACATACCCCCATAATCTACGATAAACCACTAGTAATCTTCCATTCCCCAAATACTATAGATAATACAATCCTTAATATTTTGGCACTTTGTTTCCTTAATAAAACAAACATCCCCCCTTTAGCACAATCTGTTTAATCCTGCTATGTTTCATGGAATTTCCAAATACTTTTACATTGAAAGTTACAAAGTTCATCAAACCGAAATCTTAGGCCCCATCTTTGCATCAAAGTTATTCCTATCAGTTTCTTACATGCCTCTGAAGATGCCTTCAAATAATTCGTCATCCCTCCCTTAATCCCCAAGATTTTGATTTTTCGTCATACCTTGAGGTAATATCTTCAAATTTTCTCCTAATGTGTGAATTTCCTTAGTTTAAAACTGAATCATCTATGGAATCTCAACATAGAATAGATCCACCAGTGTATCTAGTATTTGAATCTTCAATCTCATAATTCTTAGTTGGATCATGTGCAATCGAACTTAAATAAGGGCCAATTTTAAGGTTTTCAAAAAGTACAAGAATTGAGAAATAAGAAAGCGAGAAAGGAATTTTCAAGTTTTCATATATCTCCTTCAGTAATTTCTTCTTCCTTGGCTTAGAAAAAACCAATGGACCACCATGCCCAACATCAGAGCATGTAATAATATCTGAAGCCTCACAACCCAAATTTGCAAGGATACATCTTAAGTCCACTAAATCCCTATTATCCCCAGTTACCCCGACATCAACAGGATGACCAACACACAAAGGGCTGGTCCCATACATTATCTCTCTTCCTTCCCTTATACGTGGGGATGACTTTATAGACACTTTAGTATTAATTACTTTGTCCACATCTCTCAGGTCAATTTCACAATCCATCACGTGTTCTTACACTTCCACTCCTCCCAACATACATCCAACCACACCCGCCCCCAACTTTAGGATCTATTGTAGACCCAACTTTCTGGGAACTCCCTGTTTCATGATGCTTATTATAGTTATCATCGGAGCCATCTCTTCTGTACCATCCATCATCTCCTTCCTCAAACTCATCCCACATGTCGTCTCTCTCAGAGTTGTTATCCTCTGCTTTTAAACCCCTCAAGTCTCTTCTTACTCCCTTTATCCTCATAGGACCATGAAAATCTTCCACAAGTTTGATTGTATATATGCTTCCATTCACCTCCACATTAAACACCTCATTTAAATTCATTGAAAACTTTGTTCTGATAAGAAACCTTTCTTCATCCATATTTAAGTGTTTCTCCATTCCAACATCTGATTTTACATATTCTCCAACCGTGCCTGATATGATTCTAAAATTATGTGGACACCACACATGACAAAGAAGGCCATAACAACGTAACCAGGTGAGTCTCTCATTATCTGCATCCATCGGTGACACTAGATGAATGTAAGAGAACCACCAAGTTACCCAAGCAACATCTTCCTTAACCAAAGCAGCAATGTTACCTTCAATCGATTTCCCCAATAAGCAAAGATTCGCACCTAAAGAAGTTTCTTTTATGAAAAAATATCCCTCAGCATGTAGGGAATTCTACACATTATAAGTATTTCCTGATTCGACCACCCTACCTATAAAAGCTTTCTCAAATAAGGCTAATTTATTTTTCTCAATGTTGAATATCAAGTGAGCAAATCTTGATTTTGCATCACCTAGTTCCCAGCCCCTACCCACACTTGGCCCCTTGAATCCCTCCATATTGCCCTTCATAGTTTCAACAAAGCCTCTTCCTACAATAGCCTGTGCATATGAGAACTTAGAGTTTCTTGTGTTCGAATTCCAATATCGTTGTTGTTGATATCATCTTCCCCCAACGACAGTGCCTCCCTTCAACTTTCCTTGATCCTTAAAGTCCTTTTGTAGTATATTTGAATTTTTTTCATTTCGTGATGGAACCTTGGAACATTAGTGTAAATCTTCTTACCATTGATCATGATTTAGTCCAGTTTGATTGCCATTAATCTATCATCCACCACCTTCTTGAATCGGACGAAACCATAAAATTTGTCATGTTTGTCCCTCCTTGGAGGAATGACAACCTCAACCACCAGACCATGGTTCTTGAAAATATCAAAAATTTGTTTCGCTTCGTGCAATTCCCAAAACTCCGTAAATAAAAAATTTGAAATTTCTCCTTCACCATCCTCCACCTCCTTTCCACCTCGGGCTACCCAAACTGATCTCTAAGCCTCCCCAACCTTAGTATATTTCTGGCGGACCTCCACCCAATAGTTGCAACTGACCATATTTATAATATCTAATGAAGTAAATAACCATGACACTTTTTGATTAAATTCCTAATCTGAAAATTAGGACTTTAAACCACATCAGTCGGCGACCTACTTCATCTTGTTATTGCAATGGAAAATGATAAATAAAATTTTAGTAGATGATTTGGTTTTATCTTACTGAACCACAAAAGTCATAGATTTTTTCTGATTATTTCCATATGTATTTCTACAAAAGAAATCCAAAAATATTGTCCTCACAGCAGGAGCAACTTCGTTGTTCTCTCTCCGGTGATAATTTCATTTAGAGACAATTTTTCCGTTGGACTACAAACATTTTAGTCGGAGAAAATCATTTTCCATATTACTCTAAACTTGAGCAATGTTGGGTCAATATTTCCCTCTTGTTTTCAGGATTGGATTCTCTCCGTTAAAATTGCTTGCAATGAAATTTCATCCACACTTTTGCTAGAGTTAAGGCGGGACAACAAGTTGATAATTCAAGCCCAAAACATCAATCAAGTCTAAATCGTGGTTGTTTTATGTGAGAAGTGATGAAACACAAAATTCATGTGCTCTAATTTATAATAATGGTTTATGGTTTATTAGGTATATATTTGTGTAAAATTGACTATATAATGTAGTATAAAGCGAGTTATCGTACAAGATCTGATAATTTATTACATTTAAATTATAGTTAAATAAAATATATATCATTTTTCTCATTACAAAGGATAAATTGAAATATTAAGCATTTCAAAATTAAAGATTTTTTTCTGTAATATCTTGGTAAATGTGTGAAAACCTCTAAAATAAATAAATAAGTTATAATTATAATCAAAATTAAATAAAAAGTGAAATATATATATATATATATATATATATATATATATATATATATATATATATATATATATATATATATATATATATATATATATATATATATATATATATATATATATATATATATATATATATATATATATATATATATATATATATATATATATATAATTAAAAAAAAAGACAAACAAAATAATAAACACTCATTAAAATAAAATGATTTTGATTTAATATTATTGTTAACATATATATAATAATAATCAATTATATATGTCATTTTAAAAGATATAATGATGTTTTGGATCGCTCACAATGCCTAAGACGAAAAGTACAGGGGTAAAGTAAAAGAATGGAATGCGAAGAACAAATGTCTTTTTCCCCCTCACTCGTCTAAAATATACAACTCCACCCCTTGAGGCATCACCCACTGTCTTGATCAATCATACCATTGTATGCACTACACACCGCATTTCTTGCGGACGGTTTTAGCTACTTCCAATGTATAAAAGAGAAAGTGCATCATTCTCAGGGATTCAAAGTCATTATCACTCTCACATTATTTTTCCTTATCTCAGTAGCTTGAGCGTTAGAGTGTTAACCTTGTGTAACACGGTGGGAGAACTGACTTTAGTTAAATGTTGCGGATAGCAAGAGTCGCCACCGACTTTTATTTTATCCAAAGGAAAGGGCATAAAAGAACAGAAAAGACCTTAAAAGATTTTTGGATTCGGGGGTAGGTTATATAAAGGGAAGGTGTTAGCACCCTTTATATCCATGGTTATCCATTGGCTCTTAGTTACTTAGCTCACTTTAAACTGTTTTGAGAAGTGTAGTGTGTGAATAAAATTTTCTTAAGTACTTTATAATGATCCATGTACGGATTATATAAAGACTTTGTTTTGAAAATTTGTTTGAAAATGTGAAGTGTTTTTGAAATGTTTTGAAAAGGTGAGCAAGTACATAAGAGGAACCTACCCTAATTTGAATCCTTTTTGTTCTTAAATGCCATTTAAATGGTAAGACTATCCCTATTATTAAGGAATAGGTAGTCATTACCTTGGATGTTATGAGGGACAAGGGAAGGGACATCTGTGATTAGGCAATTGTAAGGTGTATTAGCAATTCGAAGGGACTTATCATCTTTTATTCGAAGGGACAAGATCATTCACGAAGGCAACCATGAAGGGACTTGATCTTATAATTCTTTAAAGGGACTAGATGATATTAATAAGAGAAGGGACTTTGCTTTATACACCTTACTTGACCTTTTATTTAGGCAACATGAGAGGTGACCCTTAAGAAGTGAGATGGCGATCCAGGATCGACTTACGTGTGTGCGTGTACCAATTCAAATATTTATCTTATAATTAGTGATCTAAATTCAATTTTACACACAAACATGTTTTCACGCCCTATTTCACTAACCATAGCAATTTAAATAAATAATAAAAATTCTACCACTATTACATAACTTGCACAATTACATTATAATAATAATAATAAAATAATTTAAATAAATAAGCATATAATAAATAAATAAAAGGTTACTAATAATAAGAAAATAAATATAAGAGGAAAAGATGGTTAGTATAATAATATACAATATAAAAATCAAATTGAAATTTTAAATTTAAATAAAATAATCTTTTTTAAGAATTTTAAGAAAAAAAAAGAAATAATAATAATAATTATATATACTAATTTAATTACAAAAATAAACATGATTAATAGCTTAATAATTTAATTATTTATATATATTAACAAGATTTATTAATTATAATTAAACAAATAAAATAAGATATTATAATTGTAAAAGAAAAATTAAGGTTTAGAAAAATAAATTAGGGTTTATAAAAATATTAGGGTTTATAAAAATATCTAAATATAATTAATAAATTTATATACAAAAAAATATATATGTACATATTAAATATGAATATAAAATAAATTATATTTTTTAGAAATATGAAGTTTTAAGAAAATGTTACTGATTATTTAGGTTAGAAATTGTTTTTAGTTGAATTAAATTAAAATATAAGAAAACCAATGTGAATAACTAAAAAAAATTGGATAAAGTACTAAAAAACAGGACCTGGGATTTGAACCCAGGTCCTTTACCTGGCTGAAGGTCTCCCAAAACCAGTTGGACCACTGCGCACGTGTGATAGTCATACAGCACAACATTGTTTTATTACAATCCTGCAAAACAAATGAAATTAAAACAAAAATTACTCCTAGCCGGATTCGAACCATGGTTTTCACCCTCATACACGCACATGCCTTACCAACTGAGCTGTCAGCGCGTTGTGATAATTTAACATAAATAAAACATAATAAAATAAGACAAATATTTAAAACCAATTTTCGCGCCATGAGTCTTCTTCAACCTCCAGCCGTCTGTTTAGGCTATAGTGACAGTTTTCCGTCGCTATAGCCTATAATGACAGATTATGTTCGTCACTAAAAACCTGCGTAAATCAAACTTCCAATATACGATGAATCAAACAGTTTTAATGGTCCAAATTGACTATCATGAGGTCTATGAACACAAATATCACATTAATTTTAACAGAAATTAACTCAATCATGCGTTCCCAAAGAAATTTCTCAAGAACCCTAGTTTTCGGTTTCAATGCATACGGCTACGATTCCTTCAATTGATCACCCAGAAACAATCCTTGCAATATCACAAACACAAATCAACACGCAAAAACAATTAATCATTGGTTAATATATGAAAACGCAAACTAAATAAAAAAGTGAAGAATGGGGATTCGGATTATGCATTTAGAGATGTTTTTGATGATGTAGAGCATTGAGATTGCATCAATGATGATCAGGGATCATGTTTAGACATTTAGCTTGCTTTGAGAAGTCCTCTAAATGAAAATTCGATGATCACTTTTCCTTGAAATTTTGTGACTTGTTTAGTGTTCTTGAGGCTGCAAATTTGTCCCCTCCTATTGGCAATGTGTTTGTGTATATATATGGATTGAATTAGGTCAAAAAAAGGTTATAACTCTTTGGACTTTTTGGATGATTGAAGATTGAAAAAGATTTGTCATAAAATTTGATTTTTCTTTGATCCAACATTGCTATTTTGGGATAATCTTCATAACTTTTGCATCAATTAGATCCAAATGACTTTTATGACTTTCTAGAAACAAAATAATTTTAAATCTCCACTATTTCATATTTTATTTGAATTTAAAATGATTTTTAATGTAAAAAATCATAATAAATAAAAATAAAATGAATAAAATTATGAAAATATTAAATAAATTTCGTGCATGATGTCATGGAACACATTGGGTCACAAAAAAGTCAGCCCATTTGAAGAATTATGGTTTTAAGACCCCATTTACTTCATAAACCACTCAAAAATTTCCCAACTTTGCAAGGGCACAAATCCTTCAATTTTAATGCTATGAGGGTGTTCTTGAACATTTTGGAAATATTAAAGAGTCCTCTAACCAACCTCTTTCGTCTAATGTCCATATCTTTTACCATTCTCAAGTTATGCTCTTTTGAAGTTGTTGACTTTTTGTTGACTTTTAAAAGGACCTATAATGTCTTAGCTCATACCTTCCAAATGAAGCATTTTTGGGCTTAGCTTGTGAGACACAAAGTTGTAGAGAATTCAATTTCCTTCAAAGTGAGCTTTGGATGGAAAATTCTTGATGAAGCATGTGAAAGTTATGGCTGGTCAAAGTTCAGTTGACTTTTCTTATGAAAACCCTAATTTAGAAATTCCTGATTCTTGATGATCTGAAATCTCCTTGATGAATCATGATCAACCCTTGATAAAATGATGAATTTTACTTCATATACTTGATGTTGGCAAAAAATCATAAAGTTTGACTTTGGTTTTACCACAGTTGACCTCAGTTTGACTTTTTAACTACTTTGACTGATTTTAACCTATCTGATCATCTGACTGAGCAAATCTTTTGGGAAAGTCTTGAAACTTGACATGGGGATTCTTGAACACATATAGGATGCTATGAAGCTCACTTGAAGTCTTGGAAGTCCATTTAGCCTGATTAAAGTCAAAACCCTAGTTTAGGATGCATTGCTTAGGAGGATGCATTGTCTGAGGGAATTGTCACATCTTCTGACTAATTGTGAACCTTATGAACCTTATGAGATGTCTTGTGAACCTTGTGAACCTTGTGAGCCTCTTGGTACACAATGACTTGTCTTGTGGAGGGCAAATTTTGGGGTGCAACAGCTGCCCCTGTTCAATTTTTTGAAACCTGAGGGGTAAGATTGGTATATGTGCCAGTCATGACCTGGAAGGTTGAAGGGGATTGAACACAAAATCCCAAAAATTTGCACTCGCCGGTGCGTAAAGTAACACTGATGATTAATTGTATATGCTTGAGTGGGCTTGAAGATGCCACTTGGAAGAACCGGAGATGGGCTTAGAGATGTCATCTGAAGTATCAGGATATGATGATGTCTGTATGTTGATACTGGATATCAGTACTAGGTCTTTGTATAGGCCGTCTCTGAATCGTTTATGCAACATGATTTGAGTTGTTGAATGGGCCAGTAGAAATAAATCTTGTGATGATTATCTCTTCTGGAAGTATCTTGGATTAGGGAATGGATCTTTGTACAGACCGTTTGCCTACTCTCCAAGGTCAAAAGAACGTCAGGATTTGTTCTTCTGAATAATATCTTGAATCAGGGAATGGATCTTTTTACAGACCGTTTGCCTGCTATTCAAGGGCCAAAAGAACGTCAGGATTTGTTCTTCTGAATAATGTCTTGAACCAGGGAATGGATCTTTTTACAGACCGTTTGCCTGCTATTCAAGGGCCAAAAGAACGTCAGGATTAGTTCTTCTGAAAAATATCTTGAACCAGGGAATGGATCTTTTTACAAACCGTTTGCCTGCTATTCAAGGGTCAAAAGAACGTCAGGATTTGTTCTTCTGAATAATGTCTTGAACCAGGGAATGGATCTTTTTATAGACCGTTTGCCTGCTATTCAAGGGCGAAAAGAACATCAGGATTTGTTCTTCTGAAAAATATCTTGAACCAGGGAATGGATCTATTTACAGACCGTTTGCCTGCTATTTAAGGGCCAAAAGAACGTCAGGATTTGTTCTTCTAAAAAATATCTTGAACTAGGGAATGGATCTTTTTACAGACCGTTTTCCTGCTATTCAAGGGCCAAAAGAACGTCAGGATTTGTTCTTCTGAAAAATATCTTGAACCAGGGAATGGATCTTTTTACAGACCGTTTGCCTGCTATTCAAAGACATCTTGAGCAAGTGTATGGATCATTTATGCCCCGTTGTAAGTTGTTGATATTGTTTTACCTGCATATAACTATCCTTCAAGGAGAATGTTAGTTTATGCAATATGTATGCATGCATAATATGATGCACTTAAGTAAATGTATTATGCATTTATGGTATGTATGTTATGGTATGATGTAAATGATGTATGTATGAATCATGCAGCCTGAAGCGTCTGGATATCTTCGTATAACAACTGCTGGCTAGGGAAAATAAATCCCGATTCGTTGCTGAAGAATATGAGGAACTCGTTTCCGTCTCGTCTGATAATATAGTATTCATAACTTCCCGTCTTCGTTTGATAGTATAGTATTCATAAATTCCCGTCTTCGTTTTGAAGGAATAAGTTCCTGAGTATCCGTCTGAGGATAAAAGAGATGGACATAAATTCAAGGGGAGATGTATCTCGAAGTATCTATGATGATAGATTTTCCCTACTGGGGATTTGTAGTCGTCTTGTGGGGATGAACCGACGAAGCTTCGTTGAATTCCTTCCCTCGTTCGTCTTTAGTAAATACTATTACTGCATTTTCATGCATTTCTGGTAAACATCAATCATATTAAGCATTTTATGCATTTCTGGTAAACATCAATCATATTCAAAAGCATACATACATCCAAACACAACCAATGGACGTTTCGCTTATGTAAATAGGGTAAAAGTAAATCTGGATTAAAAGATGGAATTTTATTTATATCACAAAATGACCTATACATAGGTAGGTTTGTACAAGGAGACAGAAATCCTAGTAAGAGGAATTTGTCATAAGTTTTTTTACAAAACAGCTATGTGGGAAATAATCCTATTGAGTTTCAATTCTACTATTGCCATTATCTTCAAGTATCTCATCTTCTGCTGTCGAGACGGAAACATTGGATTGATCTTTATCTGTTCGAGCTTGAGTAAGTAGCACAACTGGTTGTAGTTTCATGGGTGATCCAAACGAAACATAGTCATACGCTTTAATCCCTAAATTTTGCCTGGATTGCCCTTTTAGGTTTTCAATCCACCGGGATACCCTTTTTTGCCCAAGTCGCCTTTTCAGGTTTTCGACTTGCCGGGTGTACATTTTTTTTATATATATCCCTAATTTTTGCCCGAACCCTTTTGATTCGCCGGGGTGCCCTTATTTTTGCCTAGGCCAGTCAACCTAGCGGGTCTCTTTTTATGCGTAGTATTTTTTAACTATGTCTGCATTTACAGGCTGTGGGAAGTCTTCACCGTCCATAGTAGTAAGCATCATGGCACCTCCTGAGAATACTGTTTTGACTACAAATGGTCCTTCATATGTAGGAGTCCACTTGCCCCTAGGATCCCCCTGTGGTAATATGATACGCTTGATTACCAAGTCACCAACCTGATATATCTTTGGCTTAACCTTCTTATTAAAAGCTTTGATCATCCGTTTTTGGTACATCTGGCCATGACAAACAACTGCTAACCTCTTCTCATCAATCAAATTTATATGGTCAAGTCGAGTCTGAATCCACTCATCTTCATCCAAGCGTGCATCCTTCATAATTCTTAAGGAGGGAATATGAACTTCAATGGGCAAAACTGATTCCATACCATAGACTAAGGAGAATGGGGTTGCCCCTGTTGAAGTGCGTATTATAGTACGATAACCATGAAGAGCAAACGGTAACATCTCATGCCAATCCTTGTACGTAACAGTCATCTTCTGTAGAATCTTCTTAATGTTCTTATTAGCAGCTTCTAATGCCCCATTCATCTTTGGACGATATGGAGAAGAGTTGTGATGCTTAATCTTGAACTGTGTGCAGAAGTCAGTAATCATAGTGTTGTTCAGATTAGAGCCATTGTCAGTAATAATCCTTTCAGGGATGCCATACCTACATATGAGATTATTCTTAATGAATCGAGCCACCACATTCTTAGTAACAGATGCAAATGAAGCTGCCTCCACCCACTTTGTGAAGTAATCAATAGCAACCAGGATGAAACGATGACCATTAGAAGCAGTAGGCTTGATTTCACCAATCATATCACTGCCCCACATGGCAAATGGCCAAGGAGTAGTCAACACATTCAATGATGATGGAGGTATATGTACTTTATCAGCATAGATTTGACACTTGTGACATGTTCTGGAATGTTGATAGCAGTCAGCTTCCATTGTAGACCAATAGTAACCTGCTCTCAATATCTTCTTTGCCATGGTATGACCACTAGAATGAGTACCAAAGATCCCATCATGCATATCTTCCATAATCTTTGTTGCTTCCTTCTTATCCACACAACGAAGCAAAGTTGAATCATGATTGCGCTTGTACAAAATTCCATTACTCAAAAAGAACTTAGCAGAAAACCTCCTCAGAAACTTCTTATCATTGACGGATGCCCCTTCAGGGAACTCTTGAGCTTCAAGATATCTTTTCACTTCATAGAACCAAGGCTTCTCTTCTGCTTCTTCAGTGTCAATTTCATTGCAGTATGCAGGCTTCTCAAATCTGTCAATAGTAATTTTGGGAGCTTCATCATCCCAACTGATCTCAAACATTGATGCCATGGTGGCTAAGGCATCTGCCAACTGATTCTCTCTTCGTGGAATATGTCCAAAGGTAATCTCTTTGAAATGTGGAATTAAAGACAACACATGCTCTCTGTAAGGAATGAGATTATCATGCTTGGTATCCCAATCTCCTTTGATCTGACTTACTACCAGGGCTGAATCTCCATATCCGTCCAGGAACTGAATCTTCATATCAATGGTAGCTTTGATACCCAGGATACATGTCTCATACTCATCCATGTTATTGGTACAATAGAAACAAAGTCTTGCAGTAATCGGGGTATGACAACCTTCAGGGGAACTAATCACAACACCAACACCATTACCAAGTGCATTAGAAGCTCCATCAAAAACCATAGTCCATCGGGATCTTTGTTCAGGTCCGTCATATTGTCCAGGTTCTTTGGTAATAATCATAATGTCTTCATCGGGGAACTCAAAACTCATTGACTGGTAATCATCCACTGCTTGATGAGCCAAATGATCAGCTACAACACTTCCTTTATGGCCTTCTGAGTAGTGTATTGTATATCATATTCTGTTAAGATCATTTGCCATCTCGCTATTCGTCCGGAGAGGGCAGGTTTCTCAAATATGTACTTGATTGGATCCATCTTCGAAATCAATAAGGTAGTATGAGTCAACATATACTGTCTTAGTCGGCGAGCAGCCCATGCCAAAGCGTAGCAAGTTTTCTCGAGCAGTGAGTATCTTGTTTCACAGTCGGTAAACTTTTTGCTAAGGTAATATATTGCCTGCTCTTTTCGACCAGACTCGTCATGTTGCCCCAACACACACCCCATTGAGCTGTCTAACACTGTTAAGTACATAATCAAGGGTCTTCCATCAACTGGTGGCATCAAAATTGGAGGTTCTAGAAGATATCTCTTGATTTCATCAAAGGCCGTCTGGCACTCATCATTCCACTCCATTACCTGATCTTTCTTCAACAACTTGAAGATTGGCTCACAGGTAGCACTTAATTGGGAAATAAATCTTGCAATGTAATTCAATCATCCCAAGAAACCTCTAACTTCCTTCTCAGTACGGGGAGCTGGCATCTCTTGTATAGCTTTCACTTTTGCAGGGTCTACTTCAATACCTTTTCCACTGACGATGAAACCCAGGAGTTTACCAGACCTTACTCCAAAAGTACATTTGTTTGGGTTCAATCTCATATTGTATTTCTTCAATCTTTCAAACAACTTATGCAGATGATCAAGGTGTTGCTCTTCATTCTGGGAGCTGGCTATCATATCATCCACATATACCTCTATCTCGTGATGAATCATATCGTGAAACAAAGCCACCATAGCACGCTGATATGTTGCCCCGGCATTCTTCAAAGCAAATGGAATCACTTTATAACAAAAAGTGCCCCACTGTGTAACAAATGTAGTCTTCTCCATATCTTCAGGTGCCATCTTGATTTGATTGTAACCAGAGAAACCATCCATGAAAGAGAATACCTTATGCCGAGCAATGTTGTCTACCAAAACATCAATATGAGGAAGTGGAAAGTCATCTTTGGGGTTGGCCTTGTTCAAATCCCTGTAATCTACACACATACGTACCTTACCATCTTTCTTAGGCACCGGTACCACATTTTCAAACCATTGAGGATAAGAAGTCACAGCTAAGAACCCTGCATCAAACTGTTTCATCACCTCTACCTTAATCTTCTCTGACATTTCAGGATGCATGCGACGAACCTTCTGCTTCTTTGGACGACAATCTTCTTTTACTGGTAAACGGTGAACCACAATGTCTGTATCCAACCCTGGCATATCTTCATAAGACCAAGCAAAGATCTCCACATAATCATGTAACATTTGAATCAATCTGCTCTTAACACCATCCTCTAATTCAGCCCCTATCTTGACCTCTTTCCTGTTTTCTTCAGTCCCCAGATTCACAACTTCGATTGGCTCTTCATGTGGCTGTATAACTTTCTCTTCTTGTTGAAACAACCTAGCAAGCTCTACAGGTACTTCACAATCGTCTTCCTTTCCATCTTCAGCTTGATAGATCGGATTCTCGAAATTATAATTGGCTATAGTAGAACTGTTATCAACAGGATCCAGAGTGGATGAGGATCTGCATTTTAGTGATGTGGGTGTGTGTAAGAACACATAGCTGACAAAAGAAAAATAATAAAGGAAATACAAGGAACACAATATTTACGAAAACGAAACGTCCACTGATTTTTATTGAATGAAGTATGCAAATGAAATAACATCCCGAAACAAGCATACCATTGTGCCCCGGGTAAGGCACAAGGTTTAAGAGTTTAATTGTTCACAAATTACAAACTTTAAAAGTAATAACACAGTAATAGTATTTACTCCTGACTAAAGGAGATAGGAATAACATCTTCAGCTTTCCAGTTATTGAGCCCATCACCCACAGTAGGAAAAATCCAAGCATCCAAGTTATAGTCTTCATCATAGTCACCCACAGCATTGATCTGATCTTTCATAATCCCTTGATTAGTTATACAAACAGCATGAGCACGACGAACAGCCTTCTGGGACTCTTCTTCCACCACAACTCTAGCATCCTTGAGGGAGGCCATTGTAGGAGGTACTCTGGTGACCACAGGAACTTTCTTGACAACAGGAGGAGCTTCAAAATTATGAACAACCCAAGGAACTACTTCAAACGTCTGGCACGGAGTTTCAACATATTCACCTTCCACTTCAAGATATTTAAATGTGTTCACATGGCTAATCATATATCCTTCCTCTCCGTAAACAGTGACAACCTTTCCCTCTACTGGATATCTCAGCTTCTGATGTAAGGTCGAGGTCACAGCACCTGTCCCATGGATCTAGGGGCGACCAAGCAAACAAGAGTACGAGGGACGAATATCCATTACATAAAAGGTAGCATTGAAGACCTGAGAACCTACTTTGATTGGGAGATCTATTTCTCCGTGCACCACTCTTCTTGAACCATCAAAAGCCTTCACCACTATATTACTGGGCCTCAACACAGCATCTTCAGGACTAAGCTTATTCAGAACTTCTTTGGGCAACACATTCAGCGAGGAACCATTGTCTATTAACACATGTGACAGGGTAGTGCCCCTACATTCAATAGAGATATGTAGAGCCCTATTATGATCCCTCTTGGCAGGAGTCAAATCAGCATCGGAGAAACCTAACCCATTATCATAGGTCAAGTGTGCAACACAATTTTCAAATTGGTCTACAGAAATTTCATTTGGTACGTGAGCAGTCTTCAAGAATTTAATCAAGGCTTTGGCATGAGCCTCAGAACACAACAATAAAGACAACATGGAAATCTTGGAGGGAGTATGCCCCAATTGATCAACAACGTCATAATCACTCTTGCGGATGATCTTCAGTACTTCTTCCATCTGCTTAGAAAGATCATCAACAGCTGGTACATCAGTTTGTATAGGTTCAATAACAGGACCTTTTCCCCGAGCATCAGTAGTGGAGGTAGTAGCTGGAGTAGATGTATTCTTGGAGGTAACCGAAGGAGAGATAACTCTTCCACTTCGTGTGATCTTACTAGATCCAGCAATATTATCAACATCAAGGTTTTCATCAACAACAGGTGTATCAGCTAAGGATTCCTGCTTAACACCATGAATATAAACATCGGAACCATAATGCCAAGGCACAACTTTATCAGAAGTATACGGAATAGGACCAGGAGTGGTAATGATCATAGGAGCCACTCTAGCTTCAGCAACAATCTTCACAGGGCCTTCATCAGTAATCTTAATTGGACCCTTATGAGTGATTTTGACAGGACCCTTGGAAGTAATCCTTACCGGCACTTTATCAACCATGTCCACCTCTTCAACCTTCGCACCTTGAGTTATATGTTCAACCATACTTTCTACAGAAGGTGTCCTCTCAAACAATATGGTGTAGTTGTCCATGAGGCGTTGAATACCGTCCTTCAACTTCCAACAACTATCCGGTTTATAAGCACAATAGAAACAATATTCATTACAACCTGGAAAGAACCCGGCTTGTACCAACTTCTTCTTAATCACAGACAATGGTGTAGTCACATCTGCAACTGAGGAAATATGTGAAACCTCATCAATGGCATTAACAGTCTTTTCATGATTTGGCATGGGAGCAGTAATCACATTTGGAGTACCCGGAGGGTCAAACTCAATCTCTCCAGCATCAATCATATCCTGAATCTTATTCTTCAATATCCAACAATTATTGGTATCATGTCCCGGGCAATTAGAATGATATGCACATAGTGCATTAGGATTGTACCTGGGAGAGGTAACATTGGGGTTCTGAGGAGGGTCCTTTAAAGTGATGAGTTCACCCTTCAACAAGTGTTGCAAGGCTTGGGCCAGTGACATGTTTAACTTGGTGAACTGTCTTCTAGGCCTCTGCTGATTGCTCTGTGGTTGCTCTGGTGCTGCAGGAGTAGGATTGGAGATGTGAACTGCACTCACAGATTGGTGCCTCCTATTACGACCAGGTTGACTATAAACAACATTTGAATCCTTCTTCCCACTAGGGGGCTTCTTTGTAGTACTTGATGAAGAAGCACCCATCTGTATTTTGCCACTTCTTATGCCACTTTCTATACGCTCTCCCGTCATTATCAGCTCAGTGAAGCCAGATGATGAGCTTCCAATGAGATGACTATAAAAAGGACCATTCAGCGTACTCATAAACATATCCACTAACTCCCTGTCAGTCAGAGGAGGTTGAACTCTACCAGCCAAGTCTCTCCACTTCTGGGCATACTCCTTGAAATTCTCTTTAGCATCCATAGACATGCTTTGTAGTTGCATGTGAGTAGGGGCTAAATCAGCATTGTATTGATATTTCCTATAGAAGGCCTCAGCAAGATCATTCCAATCACGGATGTTGACACTCTCCAATTGATAGTACCATTCCAATTGAGCTCCAGACAAGCTCTCTTGGAAGAAATGGATCCATAACTTCTTATCAGCAGTATGAGGTTGAATCCTCCGGACATAGGACCTTAGATGCAGCTTGGGACACGAGACACCATCATATACTACAAAAGCAGGGACCTTGAAACCAATGGGTATAACCACTCCAGATATCAAACTCAGATCTTCAAAATCCAGCCCAGAAGACTTTTGCAATTCCATAGCATCCATTCTATCCACCAGCATCTTGAACTTATCTTCATTAGGATCATGATAGTAATTTGCTTCAGAATCAGAATCCCCCATAGTATATGGAGACTGCCTCCCTCTTTCTCAGACTCTTCAGACTCATAATCTTCAACCTGTTCCTTGGTTTTGACAGGACCTCTGAACCTTCTTCCCATATTGATGAGGCCTCCTGATCTTCTAGTCTTCTTAGTCTTCTTAGCCAGCAGTGTCTTCAATTCATCCTGTCCCTTGGACAAGTTCATGATCAACTCTTGGAACTGTGCATTCTGAGCCTGAAGATCTTTGATAGTCTGTTCAAGAGCCATTTCTGCTGAAATAAACAGCAAGAAGATAAGATACTTGTACATAAGAAACCTGTGATGCAATGGTATGGTGTAGATGCATATGCAATGTTTTCAAGGACCGCAGTATTTAAATTTGTTTAAACAAACAAATGAATTTTTTTATTAGTAAGCATTAAACTCATTTGCCTCTTGGGCTTACAATGAAGGGAAATAAAAACAAAAATGGCGTTTTAGATCTCCCATGGACGTTTCCTCTTTGTATGGAGGTATGTGTTGAGGTTCCGCTCCTCGTGAAGTTGCTTGGTCAACTCCAACACTTTTTCTTGGCTGATCCTGAATTGAGCTTCGAAGGTATTTCTTTGTTCCTTCAGTTGGATCCAAGATTTCTACAATTCTTCCAAGTTAGTGGGCATGTCTGGATAGAGGATGGTATAAGGAATATCTCCTTCTGCAACAGGTTCCATAGTAACTGGTAGAATAGCAGGATATGGCATCATAAGAGTCTGAGCACGAGATCACACCCATCTGAGATAAAGTTCCATAAGAATAGTGTACTTGGGCTCCAGAGTCTTGCTGTCAACCTTGTTCACTTTTCCCCATGCTCGTATGAACCTTTGACGGTAACCTTGCAGATCGTTGTCGTAGTCGAACACAATGCCCTGAATAAGCATATCATGAGGACCATCACTCCGAGCGTAACCAAACTGACGTAGAGCTAAGGAAGGATTGTATGTAATGCCCCCTCTTATGCCAATGAGTGGCACATTAGGGAACTCCCCACAACGGTCAATGATAGTAACATTCTCCATAGATCTAGAGCACCAATGAATGTCAGAATGAGATAGTGACATGATCCTTTTAGACCACCTGAACCCTTGTTCATTCTTCATCACTGATCGAGGAAGGTGAGAAATAAACCACCTAGATAGTAAAGGTATGCAACACATCAGAGTTCCTCGGGCCTTCATTGTACGAGTATGAAGAGAATGTAGGATGCCTCCAAGTAATGTAGACACTGGATTACGAGTCAGAAATATGTTGATGGCGTGTACGTCTATGAACTGGTCTGGATTGGGAAACAACACTAAGCCATAGATCAATAGGGCTAAGATCTCCTCAAAAGCATCATAACTCATAGCTTTCAGGAACACTTGAGCTTTCTCCATCAATACCTTATCAAGAATACCCTTAACTTCACTCCTTGTTTCAAGGACAATGTCTGATTTCTTCACATGTAAGGCTGCAGCAATAACCTCAGGTTTAGGCTCTTTTTCTAAGCCTGTGAAGGGTTTCTGATCAAGGATAGGTATACCCAGAAGCTTAGAGAACTCTTCCATTGTAGGAACCAGCTGATAGTCGGGGAATGTGAAACAATGATGCTTAGGATCAAAGAACTGAAACAGAACACTCATCATGTCTTCATTGAACCCTGAAGTGACTAAATCCAGTAGGTGACCATGCCTCTTGATGAACTGGGAGTTTTCAGAAACTTGAGAGACCAATTCCTTAAGCTTAGGAGGTATCCCTACAAAGTTGATCCGGATAGTATTCCTACGAGCAGAAGCCATGACCTGCAACAAAGAACAAAAATAAATCCTTTGGTCCTTGAAATGGTTGGTGAAAATGCTATGCTTATGATGCATGATGATGTTATGATATTATGCTCAATCACAAACATGTGGCATACACAAACAAGTCACACCACAACCCTAGGTTTGAAGGCTTGCATGAGGTTTAAAGGTAAGTACCCTCCCCTGAAGTTTAGATGGTTCATCCTGTCCTATAAAGTAACCAGGTTCTAAGGGATCTCAATATCATTGATCCTTCCCAAGGGTGGTTGTTCAGTAGGCAACTTACTTGCCAACCAAAACCCTCCAAGTTTAGAATCTCAATGAGCGTAGTATCGAGTATCAACCAACTTCAGTCTTCACCAAAGCCGGTTATCTCACTACTTTCTAAAGGCCAAGATGGGATGACTAGGGTTCTAAAAGTTAGTTAGTGTATTGACAACATATGGCCGCCTCATATTATCCTCAACTTACTTAAGGAACATAAGCACCAACCAAGAAGTCACACTAACTATGGCCACCAGATCAACCATATCGGTATACGCCGTATAGTTTCCTTGGTCTATTGCCATTTACCTAAGGTACACTAGATCCGGGTTAGGATCTTTCATACATAATCACCCAACAGATAAGTATAAAGCAAACAAGGCAAACAATTTTAAAGTGATCTAATTCCTAAGGGTACCCATCTTTTATTAAATCCCCAGCAGAGTCGCCAGTTCTGTAACACGGTGTGAGAACTGACTTTAGTTAAATGTTGCGGATAGCAAGAGTCGCCATCGACTTTTATTTTATCCAAAGGAAATGGCATAAAAGAACAGAAAAGACCTTAAAAGATTTTTGGATTCGGGGGGTAGGTTATATAAAGGGAAGGTGTTAGCACCCTTTATATCCATGGTTATCCATGGGCTCTTAGTTACTTAGCTCACTTTAAACTGTTTTGAGAAGTGTAGTGTGTGAATAAAATTTTCTTAAGTACTTTATAATGATCCATGTACGGATATATATAAAGACTTTGTTTTGAAAATTTGTTTGAAAATGTGAAGTGTTTTTGAAATGTTTTGAAAAGGTGAGCAAGTACATAAGAGGAACCTACCCTAATTTGAATCCTTTCTGTTCTTAAATGTCCTTTAAATGGTAAGACTATCCCTATTATTAAGGAATAGGTAGTCATTACCTTGGATGTTATGAGGGACAAGGGAAAGGACATCTGTGATTAGGCAATTGTAAGGTGTATTAGCAATTCGAAGGGACTTATCATCTTTTATTCGAAGGGACAAGATCATTCACGAAGGCAACCATGAAGGGACTTGATCTTATAATTCTTTAAAGGGACTAGATGATATTAATAAGAGAAGGGACTTTGCTTTATACACCTTGCTTGACCTTTTATTTAGGAAACATGAAAGGTGACCCTTAAGAAGTGAGATGGCGATCCAGGATCGACTTACGTGTGTGTGTGTACCAATTCAAATATTTATCTTATAATTAGTGATCTAAATTCAATTTTACACACAAACATGTTTTCACGCCCTATTTCACTAACCATAGCAATTTAAATAAATAATAAAAATTCTACCACTATTACATAACTTGCACAATTACATTATAATAATAATAAAATAATTTAAATAAATAAGCATATAATAAATAAATAAAAGGTTAGTAATAATAAGAAAATAAATATAAGAGGAAAAGATGGTTAGTATAATAATATACAATATAAAAATCAAATTGAAATTTTAAATTTAAATAAAATAATCTTTTTTAAGAATTTTAAGAAGAAAAAAAAGAAATAAATAATAATAATTATATATACTAATTTAATTACAAAAATAAACATGATTAATAGCTTAATAATTTAATTATTTATATATATTAACAATATTTATTAATTATAATTAAACAAATAAAATAAGAAATTATAATTGTAAAAGAAAATTTAAGGTTTAGAAAAATAAATTAGGGTTTATAAAAATATTAGGGTTTATAAAAATATCTAAATATAATTAATAAATTTATATACAAAAAATATATATGTACATATTAAATATGAATATAAAATAAATTATATTTTTTAGAAATATGATGTTTTAAGAAAATGTTACTAATTATTTAGGTTAGAAATTGTTTTTAGTTGAATTAAATTAAAATATAAGAAAATCAATGTGAATAACTAAAAAAAAATTGGATAAAGTACTAAAAAACAGGACCTGGGATTTGAACCCAGGTCCTTTACCTGGCTGAAGGTCTCCCAAAACCAGTTGGGCCACTGCGCACGTGTGATAGTCATACAGCACAACATTGTTTTATTACAATCCTGCAAAACAAATGAAATTAAAACAAAAATTGCTCCTGGACGGATTCGAACCATGGTTTTCACCCTCATACACGCACATGCCTTACCAACTGAGCTGCCAGCGCGTTGTGATAATTTAACATAAACAAAACATAATAAAATAAGACAAATATTTAAAACCAATTTTCGCGCCATGAGTCTTCTTCAACCTCCAGCCGTCTGTTTAGGCTATAGTGACAGTTTTCCGTCGCTATAGCCTATAGTGACAGATTATGTTCGTCACTAAAAACCTGCGTAAATCAAACTTCCAATATACAATGAATCAAACAGTTTTAATGGTCCAAATTGACTATCATGAGGTCTATGAACACAAATATCACATTAATTTTAACAAAAATTAACTCAATCATGCGTTCCCAAAGAAATTTCTCAAGAACCCTAGTTTTCGGTTTCAATGCATACAGCTACGATTCCTTCAATTGATCACCCAGAAACAATCATTTCAATGTCACAAACACAAATCAACACGCAAAAACAATTAATCATTGGTTAATATATGAAAATGCAAACTTAAAAAAAAGTGAAGAATGGGGATTCAGATTATGCATTTAGAGATGTTTTTGATGATGTAGAGCATTGAGATTGCATCAATGATGATCAGGGATCATGTTTAGACCTTTAGCTTGCTTTGAGAAGTCCTCTAAATGAAAATTCGATGATCACTTTTCCTTGAAATTTTGTGACTTGTTTAGTGTTCTTGAGGCTGCAAATTCGTCCCCTCCTATTGGCAATGTGTTTGTGTATATATATGGATTGAATTAGGTCAAAAAAAAGGTTATAACTCTTTGGACTTTTTGGATGATTGAAGATTGAAAAAGATTTGTCATAAAATTGGATTTTTCTTTGATCCAACATTGCTATTTTGGGATAATCTTCATAACTTTTGTATCAATTAGATCCAAATGACTTTTATGACTTTCTAGAAACAAAATAATTTTAAATCTTCACTATTTCATATTTTATTTGAATTTAAAATGATTTTTAATGTAAAAAATCATAATAAATAAAAATAAAATGAATAAAATTATGAAAATATTAAATAAATTTCGTGCATGATGTCATGGAACACATTGGGTCACAAAAAAGTCAGCCCATTTGAAGAATTATGGTTTTAAGACCCCATTTACTTCATAAACCACTAAAAAATTTCCCAACTTTGCAAGGGCACAAATCCTTCAATTTTAATGCTATGAGGGTTTTCTTGGATATTTTAGAAAGCTTAAAGAGTCCTCTAACCAACCTCTTTGGTCTCATGTCCATATATTTTACCATTCTCAATTTATGCTCTTTTGAAGTTGTTGACTTTTTGTTTACTTTTAAAAGGACCTATAATGTCTTAGCTCATACCTTCCAAATGAAGCATTTTTGGGCTTGGCTTGTGAGACACAAAGTTGTAGATAATTCAATTTCCTTCAAAATGAGCTTTGGATGGAAAAAATTTGATGAAGCCTGTGAAAGTTATGGCTGGTCAAAGTTCAGTTGACTTTTCCTGTGAAAACCCTAATTTAGAAATTCCTGATTCTTGATGATCTGAAATCTCCTTGATGAATCATGATCAAACCTTGATCAAATGATGAATTTTACTTCATATACTTGATGTTGGCAAAAAATCATGAAGTTCGACTTTGGTTTGACCACAGTTGACCTCAGTTTGACTTTTTAACTGCTTTGACTGATTTTAACCTATCTGATCATCTGACTGAGCAAATCTTTTGGGAAAGTCTTGAAACTTTACATGGGGATTCTTGAACACATATAGGATGCTATGAAGCTCACTTGAAGTCTTGGAAGTCCATTTAGCCTGATTAAAGTCAAAACCCTAGTTTAGGATGCATTGCTTAGGAGGATGCATTGTCTGAGGGAATTGTCACATCTTTTGACTAATTGTGAACTTTGTGAACCTTGTGAACCTTATGAGATGTCTTGTGAACCTTGTGAACCTTGTGAGCCTCTTGGTACACAATGACTTGTCTTGTGGAGGGGAAATTTTGGGGTGCAACACCTTGCAAACTAGTTTCCTAAATGACATACCAAAATCTTGATCCACTATATCAAGATTCTACTTCACTATTCAATGAATAACTCTAGTTCCACAACAGAACAGTGACACTGTCTGTGGTAATCAAAATCTGATTCATGTCAATTTCCATATTTATATCTCATTTAATCCATTGGTTTAGATTTCCTTACCTAGAAGGTTCAAATCTCCGTTTCTTGATCTTCTTTCTTCAAGTTTCAACTTCCTCCTCCAATAGATCAATCCTCAAATTCATTAAACATTATTGCATACAAAGCCACTAGATCTGTCATTTAATAGAAAACTATTGTTAGAGCTATATCTCTTTCTCCTCCTCACGAGGATGATCGAATTCTGGTGGCATCTCTTCTAACCCTACACAATGAGATATGCCTTCACCGAGAGTTAGTCAATGAACATTCTAAGCTATTTTGTTTTCCAAATATACACAACAAATTCACTAAGGCAAACCATCACACCGACCTCCACTACTATTTGTTGCACCAAGAGAAGAAATGCATCATAGTCTTCATTTCTTACAGGCCAACCTCATAATATAGGGAGTCACCAATTTACTTATATATGTTTATAATATGGTGCAAAATAAAATTCACAATTCTTAGAAAATATACTATTTAGGAATGAAGAGATCTTGTAACATGTTACATGAAGGGAAAAAATGTGTGAGATTGGCCTCACAAGGCAATCAAGTCACCATTCTTGAGTCGTCTTCCATTAGGGAAATAACGTTATGAGGAGAGGCCTTGAGGTCACTAGCTTGCATCCGACAATAAAATAAAATAACATCTCCCTTGATATTAAAGGGATGAGAAGTAGCTACAATCCCCTAGATGTCGACCGTCCTCGAAGAAGAGAAAAGTACGAAGGAGACGCTTTGGTTCAAGAGAGAAAAATGAATTCTTTGTTTGCTCGCATACTCAATATCACGGTTACAGGGTCATTAGAGAAGCCTCATATGGTACAAATCTATGACAAAATAGGAGATCTAGATGAGAATGTTGAGCATGTAAACAACCAGTTATACTACTACCACTCCCAATGGGCAATAAAGTGCAAACTATTTGCATTAACTTTGATCAGATCTACAATGACGTGGTTCAAGATCTTCATGGATAGAAGCATAAATTCTTAGAAAGCCCTCTCTATAACTTTCATCACCCATCTCACCACCCAAAAGCAGAAACCCACAACAATGAACGTCCTTAGTGGAGACATTTAAAGAAACAAGGAAGTGGTTAAGTGGCTTAGAAACCATAAGAAGAGTGAATTATTCTTATCTATATTTAGTTACATGAAGAAAGTGGTTGAGGGGTTTAAAATGAAAGATGTTAAAATCATCAACACTCATTTTGGTCATTACAAGAAGCTTTCGATTAAGAAATATCCTCAAATAGAGGAAGAGAATAATATAATGGAGAGTATTGTGTATGCAAGTGAGGTTGGAAGCATTATATATGGTATGGTTTATAGTATATTGGACTTAGCATATGGGTTAGCATAATAAGTTTGTTTATTTCAAATCCTAGTCAAGTTCATTGGGAAGTTTTAAAATGGGTGTTGAGGTATTTGAATGGTTCTCTAAAGAGTGGTTTAAAGTACACAAAGTCAACTCAAAAGGAATACGTTTTGGAGGAGTTTGTATATTCAAACCATACAAGTAATGTGGACATTATAAAATCTCTATCATGTTTTGTATTTACATTATTTGGTACAACTATAAGCTGGAAGGCCAATCAGTAATCAGTGTTTGTATTTTTTACTACTTATGCATAATATATTGCCCTTGTTGAAGGGTAAAATAAGTCATATAGATGAAATGCATGACTGATGAGTGTTGGGTCATCACGGGGAGCATCCATATTGGGTCAAAATAAACACACAAGTGAGAAAGACACCACATATTCACCCAAAACCTTAAGGTGATAGGTGTATGGATCCTCTCACTTATAAAATACTCAACTTTCACTTTTCTGAGCAATATGGGACTTCCAAATCACACTTGTACATAAAAATATCCCCCCTCATGTGTGAGTCCATCCACTATACTCCTCCTCAAGCGAAAGCTCTTTCATAGACATACATTTGTACTGTCATTTTGGGTAGTACAACAGAACATTCTTCCTAACCACAACACTGTCAAGAAGACTTTCGATACAAGGATTTGGTTCTATAATTGAACCATTTGATCTGATACCACTGTTGTATCAACATGAGGAGAACCTACATTGGATCAAGAGAAACACACAAGTGAGAGAGACACCACATTGCGTTGAGATGTGACATATTACTCTGTCTTGGAGCATTAGTCCCATTGGTGCTCCCGACTCTCCCAGACTCCCCAATAGTGATACCGGACTTGATGGTTAAATTAAGGGACCGACTCCTTGTATTGAAATTCTTCTTGACAATGTGGTGGTCAGGTGGCGTGTTCCGTTATTGTGCTTGCAATGGTGGTACAAGTGTGTGAATGAAAAAGCTTTTACTTGATGAGGAGAATATTGGACGAACGCACACTTGAGGGGGAGATTGTTGTGTACAAGTGTGAGTTAGAAGTCCCACATTTCTTAGAAAAGTGGAAGTTGAGCACTTTATAAGTGAGAAGACTCGTTGTCGCTACGTGAAAAAACACATAGTCGCCATCGAACTTTATTTATCCCAAAGGAAAATGGGAAACATCAAGAAAACCCCAAAAGGAAGGATAAGATGGTCCTGCAACCAATATATGGGTTTGGAATCCGGTTATGCGAGGGTAAGGTATTAGCACCCCTTACATCCATTGTACTCAATGAGAATCGTTCGCTTGTCTTATACGTAAGGGTGTTGTTAAGGGTTTATCCTTTCTATGAATGCTTTATTAAAGGGAAAAATGTTTTTGAAATTATTGGGCTCGCGGAGGATTGGAGTCCTCGTGCCTATGTACCCTCATGGTGCAATGATTAAGTCAGAGCCTCGTACTTCATGGAACTAAAGGTGGAAAAGAAATAAGGTTGTGAAAGAACCTTGTGAAATATTGTTGAATAGGAGTGAATTTGGAAAAAATAAGTGGAAGATCTTGAACGAATATGCATGTGATGTGTATATAGAGCTGAAGTTTGAGAAGTTGGATATGGATTAATCTATCTCAGTTGTAGGATCATGGGAGTTTGTTATTCAATGAAGGGTGAGAACTTAAATGGCAGTTAGTTATGAATTTTTGTTAGGGAAGTTGGTTGGTTAGGGTGTTTGGAATTAATGTTAGTTATTTAGGAAGTGGGTTTCGTTAATGTTAGTTGAAATGGTGTTTGAGTTAACTGAAGTTTTTATTGCAATAAATTCAACTTCTTTGGATCAGCTGCTAAATGGCTTCTACTTCCATCACTATGATTGTTACCATTTTTTTTAAACTTGGTGCAGCTCCTCCCTGAGTTCGTGTATTACTTCTTATAATTGGTTCACATCATCATGCATTATTTCAGTTACAATAGCTTTCTTTTTATAGCTTTGGCACATTGTGCAAATCTCAGCACATAATGTTAATTTTCGCATTTCATCATCAGGATCAATACTTCTGTCAGCACATATGAACTTATCTGCATTATTTTCTTGACACATGAATTCAATGATTCCATCTCTAGAGATCTTGTTTTTTTTTATTATCCATCATACATGAATTTTCCTTTGTATGAGAACTATCCTCATTGCAAGAAGCCGAGGACACAACATTTTAAAATTTTGATTTTTCTCCCTCTTTGCTGCAGATAAATTTTGTAGCATGACTATTATTATTGTCTTTAGAATGGATAGGTGAATGTTATTGACAAACTTGCTCATTTTATGTGTTTTAATTTTGAGATTAGGATAGCTACTACTGAACTAGCACAGTGTTATGTTATTGTTTAGAAAATAATTAGGTTAGATGCAACTTAAAATATTTTGGAAACAACCCATGTGTGCAATTTTATCATAAATAGTGGTTGTGAGACCTCAATGATAAGTTAGTCCTGAGATTGCTTGTGTAACTTGTTAGTTATGGATGTGGTATCATGTTGTTTTAAGTTGGTATGTTGTTAACGAGTTCCAACTGTATATTGTATGGTGTGTTTTGTATGTTAATTGTGCATATGAGCTAATGTTGATTATTGAATGGTGATTTCCAATGTTGAGCTTTGGTTTGAAACCGATTTATTGTTGGTTTTGTGTGGTTTATGCAGGTTGTTTAGAAATATGAGAGATTGTAAAAAGCCTACAAAGTGACTTGCATTTAAAAAGCCTTAACTTATGGACAACATTAAAAACACATGTCGAGTTTTGAAGACTCAAACAAAAAGATGACTTGTGAACAAAGTAGAATAGGAAATATGGTTAGGATAGATAGAACTTAGACGGTTGACTTTGGTCAACTATTTAACCAAAAAGTCAACAGTTGACCTAAATTCAACCTAGGTTAAACATAGGTTTTTTTCTTGGTGTATTTTGTATGGATGTAAACTTGATGATTTGTAATGAAAAATGGTCTTTTTTGAAATGAAATGTAGCTTATACTCCAAGCAAATTGAATTTGAACATTTCTTGAATTTGGATTTTGAATGATCTTAAATCTTGATTGAAACCTTGATCTCTAATGAATTATTCTTCCAAGTTGCATAACCTTTGAATTAGTCTTGTGCCAACTTATATCTTGACTTTGAATCCTAACTTAGGATATGAACTTTTCAAAGTCCCTCTTGAATGAACCTCGAAGATGCCTTGAATCCAAATCGAATAACTGGGCTTGAAATGTAAGGAATAAAACTCGTAAAGAGGTCTAAGAATTCGATGTAAACCTCCATAATTAACCCTAGTGATCTTGAATATAAGGGATGAAACCCTAATTCATGACATTTGCATCTTCAGTTGAAACAAACTTGCAAAAGAGGTGAAACCCTAGTTCCCCAAGACCTCTGATCCATGTAATAAGTCTATTTCAATGAATGCATGATGTGTTTAAATGCCCTAATGGAGGGTATGCACATGAGGAATACGAGATGCATAAGCCATGAAATTTGAATGAAAGGGTAGAACAAACTTGGGGTATTACACTCGTACACCTATCAGCTTAAGGTTTTGGGTAAATATATGATGCCTCTCTCACTTATGTGTTGCTCTTGACCCAATGTGAATGCTCCTCATGATGGGCCAACAGGGAGTTAGGGGTTACTCTAGAATGTGTGAAGATAAATTGTAATACTTAAAGGGACATGATAGATTCAAAGGAGATTCAGGTGTAAAAAGTACCATAAAAACTTCATCAGATATGCTCACCAAATCTTTGCCAAAATCAAGGTTCAAACATTGCTTGGACTTGAACAAATTTGTTGAAAAGTTATTCAAACTTATGAGATAATAGAAGGTGGTTGGCAATTAAATTGACATCACCATTGATTTAAAGTCAATGTAGAGAATTTTTGTAATATATCTGTTTACCCCCAAAATTGGTAAACAACCGCTGGTCCTCTGAAGATACAAAAATACCCTCACTTACTCGCAGGATCGACTAGATTGATCATAGGACATGTACTAAAAAGGTTGATTTAGTATATATGTTTTTTTGGGGGGAAAAAGGTCTTGAATCCTTTGACAGGATTCAGAGATTGTTTTTGAAGGAAAATAAAGTAAAAGACAAAGACTTTCAAAGTAAATTAAGTTAAAAGACAATACTTGAAATTTAAAGGAAAGTAAATACAAGGCTTGAAAGTAAATGAAATTTAAAGACAAGGTAAGGAATGTTAAATTGCTGGAAAAAAATAGAGGGGCAAGAATTGTAAAGGAAATGCATTAAATTGCTGAAAAGATAAATGACTTTGAAGAGTAAATTACTTTAAAATAAAGGCTTGTAAAAGATAAATGGCTTCAAAAGTAAATGACTTGAAGATAAATTCGACATTGAAGATAAATTGGTGGTGTTTCAATAACGTGCATTCTCACTGCACTCGTTTCTCTACACGCGGATACTTTGAGTATACAAAGTTACTAGTACATATGATTTCCACACACTTATTCTAGCACTAGACTAAGCTATTTATATACATTACAATGTAACCGCTTTCGACGGTTCTTCCTAAAACTATCCTAAGATGATGACACTTGCCCCACTACATGTTGAAGAAGCCTCATCTTGCGCCACTTGTCTCTGTCTTTGAATTGAAAACTACACATTTTACCTCCAAAATTGAACGTGGAAGAACCTTGGTAATTGTCATCTTTGTCGAACATACACTCGGTTGAATCCCTCCAACACTTAGAAAATATTCCAAACTTAGAATTTACTAAGTATGAAACTTGTAGGCACGTGCCTTCAACTTTCATCCTTTACTTAGTAAGGTCGGAAATCTTACTTTTAGCTTATCACAAGAAAAATCTTTTATTAAGCCAAATAACCTCATTAATTGCTAGCGTCGAAATTTAGGGATAACAATGTCTTAAAACCTCAAGTAAGAAAAGAAAGAAAATTTGTTTTCAATACTACCAATTTTTTCAACAAGATGAATGTGTGGGGTGACGGCTTACGAAATCTTTATGTGAAAGGGATGAAACATTTGTTGATTCTATTGATGAGAGAAAGTTTGGTGGTGATTAACCAATCAGAAAAGACTATGAATCCTTGTGAATGAAATCGTAACCCTTGGTAATCAGAAAGATTCAAATCATCAAAAATCTTGTTATGATTTTCAGGTATCATTCTAATATATATATATATATATATATATATATATATATATATATATATATATATATATATATATATATATATATATATATATATATATATATATATATATATATATACATATATATATATATATATATATATATATATATATATATATATATATATATATATATATATATATATATATATATATATATATATATATATATATATATATATATATATATATATGACAAAATACTCAAATTGGTCCCTTAACTCTACCTTGGGGGTCCAATTTGGTCCCTTATATTTAAAAAGTTTCAAAGTGGTCCTTTAATTGTTCAAAAAGGGTCACGTTAGTCCTTTCCGTCCAATTTTTCCAAACGGCGTTAATTTTTTACAGGTGGCAACTGATGTGGCACTTGGTTATATGTGTGGCACGTGACTTGGCAAAAATTCCCAGAAAAATTCTAAAAACATTTGTTGAACCTAGGATTCGAACTCAGGTTCATTTGGTTGCAACAAATCTTATCAAACCACTACACCACTTCACACTTATTTGTATTTATTTTAACATAGTATTCATTTCAACATAGTATTCATTTCAACACTTACACAGAAAAGGCTTCTCATCATTGTGATAAAACAGGTGAAGTAGTGACATTATTACCTTTACAGAAGAACCTCTTGAAGTACTAGTCCTAGGCCTTGATGTACCTCCTCGTTTCACAACACGCTTGCGCTTTTTACTAGACTGAAGCAGGTTAACCATAAAACTATGAATATGTTGCACACAAAAGTATACTTTCTTAGCAATAGAAAATTTCCATAACATCTTGAAGAAAAATATTGAAACACAAGAAAGTAAACCTTTTTTTCTGCAAGTAGCACAATTGTGGTTGCATGAGGGGCAAGCAAAAAGTCTATCAGCTTAGTAATAACATCTTCCTGCACAGTAATAACATTTGTAATGTTTCATCCACACAAGAACATTAGCAATGTTGCTAAACCAACAAACCTTTTTTACTGTTGACTTGGAAACTGTTATTTCAAACACATCACAGAATTCCAGTAACTTCTCTTTAAAACATTTTTCTAGTTTTTCTTTTACTTTAAGCATTTTCTTCTCATGTAGAAACAATATTAGGATTTTACAACCATTGGATTCTCCTGTAGAAACAATATTACCGCTGAACTAAGGTCAATTTGACAGTTCATTTATGTTTATCTCCAAGTCCTAAGGATTCCAAAGATCACGTTTATAATTGATCTTCCAATGACATAAATCAGTAAGATGACATTCAAAAGCATGAATAAACTATATTGAACTAATAAATAATAAGAAACTCTTTTTTCCAAGAGAACTTGAGTTCGAATCCTATGTTCGTAAATGTTTTTAGAATTTTTCTGAGAATTTTTGAGAAGTCACGTGCCACGCGTATAACCAAGAGCCACATCAGCTATCACCTGTAAAAAAAATTAACGTTTGGGAAAATTGGACGGAAAGGACTAATGTGACCCTTTTTGAACAATTAAAGGACCACTTTGAAATTTTTTAAAGATAAGGGACCAAATTGGACCCCGAGCTAGAATTAAGGAATATATATATATATATATATATATATATATATATATATATATATATATATATATATATATATATATATATATATATATATATATATATATATATATATATATATATATATATATATATATATATATATATATATATATACCATCTTCAATTTTTCAAAAGTATAAGTTAAAGTAAGAGATTTCTTAAAGCCATTCCAAAAAAAGGAAGAAACCCAGACAATAACATGTTTATGTCCTTTTAAAAAAAAATTAAGAGTATAAACTCATTGTTTACCAAGATTTTATAGCATGTTTCAACATAATTTGATATAAAATATTCTATTTATGTTTGATATTCGTCTTAATGTTAAATGAGTTTAAGGCAAAATATTTTTTTATGCCTTAAATATACCATTGAATTTAGATTAATTTTTTAATTATTTTATGTGTCAGATTAATTTTTTAACTCTTTAAAATGTGTCATGTTAGTTCTTTTTGTATAATTAGTAATAAAATTAGAGTCTGATTTTTATTTTTATTTTCTTCGATAATTAAATGAAAAAGACTAACATAATATGTTTTTTAAATGTTAAGAAATCAATTTGACGCGAAAAAAGAATAAATAATCAATTTTTATTTTTGGTCAAATTGATAGAAAATATTAATATTGGTTTAAAAATAGGAAATAGAAAATAGGAATGTTCATTCTATTGTTTTTTTTTATAAGTCATCCAAATGGATAGAAACCACACACTCCTATATTCTATTCCATACTTAAAAATTAGCTTCAACCCACTCATAATATTCTCCCAATTTTATCAATATTTAATTCAAGAATTTTTTATTCTCTTTTATATAAATATTAGTAGTAATTGTGTCCAATTCATTTTTAGTTTGAACATTTCTAAACCTCAAATTGAGGCTAAATCAATTATAGTTTGACACGTAAATATTTTTATTTTTCAATTTTCAAAATTTAAAAGAGGATAAAGATAATACATTGAGTGTAAATTAGTTTTACATTATATCCAATAAAATTATAATATTTTACTATCTTATATAAACATTTTAAAATTTAATGTGTGAGTTTATAGAATACATATATGTATATTGTAAAATATATTACATTGTTAATGTCAGTGTATATTCTTTTTTTCTCATTTTAAAATAGTTGGATACATCAAATTCTCATTACTTTCTTTTTTACTTTTACAAAATTTATTTGGCTACAATAAACTTAAAATAGATAAGTCCAAATTAATCTTCTCTACATATTCGAAAATGAATTCCCACACTAATATTTGTTTTTTTAAGAAAATAATTTGTATTATTCATAGAGACAATAAAAGTATAAGGTGATCGTTCAAATCTAACCCTCAAAAAAGACAAGCGGCAAAAAATGGGGATTAGAACATCATTAACTTCCTAATGTGAGCTCTAAGAGTCCCTTTATACCATCCCCGTATACAATGTTATACAAAATATTTTATGATATCCTACTATTATCTACATTATTGTCGTAAATAATGTCATTTACGATATTTCCAAACTCCATAAAGAGTTTTTGTTGCAACCAATTTCAATAAAGGTGTCCTTTATCCCTTACCTTTCGTGTTTCAAATAATCAAATTCAACTCCTCATCCCACCCTTTAGAGTCATGCTTGACTTTAATGCACTCAAGAATTTGGACCTAAATGTCCTTGAGCTTGTGGCAGCCATAGAACAAAGGGCTTAGGGTCTCTTCATGGGGGAAGAAATATCCCTTGGTATAAGTCAAGCTAACAAGTGATTACAACACCGATCTTCGTTAATCTCCTCCATCTCAAACCAAACATATAATTTGCTTCACACTAACATACTTTTAACATAAATTAAGAAAAGATGAGAACAATTTTCGTGATGACCAAAGCAAAAAAAATACAAACCAATTCATGTGGGTTGGAGATGATTCCTCAGTTGGCCAAGTTGAGGCACGTAGGGAGCCTGTTGATAAGAAGTCTTCAGCCCATGATTTTTGTAACGCCCGTTTATTTAATTAAATAATTTAAATAAATATAATTGCGGTATGTTGTGGTAATTCGTGTTGATTTGAGTATCTTTGTCGATTTGCGTTGTTTTGTGTGGAATTGTGTCGATTTGTGTTGATGGCCAAATTTATCGAAATATTATGTTGATGGTTAAAAGTTAGTTTAAGTCGAATTTAATTAATTAAGTTGATATAAGTTGTGCAAGAAGTTACAGATTATTCTTCTGTTTATGGCTGGATATGTTGTTTGGATTGTTTGGACCATTTGGTTGATAATCGAAAGTTAATCGATTTAGCCGGGAGAAAATAATTAGTCGTGAATTATTAAATTGATTTTTGGCGTTGTGGTGAATTAAATCGTTAAGTCGGATTATTAGTCGGAAAGTCGAGGAAATAATATTAGAAGTGGTATTATCGATTATTGGAGCATGTTGGTTAATGGGCTTGGATTGCGTCGGAATTAGTAATTAAGAGGGTGTATGACTTAGGCCCAATATAATAGAATTATATGATAAGAAAATTAGGTTAATTGGTAGCAAGAGAATAAGACATGGAAGTTATAGAGAAGAATAAGGGTTTTAGAGGAGAGAAAATAGCTTGGGAGCAAAGAAGGAGAAAGAAGAACTCATGATCATATCTCCATTTTCGCACTTACGATACAACCTCAACTAAATAGGTGATAACTATTTACTCATGATTCTGATTAAAGTGATTCTTGGATTTCTGGAAATCTTATGAAATTCCATTCAATTTGGTATATGATTTCGTGTCAATAAGTTTGGTATTGAAGGAGAAAAACTCATTTGAAGTTTGGAAGTTCATGCTGGAAATTGGTCAAACAGTAGTTACGAGATTGATGATGATGGAGGCTGAATTTTGGTCAAGATAGGAACTCAATGGCAACATGTTTGTATTTCTAATCTCCATGGATGAAAGAGGAGAGGAAAAGAGTCATAGAGGCAAAGATTTGGAAATTCGATCGGAGAACTTTGGACACTAACCGGAAAATTATTAGAGCAATCGTTAATCCAAGATAAGGGTGGGGTTCGATCCTTACAACCGATTTTGATAAATGATACTAGGTTTGGGTGGTTGTATATGTTGTGTTTTTGTTGATGTTGATGTTGTGTATGAAAATATGTAACTTAATAGTCGATGATTGTGTGAAATTTGTTGTTCGATTGTTGATTTTAAGTTGTTCTGGGTTGTGTTGATTTTTGTTGGTAATACTGTGTTGCATAAAATTCTGAAAAATGGTGGTTTGGGATGATAACACAGAGACTGGTAGAGGGAGGGCCACATGTTAGTGGTGGGAGCCACTTTCTCCCTAGGCATCATGGCGCAAGCCATATGCCTAATGTGGCGGGTGCCACTTTGTAGGAGATGTGGCGCAAGCCACTTTACTCTCCTTGATGGGTGGCGCAAGCCACCCTATACATGGGGTAATGGTTTTGTTTTCCTACTGTAATATATTAGTATCATACTAAGTAATTCCAATTATGCATTAATTCAATAATAATTCCATTAACTCAAGTTTTATTATTTTAGTAAATTTAGTTAAAACTAATACTATTTCATGAATTTGTTGCATTAAAAATCCGAAGGAAGAATATAGTTATAACAATAGCAAGTAACTATTAGTAGTGAACTAAACCATTTTCTTTGTAATTCGAATGTAATGAAATTTTGTGACATAATAGAAGTAGCCTCAGGAAAATTGACCATGACTAGAAACTAGGCTATAATTGCATGACAAACATGATTTATCAGAAAATAGATAATTAGTAAATTTTTGTAATAACTTGTAATAACAGCAGAATGCTAAAAATAGTGTTGGTTTAGGTTTATCCGAAATAGGTGAAAAACATAGTTGCCCGGAATTTAACGAAAATTTTTGGGGTAAATCGGGTAGTTGAATAGTTGATTTTGATGCGTTGTTTTGTTGAAAAGATTTTGTAAAGTCGAGTTGCAGGTACTGGTTGAGTTGGTAAGTCGTTCCAGTTTACGGAATGTTCTAAGTTGATTATGTGGGAGACCTTACAAGCCAATGTTGAATTTATGTTGTTCCCATCTTATAAGTTGTTTGTGTTGCTTGTTGATGCCATTTAAGTTGCTCAAGTTGTTTAAGTTGTTATGTGTTGTCAAAGTTGTTATGTTTTTCGAGTTGGAGGCTTAAAGGTCAATGTTGATTTAAGCTGTTCAAGTCGTATAAGCTAGTTGTGATGTTTGATGTTGTATGTTGTTATGTTGTAAAGTCGTGCATGCTATGTAGATCATTTACATTTTTATGTCGGAGTCGTTGCTCACACCACGTTGGCCTGGATTGGAACCAAGTTGAAATTTGAAGGCTTATGCCTTGATTGCCTTGATAACTTGACTATAATTTTAAGTTGGGAGTTTTACTCCGAATGATACCACATGCATTTTCATAGTCGAGTCGTATCTGAGTTGCGTTATTTATGTCGATTATGTTGTTTATGTTGTTCAAGTTGATAAGTTGTGTATGTCGTTTTCGAGTTAATTGAGTGAATTGTGTGGATTAGGATGATTAAGTAGTTTGTGTTGAATATATGATATGCGGTTTATGTAGAAAATGTTGATGGATATAATAAGTAGTAAAATAAGTTGATAAAAGGAGGATAATTGTTAAGTTGTTGTTTTGGTTGATGTTGTGAAGTGGTGAATTGTTTATGATCCTTATCTAAGTATTTTTTATCATATATCATTTATAATTATCGATATCTCACCCCTTCTGTTTGAATGATACCCCTATGTTGGTAACGTGCAGGTAGCCTGAAGGAAGATGATTATCTTCACTAGTTAGAGTCGATGTCGGTGCTCTGATACGAAACACTATGGGAATGGACGCTTAGTTGTTTTGTGTGGTTTTCAAGTTGTTTTAGTTTAAGTATGTTGTTACAAGGTTGTTTTAAGTTGAATAACATGTTATACCATGTTTAGTTGAATAAGTTGAAAATTCGTTGTATAGTTGTAAAAGTTGAAATTGTTTTCATAAATAAATAAAATTTGTTGTTTTTAGTTACTTACAAACCAAAAGTGTTATGTATCAATTCTCATGAAATTAAATGAAGTTTTTACAAGTTGAAAACGTAGCATCCTGTTTTGTGTACTTGTTGGTTGAAATTCTAATACTTTAATTTTAGTATAATCGCCAGGTAGAAATGGGGTGTTACAATTTTAACTTAGTTGAAATACCAGTCTTCCAAACAAGTTGCACAACCAATTTGCATAAATCATCAAGAATAACACTCGTCCTAGATGCAAGCAACCTGCTGTAATAAGATTTCATAGTAAAATAAGGTTGTAATCATCCTGTAGCAGTGAAACAAGGTTGTAATCATCCTGTAAAAAACATTTTTCTCCCAACCTTGGAGCCCCAACTGCCAACGCCACATCTCTCCAACCTAACAACCCATATCAACCACAACACTGCATTTTCTATTTGAAATCTCATAAAGCCCAGGAAATAAAAATTATAACGTATTGTATTCACTCCATCTGTCAAGCTAAACGGAGAAAAAACACCATCACCTAGTGTAAAAGAGATAAGATCCACAAACGCCTCACCTCCAAGGAGTTCCACTTGAAACATGACATATCCCCCCTCTACACACACAAAGAGGCAATTATCCTTGCACTTACAAACAACATTTTTTGCATAGTCTCCATAGCGACCTTCTAAAATACCAACCCAAAGCGCTTGTTGATCTACTAGAAGCCTCCATAACCACTTATCCAATCATAGCTTTATTGAAATGAGTGATGTCTTTAATGCCTAACCCGCCATCATCTTTAGGCTTGCATACTGTAGCACAACTCACCCACGAAATACCTCTACAATTTTTTGAACTAAACCATAAGAAATCTCTTTGAATTGAAATCAATTCCTTCAAAACTTTATGACAAGCCCTAAAAAAGAAAGATAATGGACTGGAAAATTCGTAAGCATTGAATTAATCAGAGTTACCCGCCCCTATGGACACCAACCTTCCTTTCAATGGAGACAATCTCGTCTTCATAGCTTCAATAACTGGTTTCTAGAATGCAACACGTCTTGGTTGCCACCAATATTTTGTCCAAGAAACTTGAAAAATAGAGTATCAATTTTAAAAGCAAGGAATTTCTCTACCCACTTAAGAAAGAAGTCTTTGATTCCCACTCCAAAAAGGATGCTTTTCCCCGTATTAATTTTCGTACCATAAAGCATTTGAATCCCTTAAGAATATATTTCACAACCCATATATTTTCCCAAGCTCCATCGCAAATTAGCATCGTATCATCTGTATACTACAGTAAATTATAAGACACCCTGCTGTTGACCTCAAAACCTTTAAGTATCCCTCCATCTATAACTCTTCTTACAAAGATTTCCAACCCTTCCACAACTATGGTAAAAATAAAAGGAGATAAAGGATTTCCTTTCCGAAACCCCTTCTCCACCTTAAGGCTATGAGTATGGCTTCCATTAATAATAATCAACATGTAGGCTCTCAAGATACTACCTTAATCCATTTCACCAATCTATTTCCAAAGCCCTTGGCTACCGACATGTGTATTAGATATCCCCAGTCCACACAATCCTAAGCCTTAGCAAAATCAACCTTGAGTAAAACACAACACTTATTCTTTTTTTCTAGATCAAATTTTTCATTGAACAACACAACACCATTAACTAATTTTCTCCCTTGTATGAAAATCGGTTGTGAACTTGCGATTAACTTGCCCATAACATCTTTAATTCTAGTTGTCAATAATTTAGTTAAAACCTTATACACATTACCAATGAGACAAATAGGTCAATAATCATCAAATTTTTTAGGGTTATCAAGCTTTGGAATAAGGGTATGAAATGAAGAGGACATATATTTAGGTAGCTTAGCCTCATGGTAAAACTCTTGAATGCACAAAACAACATCAGTCCCAGTACATCCCAAGTTTTCTACAAGAACTTGATGTTGAATCCATTAGGCCCATGACTTTTGTTACTTGCACAATCAAACACCACCTCCATGATTTAGTCTTCACTGAAAAAATCTTCCAATCTAGCACTAAACTCATTGGAAATTCTAGCAATGCCATACACATCTAACCATTGTCTAGGTATTGGATTATTTTGGAATCTGGCTTCAACATTATCCTTAACAATTTTCTTAACTAAAGACACATCCTCTACTACTTTCGAATTCAACATGACCTAGTTAATGGAATTCCTTCTTGATATATGCATGTATAACGCATAAAAATATTTTGAGTTCTGATCACCTTCTTGTATCCATTTCACCCTCGATTTCTGTTTAAGGATGCTTTCTTTGATGCGCGTCTTCTTCTAGAAATTTTCATGTGCCATTTTTCTCATCTCTAGACTCTGGGAATTAGGGGTGCCAAAATCATCTGTCAATTCAGCTTCAACTTCATTAATAATGTCGACCTCTTATTTAATACCTAATTTCACCTTACTAATGACATTTTTGTTCCACAAACATTATATATCCCTTAACCTTTGAAGCTTCTTCGATAGAACTTGAGCAGCTTAACCTGTAACTAGAAATGAATTCCACTCATCCTTAACAAATTTCAAGAATTCAGGGTGATCATACCAACACGAAAACACTTTAAAAGGCTTAGGATTCCAATTTTCATTCCCAACTTTGAACAAAATCCTGAGACATCAATAATTTATCCAGCCTTCTTTTGCACAAACCATTAGAATTAAACTAGGTAAAACGATTCCCTACCATTGGAAAATCTACCAACTCCATGAGATTGATGAAAGCACCAAATTCCTCTATTTTCACTAGACCATGAAGCCCCTACTTCTTCTTTTCTCCTTCGATTTAATATCATTAAAATCTCCCCTATCACCCATTGACCCGACTAGGATTTTAATTTTAGGTCAATAAGCTCATACTACAATCTCCTTATTTCTGTTGCATGGCATGATGAATTAACATTAATCGGATACACATTCTTACCTTTCCATAAAATGTTAATTCCCAGGTATCCATAACCCTTATAACTAGAAATTGGGGTCACTGACTCCTTCTTCCAAACAGATAACAAATCACCTGACATACCCACAGAATCTACGACAGACCACTAGTAATCTTCCACTCCCTAAATACTATGGATAATACGGTGCCTTAAATATTAGTTTAAATGAGTTTAAATTAAGGCAAAATACCTTTTTATGCCTTAAATATACCATTGAGTTTAGATTAATTTCTTAATTATTTTACGTGTCAGATTGATTTTTTAACTCTTTAAAACGTATCATGTTAGTTCTTTTTGTATAATTAGCGATAAAATTAGTATCCGATTTTTAATTTTTTTTTCTTTGATAATTAAACAAAAAAGACTAACATGATACGTTTCAAAATATTAAGAGATCAATCTGACGTGAAAAAAAAAATAAATATCAATTTAAATTCAAGAATATAGGAAAAAATGTATTTTGTCTTAAAATAACTTCTATTATTTTCAAGAAGTTCTCTTTTAAAATGATTTTTCAAAATATAAATATTTAAAAGAAAATCGCTAACAAATAAGCCTTTAATTAGAACGAATGATATTAACTTTTAATAAATTATTCAATCAGAAGCATTTTTTATTTTTGGTCAAATTGATAGAAAATATTAATATTGGTTTAAAAATAGGAAATAGAAAATAGGAATGTTCATTCTATTGTTTTTTTTATAAGTCATCCAAATGGATAGAAACCACACACTCCTATATTCTATTCCATACTTGAAAATTAGCTTCAACCCACTCATAATATTCTCCCAATTTTATCAATATTTAATTCAAGAATTTTTTATTCTCTTTTATATAAATATTAGTAGTAATTGTGTCCAATTCATTTTTAGTTTGAACATTTCTAAACCTCAAATTGATGCTAAATCAATTATAGTTTGTAAATATTTTTATTTTTCAATTTTCAAAATTTAAAAGAGGATAAAGATAATACATTGAGTGTAAATTAGTTTTACATTATATCCAATTAAATTATAATATTTTACTATGTTATATAAACATTTTAAAATTTATTGTGTGAGTTTATAGAATACATGCATGTATAGTGTAAAAATATTTTACAATGTCAATGTCAGTGTATATTCTTTTTTCTCATTTTAAAATAGTTGGATGCATCAAATTCTCATTTTTTTTTCTTTCTTTTTTTACAAAATTTATTTGACTACAATAAACTTAAAATAAACAAGTCCAAATTAATCTTCTCTACGTACTCGAAAATGGAATCCCACACTAATACTTGTTTTTTTAATCAAATAATTTGTATTAGTTCATAGGGACAATAAAAGTGTAAGGATATTGTTCAAATCTAACCCTAAAAAAAGACAAACGGCTAAAAATGGGGATTAGAACATCATTAACTTCACAATGTGAGTTCTAAGAGTCCCTTTATACCATCCCCTATATACAATGTTATACAAAATATTTTGCATTATCCTACTATTATCTACATTATTGCTGTAAATAGCGTCATTACAGTATTTCCAAACTCCATACAGAGTTTCTGTTGCAGCCAATTTCAACAAAGATGTCCTTCATCCCTTACCTTTCGTGTTTCAAAAAATCCAATCCAACTCCTCATCCCACCCTTTAGGGTCATGCTTAACTTTAATACACTCAAGGATTTGGACCCAAATGTCCTTTAGCTTATGGCATTCATAGAACAAATGGCTTAAGGTCTCTTCATGGGGGAAGAAACATCACTTGGTAGCAAAGACTACTGTGACAAGCTAACTATAAGTCTATATGCACTCTTGGTCTAGCATTCTTATAAAATAGTCCATCTCATTACATCTTATGCATACTAGTGTTATCCCTAAATTTCGACGCTAGCATTAATGAGGTCATATGGCTTAATAAAGAGTTTTCTTGTTATAAGGTAAAAGTCAGGTTTTTGACCTTACTCATTAAAAGGACGAGAGTTGGAGGAATCAACTTACAGGTTCTGTACTTTGAGGAATTCTGAGTTGAAATATTTTCTAAGTGTTGAGATAATTCTACCACTTTAACCTTCTTCCTTGTACCTATTTTTCCTTTATATTTTCAGTCATTTAAATTCCTTTGCCTTGTCTTTGATTTTCATTTACCTTCAAGTCTCGTCTTTAATTTTTCCTTTAAATCTTCAAGTCTTTCCCTTTCTTTCATTTTACTTTGAAAGTCTTTGCTTTTACTTCATTTTCTTTTATTTTAAACACCTTCTGAATCTTGTCGAAGGATTCAAGACCTTTTTCCCAAAAACATTACAAGTCACAAACCTTTTAGCACATGTCCTAGGATCAATCTGGTCGATCCAGTGAGTAACTGTGGGTATTTTGGTATCTTCAGAGGACCAGCGGTTGTTTACCAATTTTGGGGGTAAACAAATTGGCACACCTGGTGGGACCATGCTAAAAACGGTTTTCAGAAGTTTCATAACTTCTCTTTTCATAACTTCCTTTTTTATAACTTCTTTTGTAACTTCTTTTACGTGGGCATATTGGTCGAAAGAACGGTTACTTTTGTTGCATGCATTTGAGAAGTGGGAAAGTAGCCAATACATATCATTATATACCCAGAAGGAAAAATACAAGGAAGATGGCATCTAGCCAAGGAAACCCAAGTGATTCAATTCCCGTAACAGGTGGGTCGAATCCCTAAGTGAGCAGTTCAAATATTCATAGTATGAATACACAAGATGTGCCTAGGAGTGAGGCCATCCATGTCTCCAACTCTTCGCCAAGGGCTTCAACGACGCCAAGTGTGGTGTCATAATCATTCCATTCGACAAGGCCAGAAGCAGTAGTTACTAGCACATATACTAGTTATTATGATCAACCAGTGTTGGAGTACAATGGGCTAAATGCTCAAACTCCACCATCAAATTCGTCTACATTCAGACCTTACATGCCTACAGGATTTTCTCAACCTTTGACCAGAAATCCACCCTATGGTATGCCAACAAACATGATGGAGAACCTAAGGAATGCCCCTCCATTATTTTAAGACAATGTTGTTCCTGCACCTTTGCAAAAATCGGTTTCTACAATAAACTTGAGAAGGAATAGCTAAACTGTTGGTTTAGGGCATTCGACTTCGGGCCATGCTTTAACAAATGAGTCTGTAACCTATTTAAGACAACAAATGGATGAGAGTAACATGCAAATGGTTCACACTCTATCCCAAACCATGGGATAAGTTTTTTAGCCTTTGATCCAAAATACAACTCAGATGAATCAACAAATGGTGTCTCAGATGGTGCGCATAGTAGAATTCATGGGAGTCCCAACACCAGTTTGACAGCCTAATCTAGGAGATGTTATGCAACCACCCAATCAAGAGAATCCTCCAGTGGTCAAACCATTAGAAGTCGGACTCATTAGGAATCAAAGACAAATTCCAGTAGAGGAGGGACCAAGGGTGATGGTGGTGAATAGACACCAGGATGCAGACCATGTGGTTCAACAAGTTCGACAGAATAATTTGGCAGCAGAAAACAATTTGGCAGCCCTTTTCGAACGAATAATGGCTAGAAGTGGGATAAATATAGGTTTTTCCAGGCCAAATTTCACTTCACCAATAGTAGAATATATACTTCAATCAGAATTGCCTCCTAGGACAAAGGTTCCCAAGTTCACTAAGTTCTCAAGAGATACGACTGAATCTACGGTCGAACATGTGGCACGTTACATAATAGAGGCTGGAGAGATTGCTAATGATGAAAGTATAAGGATTAAATATTTCCCTAGCTCCCTCACCGAGAATGCTTTCACTTGGTTCACTATGTTACCACCTGGTTCAATATGTAACTGGACTCAATTGGAGCGTTTGTTTCATGAGCAATTCTATATGGGTCAGACCAATATCAGTTTGAAAGAATTGTCTAGTGTTAAACGAAAGTTCAATGAGTCCATTGATGATTACTTGAACATATTTCGACTGCTTAAAGCCAGATGTTTTACATGAGTACCTGAGTGTGAACTAGTCGAAATGGTTGTTGGTGCCTTGACTATTCTATCAGGAAGAAGTTGGATACCCAGTAAACACCATAATTATTTGGGTCATAAAACTTCTCAATATTTTCTTTTCAGGGATTTGGTGAAAAATGCGATTCAGGAGGGAAAACTCAAATTTGGAGACAAGCCCAAGGCACAAATGAAGATTGATATTGATCCTCTTCAGCTGGCTGAGGCAAACTATATTGAACCTTCTGTAGTGAACTGGATTGAGGTTACAGAGCAAGTTGCTAATGACGACAGCAACCCTAATTCGATGGAAGTTATAGTGGATCTTGTGGTAGTTGAGGTCACTGAAAACTTCAACAATGATGTTATGTTGTTCAAGGCTAATGAAGAGCTAACCAGCGAGCAATGAGAGCACCTGATATGCAAGGATGCTGAAGGATTCTTCAAGACATCACCTGATGTTGAAAAGTTCAATATGGGGGCATCCCTCATGATGAGGTCGAAGAGTCAAGCCTCCCACTAATTACAAAAGAAACTACTGAGAGTTTCATGAAGATGGACGAGGCTACTGATGGCCTTGAACTAAACTTCTCCAAGATGGAACTTAGGGATGAAGGTAATGTCAATATGGTCGAAGTGACAGATGACCAAGTGTTGAAAATGGATCATTCTGCACTTCAGAAGGATCACTACAAGAAGGCTTATCCCAAGGAGGATGAGACAATTGTTGATTTTTTACATATATGTCAAAGCAAGAAGTCATAAGTAATGATGTGTCCAAGATGTAGTTCCTTCTTTGATAAAAAAACTTCCCAAAGCCTTCAATAAGTGAATAAGGCTAATAGGGCGCAGAAGCTAAAGGCTGCCCAAAAGCATGGCCGCTTCGACCTAAGGCGCACTAATCCCTATCAACAAAGTGGTATGCTCCAATCTCTCAAATCTAAACAACCCACATTTAAACCAAGTGGGGAAGTTCCTAATGACAAATGGTTCAAGCCTGATGAGTCAGGTAAAAAGGGAAGTCAGAAGTGGAGGAAGTTCGATGTCGAAAGATGGCCTTTAATGGGATACAAAAAGGAGGTTAAGACTTCAAACAAAGTTGTGTATGTATCTGAAAATTACAAGAGTAAGAACCCTATGTCTAGGTCGCAATGGTGTAGAGAACAACACATGAGGAAGGCTCAGAGGGATGCCTTCAAAGGTGATTGTGTTGAATCAAGCACAAGTGTACTTGGTGAATTTTAGGGACAACCCTAAAACAAAAATAACAAACAAAGTGCATGTGGGGTGCAAAGGAATTTCGTTCAGAGACAAAGAAGCTAAGATAAGGCTGAGATAAAGGCTGAACTGAGAGTTGTCTTAGATGAAGATATGACAAACAATTTTGACTATGAATCTGAAGCTTCTCTGGACGTCTTGGTCAATGTAGTTTCAGTAATACCCAGAGAGTATGATCGCATCACTAAGGTCGAAAACCTGGATGCAAACACTGAGGCAGAAATGGAAGCACATCAACCAGTGTGCTATTATGTGATGAACAATGAGTGTGTCGAAGAACATAATGCTTTATTTGAAAGACCCACTGAGGCCATGAGGGGCATCTAAAACCCCTATATATCACTGGTGTAAACACCCCAAATTTGCCCTCACTCTTTATCACACCATGGCTTGTGATCTTTCATTTTTGCATAAGCATAAGCATACCATCCCATATTGCATATTTGCTTCACTGCATAGTTCAATTTCATCTACATCTAGGGTTTGTGATCTGAGCATCCAAGAATCAATCTGAGCCATCCCAAAGGTCTTAAAGATTTCCAAGAGAGTCCATGTGTGTTCTATGAGCATATTATGCTCCCCAAAGTTCATGTAAGTCAAGAAATCACAAAGATTGGCAAAGGCATGGAAGCAGAGCTAGGGTTTTCACTACACAGATGACCAAAATTAGGGTTTTGGTTTCAGAGGCCTTAACTCCAAATTATTTGGTCATTATTGTTTCTAATGTTCTTAATATGTTATAAGGATCATGTGTACCAAGTTTTATGAAGACATTCATTGTGGAAGTCATCTGATCATTGGGTAACTTCTTGAGCAAGTTAAGTCAAAATCAGGGCATCTGAGGCCCCCAACAATGGAACCAAAGGGTCATTTTCATCAAATTGAAGTTCAATGATCTTTATTTGATCTTATAAGTGGTTGGAAGTTCACAAGATTGAAGAATTTTGAGCCAATTGCAAACTTTCCATTTTTGGAAATGACTTGAAATGCAAACTTTCCATTTTGGGAAAGATTTTCACCCTCCTCTTTCATGACCAAAAATGCTTCAAATGAAAAATTCTTGGACATGAAAGTTGTAGATTAGGTCTTTCCCTTTTCAAAAAGTATAAGAACATGTCTTGATTCATCCTAGAACTCAAGATATGGCCTTTCAAAGTTGGCAAAAATCACATAATTTTCAAGTTCATGTCAAAGAGGGATTTTTGCATATTGGCATTTCAAGCTTCTACATGACTTCTGATGTGCCCAAATGTGACATAACATGTTCATACAACATTGCAAGACCAAATTTGTGCCTTGGATCACAAGTTTTCATGCCTAATCTTCACAAAATTTCCAAAGAGGGAAAATTGCAAAAGCTATGATATCTCATGAATCAAGTGTTACAGCTCATCAAATTCAATCCAAAGGTCCTCCATGAATCAAGCTGAGGCAGGACAAGCCATAGAAACACTTCTGACTCGTGCCATGCTTGTGGTACAACACTTTTGACTTTTTTGCAAAACACATCATACCAATAAAGCTGTGCCACTACCAACTTTCTGACCAATCACAACACAATATACAAACCTCAAGCAACACAAAACATAAAACACACAAGCCTGAATGCAACCCTAAGCTCAGATTGCAAAAAACTTGCAAAAACTTCAAGTCTTCGAATCTCACTGCCTAGCCACTCAAACTCACTCATTCTTTCACCATTCACCTCAAAATCATCCATAGAACACAAAGCACCCTCCATTTTTCCCTAAAAGCCACTCTAGCAAAAATACGATTTCTGCCAAACCAGAAATGTATCACACAAACAGCCACTCTAAGCTTCATTCAAGCTTGCCAATAGCCTTAGGAGGTCAAGGGGGACTGGATTGTACAAGGGAGAGGCCCAGAAAGCTCAAAAATTGCAAAGCTTCATCTCAGGTATCATGAAGAACATTTTTTCCAGAACTCTTGTTTTAAGTTCCTAAATGATTCTACATGCTTCACTGATCATTGTGATATGTTTATTTTCGAAAATGGTTGAGGATTGAGCATGTATGTTGTTTCTGAATTTTTTTTGACCTAAAGCTTGTTTGATTTGATTCAGTTGATTCATGAAATATAAATGGTTTTTGATGCTTGATTCTTGTTTAATGTTGCTTGGGGATGCATTCTGGAGATTTTGGGGGCTTGGGGTAGCTTATAGAGAGATAGGGAAAAAGAGTCGTCGGAGAAGACGACCGGAACACTGTTCCGGTCGCCTGAGAATGATTAGGGCTAATCTCATTAATTAGCTAAGTTTAAATTCTGACCCTTAGATCTTAGGTTTACCGCGCGTGTGAATGGCCCAGATTGCCTCATTAAAACCCTAAACATAATTAATTAGTTTAATTAAATTAATTTGCCCAGAAGCAATCCCAACCGTTCAATAGCGCGCCAGTCAACTAACCCCTCCCCAGTTCAAATCCTGACCATTGGATTCTTTGACTTTCATTTAAATTAATTTTTATTTCATTTTCTTTGCATTTTCTTTCTCATTTTATTAAAAGTAGTTAAAAACACCACAAAATATGATCTTTTGCATTTTGGTTTTAAATATTTTTCTCAACCTGAAAATATTTTTATTTTATTTTTGGCATTTAAAAAGTATTTTTAAAATATTTAAATGTTATTTTTAATTAATTAAAGTATTTTAATTAATTAAAAATGCATTTAGGTTTCTAAAAATCACCAAAAAAAATCATCAACCATTCCAATGCATTTAGAAACATTTTCAAACTCTTCATACAAATTTCTTTTTAGGTTTGATCTGATTTTCATAATTTCCTTTGAATTAAGGTTCTTTAAAATCACAATTTTTAACCCTAGCTTTGAAAAATCATTTCTGCCTAACCAAGAAGAGTTTGAACTTGATTCTTTTTGCATTGTTTCAAACATTGTATTTATTTTCTAGGTTATTTTCCTCATGAATTTATCTTGCATTTTCAATTTGATTTGCATTTTTCCTTTTGAATCACCCAAAAACCCTAGCAAACTTAGGAAAATCATAACTTTCAATAGGAATAGCTTCTGACCTTCTCCTTTGGGGTGTGACCTAATATGGGATTATAATTTGTTTGAGTTTGATTTCAAATTTTTATTATGTTGCATGCTTATGTTTTGCTCATTTTCATCACACATGTCCAAAAAACCCTAATTTCTCATGTTCATTTGCATTCACCTTGCATATTCATCATCACATGAACTTGCCATGACATCTAAAGCATTCATATGTCATCTTAGACATCTTAGGACATGTTAGAACCTTGCTTTATCATTTCTTCATTCATTTGCCATGTTTTGCATCCTTTACATTTCATAAACATCCATGTGTTTTCAAACTTCTAAGCATGCTTTCATGACATCTCATCTTTGTATGATCATTCATATGCACATCGTATGATTTTGCATCATCTCACATGACATTTGCATAGCATAATCACTTCTGACTTTGGTCATTTCATCTCATTTCAATTCATTTCTTTATGCTTTACACCTTATGCATCCATACTAACCATTTCAGGAACTTTTGGTAAGTTATGTGGGAGGTGGATTTGCCTTCACCTCTCACTTATTCTTATATCTTTTATATGCATTTTTGTATGTCTTTGAAGTGAATATAATTCACCTATGTTCCATCCTTCTCACTTTCTTCCTTTAAGTTACTTATCTTTTTAGGAAATAAGTAACTTATTCTTCTGCTTCCTCCTCCTTTCATCTGCTTCTTCCATTGGTGGCTTCCTTGAAGATTCTTTTCTCTTAAGCCTAATAAACCATAGGATGTCCAAGCATGATAATGTTTAGGGTTGTATTTAGTTCCCCTTAGTTTTTTACCTTTGAGTCTCCTTGAGTCTCTCTTCTCATCTCAATAATCAGAGACTAAACTCTTAAAGTTTTAGGACTTTGGAATTAGGGTTATGTCTGCATCCTTCTCTTAGGATGGAGTGTATAACTTTAATCTTAAGTGTTAAACCTTTAATTTGTTTAAACCTCTTAATCAAATCACCTTAATAATCACCAAGACTTCATCTTGTAACTTGGGCCTTACATTAGGGTTCTAACTCTTCCTTATGGTTAAGAGGGACTAACCCTAGTGTTTAATGAATAAGTCCTCCTCAAGTTGACTTACAAACATAAAATTCACCTCTTAATCTCATCCTTTAATTAAAATCCATTTAATAAAGGCTTATTATATAATGAATTTAATCCCTAACCATGGATTAAGTTGAGGTATCTTCCTCAACTTAAGTGTTCTCATCTATTATCCTTCTATTAGGATGGTGTAATGAGTTCACTAATCTGTGATTAGAGATTAAACTCATTACTTAACACTAAACAAAAACCCAAAAAACATCTAATTAATCACAAGTAGGTTAATGATCTTAATCCTATATCATCATGGTAATTAAGTTGAGATGTTTATCTCATACTTAAGTGGGCTCATTATCCCTAATCAGAGAGGATATAATGAGTTCACAAGCCCTTGATTTAGGCTTAAGCTCATTAACCTATGCAAAACACCAAAAACAATAACAAAACTGAAAACACAAAAACAAACAATAATTGTCTCCTTCAGGATTCTTTTCTCATCACACTCATTCACAAACGAGAACTTGCTTCTTCCGTCTAATGCAAGACAGTTAGCGCTCGAGCCAGACGAGTCATACACTTGAGCATAGACAAGCAGGCAGTTCACAGTCAATTTATTTTCAGTCTCTTTGAGTCGAACTACGGTGTTCTGACTTCCTCATTGCATGAGAGGATACATAGGCATAACTTAACGGTTATCGAACAAAAGTCTCTATGTTTTCCCCCTCTTTCAGCATTCTTTAAAAGCCTCAGTTCCTGAGCATTCACTTTGTTTTTTGCACTGACACTTGTACTTTCTTTCCGTAGCTTTTGCACACAGATAGCACATACACTTACCCCTTTTAAACACAATCTTGTAAGTGTGGATCCCGTCAAGTACGACGGACAATCTGGGTGCTAATACCTTTCCCGTGGATCCCGTCTTATCCATCTCTTTCTAGGTTTATGCAGCATTACCTTTCCTTCGGGATTAAAATGCCTAGTTATTGACTCTATTCAATTCATTTTCATTCTCTCTTTTCGCCGACAGCTTGCGCTTGTACCGGGATGTAAATCTTCGGGAGCGACAACTGGGAAGGTGGAGATTGTGGTCATCAACAAAATTCTGGTTTATTGTGGTGCCATAGTGAATATAATGCCACACTTCTTGCTGGCCAGAATTGGAAAATTTGACACAGACCTTAAACCTTACAACCTGGTCCTATCGAACTATGAGGGCAAGACTGGACCTACTATGGGGGTCCTACAAGTTGACCTGATTGTGGGAACAGTCACAAGGCCTACTCTTTTTATGGTGGTCGAGAGTAAGACCAACTATAACCTCCTGCTAGGGAGGGAGTGAATACATGGCATAGGTGCAGTGTCATCTTCAATGCATCAAAAGGTCACTATATGGAGGTCATATGACATTGTTGAAAACATTGAAGCTGATCAAGGGTACTTCAAGGTGCCAGTAAATCATGTGGAAGGTGTATATTTCGACGAGAACTTGGCACACATTGGCCCATGTGCACCACCAGAATTCGAGTTCACACCTGATGATCATGCATTATGTTCATTGCACCTTCATCCCGTCGAAGGTTTCCACTGGGATAGGGAGGTTGTAGAAGAAGTAGGAAATATCCCACCAATTTTCCAGATCCTGCAATTCAGCCCACATGGTGGGGAAGCGAAGGCAGTACCAATGAATGACTTCGACCCATTGAAAATAATTTCGGCCTATGTGGCTGAAACAAGAATAGAAGCGGTCTTAGAGGCCACATGAAATTATATGGCTGTTGAGGCCATTATATAATTTGTTGAAGAAAATCTTGTGAAAGATTTATACCAAGAGCCTCCAGATAAGGATCAAGAAGACTCAGACCAAAGGCTTGATGCAATTTATGATAATGAGCCTTTGGGATTTGAAAAGTAACCTTTGTCAGAAAGCACTAAAATGTTGGCTCAGGATCCTCTAGAAGAAATTGACATAGGAGAAGGGGAGTTAAAAGGCTTACTTACATCAGTGCCAACCTCGACCTAGAACTCAAGGTCGAAGTGGTCCACTTGATAAAGGAATTTAAAGATTTCTTTGCTTGTGACTATAATGAAATTCCTGGTTTAAAAAGAGAGCTTGTCGAACATAAGCTGCCAATCAAGTCTGGGAAGAAGCCTGTCAAACAAAATCCAAGACGGTTGGCCCCAACAATCCTCACCAAAATCAAAGAGGATATTGAGAGGTTGCTTCGATGCAAGTTCATTCGCACAAATTGGTACGTCGAATGGTTAGGAAACATTGTACCAATAATTAAAAAGAATGGCTCTTTAAGGGTGTGCATAGACTTTAGAGATCTAAATTCAGCAACCCCTAAAAATGAGTATTCAATGCTTGTTGCAAATATGCTAATTGATTATGCTGCATGATATGAGTATCTCAGTATGTTGGATGGCTACTCATGATACAATCAGATATTCATTGTTGAGGAAGATGTCCATAAAACTGTTTTTCGATGGCCATGGGCCTTGGGCACCTATGAATGGGTAGTAATGCCTTTTGTTTTGAAAAATGCAGGGGAAAATTACCAAAGAGCAATGAATTCAATTTTTCATGATTTCATAGATACGTTTATACAAATTTATATTGATGACATAGTTGCAAATTCTATTTCAGGACTAGACCATGTTAGTCATCTTCGACGTTCTTTTGAAAGAATGAGAAAACATGGTCTTAAAATGAATCCTTTTAGATGTGCTTTTTGTGTGCAGGCATGGAACTTTTTGGGATTTATGATCCACAAAAAAGGGATCGAAATCAATCAAAATAAGACTAAAGCTATCATGGAGTCTAAAGAGCCTTCAACGAAGAAGGAGCTTCAATCACTCTTAGGTAAAATCAACTTCCTAAGGAGGTTCATATCAAACCTAAGTGGAAAGACACAAGCCTTCTCACATTTTCTGTGAATGGGCAAAGAAGGGTTTCAATAGGGGCAAGCTCAACAAGAAGCCTTCGACAAGATCAATGAGTACTTAAGCCATCCTCAAATTCTTTCTCCAGCTTGCAGGAAGAAAAGTATGAGATTGTACATAGCCGCTTTAGATAGAACCTTAGGGAGTATGTTAGCCCAAGAGGATGATGATGGCGTCGAAAGAGCCATTTATTACCTTAGTAGAGTTTTAAATGATGTAGAAACTAGGTATAGTATGATAGAGAATTTATGCCTATGTTTGTATTACTCTTGTACTAAATTGAAGCAATATATAAAAACCAGTTGATGTTTATGTTTCTTCGCGCTTTGATGTTATTAAACATATGTTGTCCAAACCTATTTTGCATAGTCAAATTAGGAAATAGGAACAAGCATCAACTGAGTATTCATTAACTTATAAACCTTTAAAAGTTGTTAATGGGCAAGTGGTTGCAGATTTTATAGTCGACCATTATGTAAATGAAATTCCCTTGAATTATCTTGAGATTGAACCCTGGAAGTTATACTTCGACGGGTCTAGTCATAAAGATGGGACTAGTATAAGAGTGCTTGTTATTTCTCCTAATAAAATTTCAACACTCAAGTATAGAATTGAAGGCCATTATTCTAACAATGAGGATGAATATGAGGCTCTAATAGCTGGACTTATGGTATTATTGGAATTGGGGGCAACTCATGTTGAAACAATAGGAGACTCAGATTTGGTAATAAAACAAGTCACTAAAGAATACAAATGCATAAAAGAAAATTTAATTATGTACTTTGTAGTAGTGTAACACGGTGGGAGAACTGACTTTAGTTATGTTGCGGATAGCAAGAGTCGCCACCTACTTTTATTTTATCCAAAGGAAAGGCATAAAAGAACAGGAAAGACCTTTTAAAAGATTTTTGGGTCCGGGGGGTAGGTTATGTAAAGGGAAGGTATTAGCACCCTTTACATCCATGGTTATCCATGGGCTCTTAGTTACTTAGCTCACTTTAAAATGTTTTTGAAATGTGAAGTGTGTGAATAGAAATTTTCTTAAGTATTTTATAATGATCCATGTACGGATGCGTATAAAACCTTTGTTTTGAAAATTTGTTTGAAAATGTGAAGTGTTTGAAATGTTTTGAAGAATGAGCAAGTATCTAAGAGGAACCTACCCTAAGTTTAAGTCTTTTCTGTTCTTGAATCCTTTAAATGGTAAGACTATCCCTATTATTAAGGAATAGGTAGTCATTACCTTGGATGTAACGGGACAAGTAAGGGACATCTGTTATTGAGGCAACTGTGGGGTGTATAAGCAATTCGAAGGGACTTATCATCTTTATTCGAAAGGGACAAGATCATTACGAAGGCAACATTCGAAGGGACTTGATCTTTTTATCTGTTTAAGGGACTAGATGATGTGAGATGAGGGACTTTGCTTTATACACCCTACTTGACCTTTTTGTTTAGGCAACATGAGAGGTATCCTTAAGGAAGTGCGATGGCGATCAAAGATCGACTTACGTGTGTGAGTGTACAGTTTTAAATATTTCTTTTTTAAATTAATGATCTAAATTAATTTTAAATACAAACATGTTTCACTCCCTATTTTACTAACCATTGCATTTAAAATAAATATTAAATATTACTATTAAAATATTACATAAAGGAAACAATTACATAATAATAATATAATTGGGTTAGTAAAAATAATAATAATAAATCACAATATATAAATGGGGTTAGTAATAATAAATATCATATGAAAATAAACATAATTAATAATATAAACAAAATATTAGCATAGTAATTAAAAGATCACTTTTTATATAAACAATTATTTTTTAAGATTAAGAAGAAAATATAAATAATTATATACTAATTATCATAAAGTTTTAAATTATGTACAAATTATAAAAACTAGGTTAATTATAAACATATTATGAAAATAAATTATATTTAGCAAATTTTAAATTAGCAAATTTTAATTATTTTTAAGCATATACTAAAAACTATTTAAATAATAATTACAAATTAATTATAAAAATTAGACACATAGTTAAAGTTTATTAAAAATGATAATTAACAAATTAATATTTACAATTAGAGTTTATAGAAATAATTAGATTTTATGAAAATATTTTAGGGTTTTTAAAAAAATAGGGTTTATATATTTTTTAGAATAACAAATTAGGATTAATTAATAACTATATAAAATTTTACAATATTAAATTTACAAAAATAAATAATTTTTCTTATAAGATTAAAATTAAAAAAAAGAATGAGTTCTAAAATAATATAAACATCCCATTTATTTTTCATTATTTGAATTTATTTAAATTTATTCAACTATAATATAAATTAAATAAGAAAAACAGAAAAAGAATGAAAAAACAAAAACTTACCTGGGCTGGGATTCGAACCCAGCCCCTAGACAATGCAATCTCCAAGACCAATACACCAGCCACCAGGCCATGCGCGCGCAGGTGATAAGCAATGCATTCCATGAGATTTTGTTGTTAACCTGGAAAAACATGACAAAGCCCAAAAAAAGAAATAATACAAAAGGCCTGGGGGGGATTCGAACCCAGGACCTTTACACAACACACAAGCATTCTTACCATCCAGCCGGGAGGGCGCAACTGGTAGTTAATCCACAACAATTGATTATATATTAAGTATAACCATTAAAATAGAAAAAACAAGAAAAATTGATGCAGCCAGGATTCGAACACAAGCCTTCAAGGTCAAACGCGTGCGTCTCTCACCACTGGGCTAGCGCTGCAGCTGTGATATAATTCAACAAACAATTCTAAAAATATTATAATAAAATTTGAATTTGAAATATGGCGCGCTGGCTTCATCTTCTTCCTTGGATTTTCGCAGGTTTTCCTGCGAAATTTCCTGCGATTTTTCCTGCACTCAAGACCTGCCAATTCCATATCATCATAAATACGTACAATTTCATCAAATTGATCACATTTTCATGATCCCCAGACATCAAACAGTTCATTTATAGTTTTAGAATTGATTTATATTAACTAAATCGAAAGATCCTAAATTCTATTCAAAAACCCTAGCCATGGCATCTTGCGGTTTAGGGCCTGGTTCTTCAATTTTTTTGTCCAGAAATCATCTAGGCATCATACTCAACACAAATACACGGTTAGAATGCATTATTACTACACAAATAATGAAAATCGAAAAAAATATAAACAAGAGCAAAGTTGGTTCGGTTTATGCAATATAGGGTGCTTTGGATGCAAATGAGTATTGAGAATGATTCAAGGATGTCCAATAAACATATTTACACCTTCAAAACTTTTTGGAATGGCCTCTAGGGAAGAATCCGAATTTGAGATTCTGTGATGAATTTTTGAAAGTGGCAACTTACTCTTGAGGCAGGGAATCCGTGTCCTTTGCATTGAGATAGCTTGTATACTTATAGTACAATGAAATTATGTCAAAAGATTTGATTGTTGTATGGACTTTTTGATTTTTTGAGATTGAAAAAGATTAGGTCTTAAATTTCAAATATTTGTGAATTCAACCTTTCTATTTCAATCCAATCTTCATCAATTGTGAATCAATCCAATCCAAATCATCTTAATGACCTTCTAGAACAAAGATATATTTTAAATTTTCACATTTGATATTTTATTTAAATTTAAAATGATTTTTAATACAAAAAATCATAATAAATAAATAAAATAAAATAAAATTATGAAAATATCAAATAAATTTCGTGCATGATGTCATGGAACACTTTGGGTCACAAAAAGTTCAGCCCATTTGGAGAAATTTGGTTTTAAGACCCTATTTTCTTCATAAACCACCCAAAAATTTCCCAACTTTGCAAGGGCACACATCCTTCAATTTTAATGCTATGAGGGTGTTTTTGGACATTTTGGAAAGCTTGAAGAGTCCTATAACCAACCCCATTGGTTTCATGTCCATATCATTTAGCATTCTCAAGTTATGCCCTTTTGAAGTGGTTGACTTTTAGTTGACTTTCAAAAGGACCTATAATGTCTTAGCTCATACCTTCCAAATGAAGCATTTTTGGGCTTGGCTTGTGAGACACAAAGTTGTAGAGAATCCAATTTCCTTCAAAATGAGCTTTGGATGGGAAAAATGTGATGAAGCATGTGAAAGTTATGGCTGGTCAAAGTTCAGTTGACTTTTCCTAAGGAAACCCTAATTTAGAAACCTCTGATTCTTGATGATCTGAAATATCCTTGATGAATCATGATCAACCCTTGATCAAATGATGAATTTTACTTCATATACTTGATGTTGGCAAAAAATCATGAAGTTTGACTTTGGTTTGACCACAGTTGACCTCAGTTTGACTTTTTAACTGCTTTGACTGATTTTGACCTATCTGATCATTTGACTGAGCAAACCTTTGAGAAAAGTTCTGAAATTTGTCATGGGGATTCTTAAACACATATAAGATGCTATGAAGCTCACTTGAAGTCTTGGAAATCCATTTAGCCTGATTAAAGTCAAAACCCTAGTTTTGGATGCACTGCTTAGGAGAATGCCTTGCCTGAGGGATTTGTCAAATCTTCTGACCCATGATGAACTTTGTGAACCTTGTGAACCTCATAAGATGTCTTGTGAACCTTGTGAACCTCATAAGATGTCTTGTGAACCTTGTGAACCTCACAAAGTGTCTTGTAAACTTCATGAACCTCATGAAAGGTCTTGTGAACCTTGTGAACCTCATAAAGTGTCTTGTGAACTTCATGAACCTCATAAAGTGTCTTGTATTGTGAGGGCAAATTTTGGGGTGCAACAAGTAGTAAATAGGTTGCTGAAAAAATTTGAAGCAGTTACCTTTCGACACATTCCTAGACTAGAAAATCAAGTTTCAAATGACTTGGCTCAAATTGCATCAGGGTACAAAATTTCAAAAGAGAAATTACAAAGTGCAATTGAGGTTAGAGGAAAAGTTGTGTCAGTAGGGTTAGCCCCATCAGATCTAGAAGAAACTAAGCTTGGGTATGTTGATGAAGAAAGTTTTTCAAAATTGGTGATCGATAGCATAAGTGATAAGGATTGGAGAAAGCCCATTGTTGGCTACCTAGAAAATCCAACAGCTTCGACAGAAAGGAAAATCAGATATCCAGCGTTAAGTTATGTTCTCTTGGGGAATGAGTTATTTAAAAAGACTCCTGAAGGAGTATTGCTCAAATGTCTTAGTGAGGCTGAAGCATATTTAGCTCTTTCAACTGTCCATAGTGGGGTATGTGCAGCACACCAAGTAGGTCAAAAAATGAAGTGGCTTTTATTTCGACTAGGTGTATATTGGCCCACTATGTTAAAAGATTGCATTGAATTTGCTAAAGGATGTCAAGAATGTTAAGTACACGCTGGCATCCAACATGTGCCTGCAAGTGAGTTGCATTCTATAGTCAAAACTTGGCCCTTTAGAGGATGGGCTTTGGATCTGGTTGGAGAGATTCGACCAGCATCTTCAAAGAATCACAAATACATTTTGGTAGGAATTGACTATTCCTCTAAATGGGTCAAATCCATTCCATTTCCTAATGTTGATGCGTGTTTTTCGCAAGTGTACGAACACGTCAGAGTAATATAAAAGATTGTCGAATCCACAGAGACCAAGTGTCAATCTATCGTACCTGTTGTTATGGTGTGTATCTAAGGCAACTAATTTTAAGGGTTTTAGTAAGGGTGCAATGGTAAATAAAATTATAATTTTAAATAATAAATAAAAGACAGGCTCGAATGTAATTCACGTAATTAATGATAATCCAGTACTTGTTAATGGAACTACTTATGGGCAGTGTTTTCTCCTTTGAAAAGAACTAATTTAACAGGAACTGTCGCTTTCGCGTATTCAGAACCGAGTTGTACTCTCTAATCAACCCCTCCTATTGTCACGGATAAAAAGGTGCGTACTGCGTTAGAGTAGTAAACCTATTTTTAAGAAATGTAGTATCTTGACTAAGTTGAAAAGTATTTTAACCTGGACTTCTTAGCAAAAAGAGGTTCTTGCGAACCAGAGTTTAAACTTCCTAACGCGTCCGAAAATCGTTTTAAAATCTCTTTTCTTTTTAATCTAAAATCTCCTAATAAACTAGACAAAGCGCTTTTGGCTGTTTTTGAAATAGTTAAAAACAATTACTTGAATTGAAAGATAAAATAGCCCTTAGGTGTTTCCACGAACAATTATACGGATTACTGGTTTAATTACGATCCTTTCATTCTAACCTTTATGGAATTAGTTAGACATGATAAAGTAAAGATTCTTTTTATAATTTTTCATAAAAGTAATTTAGTGCGAGTGCGGAAAGTAAATGAATTTAAAGCGAGTGCGGATAATAAATAAAGTAAAGTGCGAGTGCGGGAAATAAACAAAGTAAAGTGCGAGTGCGGGAAATAAACAAAATAAAGTGCGAGTGCGGGAAATAAACAAAATAAAGTGCGAGTGCGGGAAATAAATAAAAGTAAAGCAATGCAGAAAATAAATGAAAGTAAAATACGAACTTGAATTAAAATGGCGGCAGGATTAACTTCCTCCAGAGTGCTCCAAAACTCGATCACACAGACAGATTACAGACTCGATCACTCGATTGCAGAGGCACCCCGATGTGGAATGGCAACTGCTTTATAACTGATATATGCCTAGAGAAATCTAATTCTGGATGAAGAAAAACGAAAATCTAAGGTCCTATTTATAGGAAAACTAAAAGCATGAAATGACTGGGATGCCCCTCCACTAAAAAGTGGAGGTTATTGATTTTTGCCTTGTGGCGCCCGCCACAAGGTCATGGCGCCCGCCATGGTCCCTACAGGGGATTGGAGAGTGGGGATCATGGGTCTTGGAGGTTGAGAAGTGGTCTTGAGACGTGGCCACGTCATGGCTAACCCCATGGCGCCCGCCACGGTGGGTGCCGTAAGTGCAAAACGCTGAATTTCTAGGTTTACGTCCGTTTTCACTCCTTTTTCCCTCCTTTTCCCGATTCAAGCTCCGATTATTATAAAAACCTGAAAACATAAGAAAACAAAGCAATAACAAAGCAAAACAACAATAAAATCTAAGAATGCATGCGAAATCGGAGTCAGAAATACGGTGAATTTTAGTGTGATCAAATTCTCCCACACTTAAACCTTTGCTTGTCCTCAAGCAAACATTAAAGCTTAAGAAAATATGGTGTCAACACTTGTCTTTGGGCTAAAGGGCTTCTAAGTTTAAGTCAGGATGCAGTGACAGATACTAACTAAATGAACCAAGGGTACCATAGTAACACAAACACAAACTTCAATCCTATATTAACCACTCCATATCATCCCACGATACCTAGGCCTATCTTCTCATCTTTTTGTGTCCTTTTACATTCAGGCGCAATCACATTAAGCCCGTTATCCGTACATGCTTCATAGTAGAGTGACCGGTTAGTGATTCTGATCCATAACATAAGGTTTCTGGCACATAAGCATGTGTAAACCTGTTTTTATTTCACCTAAATGCAGCTGCGGGGGATCGGATCGTAATTCGCCCTACCAAGTTCAGTGCCAGATACCTCTGAACCAACTAACAATAGGTGACTTGCAATTTTTTTTCTTTTTGTGGCAAATTTTTTTTCTTCTCTTTTTTCGGTTTAAATGACTTTGTGAGGGTCACCTATACCAGAGTTTGCCTTTTTTTTATTAGCACTGGATCATTCACTTATATTCATCGTCCCCCTACGTAGAGCATGCTTAGGCCGGAGCTGACTGCTAGGATAAACTACTTAGGACAATTTTTAAATGATAGTAAAGGCCAAGGTGGTGGGGTTTAGGAGTGATTCCTATATTCAAGAGGTCAATGGTGCTAGAATGGTTCTGATGTTTCAAAAAGTTGACCTAAGTCACCACATCCTAATCTAAACCTGTCTCAAAGCCCAAAAAACATGTGAAACAACATTATTTTCTTTTTTAAAATTTTTCTGGTAAGGCTAAGGAAATGGGAAAAAGTGAAGATGAACTAAAAATACACTATACTAGTGACTCGTCAGACTCATGCATTATCTAAGAAAATTAAATTACTGAAAAGGGAAATAACTGAAAGGAAATAATTAACTAAAAAGGGAAATGACAGAAAGCAATAAAATCCCCTCCCACACTTAAATCGAACATTGTCCCCAATGTTTCGAAATAAGATAAGGGGGGTAACCTGAAAAAAGACTACTGAGGAGGGGCACTGGTGCCTTCGCCGTCCTGATGTGATGGTATGGAACGACGGGATCTACTACGATGCTGGTCCCTCCGGTCGAGTCGTGCTGATAAAGCAGCCTGAGCACTCCGGACCTCTCGAAGGTTACCTAAGATGGAACCCTGAGTGGCCTCTACAAGCTGGTAGTGTCGGTTGTTGAACTCTTTCTGACGGTTCTGCTCTAATGAGATATCGTTCAAGGTACGGCAAACGTTGCTATAAGCACGATCCGAAACCAATCGCGATTGTTGCATGAAGCTCATGTTGTCCGTCAGCTGTTGTGAAATAGTAGAGAGAAGGCCATCACGCCTTTCTTCTCTAGCTGTCATATCACGCCTGGATAGCGTTTTCTTCTTCTTTTCAAGGCATGAGGCTTGCATATTTTTTTGAGAAGACAAAAATGAAAATATTTTTGTCTTATATTTTTTTTTCTTTGCACGACAAAAATAAAATAATTAAAAATCAAAAAAGAAAAAGAAAAATTAACATTAGTGCATAATATGTATATATATGAGGAAAAATATAATAGATGCAATAAAGTAATATATGTCTGGAAATGCGATAAATAAAATAAAGCGTAAAAAGGAAATTAAATACTAGGGGTAGCGCTGTCAGTGTAGAATGAGTCATGTGGTAGGTTTCTTCTCCTGGCTTGATCCACGAATCTCAACTATCTCCCTCCGAAGCTCTTCAATCGCCTGATATAGAGCATCGGCCTCTGAGGCATGAGTGAGATCAGAAACCTGCATCTGTAACTCCAAGTCTGCCACTTCCTGCTTGAGCAGGGCAGTCTCCTTACGGAGCTCATAAATCTGTGTTTGTAGGTCAGGTGGCTGCAGAGACATATTGTTAGACATAACAGTGATTCGGGGAGTAAGAGGTGTAGGAGTGTACTCAGCGGCGGGAGGCGATTTCGGCTCTTCGACAGTCTCTCCATAACCCTCTAGAGCATAACTCCAATTGGCAGGATCATGGACACTGGTCATCAGCGGATCTGGTAATGTAAAGTAGTGTATTGCTTCACCGTCGATTAGTAATTTAAACATGTTGGGCTCAAAAGAAGCCCTCCTCGTCAGTCCTCTATCTAGACAAAAATCAATATCCAGGGTGGTGTGGCAGCAGAAGGTCCTGAGGTGCAATAACTTGCGAGACAAGCCCAATGCAGTAGCTATCTGTGTAACAATCCCACCGACATGGATGATGCCTACTGATGATCTGGCAACACTAGCAAGGCCCTTCAGCAGAAAGTTGCCACAAGCAACAGGGCGAGATTGAGTCGCACAAAACAGTAGGAAAATCTCCTCTTCACTTAGCAGGGTCTCTGTATCTGGCAAACCTAGGAAAGAATGTGCTAGAATCATCTGGAAGTACCTCAATGCAGGGTTGTGGATTACCTGAGAAAACTGGGTAGAAGGATCTTGGCTCCCTCCGCCTGATATTTTAGTCCAAAATTTTTCCACTTCTCTGCTCATAAAATACCCCATCGGAGTCTCTGGAATAGCATCAGGAGTAGTCTGGAAACCTAGCAAATCACCAAACTCTTTGTGAGAGAATGAGTAGTCAATCCCGAACAACCTGAAAACAGCGAGTCCATCGGGTCCATCCCAAGGGTCATGATGAAACGAGCTGAGGAACTCAAGAGTCAAGTTCCTATAAGTGTTGTTCCTGTCGTCAAACTGGTCCCACTGGAGTTGATGGCATAAAAATCTGACGCTTGGCTCTATCCCCAAGGCATCCATGCAGTCATGGTCAGGGTACCTGGTAGGAGCCATAGGGCGTCTCATGTGGACATGGTAACACTCTCTCTGTGCGTCGTCTCTAAAGGCCACGTGCATGTCATCAGGATTCTGCATTCTGCACAAGGTTAGCAAACAAGTCCTGAAAGCACATAAAACATTCAATCGTTAGTCCTGACATAATAATAAACAAATTAAAATAAAGTAAAAAAATAAATAAAAAGTACATAAATAAGAAAACCATGGGTTGCCTCCCATGCAGCGCTTGTTTAACGTCATTAGCTCGACGACCGATATTTAAACATCATTGGAAGGATATGGTGGATCACTAAGAGTATGGCAGGTGTATGTTGTTGGGATGTCACCTCCTTCGTAGGGCTTCAACCTCTGTCCATTGACGATGAACGGTTTACATGTCTGGTTCTTGATTTCAATAGCACCGGATCTCAGGATCTTAGATACTTCGAAAGGGCCAGTCCATCTCGAACGGAGTTTTCCTGGAAAAAGTCGTAACCTAGAATCGAACAGGAGAACAGGATCGCCTATTTTGAAGTCTCTTCTTATGATTCTTTTGTCATGCCAAGCTTTTGTTCTTTCTTTGTATATGATGGCATTTTCGTAGGCAGATTGTCTGAGCTCTTCTAATTTGTGGATGTCAAAAATACGTTTCTCACCAGCTGTCAAGTAATCCAAATTCAAAGTTTTGATGGCCCAATAGGCCTTATGCTCCAATTCAAAAGGTAAATGACATGATTTTCCATAGACCAGTTGATAAGGGGTTGTTCCTATAGGAGTTTTGAAAGCGGTTCTATAGGCCCATAATGCTTCTTGAAGTTTCTGTGACCAATCCTTTCTAGATATAGAGACAGTCTTCTCGAGGATTTGTTTGATCTCCCTGTTAGATACTTCCACTTGTCCATTGGTCTGTGGGTGGTATGGTGTTGCTACTCTATGCTTAACTCCATACTTGCTTAAAAGTTTATCAAATATTCTCGATATGAAGTGTGATCCTCCATCACTTATGACTAAACGGGGTGTTCCAAACCTGGGAAATATATAATTTTTGAATAATTTGATGACTACTCTGGTGTCGTTTGTAGGTGCGGCGATAGCTTCAATCCATTTAGACACGTAGTCAACTGCTACTAAGATGTACTGATTTCCAAAAGATGGTGGGAACGGTCCCATAAAGTCTATACCCCATACGTCGAAGAGTTCTACTTCTTGGATATTTCTTAACGGCATTTCATTACGTCTTGAAATATTTCCTGTGCGTTGGCATCTATCACACTTGACAATGAAAGCATGGACATCACGCCACATAGTAGGCCAGAATAGGCCAGCTTGAAGAATCTTGGCGTAGGTCTTAGATGTGCTTGCATGTCCACCATAGGGTGCAGAGTGACAATGCTCAATTATATTATTTACCTCTTCTTCTGGAACACAACGGCGGAAAATGCCATCTTTACCTCTCTTGAAAAGAAATGGTTCGTCCCAATAGAAGTTTCTCACATCACTGTAGAACTTCTTCTTTCGGTGGTAGTTTAGATCAGGGGGTATGATGTCAGCGGCTAGGTAATTAACAAAATCTGCATACCAAGGTACATTGCTTATAGCTAAGGATTTATGAAATTGCTCATGTGGGTCTGGGTTATCATCTTCAATAGTTTCTAGTTGGGCTATCAGTCTATCATAGGCAAAATCGTCATTTATGGGTACTGAATCAGGTTTCAGGTATTCTAGCCTAGATAGGTGATCAGCTACCACATTATCAGTGCCTTTCTTATCACGGATATCCAAATCAAACTCTTGTAATAATAGAATCCATCGAAGTAACCTAGGCTTGGCATCCTTTTTGCTTAGTAAGTAACGAATGGCAGCATGGTCGGTGTAAACTATAATCTTGGCTCCTACTAGATAAGATCTAAATTTGTCTATTGCAAAAACTACAGCTAGGAGCTCTTTTTCGATTGTTGCGTAGTTGAGCTGTGCAGCGTCTAGGGTTCTACTGGCATAATAAATTACGTGTAACTTCTTATCTTTTCTCTGACCTAGAACGGCTCCAACAGCATAATCACTGGCGTCACACATTATCTCAAACGGTTCTGACCAATCAGGGGGTTTCATTATAGGTGCTGAAATCAGAGCTTGCTTCAGAAGATTAAATGCTTCAGTACATTTTTCATCGAAGATGAATTCAGCATCTTTCATTAAAAGACCAGTTAAGGGCTTTGTTATTTTGGAGAAATCCTTGATAAAACGTCGGTAAAATCCGGCATGTCCAAGAAAACTTCTTATGTCCCTGATAGTCTTCGGTGGTTTTAGATTCTCTATGACTTCTATTTTTGCTTTATCTACCTCTATACCTTTTTCGGAAACTATATGTCCTAAAACAATTCCTTCGGTGACCATGAAATGACATTTTTCCCAATTTAGCACAAGGTTTACCTCCACACATCTCTCCAGGATTTTCTCAAGGTTGATAAGATAATTTTTGAAATCTGATCCACAAACTGAGAAATCGTCCATAAATACTTCCATGATTCCATCTAAATAATCAGCAAAGATAGACATCATGCAGCGTTGGAAAGTGGCAGGAGCATTACAAAGTCCAAAAGGCATTCTTCTATAGGCAAAAGTTCCAACTGGGCATGTAAAGGTAGTTTTTTCTTGATCTTCGGGGTGAATAGGTATTTGGAAGAATCCTGAATATCCATCTAGGTAACAAAAGTAAGAGTGTCTGGCTAGGCGCTCCAACATTTGGTCTATGAATGGTAATGGGAAATGGTCCTTCCTAGTTACTTTATTTAATTTTCTATAATCTATGCACATACGCCAACCTCCATCGGTTCTTTTTGCTACAGGTTCGCCCTTCTCGTTTTGCACGACTGTGATGCCTCCCTTTTTACGTACTACATGCACAGGACTCACCCATTTACTGTCCGAGATCTGATATATTATACCTGCCTCTAATAACTTAAGAACTTCAGTCTTAACTACAGTACTCATTATAGGATTTATTCTTCGTTGGTGTTCTCTGGAAGGTTTTGAATCTTCTTCAAGCAAAATCCGATGCATGCATATGGATGGGCTTATTCCTTTTAGATCAGAGATCTTATATCCTAAGGCTGAGGGGTACCTACGTAAAACTTCTAATAATTGATCGGTTTCTTCTTGGTTTAAGGTAGCACTGACTATAACTGGACGGTTCATATCTTCATCGAGAAATTCATATCTCAGGTTTTTAGGCAGTTCCTTAAGTTTTACGGTCGGTTTCATAGGGCAAGGCATAGGATCTGGGGTAAGAGATAAACATTCGTGAAGGTTATCATCAATGTAGGGTCTTTTATAATTGTCATCTTCCAAAATAAGGGTTGATGGCAATTTTATAGATTCAGTTTCTTCTTCTTGTTCTAATTCCCTAATGCATTCTTCGATGATATCTAAGGCATAACAAGCATCTCCTATCACAGGTGCCATAAGAAATTTTGAAAGTATAAATTCTATCTTCTCGTCACCTACCTCAAAAGTTAGTTTCCCTTTTTTAACATCTATTACGGCTCCAGCAGTCGATAAGAACGGTCTACCTAGGAGGATTGGTATGTCGTCATCTTCTTTAATGTCCATGACAACAAAATCAGTAGGTATAAACAGCTGACCTATCCTAACAGGGACGTCTTCAAGTATGCCTATAGGGTATTTAACGGATCTATCGGCTAATTGAAGTGACATCTTAGTAGGTTGTAATTCTCCTAAGTTTAATCTCTCACAAACTGCTAAAGGCATTAAGCTCACACTAGCTCCTAAGTCTAGAAAAGCTTTTTCGATGACATGATTCCCCAAAATACAAGGAATGGAAAAATTTCCGGGATCTTTATCTTTCTTTGCTAACCTATTTTCGGAAATAGAATTACATTCCACGGGTTTCGGATCTTCAAGTCTACGTTTATTTGTAAGTATGTCTTTGAGAAACTTAGCGTAAAAAGGTATTTGGGTGATGGCTTCTGTAAAGGGGATTTCTACGTGAAGTTTTTCTATAACCTTAACGAATTTTTGATATTGATTATCGATTTGGGTTTTCTTTAATCTTTGAGGGTAAGGTATTGGTGGTTTATATGGCGGTGGTGGTACATAGGTTTTATTTTTAGGTTCTTCTCCTTTTTCTTGACTTTCCGGGGTTTCAGGCTTCTCTGGTTCCTTTTCCTCATTCCTCTCAGAAGTTTCGGGCTCACTCAATCTAGGGTTTAAAGGTTCCTTATAAGCGGTTCCACTTCGTAGAGTAATGGCATTTGCTTGCCCTTTCGGGTTTTGTTGAGGTTGTCCAGGGAACTGTCCTCCAGGTGTAGTCTGTGGGGCTTGGTTTAACGCTACCTGAGAGATCTGGGTTTCAAGCATCTTATTATGAATAATAATTTGATCAACCTTGGTTCCTAACTTGGTAATCAGTTCGTTAACATGGACGTTTTGGTTCATGAACTCTTTGTTTTGTTGTTTTTGAGCAACGATAAAATCTTTTACAACTTCCTCAAAGCTCGGGCTTGGTGGTACAGGTTGCATAGGTTGATTTGTTCTTGGGGCTTGGTAACCTTGTTGTCTCGGAGGTGCGGTATTTTGAATAGGGTTATTATTTTTGTAGGAGAAGTTTGGGTGATTCCTCCATCCAGGGTTATATGTGTTTGAAAATGGGTTCCCTTGGGTATAGTTCACTTGCTCAGTGTTGGTTTCATTCAACAGATTGCATTCGGCGGATTGGTGTCCTTGCGTTCCACATATCTCACAATTCGGCGAAACTGCGGCTACAGTATTCGGAGTTGTACACATATGTTCGACTTTAAGGGCCAACGCGTCCATTTTAGCCTGCATCATGTCTATAGGGCTTAGCTCATGTATTCCTCCTTGGGCTTCCTTCTTTTCCACTGTCGCTCGTTCTACTCCCCATGATTGATGGTTTTGGGCCATATCCTCGATAAGGGCACTAGCTTCAGGGTAAGGTTTGTTCATCAGTGCGCCACCAGCGGCAGCGTCGATGGTCATTTTAGTGTTATAATGAAGTCCATTATAGAAGGTTTGAATGATTAGCCAATTCTCTAAGCCATGATGTGGGCATGCTCTTAATAGTTCTTTATATCTCTCCCAGGCTTCGAACAACGACTCTCCTTGGTGTTGGGTAAATCTAGTTATTAGGTTTCGAAGAATAGCGGTCTTACTTGGGGGAAAATATCTAGCAAGGAAAACTTTTCTAAGGTCATCCCAAGTTGTTATTGAATTGGGTGGAAGGGAATCTAACCATGATAAAGCTTTATCTCTGAGGGAAAAGGGAAATAATCTTAAGCGTATTGCCTCAGGAGAAGCTCCATTGGTCTTAAAGGTGTCTGCTAACTGAAGAAAGTTTTTTAAATGTTGGTTTGGGTTATCAGTAGCGAGACCTGCGAATTGTCTCTGTTGCACTAATTGCAGCAGGGATGGTTTAAGTTCAAAGTTATTGGCTGGGATAGCGGGGTTTACTATACTGGAACTAGGTTCCTCGTTTGATGGTTGGGCGAAGTCCTTAAGAGGTCTTCGGTTTTGATCTTCGGCCATAGCTCTCCTATTCCTATGGAAAAACAAACGTGCGCGAGCGTAACGTTCAGGTTCAGCTAGAGGGTCTACTAAACTTCCGGCACTGCGAGTCTTTCGCATTGACCGGTGGGTAACAACCTTAGTCTAAACGGTATAACTACAGGGTAATGAAATTTGACGATATTGGTCCCCGGCAACGGCGCCAAAAACTTGATGCGTGTTTTTCGCAAGTGTACGAACACGTCAGAGTAATATAAAAGATTGTCGAATCCACAGAGACCAAGTGTCAATCTATCGTACCTGTTGTTATGGTGTGTATCTAAGGCAACTAATTTTAAGGGTTTTAGTAAGGGTGCAATGGTAAATAAAATTATAATTTTAAATAATAAATAAAAGACAGGCTCGAATGTAATTCACGTAATTAATGATAATCCAGTACTTGTTAATGGAACTACTTATGGGCAGTGTTTTCTCCTTTGAAAAGAACTAATTTAACAGGAACTGTCGCTTTCGCGTATTCAGAACCGAGTTGTACTCTCTAATCAACCCCTCCTATTGTCACGGATAAAAAGGTGCGTACTGCGTTAGAGTAGTAAACCTATTTTTAAGAAATGTAGTATCTTGACTAAGTTGAAAAGTATTTTAACCTGGACTTCTTAGCAAAAAGAGGTTCTTGCGAACCAGAGTTTAAACTTCCTAACGCGTCCGAAAATCGTTTTAAAATCTCTTTTCTTTTTAATCTAAAATCTCCTAATAAACTAGACAAAGCGCTTTTGGCTGTTTTTGAAATAGTTAAAAACAATTACTTGAATTGAAAGATAAAATAGCCCTTAGGTGTTTCCACGAACAATTATACAGATTACTGGTTTAATTACGATCCTTTCATTCTAACCTTTATGGAATTAGTTAGACATGATAAAGTAAAGATTCTTTTTATAATTTTTCATAAAAGTAATTTAGTGCAAGTGCGGAAAGTAAATGAATTTAAAGCGAGTGCGGATAATAAATAAAGTAAAGTGCGAGTGCGGGAAATAAACAAAGTAAAGTGCGAGTGCGGGAAATAAACAAAATAAAGTGCGAGTGCGGGAAATAAACAAAATAAAGTGCGAGTGCGGGAAATAAATAAAAGTAAAGCAATGCAGAAAATAAATGAAAGTAAAATACGAACTTGAATTAAAATGGCGGCAGGATTAACTTCCTCCAGAGTGCTCCAAAACTCGATCACACAGACAGATTACAGACTCGATCACTCGATTGCAGAGGCACCCCGATGTGGAATGGCAACTACTTTATAACTGATATATGCCTAGAGAAATCTAATTCTGGATGAAGAAAAATGAAAATCTAAGGTCCTATTTATAGGAAAACTAAAAGCATGAAATGACTGGGATGCCCCTCCACTAAAAAGTGGAGGTTATTGATTTTTGCCTTGTGGCGCCCGCCACAAGGTCATGGCGCCCGCCATGGTCCCTACAGGGGATTGGAGAGTGGGGATCGTGGGTCTTGGAGGTTGAGGAGTGGTCTTGAGACGTGGACACGTCATGGCTAACCCCATGGCGCCCGCCACGGTGGGTGCCGTAAGTGCAAAACGCTGAATTTCTAGGTTTACGTCCGTTTTCACTCCTTTTTCGCTCCTTTTCCCGATTCAAGCTCCGATTATTATAAAAACCTGAAAACATAAGAAAACAAAGCAATAACAAAGCAAAACAACAATAAAAGCTAAGAATGCATGTGAAATCGGAGTCAGAAATACGGTGAATTTTAGTGTGATCACATGTGGAGGCTGATCACGGTAAACTATACGTCTAACGGTTTCTAACTGCAAGTGCACAACCTATCGCGTAGTAATAAAGATATCGAACCCACAGAGACCAATGTCAACCTACCGTTATCTATCGTTGCGTTGTAAAGCTAAGGCTAATGATATTTTTATGGTTTAAGGGAAACTAAAACTAAAACTAAAATAAATCTAAGAAAGAAATAAGAATAAAACGAGGTCGAGATATGAATTTCGTGCTCCTAAGGGACTTTATAGATTTCGGTACTAATTACGACTATAGCTAGTTCTGTAGAATATATCAGCTTAAAGACTCTGCCTCACGCTCTCGCGGTCTTAACTAAAGCCACACTTCCTAATCCCAAGATTTTGCTCTCGCTCGCCCGGTAACTAAGAAACGTGTTTTGAAAGCTAATAATATCCTAAACGTCTCTAAAGCGCTCTCGCTGTATTTAGATAAGTTGCCTAATTTCTACTATTTGGTTCGATCCCCACGCTCTCGCTGTGCCGGTTCTAACCTTAATTAGTTTCTCACTCTCGTGACAAAACCGTGTTAAATAACATCTCACTCTCGTGACAATGCTAATTAAATTACGCTTAGAAATTAAAACCAAAACAGACATACAATCATAATTTCGCACATAATAATTTCTACGGAGTTCCATCGGTAACGACGATCCTCATACGCCGGACTCTAAATAATTTAGCTACTCATTTTTATTAAACCAACAGACACATACAAAACGAAATAAATAAATATTAAAGCATGCATTATATAATAATAATAGAAACTTAACATAAATAAATAATTAAACTTAATATAAATGCAAAAATAAAAACCTGGATAATTAAATTCTTAAACTCCTTCTTCCACAGATTGGCAAGCTCGGAGTTTCGGAATCGGAATCTAAATAAAATACGAATTCTGAAGCTAGAAAGAAATTAATTGAAATAAAAATTTCCTAATGTTGGAAATTGTTATTTAATTGGGTTGGAAATAGAAACAGAAAAATAAATAAAAACAAGGCTGGAAAAATAATTGGGTTGAAAGAAAATTGGCAGAGCTTCCGCATAAAAATGCAGAATAAAACTCTGTAATTTTCCAATTGAAACTAGGGTATTTATAGAACTAGATTTTGGGCTTGGGCAGTTGGATTTGGCACAGCATGGGCCTCGTTCATGAAGGAGAGAATTCAGCAAAGTGGCGTACTGGTTTGAGGAAAAGTAGGACTCACGTAGCGCACGTCCAATGAACATTTCAATTTTAACCTACTTACCTTTGTCACGTTCGTGACAAAGGTGTAACGGTCATTTTTCCCATTTCCAGCGTGTCATGGTCGTGGTGATGCTGTGACGATCGTTATGCTCCAAAAAGCACGTCACGGTCGTGATACCATTGTGACGGTCGTGACACATCAAAAAGGCGTGTCATGGTCGTGAGAGGGGTTTCACGACCGTGACACCCACAATTTCCAGATTCAGGTTGCAGATCTCAGTCTTAGCTTTCCGACGCTTCGAACGGGGCGTCATTTCGATTTACGGTTCAAAAGTTATGGCCATTTTCGTCAGATAATTCCTTGTATGCAAATTGTTCCATTTCTTCTGTTTTTCGCCCGATTCGGTTCCTTTCTTCGCATACGACTCTTAAATGGTTGAATACCTGAAACAAACAAAATAAACAAAATACCAACATAATATGGTGCAAATGAAAGTCAAAACGAGTACAAAATATGCATTAATAAAGTCAAATAAACGATGTATTTTCACGTCATCAGAGGCTCCTTAGTGGGAGATGTTGTTCTACCTTCCTTAGTTTTGGAACGAGTGATCATCCCCACATGATAAGGAGTACCCTTCTTTTTAGTGTTTTTATCTTACTTATGTGAAACAGTACCATCCACCTTCCTCGCAAAATTTTCCATGTTTGTTGTTATGAAGAAGATGGACTGAGTGGAGAGTTATTTAAAGGGGAAGGTCGTGTGTGCTGATTGGCCAGTCAAAAGGCAGCCAAAAAGCACATGAATTCTTCTTTGGAAATAACACTCTAAATATGTGTTATAGCTATAGCCGTTAAATGGTAACTTGGGCCACACAATTATGCAAGGCATTAAAAGCTATAACGTTGCCACAATAACCAAGGTCAAAGTAATTTTTTATTTTTTTGACCCAAGTATTAAGTAGAAGTTGTTGACCTAAAGGTTGTTTCGACAGTCACTTAAATTTCAGCTATGCAGAAAGATAAAGTACAAGTCGAAGAGTAATAAAATGCTTGAAGCATAAAGTAAAATGGGGAAAGGATTCCCAAAATGGTCATTACATAAGGGCCTCATCAGGGCCAAAAGATCAATACATGATAGAAAATACACAAAATCCTAAAATATTACAAAGCCATTGAAATCAAAAAGGGAGCTTTCCTTGTAGATGAAGAAAGTTATGCTTACTAATCTGGAGACGAATCTCACACAAAGCCTTGTCGAGTTTTTCTACCGCAAGCTCCTTGTCGAGAACTTCAGCAGTATCAATAAGGTCAATGGTGCGTTTCAATTCACCATCCAACTCAACACTGTCAAACTGACTCAGCTCAAGGTTGCATTGTTTACCATCAGTAATTTTCTTTTGAAGTTCCTCAAGCTATTTCTTCCCAAACTTCGATGGTTGTGTCATTTTCGGTTCTTTCCCTTTCCCCCTTGGTTTTGATCTACTCTAGTCTTTCGACTTCACTCTCAACCTCCCTTGCTAGATCCCATGCGATGCAGCTCTTTGCGCCAGTTGAATCAATGATTTTTTCAACCTTTGAAATGAATTTAAAATCATCAGACATCTGGTTCACTAGAGTAGTCACTTCCATAAGGGCGCTTAAGATCTTATGATCGATTGTCGAAAGATCTATCTGTTCCAAAGACTCTTTCAGAAAGACACTGGCAGTTAGATCAGCATTCAGGGTAAAATGGATATTCCTTTTGAAGAACATGTCTTTGATCTTTTTCAGAAGAAGACCAACATAGTCATCTGGAGCTGAGGCCCTAGGAGATGTCGAAGAGCTACTTCTAGAAGAGCCAAAAATCCTCCCAAGCTTCATCCTGGCACACTCCCTGGTATTCGACCATTTAAGAGCCAATAGGAGATCACCAGTAATATCTGCCTTTGGGGTCGAAAGTTGAGAGGAATGAGGGTGTTGGAGAGTTTCCTCAGGCAAGAGTTGTTGAGTCTTTTCAGGCTCACTTTGTTTATCAACCTCACCTTTGTCATGTTGATCGTCTTCCTCGTCTTCATCCTCTTTTTCCTCCTTTTCTTCCTCCTGCTCTAGACTAGTCATAACATCACCCTGAGCATCAACTTGGGGCTCTCCCACATGCTCTGGTTCTTTATTCTTTGGATTAGATGGGGTAAGGTCCAGAGTTTTCTTAGTTTCTTCTTCAGTAGTAAAGGTTGCACTTATTGCCCTGGAAGTTTGGCTTGTTTGGCCAAGGTAGTCTTTGATCGAAACATCATCATACTCATGATCAGAATCATCAGTATGAGACTGTTGAGTAGTGGTTCTAGCAGGAGATTCCTAGTAGCTTCAACCATAGGGGGAGGAGGAACAACTGTTGTATTAATGGGCTAGTTAATCTCACTTATAGAACTATAACCATAGCCAAAATCAAAAGTTGGGTGATAAGTTGGCTCACCTTGGTTGTTTAGAAAAACTTTGGGTGAAGTAGTGGCAGTCAAAGGAGGCTGGGAAATACCTGCTCCTTCCTATTATAAAGAAAGGTTAGGTCGAAGCTGTAAAAGCAGATTAAAAAGATAAGAGGCAAAAGGCTAAATACCTCATTCTCTCCACCACCTGGATTGGAGTTGGCACTCTCAGGAGGACCACTAGCAGGCTTCACCACAGGGGTTGGAGGTTCAACTTCCACACCACCTGCAGCAGGTGCCTTTTTCACAAATTTGACCACATTGGAGGAAGGTTGGCCAGTAGCACTAGGGATTGTGCAGTCTTCCTTTTCCTCTTAAGGGGATGCTCCTCAGGGGATTCATCATCATTTAAGGGGATGCCAGTGCTGGATGCTTTTTTACCCTTCTTCGAGGGTGATAGAGGCTTTTTGGTTGTTTGAAAGGAGAAACAAAATATTAGAAGGCAAGCATGTAAACAAATACAGGAGTAAGGAGTGTGAAATACCTTAGTGCCTTCGTTGTTCTCTGGTTTTATCACCACTCCTTTGTTGGTAGTGGGATTCCTAGTAACCACTGGAAATGACAAAGACACTTTTTATGAGTTAATAATTGATCTGTCGGTAAAAGGTAATTAAATATCTCAAACCTTCATATATGTCGGATTCGACATGAACGTCTTCGATCCCTATATGAAGGTGCCCTTTGAAATTATCCAGTGTGTGCTTAGTCACAACCACCCTTTGGGCTTTCGGCTGAGACTGATGTCGAAGAATTTTTATTGAGTCCCCACAGATGAACCAGTCTAGAAATGGAGGGGCAAGTGCCACTCAAAGTCAGCAGTAGGCAGTCGAGGAAATGTTGGAGGAAAGATTTGGAAATCCACCTCATAACGCTTCTCACGAGGAACATTCGAAGGGATTTTCAACTTATCCATCTTTTGCAAAAATTTCTCCTTCAAAGTGACAGCAGCCTCACGAACAGTTCGACTAAGATCATTTGGTATATAGACAGTTTCAAAGTATTTTTGAAAGGCTTGTATATCTTTGATGTAAGTGGACTTACTCTTCTTTACCTTCTCCTACACGTTAACAAAAGCTAGGTCAAGCAATTTAGAAAATTCAAGGGCAGTGAGAAAGTTGTCATTGTAGTATGTGCGCCACAAATACTTAAAGGTGTGGGTGCACAAAGTGGTAGGTTGAAAGAATACTAAAGATAAGACTGATTTTTTGGCATCCCATCTGGCGAAGATTTCAGCAAGGTCATTCTCGTCGAAGAGGTTGTTGTAAAAAATGACCTGGCCTTTTTTATCATAAAGGTATTTGGGGAAGCTTTGGCTCAATCCAAACTTCCTAGAAACCAAGTTTGGTTGATAAGTAGTGAGGACTATGTCTGATCTCCCACCATTCAGCATGTGGACAATGTATCTGGGAATTAAAAAGGCTTCCCAAACCGAGACAGAGTCCATGAAAAGCCTTTTTGAAGGAGAGTCTGAGAAGGGCCTAGTAAACCATTTGGGGCCACACTTCCTTTTAGAAAAAGAAGCCATGGATGGTGCAAATTCATATTGATGTGCAAACATCATTATGAAACTAGAGAAGGCCCCTTTCAGGGTTTCACCTTAATCATTGGGAGTAAGTTTCTCCATTCGAACACCTTCAGTGCTCCTACACCTAATTTCTTCTGAGTCCTCATCAATTTTCCCTTTCTTGGGAAGTATGGGTTCGAAAGTGGCATTTAGCCAGAGTTGAAGAAGTCAGAGAAAGCCAGTTAGACTCATGGCACCAGAAGTTGTTGTTGGGTTCCTCAATCGACACATGTTGTAGAGCTGGTTTGCCAAAGGCAAGTATTTCTTTGCCACCTATAAGGACTTGATGCAGAAGACATATCTGGATAACCAGAAAGTGAGGAAAGAAATGTGTTCCTTATCAGTAACTTTCTCATCGTTTGTTTTAGAATGATGGTTGATGAAGTGAGTATATGTTAGCTTCGACTCATTGAAGCCAATAATATCCTTAGCATCAACAGAATGATCATATGTTGGACCATCAGGTCGAAGCCCTATGATAGTGGCTATGTCGAAGAGACTAGGGGTAACCATCCAACAAGGAAGATGGAAAGTGTAATGGGTGTTGTCCCAAAAGTAAAGGGAAGCAACCAAAAGGTTCAAACAGTAGGGGATATGTGTCTTCGACAACATCAATAGATTATAGATCCCTATGGTCTTCTAGTGATCAGCCTTAGTTTTTTTCCAATCTAGCCAGCCAAAGATAAAAATCATTGAGTCGGCTTACAACCCCAACCAACCTAGTACCATCAAAAGGTACTTCAAGTCCATTTGATTGAGAGGAGGTGGGTTAGATGAAGAATAATCAGCTTTAGGGATATGTTTGTGCCCTAAGGGTTGGGTTTTATGGTAGCAAGGAAATAACTCTCTCAACTTTTCATTTGTGTTCTTAACCTTAGCCAAAGGATCAGACAAATCATAAGGGTATTCATTGACAGTAAAAGGAATCATTACCTGGGTTCTGGTATGAACTGAGGGTTTTTTATTGTCTTTGGTTCAGTGATGTTGTTGAAGGAGGGGAGAGTTTGCTCAAAGGTGAAAGCCTTTATCTTTTGACCTTTCTTCTGAGAAATGTTTGCTTTGGAGGACGCCATTGTTGGAGATGAAAATGGAGTTTTTAGGATTCTTGGAAGAAAATAGAAAGACTTTAGCAAGAAAGAGACAAAGTTTGCAAGAGTTTGGAAAGGTTTATTTTTTGTGCCGGAGGATGTATTTATAGGCGTAGGCAATGAGAAGTTGTGAAGTCCAACCACTTAATGTAGATATAAAGTGGTGGGACACGTGGAACTTGGGATCTAACGCGTTGAGGTAGCAGTTAATGCAAAATACGTTTTGGCGAATTGTTTCAAGGAAAGCTCATGATCAGGAAGCAACAGATACGACTGATGGGACTTTTGGGATTTTTACCATTATGACATGACGTCATGCGTATGGGTGGAGAATCACAATAGTTTTTAGAACGTGGGTTAGGTGGTTCCAACCATACTTTCGTCTGACCAAAGTTGGCGTAAAAAAGGATGAATATCAAAAAATGATCTTTTCATCAAGATGGTCGAAAAGAACATTTGGGGGGGAGGGGGAATTTGTTATCCCTAAATTTTGAAGCTAGCATTAATGAGGTCATATGGCTTAATAAAGAGTTTTCATGTTATAAGCAAAAAGTGAGGTTTTCGACCTTACTCATTAAAAGTATGAGAGTCGAAGGAATTATCTTACATATTTACTTAGAGAAATTCTGAGTTGAAATGTTTTCTAAGTGGTGGGATAATTCAACCATGCAACAATTCGACGAAAATGGTAGTTACATGAGTTTGGCACATTCAAGTTTAGAGGGAAGTTATGTAATTTTCAATTCAAATGTAGAGACAAGTGGCGCAAGATCAAGCTTCTTCGGCATGTTAGTGGGACAAGTGTCATCATCTTAGGATAGTCTTAGGAAGAAACCGTCGAAAACGGTTACTTTGTAATGTATATAAATAACTTAGTCCAGTGTTAGAATAAGTGTGTGGAAATCATATGTACTAGTAACTTCGTAACGCTCAAAGTATCCGCGTGTAGAGAAAAGAGTACAGTGAGAATGTACATGATTGAAACACCACAAATTTATCTTCAAATGTCAATCTATCTTCAAGTTATTTATCTTTGAAGCCATTTAAACTTTCAAAGTCTTTTATGTTAAAGCATTTATCTTTCAAAGTCATTTACTTTTTAAGCAATTTACTACGTTTCTTTTACAATTCTTGTCCTTTACTTTTCCAACACTTTAACCTTTTGCCTTGCACTTATTTTTCCTTTATATTTTCAGTCATTTAAATTTCCTTGCCTTGTCTTTGATTTTCATTTACCTTCAAGTCTTGTCTTTAATTTTTCGTTTCAATCTTCAAGCCTTGCCCTTTCTTTCCTTTTACTTTGAAAGTATTTGCTTTTACTTCATTTTCTTTTATTTTAAACACCTTCTGAATCCAGTCGAAGGATTCAAGACCTTTTTCCCAAAAACATTACAAGTCACAAACCTTTTAGCACATGTCATAGGATCAATCTGGTCGATCCCGTGAGTAAGTGAGGGTATTTTGGTATCTTTAGAGCACCAGCGGTTGTTTACCAATTTTTGGGGTAAACAACTAGATCTCATCATGTTGTACATAACTTTCATGCATAATTTGTCTTTAAGCTGCATTTTATCGCAAGTATGTTGGATGTCCCTTATGATATCCTTGTCATTCAAAACTTTCTTTATGATCCAAAAATGAATATTTTTAACCATAGTTTCCATATCGTTCGCCTGTTTGAAGTAATAAGTGTGAACCCATTTCATCCAAAGGCCATCCAATTTACCACTTATGTGCCAAAGAAGCTTTAGCATAGTCACCTTATTTCAAATCATAAGGTTGATGAATTCCAAGCCACTCAATGTCTGATATAATTCTAACGGTTCAAGAAAAAATATATATTTAATATATATTTAATATATTGATAGTATCAGATAAAACTAAAACTGTATGATTTTGACTATGTGATAGCGGGACTCACACATTTTTAAATTGTTTGTAGTTATTACCATTATTATTAAATTTTGTTACATTAGTTCTAATTTAGTCCTGTTAGTGCATGAATAAATAAAATAATTTGCAAGCCTTATAAAATAAAGGTTTAAATATATGATCCCCCTGCTATTAGGGCGAATTTTGACATGAATAAATAAACTAATTTGCAAGCCTTATAAAATAAAGGTTTAAATATACGATCCCCTGCCATTAGGGCGAAAATTTTAGTTTTCCCCCTAAAGGTTTTTTTTTGTGATTCCCCCCCCCCCCCCTATAAAACCAAGATTTTGTTTGCAGAACCCCTTATTTCATGTTTGGCTGACTGGGCATGGGGAATATGGCTACGTGGCATTTAGGATTTGCTGACTGGGCTTCTTTTTTTTATTTAATTTTTGTAATTTTTTTATTTAAATTTTTTTCGTATTATATTTATTATTTGTTTAATTTATAAATTTTTTTACCTATTTAATTTTTTCGTATTATATTTATTATTAACTTAATTATTTTAAATTGTTATTTTAAAAGGAATTTGAATTGGGCAAAGGCAAATAGACATTAACTCATAAGTCCAATATCTTCACTACTCTTCTAACTAAGTCCATGAATTATTTCATTTACAATCTTGTTGACAATTACATCATATGAACACTAATTTATTTATAATAATAAACGATGTGGGACTTAGTTTGGAAAACATTTACTATTGTACACTCCTTTATGGCCTTTACAAGCTGCGAAGATGCTTAAGGAGAACAGGAACATTGTTAACGCATGAGATTAGAAGCTTGAAAGAGGCAATCTTGCATTGAAGAACAATAATGAGGAAAAGAATCCTGTTAGGGTGGTATGAGGCTCCAAATCACCAGATGGAAAAAGCAAGATATATGTTTATGATAGGTTGTATCTAGTTGACTCATCTTGGCAGGATATGGGGAGATTCCATTTAATTATAATGGGGCTATTGTAGCAGAAAAGCCTTCGTCTGAAAATTTTAACCACGACATAAAGTTTCTATATCTATTTTTCAGCTTTTCCAAAAGAAACATCTTTCTATTGAATCTTTATATCCCTCATAATTTTCCCCTCGCTCAAACTCTTACTTCCATGCATCCTCAAATAATTCAAAGACTACACAAATGATTTCAAAACCAAAACAACAAAAACAAAAACATAAAAATCTTATCATATGATAAAAAAAATACTATTAAAGTGTAGATTGTTATGAAGATGCAGGATTTTAAGAAAGTTTGTGAGTTGTGATGATGGTTGAAAGGATTTAGTGGAGGAACTACAACTTGTGATGATGGTTTAAAGGGTGGATCCATGTGTGTTATGAAATGAAGTTTTTAGTGGTGCGGGTTATGTGATGCTGAGAAGTGTTTTAGTGTGTAGCAAGTGGTAAGGTGTTAGGAAGTTAATTAGGCCCATTAGAAAGAAGAGAAATTTAGTTTTATTAAAATACTTTATTTTAAATTAGAGGGTGTCTTTAATGACTCTAATTATGTTTAGTTTTCCTTCCAGAGGCCCATGGCCCATTAGTGATCCTAAACCCTAATTATTTATTATAACTTCTTTGATCTTATGAATTAAGAAAGAATTAATGTATTATTTTATTATCTATTGATGCAACTTTAGATCTAGGGTTCCTTTACATAATTATCTAACAATTTAGTGCTTTCATCTTGTGTTCTCATGGTTCCTCCTAAACCCAACAACCCTCCTACAAGAGAGTTGGTGGAAGAAGTTGTCCATACATCTCAACTACATATTAATAATGATATGGATGGAGTTCATCACAATATGAATGAGAGAGTTTACAAGGTTAATGCTGATTTTGAGCAGAATATTGGCCAGATTCATACTAGAATGGATGCAGAAAAACAGATCTATGATTCTAGACATGAATCTATCATGTCCACCCTCCACAAGTTGTTGTCCCAAAAGGAACAACAACATCCTGCTACAACTATTCCTATAACAACAACTTCCTCAGGTATCTCTCAACTTTCATCTACACCCATGGTTTGACTTCCTCTTATCCTTAATATTTCACCCCAAACTAACCCTTTAAGACATTCAACTACCTTTTCAAACTCACCCACTCACACTGTTGTCCCTATTTTGCATAAAAATGCGGCAGCTCCACCACCCCCAAATTTTTCTCCATATAATTCACCCCAAACCCTAATTTTAATTTTCCACTTTTTCAGCAAAACCCTTATTCATAAAATTCCCATATTCCACCCTTGCCACCTATGCTACTTCTAAACTTGAGCTTTCAATGTTTGATGGTTCAAATCCACTTGAGTGCTTGTTTCAAGCTGAACAATTTTTCAGTTTTTATAATTTACCTCATAAAAATAGATTATCATTAGTTTCATTTTATATGAAAGATGATGCTTTGGGCTGGTTTAAATGGATGCATCAGAGTTTTTTGTTAAGTGATTGGGTTTCTTTCACAAGAGCCTTGGAATTAAGACTCGATCCTTCTACTTATGAAAATCATTAAGCTGAGTTATTCAAATTAAAACAAGAAGGATCTATTGTGGAGTACCAAACAAAGTTTGAAAAATTGGGTAATCAAGTTGTTGGTTTGCCTCTCGATGCGATTTTGAATTGTTTTATTTCGGGGCTGACATTAAAAATTTGAAACGAGATGGCCATTCATAAACCCACATCCATTTCCCAAGCTATTGGACTTGCTAAACTCATTGAATCTAAAAGATGTTAAGTCTAAATTTTCAAAACCATTCACCCCTTACCAAAAATCCACCTCCTCTAACCCTTACCCCCAAACCACAAAAATAGTCAATCCATCTTTTCCACAAACCACAATTCCTATAAAAAAACATCATCCACTAATACTACCAAAATTCTCATAAGACGTTTCTCTCCAGCTCAACTCCAAGAAAGAAGGACCCAAGGATTATGTTTTAATTGCGATGAAAAGTTCATTTCGGACCACAAATGCTCTACAACTAAGTTTCTACTTCTTATGGATGAAGATGATGTGGTAGAAACTCTGAATTTAATTGAGGACAACATTGAACAAGAAAATGATGAGAGTGATAACAATGACACTTACTTTCATCTCTCAACTCAAGCCTTGACCAGTCAATTTTCCCCACAAACACTTAAGTTTAAAGAACTAATCGGGGGACTCTCCGTTATGGTTCTCGTTGATACGGGCATCACTCCTAATATACTTCAACCTAGAATTGCACATCATCTGAACCTAAAGGCCACTCCTATTCCTCAATTTTCTGTTATGGTAGGAAATGGTTCCCATCTACAATGTGAGGGAATTTGCAATAATGTTCAAATTGTTCTACAAAACAGACCTTTCCAACTGCCTTTTTACTTATTACCCATTGAAGGTGTTGATGTGGTTTTGGGGATGGCATGGTTACGCACTTTGGGCCTGATTCAAACTGATTTTTCGATTCCATCAATCACTTTTACTCACCAAGAGAAAATTCTAACTTTAAAAGGAGATCCAAATTTACACCCAACCCATACAACTTTCCACCAACTTCACCATTTTATCCACACCAATTATGTCTCCTCATTTCACTTAATGACTTTCCATCAAATTCATACTTCACCAAACCTTGACATTCCATCATCTTCCAATCTTGAAAACTTACCAACCACCTTGCACCCAAAAATTCAGAACTTGCTCCAAAATTTCACAACACGTTTTGAACAACCAGCCACCCTTCCACCCAAACGCCCATATGACCATCATATTGTCCTTGATCCTAATACACCACCTATTAATGTTAAACCATATCATTAATCACATTTCCAAAAAGATTTCATGACAACAATTATCAAAGATATGTTGACCCAAGGTGTCATTATTCCCAGCCATAGCCCTTTTTCCTCATCGTCTTACTCATTAAAAAAAGACGGCACTTGGCGTTTCTGTGTTGACTATCGTGCTCTTAATGTTGTTACTATTAAAGACCGTTTCCCTATCCCTACCATCGACGAACTCTTAGATGAATTGGGTTCAACCTAAGTTTTTACCAAGTTAGACTTACATTCAGGTTACCACCAGATCCGAGTTGCATCGAAAGACACACATAAGACAACTTTTCGGACTTTCGATGGACATTACAAATACCTCGTAATGCCATTTGGGCTCACTAACTCCCCTTCCACTTTTCAATCTGCTATGAACGATTTATTGGGACCCTACTTACGTAAATTTGTTTTAGTTTTTTCGATGATATTCTGATTTACGGTGAAAATTTCAGTGATCATGTTTCTCATTTGCAGGTTGTATTTACCTTACTTAAAGCACATTATTTTTATGTGAAGTTACCCAAGTGTATTTTTGCAGTGGATAAAGTTGATTACTTAGGTCATGTCATTTCAGTGGGTGGTATTGCACCTGATCCAGATAAAGTGAAAGCCATTTTGGACTGGCCTCCACCACGTTCTCTCTCGGAGTTGCATGGATTTCTCGGTCTCACCGGTTCTTATAGACGCTTTGTGAGGAATTATGCCACTCTCTCCGCTCCTCTCACCGATTTGTTGCGTTCCACTAAGTTTACCTAGAGTACAAAGGTTGTTTTAGCCTTTACAAAGTTAAATAAGAAAATGACCGACATGTCGGTCCTAATCTTACCAAATTTTACAAAAAAAATGTGGAAATCGATGCCTCTGGTGTAGCGATTGGAGCAATGTTATCTCAGGATGGTCATCCGATCGTTTTCTTCAGCAAGAAGATGTCCCCTCGAATGCAAGTGGTTTTGTCCACGTCCGTGAGATGTTTGTTGTTACCGAAGTTGTTAAAAAATGGCGTCAGTATCTCATTGGTCGCAAGTTTCATATTTATGCCGACCAAAAGAGTCTCAAGAGTTTATTGTTACAAAAATTTCAATCACCAGAACAACAAAAACGGGCATTCAAGTTACAAGGATTTAATTTTGAGATTTTCTACAAACCTGGTAGTTCGAATCAAGTCGCTGATGCTTTGAACCAAAATTTTGGTGTTGAATAACCTTTATTTCTTGCTCTATCCTCACCCATTCCAGACCTCATACACACCCTCCGACAATTTTATGCACATGACACAGCAGGAAACCTCTTAGTCCATCGTATGTGTCGCTCCCGAGGATTTCCATCCCTGGTACAAACGCGAAAGTGGCGCGGAAAAAGAATAGAGTCGCCAGCCAGGCATTTTTATCCCGAAGAGAGGGAATGGTAATGCTGCACAAACCAGAAGAAAGAAAAGGAAGGACACGGGTCCTGCGAACCAAAGAGACTGGGATCGGGAGTCGGTTATGACCTGGGAAGGTATTAGCACCCCAGATCATCCGCCGTACCCGACGGGATCCACGCTTGCAAAAGAAACTGTTTCAAAGGGTGAGGGTATGAAAGCTACAGCAAAAGAAAAGAAAAGAAACTGGAACTGGAAAAGAACTGAAATAAGAAAAGCAAAGGAAAAATGTAGGGAAAATAAAGATTGTGCTCGAACGGGCCCTACCCCGCTGCCTACGTACCTCATCGGGATAATGAGGATCAGAGACGCCGTAGTTCCCCTAACTAGGGGTACTAAAAGGAAGTTGCTTGTGAATTAAAGCTTGAACTGCCTATGCCATTGCTCAGGTGTTGCAGGCTCGGACGACGAGTGCGTAACCGTCTTGCAAGATGACAAGTAGGAGCAAGTTCGCGGACGGAGCGAAGGAGATGAGAAAAGAATTCCCGAAGGAAGGACGCTTATTGTTTGTTTGTGTTTTTTAGAAGCTTTTATGAGTGAAAGTTTGCATAGGTGAGTGTACCTAAGTCTTACTCAATGGGATGTGTACGTCTCACATCATCCCGAAATGGAATGCGCAAGAGGCACACCTATCGATGGAGGAAATCCCCAAAGCTAGTCCCACAAGTGAAGGCTCAAGCACACTAACTTATTATCATTATTAAGTGTTTTTGTGGTTTTTTGGTTAAGAAGTGTTTTTTTAGCTTTTTCTTTGTGAGGTACTCATGCTAAGACCTATCCACCACGAGTGATGACTCACACCTCGCCCCGAAATGGGACGCATGTGAACATCTCATAGCAAAGTCTCAAGTCACATGAAAGTACTCAACCTTTATTAAGTGACTTAAAATTAAGTTTGAAGATGAGAAGAGATAGCACCAAAGGAGCAAAAAGGAAAAAAACTAGAGGGAAGTTTCTATCCTAAGTTAGCATGCATGGAATTCCTAGAGTTTGTGAGGTTTCTATCCTAATGAAGAAGGAAGAAGAAGATAGAAGAAGGGATGAGAAAGGCCTAAGCCCAACAACAAAGGGTTAGTAACATAAACAAAAGAGGAAAGATGAAAAGGTTGAAATGTGGATAAACATCCACACTTCTCTTACCATGAGCCCCTGAAATGTTAGCAAAAATCCAGCAAATTGACCAAGAAACAATCATGGAATTAAACATGTTCAAAGGTTCTTGAAAATGAAGATCAATCATCATGCCAAGCATAGCAAACACACGACTTACGCGTCGAAAACATGAGAGCATACATCAAACAGCAAGCTAATCACCCTAAACATCATGTCTAATGATCATACAATGATTCATGGCAATTAGAACAAGCAAAGGGATCAAACAAACTCAAAACAGCCCTGAAAAACCATTCTGCATCAGTGTTAACCGGTTAACCATATGCGTTAACCGGTTAACCAGTCAAAACCTGCACAAAACACGCATGAAAACAGGGCGTTAACCGGTTAACCATATACGTTAACCGGTTAACACTGTAAAAACAGCAGCAAATTCCTGCAGAAAACAGCAGCTCAAAAACAGCTTATTCAAATAAGCTGCACCAGACCAGCACTCAATTACACATGGAAAAATAGATCAATGCACATCAATCCATAACATTATGCTCATGAACAACAACAATCGGATCCGGATACCAAACAACCAATCAAATCATGCAACACAATCAATTACACAAACACATGGTAGGTTCAAAGCTCAAGCAATGCAAATAAGCTAAAAACAGAGTTGGATCTGGAATTAACCAACCTACAAAGCGGAGGTATGCTTTGGTAATTGTTGATTATGCTGAAAATGATAGATCTCGCGCAAAACTTTGAAGATCCGTTGCTAAGCTCCACACTCCATGCAAAATAAATGCAAGATCAAGCTCTTGATGCAGAATTTTGACCCAAAAACACTTCTAGATCCCAAACCAGATCTGAATCACCAATTAAACCAGCAAAAAGATGTAATGAAGCTATGGATGAAGGTCTAGTTCCAAGATCTACACACCTCAAGGCAAGGTTGTGTGATCTTCAAAGAGGAACTTTGAGTAATTTGGAAAATTGGGAGAGAAAAGTGAGAGAATTGTGAGTGAGAGAAGTGAAAATTCAGAATGAGAGTGAAAAATGAGGGAGAGCCCTTTGGTTTGGAGGGAAATGAAATAAATATGGTTTAGGGTTGGGGCCCAAAATTTTGGTTTGGGATCCAAAAAATATGGCTTGGTAATGTGATTTGGATTTAGGGTTGGCAAGAGGTTTGGATACATGCTCTAGATCCTTCTCAAATTCAAATGAAATTCAAATGAATAAAATTCAGAAAATTGGAAAATGGAGCCAAAACCACATGCTGAAATTTGCTGCTGGAAATTCAAATTTCGCAGCTGTTAACCGGTTAACCATATGCGTTAACCGGTTAACGCATGCAAAATTTGAATTTCCCCCCTTTTGGTGGGAAACTTCAAAAATGCATCGGCGCCCGCCGTTTCAAGCTGATTTTGATCCTTTCATTCTTTTTAAGCTTTGAACATGATACAGAACTTGTGCAGACTGATCCTGTGAGATTCTTGCCAGGTCTTGATTTTTATTTGCAGTGCTTCAAATCTTCCAGATGGTTGGTCATATGCCCCATGCTAGAACATGTGAGTGTTATGCTTCATTTTTCTATGCAAAATGCTAAAGATATGGTATGATATGATGAATATGATGCGATATGATGCTTAAAATGAAGAGGGCAAATTTGGGGTGTTACAGTATGGAATAGAATAAGCATAATAACAACATGTACAAATTTTCACAAGGTCTACTCTATTACAAGGAGCGTATCTTTATACCTGACATAGCAGACCATCGCTCCAACATCATTCAAGAGTACCATAGTACACCAACAGCAAGTCATTCAGGTGTATGTGCTACTCTGGCTCGCCTCACATCATCTTTCTGTTGGACAGAAATCTACATAGCAATCAAACAAGTGGTTAAATATTGTGACACATGCCAACACAACAAATACGAGACTAAAAAAAGGGATTGTACAGCCTTTACCAGTTCCTACTAAGGTATGGGATGAACTTACCATGGATTCCATCACTAACTTGCCTAACTTTTTTGGCCACACGGTTATCTGGGTTATTTGTGATAAACTTTCTAAGTTTGTCCACTCTATTGCTCTTCCTTCGACGTATATAGCCAAAGATATGGCATCTCGCTTTGCTGTTGAAGTCTTTCGTCTCCATGGTGTACCCAAAACGATTATTTTTGACCGAGATCTATTATTCCTCATCATTTTCTGGAAGGAGTTCTTTAATATCCAAGGCACTACACTCAAATACAACACGACTTATCATCCAGAAACAGATAGGTAGACTGAAGTTGTAAACATATATGTAGAAACATACCTTAGGATGTGACAGGTCGATGTCCAATATTACACACAATTTTCCAATATTACACACAATTTTCTAAGCTGCTTTTTCCCACCCACTTTTCCCTCTTCCCATACCGCGGATGTGACAGGTCGTTGTCCACCTCATCCCATTTCTCCAACACTTGATCAACCACAACTAAAACCCAACTTTACACCTTATCCCATTCCAAGCTAACCAGACGCCAATTGTCCTCATGCTTTATCCCCTCACACGGTCAAACCAATTTCCTCCAGCTGTGACCACAACTTTTCCCACTCAGCTTCTCATAACTCCACTCTCACTTCTTCGTTAATTCAGCCACAAGTCATCCCATCTCCCACTATAGCCCAACAAGTCATTTCATCCATGAACCTTGAGGACAAGGTTCTTTTGGGGTCTGCAAGTATTGTTAAGAAGTTAATTAGGCCCATTAGAAAGAAGAGAAATTCAGTTTTATTAAAATACTTTATTTTAAATTAGAGGGTGTCTTTAGTGACTCTAATTATGTTTAGTTGTTTAGTTTTCCTTCAAGAGGCTCATGGTCCATTAGTGATCCTAAACCCTAACTATTTATTGTAACTTCTTTGATCTTATGAATTAAGAAAGAATTGATGTCTTATTGATGTAATTTTAGATCTAGGGTTCCTTTACATAATTATCTAACATAAGGTTGTAGTGTAGTGGACGATGGAAGTGTGTTTTTGTAGTGAGGTGAATGGTATTGATGTGTAGTTCCACATCGGTGATATATCAAACATTATTGTTTATATATCAAATACGCACACAATCAAATGAATTGAAAATGAATTGGCTAAATAGGTTGCTTTGGAAACAAAAATGGACTTAAGCTCAAATATTAAATTTTAATAATTTAAAAAAATAATTTCTAAAAAATATAATAAAAATAATTTTAAAAATCATAAAAAATAATTTAAAAACGTAAACAAATAATTTAAAAAACGTTAAAAAAAGAATATAAAAAAAAGATTAGGCTGAAAAAAATAAATTAAAAAAATATATATAAAAAAAATTCCATGTGGCATACATTTATCCAACAAATCAATATAGGTCACGTGTACATATTTTTCACCCCTAATGGCAGGGGATCGTATATTTAACCCTAAAATAAATAAATTATTTTTATGTCAAATACAATTTGAAAAGTAATAATATACATATAAATTTTTTTAGTTATAAATATCTACAATATATAATTATCGATTAAATTATAATTTTAATTCTTAATTTTATCTAATTCATAAAATTAATCCATCTATTTAAATTCAAACACCTCTAACATTTTCTGAATGAGATATTCCGTTTTTAAAATTTATGATTTTATATATATATATATATATATATATATATATATATATATATATATATATATATATATATATATATATATATATATATATATATATATATATATATATATAAAATTTCATAATAAATTTATATACGATGATTTATCATATTTTATAAGATACTCATCATTTAAAAAAAAATATTGTTAATTTTAAGTGCATAAATACGTAGGGGGGTCAAAACTTTTAATTTTAAAATAGATATTAATTTCATAATTCAAGATAAAATAGATTAATCAATTTCGTGAATTAATTAAAATAATATACCAAAATTGTAAATAACTTTAATCATAAAAAAAGTAAAAATATTATTAATTGAAATAAAAATCTTTTTTCTTTCTTAAATTATTATACTAAACAGTTTTTAAAGATTAGACTATCTAGTTAACTTCTAAACCGGTTTATGTTTGTTAGTTTTTCCCGTTTGATACCGTGTCCAAAACAATCAAACAATATTTCACTATCTATCTCCCGGTTCTTATCCATATAAAGGAAACTTAAAAGTTGAAACTGACCAATCATTTTACCAAACACCTTCTCAACACTTTCTCTCACATAATAAAATAATAAAAGAAAAAATTAAAATACACATTCATAAGTCATAAGTATTAATCAATTTTAGACTGTGTATTCTCGTAAATCATAATTTAAGTTTTAATATAGTGTGGTGACATGACTTATGACTTATTGGATAATAGTGTAATTTTTAAAAACCCAAGGTAGTAGTTTTTTTTTGTTTTCTTCAATAGTTTCAATCCAAGTGGGTCTATAAATTTCAAACAACCACCCTTCCTAGTACTATCTCTTCTTCTTCTTCTATAACCCAACCCACAGAGAAAAATAAAGCAATTTGAGATTGAGATCAGAGAAAAGTGATGGTGATTCATAGATTAGAATTATGCATCTCTATGATTAGAATGGCCATAGAGTTTGTTATGGCAGTTGCAGAAAATGTTGTTAGTGTCCAAGAAAGACACACCGACCATTTTGTTCCATTCATCCGAGGAAGTACTCCTCTTCCTTTTCACGGTTACCTTCGTTAATGATTTCAATCTACCTTCTGATGTTTTTTTTTTCAATTTCTGTATTTTATTTCTCTTTCATAAAACTCTGTATAAATAGTTTTGATGAGTAGATAATTTTCCCTTTTGGTATGCATCGTGTTGTATTTGATGCAAAACTATGTAAAGGAAAATTGATACACCAAAGGTTTAAAAAAGCTGTCTGCAACTGCAAAAATGGCCGCAACAAAGCAATATCAGCAGGTGCAGAAACCATAAAGTATTTACTATATTTACGGGTTAATTCACGCTATGACGACCATAATCGTGATGACTATAATTAATATCGTGATATCTGTACGGACTGAAATTGCAAAAGCTACACGCCACCGTAACCTTTTTTAAAATTTTGGATACACCCATGTTTTTAGGGTTTGTTTCTATTCAAGCTCTTGGTTAATTTCTTCCAAGATGATTATGCACAAGTTATGTTGATTATAAATGAATGAAATGATTCAGGTATTTTTATTTCTTCATTTGTTCTTGTACTGTTTGCTGGTACGTTTTGAGAAATCTATGCATTATTTTCTTCTTTAATCTTTCATGGAAACTCGCTAAACAACGCTCTGAAAAGAAGATAACATGAGCTTTAGAGGGTAATATATGAATGTTGAGTTGAGTTCATTCTGGTTCTAGCATTCCAGTAAAAAAAAGTTTTGACCATTTTTATCCTAAACTATCATTAAATATTTTCTCAATATAAAAGATATCACTCGATTTTATTCGCTTAAACATTTGTATTGCAGATGCTCTTAGAGTAACGACCATAATTAAAGAGAGAAAAAAAATCATTAAGGTAAATACAGCTGTGAGTTGTCAATTTGTAAATGGTAACTGAAATTTCCTTGCGATTTATATGTACGGAGCATCAAAGTCTCGTTGGGACAGAGATGGAAGAAAAAGTTCTCTCGTGACATTTTGCAGTGGGATTGAAAAAGTACCTTCCGTTCTATGGATTCCCCCTACTCCTCCGATGATATTATTTAACTTTTATATATAATTATCACTATAATTAAATAATTTTTTATATTTTTTATAAAAAAATAATTAATATATTAAAAAATAAGAGTTATTTACATATATATATATATATATATATATATATTATTATTTTTTATTTTACTGTATCACTATCCAAGTACTTAACTCCAAAAAAAGTGCATCTATTATATACAATGTACACACCATCTCTTCTTCTTTTTTCGATTCTTTTTGTCTCCTCTATTCCTCATATCTTTTGTTCTCGTCCTCATAACAAAAATCTCTCTCATTTGTTCATTGTTTTTATGATAATTACTCTTCAATTTCACTATACTTTAATTAATAACTTATTTTTCATTCAGTTAGTAAATTAGTGGTTATGTTTTCGTAACTGTCAGTATTTTTGCCTTTTCTTTGTTATTAATGCCAAATGTGTTTTTATTTTTAAAAAACAAATACGCAAAATATATATTTTTTAAAGGAAAAAATAACAAAAATACTAGTATCATAGTTTTGATCGAAAAATATTGAAATTTTGTTAAGATTCATTCTCTGTGGGCATATGTGGGGATGGGGGAAAATATTCTCCTGTGACAGGGATCATTCAATGTGAGCAATTATCACTTTTATAATGTATAATTTCTACTTCAAAATAAGCTTGGATGTATAAAACAATGCATAAAAGTCCTATTTATAGATAAAAGTTCACTCAGAAAATGTTTAAATTGATTTGTCTGTCACCTAACTCATATTTTTCTCCTGTGTTTTGTTGACGACTTGACTTCCCGTGAGGGTAACGACCGTCATGACAGTTAAGGACTCGTCATGAAAACATACTTCTTGTAATATTTCTATTTTTATTGTTTTTCGTCGATTTGACGCACACAAGCCTCCAACTACTAAGTATCTGAAATGAGCACGTACTACCAGCATAATATCACAAAAATACATAAAATCGACATTAAAATACATGTGAATTGAGTTAAAATATACCATGCATTTTTGAATTATCAAATTGATCTATTTTAAATCTGGCTCATATTAGTCCATGAGTAAACAAACTAATTTGCAAGCCTTCAAAATAAATAAATAAATTATTTTGTTAAATAAATTATTTTGTTAAATAAAATATTAAAGTGACAAATAATGTTATTTTTAACTATAAATATCTACAATATTTAATTATAAATTACAATACAATTTTGATCGAATTTATCTTATTTACAAAATTAACCCTTATTTTGAATTCAAATAATTTTAGTATATTCACACGTTTTTCATAGAAAATTAATGAGAAATTTATTTTCCAACTTATATTTTTATTTTTAAAATTCTATAATATAATTATATACGATAATTTATCATATTTTACAAAAAAATTGCCATTTAAAATCAAAATATCGTTAATTTTAAATAAAAAATAATAAAAAAATCAAAAATATAAATTTTAAATAGGAGAATCAATTTTGTAAATCAAATATTAAAAAATAAATAAAATAAAATAAAAAAAGGAAAGAGGAAACACAAAAATGGAAATAGAGGATTAATATTCAAAACTGTAATTAAGCTAAGAAAATATATAATTATTATACCTAAACAGTTTTTAAAGATTAGACCAACAAGTTAATTTTCTATGTTTCTTTTTTCTCAAAACCGGTTTATGTTTGTTGGTTTTTCCCGTTTGTTACCATGTCCAAAAACTTCAAAGTATGTTTCATTATCTATCTCTTGCTGCTTATCCTAATAAAGAAAAGTTAAAAGTTGAAACTAACCAATCAATTACCAAACACCTTTTCAATATTTTCTCTCACAAGTTTCTTGTTTTTTTCAGTTATTCCAATCTCAAGTGGGTCTATAAATTTCAAACAACCACTCTTCCTTCTTTGTACTCTCTCTTCTTCTTCTATAACCCAATCAACAGAGAAAAACAAAGCAGTTTGAGATTCAGATTGAGATTGAGATCAGAGAAAAGTGATGGTGATTCATAGAATAGAATTATGCATAAGTATGGTTAGAATGGCCATAGAGTTTGTCATGTCAGTTGCAGAAACGGTTGTTATTGTTCAAGAAAGACACACCGACCATTTTATTCCACCCAACCGTGGAAATATTCCGCTTCCGTTTTACGGTTATCTTCGTTGATGATTTCAATCTACCTTCTTCTCATGCTTTTTTTTTTTATTTCTGTTCTTGTTCTTGAATTTCATGAAGCTGTGTATATCTAGTATAGGTGAGTAGATAATTTTCCGTTTTGGTTTGCATCATCTTGTATTTGATGCAAAACTGTGTAAAGGAAAATTGATAATACCCATGTTTTTTGGGTTTGTTTCCAAGATTATGATGCACAAGTTATGCTTAATTTTCTTCTTCTTTATCTTTCAGTTTTGCTGGCAACATAAACGCTCTGTTTCTGTGTTTGTTTTTCTTTTTATTTATAATATATATTTTTGGTTGAAATGTATCCGGCAATTATGTTTAATTAGCATTTATTGGAGCTCGAGTCCGTTCTGGTTTTGCAAACTGATATTTATGAATGTCATTGAAAAAAGAAAGGAGGGGGCTATTAGCAACTCATATTCTTCCATGACAAAGACTTACCTGCGACTTGTCAGTAGGAAATCTCGATTTCTGAAATCAGATCTCCCAACCCAAACAATTCTCTTTCTCCTAAACATATAAACTCTCATTAAATTTATTTTTCTTATTTTACCACCACACAAAAAATTGGATAAATTACTATTCTCTCTGTTTTCTATTGGATAAATTACTATTCTCTCTGTTTTTTATAAGTAAATTTATTAATATTATTTTTTATTATATAGATTTAATAGACATACACAATGTAAAATAATTTTATATTGTCATTCAATAGAAAATCACAAATCTGTCAAGTTATTAATTTTTTTTTAAATAAAAGAGGAAATTAATTGGATACATGATTATGATCGATGGATAGTGTAAAATTATTTTATACTGTCAGTGCATCACTCATTTTTTTTTATTATATCTTTAATAATTTATATTTTTTTAAATTATTTAAATTTTTATCTTTTTCATACAATTAATGAATAATATTATAATTTTTCTTCATCGTACAATAAGAATTTATTTTCTTAAGAATCAACTTTGTAGTGCACTCACTTATAAGTGGACACATGTAATATATTATCTCCTTTATATTGAGATGTGTTTTAGATTGTGATAGATTTAATTTGATAGCATTGGAAGGAGTTTTATACTTTGGATAAATTTTTTTTAGGGTTAAATATGTTTATCGTCCATGTAAATATACAAAACTTCGCTTTTGGTCCTTCTAAAATTTTTGTTCAAAGTTTCATCCCCTAAAGATTTTCGTCCCCAAAATTAGTCTTTGCCGTCTATTTTAGTTAACAGACGCTGACTTGGCAAGTGAATTGGAAAATCTTTAATATTTTGTTAATGAGTACAATGTTGATTTGTAATACACGTATGATTGCAGTCCTCATAAAATATTGCCTTAATTTCATTGACATTTCTCACGCTGACTTTCCTTTCCAAGCATTTTCAACTCTTGGTCTCCATCGTTCTTCTCTGTCGCTCTCATAGGTACTCTTTCTCATCTCTTTCACACACGTTTTATTACTAATTCGAACTGATTCCGTATTAAATGTTATTCCTTTTTGTAGTTGCAGTGCGTGGAAGTTTATGGTCCCAAAAACCCTTTTTGGAAGCCTCTAAAAAGGATTGCTCCCTTGACAAGGAAAAACAAGGTAGGTCCACTTTCTCTCACTTAGAATCTGATTTATCATATAAATTTATGGTAGATATAGTTGTTTAATGTAGGTTGTTGAGTGCTTTGAATGTGTATTAGGGTTTCTATGTGGGTCCATTATTGACCTTAAATATGTTTGTAACTGTAGGGATGAGGTTCTTTAAAGTAATATTTTTCATTAAGGATTGTTTTGTAAAAGATACTAGGATAAAGTATGTTAGTGGGGATGTGTATGCTTTTAAGGGACAGGATGGACAGTGTTGGTCTTTTTTTCGATGCATGTGATTTAGTCAAGAGTATGGATCCTTACTTTGAGTATATTAGGGTTAGAATGTGGTGGAAACATGTTGAAGGAACCATAGAGAATGATCTAAAACCTTTTAGGGATGATAGTGATGCTTTTGAGATGGGGGCATTTATGAATGATTCCAAGGATGATGTTGAAATCTACATTGAAGACAAACCAAGTGAGGATACTGAAACATTTATGGAGATTGCTAGAAGGAGGGAAAAATGTCAAATACATGAACCTGAGGTTGATTGTTCTAGTGATGAGTCATTGGAACATATTAAGTTTGAAGATAGTGAAGAGGAAAGGATGAATCCTATTGATGATGGGTTTGATGATGGTATTAATGAGCAACATGATACTCAACCATCAGTGGGGAGTGTTGATCATGCAGGGGCTGGTTCTAGTGATGTTGTTAAAGAAGGATTGATTACTCTAGAGATGGGTAAAGAACATCTTATTGAAGATGATCATTTAACAGATGAGCTAGATAGTGGAGATGAAGATGGTATTGATGGTGATAGACCAAGAGCTGTGAGGTTTAATGTTGTAGATGGATTATCTAAAGAGTATAAGTTCAAAATGGGCATGGAATTCTTATCACTAAAACAGTTCAAAAAAGCTATATTAGAGCATAATGTTTTGAATGGGAGGGATGTTAGGTTTGTGAAGAATGATGTTGTGAGATGCAGGGTTGTTTGCAAAGACAAACCCCAATGTGATTATACTGTCCTTTGTAGCAAAGTGCTTTCATCTACTACTTTCAGAATTAAGACATTATATGATAAGCATAAATGTAGTAGACAATTTTTTAACAAGAGTGCAAAGGCAGATTGGGTGGATAAGGTGATTTAGATAGGATGAAGAACAACAACAAAATGAAGTTGAATGATGTGATTGTTGATGTTAGGGTAAGGTACTCTACTGAAATTCCAGGATATAGGGCTTTTAAGGCAAGGCAAATGGCTAAGAAGATTGTGGAGGGTGATTCTAGAAAAATATAAAGTTTGTTATGGTCATATGGGGCTGAATTGAGGAGAGCTTCCACAGGGAATACTTTTAAAATGAACATACAAACACCTGGTCCAGGTTTACAACCAAGATTTGAAAGATGTTATATGTGCTTTGATGGAACAAAACAAGCTTTGAAGAAAGCTTGTAGGCCTTTCATTGGACTTGATGGTTGTCATCTAAAGCACAAGTATGGTGGAATATTATTGATAGCAGTGGGAAGATATCCGAATGACCAATACCTGCCTATTGCATTTGGAATTGTTGAAACCGAGTAAACGGATACATGGAGTTGGTTTATGCAACTACTCATTGAAGATATTGGTGACCATATGATGTGTCTCATTTCAGACCAGCAAAAGGTATTGACCAACTTTGTGTATATTAGTTATATGTTAGTGAATTTATGTTCATAGTGTTTTTTTTTGTTTTCAAGGGCTAGTACAAGTATTTGAGGAGGAATATCCAGCATTTGAGAACAAATTTTGTTTAAGGCATCGTTATGCTAACTTTAAGAAAAGATTTGGTGGTGGTACCCTATTTAGGGACCTAATGATGGCTGCAGCAAATGCTACTTATTTGGAAGCTCATGAGCAATTCATGCAAAAGATTAAAGAAGTCAGCATTGATGCATTTGATTGGTTGGAGGCCATCCCAAAAGCAAAATGGTGTAAGCATGCCTTTCCTTTGTTTTCAAAATATGATGTGCTCATGAATAATCTAGTGAGTCCTTTAGTGCCACAATTCTTCTTCAAAGAGACAAACCTATAATTACAATGTTTGAATGGATTAGGTCATATCTAATGGGTAGATTTGCAACATTAAGGGAAAAGGTTAGTGGCTACAAAGGTAGGATTATGTCTAAACCATTTAGGAGGTTAGATAGAGAAATAAAAAAGAGTGCAAGTTGGACAACAACCTATGTTGGACAACTAAAATTCCAAGTCACTCATGTTATATTCACTGATAGTTTTATAGTGGATTTGAATAAGTGGACATGTTCATGTAATTTTTGGGAACTCATAGGAATTCCATGTAGGCATGTAGTTTCTGCTATACATAGGAAATGTGATGATCCTCTAGATTATGTACACAAATGTTACCACAGGGAAACATATGTTAGATGTTATTCATAATGTATTACTCCTTTGAATGGCCAGAATAAGTGGCCTAAAACAGATGACCCAGTGATATATCCTCCAATGTTCAAGAGAGGCCCTGGTAGGCCAAAGAAACTTAGAAGGAGATAACCTGATGAGGGGAGCCAAGCAAAATGGAGAAGGACTAACACAAACCATAGGTGTAAAGTTTGTTTTGTACTTGGTCATAACAAAAGAACATGCAAGAAAAACAAGCAGCTTGTGTTTGTTCCAACAACAAGTCAAGTAATGCCTACTCAATCCAGTCAAGGAAATCCTACCCAATCAAATGAAGCAATTCCTACTCAAGCTAGTCAAACAACCAATGTCAATGAGACACCAAAAACAAGGGTAAACCCTAACTGTCCTATTGTGTTGTTTATATTGATTTCAATGTGACTAAATTTTAAATATTGATTTTTTGCATTATGATAGGGGAGGCCCAATGGACCAAGGGAGACAAATGCACAAAAGGCACCAATGGTACCAAAAGCACCAAAGGCACCAAAGGCTGCAAAAGCACCAAAGGCTGCAAAGTATGTTGTGTCTGAAACTGTGATTGAGAATGTGCATGCACCAATGAATAAACATGCACATGTAACTGACAATGTGCCTGCATCAATGAATGAAGATGCACCTGTGATTGAGAATGTGCTTGCGCCAATGAATGAACCTGTTTTTGGGTCTGAACCTGATAATAAGACTGAAACTGAGAATGAAATGCCTGAGAATGCAATGTCTGAACTTGCACCTATGAATGAGCCTGAGCCTGAGAATGCAATGTCTGATGATGTTCCTGAAACTCTGAAGAATGCAATGAATGAACCAGATCCAGATCCTGAACCTGAACTTGTACCTAATCCTACTAACTTGGATGATACTATGGAAGCTTTGTTGGGGCCTGATGATGTACTGAACATTCAACCTTTGAGGGTTGACAAATCACCCATCAAGGTAACTAAACCTAAGCTTGGGCCTTCAGGCCCCAAAATTTTTTATGGTAAAGTTCCCAAGTCTAAGAAAATGCCACCATTCAAGCGACCAGATATACAAATTGTCCTCTCAAAACCAACAAGCAGTGAGCCTCTGAAGTTTAAAACTCATAGCAGGTACAAGACTGCATCACAGGGTTCAGTTGAGAAAAGGCAATCAGACAGGCTTAAAAGTTTGAAGACCAAGAATATTGTTGGCCCTAGAAAGAAGGTTGATGATCCAGTGGTCATAGAAGAAGAGCTTTGAAGACCATTTATGTTGATTTGATTTTTGTAATGTTGTTTCTAATGGCTTTTGTAATATTGTGATGTTGTTTCAAACTGGTTATTTTGTTATGTACTACATTTTGGTGTGCTCTATGCAGCCAATGACTAATGTAAGATTATGTTCTATGTGGCATACTGACTTTTATTATCAGAATATTTTGTTATCTTCTACTATGACTGATATCCATTTCAATGAAAACTATTTTGGTTCAACAATATTTTGTTATCAATGAAATATACAATCTCATTTCTTACTGGTTCATCAATATTTTGTTATCAACAAATCAACATTATACTTCTTACTGGTTTTATAACAATCAATATATCAACAATCACAATTTGGTACAATCTCATTTCATTAAAATTCACTAAATTCAGTGCATTACACATCAAACACATTAAAATTAGGTACATTAAACTAAAACAACAATAATACATTCAACATTCCCTTTTCATTAACAGGAATACATTAATCATCATTGATACAACAAGGAATATGAGCTTTAATTTCCCATCCCGAGTCTTTGATCTCAACTTAGTTTGCAACTTCAAATTCTTCTTCGTGTCGTCGTACAACTCCCTAAGCAACTCAATTGTCACTAATTCCTTTGACTTATTCTTCTCAGTTTCTTCAACAACATCAACATCTGGCTCGACAAGATCATCATCCCAAACAAAAAGATTGCAAGTTTCTTCAAGCTGCCAATAAGGGCATCTCCAAAAAAAAGCCTACCTTTGTTGCGCTCATTTTTACAGACATAAGACACCATTCGAGCATCACAAGCACAATTTCTTCTCCGTTGGATTCACACGGAGCAACTTGACATGTTGATTTATTTTGAATCACTTGTCCTTGAACAAGCCATAGACGAATTAGAACAAGAATGAGAACGAATTAGAACAAGAATGAAAAAAGGATGAGAAGAACACAAAGAGATGAAACACGTGAAGAATACAAACTGAACAAAATCATACGCATATCAAATTAGGTTAAAATTGAAAGAGGGACAATGCTTAAATGGTTGAGGATGGCCATCAGTATCTCACATTCCACGTGTGTATTAGAATCAGATGCATAAAATATTAAAGATTTGCCAATTCACTTGTCGGGTCAGCGTCTGTTAACTAAAATAGACGGCAATGAGTAATTTTGGGGACGAAAAACTTTAGGGGGATGAAACTTTGAACGCAAATTTTAGGAGGACCAAAAACGAAGTTTAGTATATTTATAGGGACGATAAACATATTTAACCCTTTTTTTTAAAAGAAAAATTCAAGCACGGAAGACGGATGTGTTTGGTTGGTGGTGTGTTTGAGCATTTGAATTTTATGGAATGATGTCATGTTTAACAGCGAAGCGTGACAGGTTTTGGATTTAGTGTGAAATATTAAAATGTTGGTTTTGGATTTTGTAATCGGTAAGAATGCTCCTAATACTCTTCATATTCAATTCTTACTTTAAAAAATAGATTCTGATAGTTATTTTTTATATTGGATATTATTAGATTTATCCTATATAATATTATTCTTTACATAATACTTTATAAGTATTAGATATTTATAGATAATTACAATTTAAAATAATTTATCTAAATATACATTTTTTAAATATATATAATTTACCAAAATTTTGATAAAATTTTCCATTAAATATATTTCTTTTCAAGATTTAAATAATCTTTTATTCCATATAAGTTGACGTGTTTTTTATTTCCGTCCTTGTATATTTCAACAATGCACAATTCTTTAGAAAATAATTACTAGATGTGTTGATTTTAATAATAAAACTAATAATATCATTTATTAGAATACTTTTATTAATTGTAGTTATAAAGTAGTACTTCTTCCTTATCACAATGAATGTCATATTTGAGGATTTTTACACTTTTTAAGATAATGATTAATTGTGTTGATTTCAATAATAAAACGAGTGTCATTTACTAAAATAATCTAATTAATAATAGATAGTGGATTGATTACATAATTTAAAATACAATAAATAAGGGTAAGTTAGTTGAAATAAATAATAAATAACACATTGGTATTTTAAAAGAACAAATAATTTGAACCGAATAAAAATAGGAAAGATGACACATATCACTACAAGAAATCCTTCCTCCAGCAACATGATTTTGTGGCAAGATAAACATGTGGCAAAAAGAGGTTGTTGTGATGCATTTCTCTTATCACATGTGTTCAATGAGAGAATATTTTGAAATTTTGAGATGAAAGAAACTGGAGCCTTTCCACTTAGAAATAATCAGGCTAGCAAAGTTCACGGTATTGACACAGTTAGATTGGAAATATCTAATGGCTTTGAGTTTATTCTATGTAATGTGAGGCATTATCCCGGACTTAAAAAAATATAATGTCCATAAGAATGTTTGATGATCTAGACTAATGCACTATAACTGAACATGGAGAGTTAAAAATTATGTATCGTGCATTGGTAATGGCTAAATGGTCCAAAATGTATGAGTTGTATAATTTGGATGGTTCTACAGTTATTAATCATGTATAAGTATATATTCAAGATCTTTTTAATAATTATAATTTGTGGCATTTGAGATTAGAGCATGTCAATGACAAATAGTTTTAACTTGTTGAATATGATTTACTAGGGAGTGAGAAATTAAATAAAATAGAATTTTTTTTATAACTGAATTCTAGGTAAATAACACATGATGAAGTTTGAAAGTAGTGTGTATTCTAGTAGACCTTTAGAGTATGTCACTAAGATCTATGGGGTGTGACAAGGGTGGCAACTCACAAAGGTGGATTATATTTCCTCTTTATTGATTATTTCTCTAGAAGAGTATGGTTTTCGTTATGAAAAGTAAAACTGACACTTTTGAAAGGTTTAATGAATAATACACTCTTATAGTAAATCAATTGGAAATCAAATTGAATGTAGTAAGAACTGACAATGGTGTGGATTTTGATATGCCATTTGTTGGGAGATGGGATAACATAGAGTTTTTGGGATGAAGTTATTGCTACAACAACTTTCTTGATTAATAGATGTCCATCATAAGAATAAACTTCAAGATACTTATAAAAGTCTGGAATGGGAAACCAATAGACTACTCAAATTTGAATATTTTTGGATCTTTAACGTTTTCTCATATAAATTAAAACAAACTTGGTGCTAAGATTGTGAAGTGTGTCTTCATTGGTTATCCAAAATGGGTGAAGGATTACAAACTGCAGAAGATATATGGATCCCAAATGATCAAATTTTATCATAAGAAGTGATGTTATTTTTGATGAGACTCATATGGGGATGAAGTGTAATGACCTGGAGATTCAAGAATCAGAAACTACTTTGAAGGGTTGCAAGACTTGGAACCAAAAACCTTTAGAGAAGCGATCAAAAGAAAAGATAGTCAAAGATAGCTAATAGTAGTAAATTATGAGATGGATTCACTAATGAAGAAATATACTTGGGGGCTTGTGATACTATTTGAGAAATAGAGCATGGTTGGATTCAAGTGGATGTTCAAGAAGAAGGAATGTATTTAAGGAATTGAAGCAAATGTCTTTACTCAAGTTAAGGAAGGGGTTGGTTACAATGAAATTTTTTCATCTATGGTAAAACATTGTTCTATAATGGTACTTATGGGAATCATGAATGTATATATTCTTGAGTTAGAATGGATGGAGTTTAAAATAACTTTTTTACATGGAGACCTTGAAGAGAGAATATACATAAAAAAATAAAGGTTTTGTAGAAGATAAGACTAAGATATGTTTGTTAAAAAAATCTTTTTATATTTTGAAACATAGTCCAAGATAATGGTATCGTTGGTTTGATTAATTTATTCTTAAATATGATTTTGTAAGAAGTAAATATAACAATTGTCTGTACATATTAAAGATAAATGATAAAGTTATTCACTATCTTCTTCGATATGTTGATGATATTTCAATGACAAGCTCTAACAAGATAGAGATTGGTAAGCTCAAATTGATCTTGAATGGTAAATTAGAGATAAAAGATCTTGGTGAAGCTAAAAGAATCATGGGTGGATGAATATCATGAAAAACCACAAGAAGAGTAAATATTCTTATCTCAATTTAGTTACTTGAATAAAGTGGTGGAGAAGTTTAGAACGTAAGATGCTAAAATCATCAGGTTATCACATAAATATTACATTTAAACAATATACTCAAATAGAGGAAAATAATAAGATAAAGGAGAGTACTTTCTATGCAATAGGGATTGGAAGCACGATGCATGATATGATTTATAATATACTTGACTTAGCAATATATGAAATCAACATAGTAAGTTGGTTTACTGTAAATCCTAATCAGGTTCATTGGGGAGTTTTGAAGTGGGTGTTGAGGTATTTGAGTCATTCTCTAATAGGTTGTTTAAAGTGCACAAAGTCAACTCAAGAGTAATACTCATTGGAGGATTTTATAGATTCAAATGCATGTAATATGGACACTATAAAATTCCCATCAAGTTTTTTGTTCAGGTTATTGTGGACAACTATAAGTTGAAATATCAATCAACAATCAATGACCGTGTTATATAATATTCTTGTGTAATATATTTCCCTTGTTGAAGGGGTCAAGGAAGCCCTATGACTGGAATGCGTGATTGTAAAGTGAGGTATTACATAAGAATATGTGAAGATAAATTGTGATAGTCAAAGTGGTATTAACAATAACATGACGAATCATCAAATTTACTATGAGAGGAAAAATGTATTGACATTTACTTACACTTTTATAGGAGACATGATAGAGTCCAAAGGAGATTCAGTTTAGAAAGTACCCTCAAAATAAAATCCAACAAATATGTTCTTATAGGAGACATGATAGAGTCCAAAGGAAATTCAGTTTAAAAAGTACCCTCAAAATAAAATCCAACAGATATGTTCATTATATCATTTTCAAGATCAAAGTTTAAGTATTTTTGGATTTCATCAAATTTGTTGGGGAGAGAGAGAGAGAGAGTTAAATTGACATCACCATATCATGTGAGAAAATTTTTTAAAAAATTCAATACTACTAATTTTTTCCGATGAGATAGGCGATTTATTGGCATTAGGCGGAATGCCAAGTTTTTTTATTCTAGTAATGAGAGAAAGTTTGAAATCACAAATCTTGGTAGACAAGATGACTCACACCTAATAATCAAAAAGATTTAAATCATAAAAAATCATGTTATCATTTTATGTGTCATTCTAAAAACATATAGATCTACGTACCACCTTCAATTTTCTAAGAGCAACCAACCATTTTGAATTAGAGTGAGAAATTTCTTCCAACCATGCCATTAAGAGTTAAAAGTTCTAACTTTAAGAATATAGATCTATTGTTAGTAAGACAAAAGCAAAAGCATGTCCCAACATTATTTCATACAACATGTTTCATTTATTTTATATATTTTTCTTAATCACATACTAAAATTGAGTTTAAAATAACTTATATTATTTTGAAGAAGTTCCTTTAAATTTTTTTTTTGAATATACATATTTTTTTTTTAAAATTATATATAACAACCAGCCTTAAATTAGAACACGAATGACATCAATTTTTTAATGAACTATTCAATCAAAAACATGTGTGGTTATCAGTATTGATTTAAAAATACGAAATGGAAATTAGGAATATTCATTGTATGATTTTTTTAATAAGTCATCCAAAATGATAGAAACCTCGTAGCAAATACTCCATACTTGAAAATCAGCTTCAACCCACTCATATTATTCTCCCAATTTTATCAATATTCTATTCCATAATCGTAAATAGAAGAAACTTAATTATAAGAATCTAAAAACTTATTATTAATTATTAAAAAAAACTTTTTTTTATAATTATTATTCTTAAACAATTTTTACAGATTAGACTATGAAGTTAATTTCTATTTGTTAGTTTTTCCCGTTTATTACCTTATCTAAAATAATGAAAAAATACTCTCTTCGGTAAATTTATTAAAAAAATACTCTTTCCGATCTTATATATAAGTAATTTTATCAGAAAACATCGTTTAAAAAAAATATTTAAATACATTTAAATTTTGTACTCTTTCTTATTTTACTTCTCCTTTTTATTTTGGAAATCAAAGAGTATTTCATAATGTATATCTTGTTTCTTATCCATTTAAAGTAAACTTAAAAAGTTGAAATTGACCCATCAATTACCTTCTCAACGTCTTCTCTTACATAATAAAATAAGGGTTTTTCTATAAAATAATACTATAATAATAATTTTCTTGTTTTGTTCAATTGTTTAGATCTATAAATTTCAAACAACCAGTCTTCCTTATTTGTACTCTCTTCTTCATCTAACCCAATCAACAGAGAAAAACAAAGCAGTTTCAGATTCAGATTCATAATAGAGAAAAGTGATGGTGATTCATAGAATAGAACTATGCATAAGTATGGTTAGAATGGCCATAGAGTTTGTTATGTCAGTTGCAGAAACAGTTGTTATTGTTCAAGAAAGACACACCGACCATTTTGTTCCACTCAACCGTGGAAGTACTCCTCTTCCCTTTCACGGTTACCTTCGTTAATGATTTCTATCTACCTTCTTCTCATGTTTTTTTTTTTTTCAATTTCTGTTTTTAATTTCTGTTTCATAAAGCTCTGTATATATAGTGTAGATGAGTAGATAATTTTTCCTTTTGGTTTGCATCATCTTGTATTTGATGCAAAACTATGTAAAGGAAAATTGTTAAAACCCATGTTTTTAGGGTTTGTTTTTATTCAAGCTCTTGGTTAGTTTCTTCCAAGATTATGATGTAGAAGTTATGTTGATTATGAATGAATGAATTGATTTAGGTATTTTTATGCCTTCATTTGTTCTCGTTCTGTTTGCTGGTCCTTTTTGAGAAATCTGCTTAATTTTCTCCTTCTTCTTTATCTTTCATTGAAATTGGGAAAAAAATTCCAATTTCTTTTGTATTTTGTACACGCAACAGAAACGGACACAACAACGCTGTTTCCGGTCATTTTATATAATTAGCTTTTATTTTTAAATTAGAGATTCTATTCCAAAATAATTGATGTAGTTTACAAAGTTTGTGTTACTTTGATTACTGTTATGAATTTGAATTTGAATAAATAATATCTGATTAAATTAAAATTGATATTTATCATTTTACTGTTTTTGATTACTACTTTTGAGGTTAAGAAATGAATGTGGAGTCCATTCTGGTTCATGATAAGGATTTACAAAGATATTTGTGAATCTCATTAAATATGAAGGGAGAGATGGGCTATTTTAGCAACTGTCATTCTTCACCTAACAAAGACTTACTTACCTGCGACTAGTCAGTTGTGATTCCGATTTCCGAGGTGAGATGTCCCAAAGAATGGTCTTAAATGGTTTATTAAGTAATTTATATTATGTTATTAACCAATTTCAAAACTTTATTAATCAACATTTTATATAGTATTGTCCGCACGTGGATTTCGCGCGAACGTTTTTCTGGTTTCCTACGCTAAAGATTTACTTGCGGGATCAGCCAAGCAAGTCTCAGGACTGCTCCATCCGATTAGTTATGATGCGAATTCTTGTAATGTAAAATGGTAATGTGGGTTTCTTACGTATCTTTTTGGTATTTTTTTGGTGTTCATAACAAACGCACGCAGAATGCTTGAAAGAAATGACAATAAAAGCGAATAAAGGAAAGGTAAAAAAAAGATACAGATAAAAGTCAAGTATTTTAAATTAACTTGAATTAAAATGACTTGAAATACAAAGTTTTTTGGACGCTATCATACATTTGAGTAGGGGGTTAACTCGTTTCTCTGACACTCGATACTTTGAGTGTGTCCTTTTACAATGTGAAGAAATGTGACCTCTATTACTGAAATTAAAATCTACTTATATAGACAAATAAAATAATTGTCAGACAGTTGTCCAACAAATCAGGCTTTGACACCTGTCAACTCATTCTTCTGGTAACCACCCACTACTTTGTCCCACTACTTGGAGTCGTTTCTTTTCCATGTCTTCCTGAATGGTCTTATCGAAATGCCTTCAACATGATGGTATATGTGGGCGCGTCGAAGCTCTCCGACTCCCTTTTGGATCCTGGCTTCTGAGTGTTGACCCATAACTGATTTTCCTTCTCTCTGGCTAGGTCGAACCCTCTCCTTCTGGCCTTCTAAAACTTTGCTTCTCAAAAACTCCTTTTCTGAACAAGTCGAAATCTCTAGCCAACAAATTCCCCCCTCCAAAGGCCAGTTTCGATAGGGAGGTAGTCGACCAAAGAAGCTTGGCCTTTTGGATTTTCCTGAGTGATTTTGACTCCTTCTTCGACCGTCGATTTGCCTTAATCAACTATTCACATTCCGTCGGAATAAGGCAAACTGTCACATCCGTTGTGATTCCACTTTTGACGTCACAACTTTCTTAAGACGTGGGGGTCTTCCATCTTCCCACTAAAACAATTCAAACCCTAGAAGAACCTTTGTGTCGTATGACCTTGGGTATAAATATCATCCCCCTTTTATCCATTTGTAACTGGAGTGGTGATAATAGTTTGAATCCCCTTCCTCAAATCTGGTCCCTCATATTAATTGGGAACCAACAAGGACACCATTTACAAGACCTCGAAAGGACTATTTTTGGGTGGCACTCCTTTCCAAAACTGATTTCAGGCCTACCCTACCGCCAGGTGTTTCGTTCGAGGAGTATAGCTCTTATAAAATGTGGGTTTCATGCGCCTTCTCACTACACCAATTCAAATGAGATCTCCTTCAAATTCCCTTGCAACCTAGAAGGTGGCCAAGAAAAATCCAGAACCCCCTAAAGCAACCACTTCCAAGGCTCATGCGTCAAAGGTTGGGGCTAAAATAGTTGGGAAAACCTCAGTGACCTAGATGAAACCTCCCAAGAAGAGGTTACCTCAAAGTTTCGATTTAGATCTAGACGTTCATAAAGACTGGATGAACTTCCTCAATTCGGGAGCTTGGAGAGGCATGGATGAATAACTAGTTTTTTTGCCAAACTCCATTTTGTTGTTTGTGCATTTCATTTTCTACACTATGTTGGCCTACGAGTTTTTTATGTGTAATTTTATAACGCATTAATCCTTCTTTGTAAGCCAATTTTTGTTGTTGGTATGTTATGAACATTATTAATGAAAATCCATTTTTTATGCGTGAATGTGTACTTCTTGTATAATAGGGTTGTATCGTTTTAGATATATCTCATTTACTCTCAAGATTGTCTCATCAAAGCATATCTCTTTTTATCTCATAGGCATTGTTGCTAAAGGCATGACTGGTTTTGAATGGTCCTTCCTAATTGGGTGTCCATTTTTCTAAGGTATGATCTCGCTTGTCCATGGGTAAGATGACCTTCCACACTTAATCACTAACTTCAAAGGTATTTGCCTTGACCTTATTATTATAAGTCTTCGCCACTCTCTCCTTTTGACGCAATAACACGTCCAGCGCCCTTAACCTCTCTTCGTCCAAGTATGTGATCTCGTTGAACATCATATTGCAATATTGTTCCAACAGGATCTCGGATTGACATTGAACCCTTATCGAGTGAAAGCCAATTTCTGAAGGTAGGACATCGTCGTGGCCAAAAGTAAAATGGAATGGTGTCGAGTTCCTTGACTCTTTTGGGGATGTTCGACATGCCCACAGGATTTGATCCAAAGGCACCGCATCTATCCACTTGGTAAAGTAATTTATCCCTACCAAGATGAATTTTTGTTGATTCGACGAGGCAGGTCTGATTTCACCTATCACATTCAAAGCCCATCTTCTAAACGGCCATGGTTTCACAATAACATGTAGTTCGTTGGCTGGGACATGTTGGATGTTGTCATGTTCTTGACATTTTTGACATCCCTTAGCAAAGTCTATATAATCTTTGAGTATGATTGGCCAATAAACGCCTTGTCTAAATAGTAACCATTTCATTTTGTGGTCAGCTTGATGGGCTCCACAAGCCCCACTATATACTTCTGATATGGCTAGATATGCTTCTGAGTCTCCTATACACTTGAGTGAAACCCTTTCTATGGTTTTCTTTAGGAGCTCGTTTCCCATTAACATATAACTCAGAGCCCTGTATTTCGTCTTCATGTCAGTTCCCACGATAGGATTCTCTAAGTACTCTATGATGGGTCGCCTCCAATCTGCCATCGCCAATCCATCGATAATGAGGACTTCATCGTACCATGTTTCATTGGCTTATAAACCATCAGAAGTCGGTAATGGTGACACATTCAACACCTTTTTCTCTTGAACTTCAATGAAGTCCTATAGTTTGTCCTTCGACACTTTATACCCTGACACAACGTGCGCCAGGTCATTCGCCTATTGGTTCTCCATTATAGGTACATGTACAATACTGGCCACGTCGAACTGCTCCAATAGTCGTTTTTCCATCACGAAGTAGGCTACTAGATATTCCTTGATACATGTGTACTCTCAGGTGAGTTGCTTAACTACCAACTCTGAGTCGCCTTTGATTTATATTATTTATGCTTCTAGCCTTTTTAATATCTTCAAACTAGTGATCAAGGCTTCATACTCAGCCTTATTGTTAGAACAATTCCCTTCGACCCTGCATTTGAATCTTGTCGAGAGTCCTTGCGGAGAGATTATCATTACCCCTATAATTGTTCCATGCTTATGACTTGACCCATCGAAGTATAATTTCCACGGGCTCACATCAATTACGAGTACTTGAGGTTCGACTATTACATGGTCAACAATGAAGTCGGTCACTATCTGACATTTCATATTCTTTAAGGGTTAGTAAGTTAATGAAAACTCAGTTAACGCTAGTGCCCATTTACCTATTCAACTATGTAGAATATGTTTAGACAACATATGTTTGATGACATCACAATGAGATGAAACATAAACATCAACAGGCTTTATATATTGCTTCAATTTCATACATGATAAGTACAGACATAGGCATAACTTTTCAATCATTTTGTACCTAGTTTCAGCATCTATCGACATCCTACTGAGGTAATAAATGGGTCTTTTGACACCATCGTTGTCCTCTTGTGCTAACATACTTCCTATGATCGTATCTAATGCAACAATATACAATCTCATGTTTTTATTTATACTAAGTGACAATAACATCAGAGGCTTCGACAAATAGTCTTTGATTGCGTCGAATGCCTCTTGTTGTTTCTCTCCCCACTGGAACTCATTGTCTTTCTTGATTTTCAACAATGGCGAGAACACTTTGGTTTTTCCACTTAGGTTGGATATGAACCTTCTCAAGACGTTAATTTCCCAAATAACAATTGAAGTTGTTTCTTCGTCGAAGGAAGCTTGATATCTAAAATATCATTTGTCTTGTTTTGATTGATCTTAATGCCTTTCTTGTGGACGAAGAAGCCCAAAACATCTCCCGCACGTACACCAAAAGCACATTTTAGTGGATTCATTTTTAACCCATATTTCCTCATCCGCCCAAAAGAGCATCGAAGGTGGTCTAAATGATCGTTCTCTAATGAGGACTTTATTACGATGTCGTCAATGTAGACATGCATGAATGTTTCTATGAAGTCATGGAATATAGTGTTCATGGCTCTTTGATATGTAGCCCCAACATTTTTTATGCCAAAGGGCATTACCACCCATTCATACATGCCTATGGCTCCTGGGCATCGAAACGTAATTTTCGGGACGTCATCCTCTGCTATGAGGATTTGGTTATACCCCGAGTATCCGTCGAGCATACTCAAATACTCAAAACATGCGGCTGAATCGACAAACATCTCTGCCACAAGCATGGCATATTCATCTTTTGGGGTGGCGTTATTGAGATCTCTGAAATCAATACAAACATGAAGTGGTATATTCTTAATTACAAGAGCAATATCCGCAAGCCATTCCACATACCTTGTAGTTTTGATGAACCAGATTTTGAGCAATCTCTCAATTTCTTGTTTGATTTTTACAGTCACCTCTGGGGAAAACCGACAAGGTTGCTACTTTGTTTATTAGAATTGAAGATAAAGATAAATGTTCTAAGAGGGATGGAAAAATTCAAGATGTTCAATGAATATATTATCGTTCAATCTTAGAGGATGTGACAACCCTGTGAAGAGAAGAGCTTTGCGTAATCTTAGGAAGAAGAGAAAGGTGGATATCAGTTTGATACAAACAAAGATAAAATTTGAAGGGGATTTGAGGATTTCATCGTCGTGGGGCACTGACCAAATGGATTGTACAACAAAGTATGCAGAAGGGAGTTTTGGTAGCATGTTGATTATATAGAGGTTAGGTATGTTCTCCTTGAATTTTAACTTTAGAGGTTAAGGTTTTGTTGAAAATTGTGTTAACTAGGAAGGTTGGTTTTATTATATTGATAAACATTTATTTTTCTTGTATGTTGGATAGTAAGAGGAGGTTGTGGAAAGAATTGTTGGATTTCAAAATTTTCAGTTCCTTTGGGGGAGTGGTGTGTGAGAGGGGATTTCAACACTGTTAAGAAACATTCAAAGAGGAAAGAGGAAGAAAATTCTACTATTGGGGTGAAATTGATGAATTTCATCAGTTTATTGATAATTCAAATTTGATAGACGTTCTAGTGGTCGGGATTAAATTTATCTGGTTCGAATATGATGGAAGTTGTATGAGTATGTTAGATAGGTTTCTTCTTTCATAAAGTCCAATTTCAAATTGGAATATGGTCGGTCAAATGGTAAGTGAGGGAGTTTTTTCCATTCATACTCCAATTTTGATTAATGCGAATAATTCCAATTGGGGCCCAAAGTCGTTTAAGGTGTTTAGCGTTTGGTTTGATCATCCTGAATTTGTTCCTTTTGTTGAGCAAATGTGGATTTGCTTCGATGTTAGAGGTAAGTGCGCCTTTGTGATGATGGAGAAGCTTAAGTTGTTAAGATATGATTTCAGAAGGTGGAATATGGAAGTTTTTGTTAAAATCAATCAGGAAGTGGGTGAATCCATTGAGTAACTTAATCTGTTAAACTTGGGCAACAAAGTCAAGGAATTTGAATTTGGATTTTTTTAACTGATAAGAGAGTCGAAGCTCTGATAAGGTTTGGAGTAATTTGAATCTTAAGAAGAGTATATTGCGGCAAATATCCAAAATTAGATGGATCTGTGATGGTGATGCTAACTCGAGGTTCTTTCATTCCTTTATGAATCAAAGGTATTAGAGAAATAATATTGTGCTTTTGAATTTATTTAAAGGCTTGATTTCTCAAGTGGAAGAGATAAAAATCAAAATTAAAGATCATTTTGGTGAGAGGTTTAAAGAGTCGTGTCTTAGAAGACCCAAGCTAGTGGGGGTCAATTTTAAATGCCTTAGTTCTGAAGAGGTGGCTAGATTAGAACATCTTTTTGGTGTAAAATAAATTAAGGAGGCTATTTGGTTGAGTGAGGAAGACAAAATTTCGGGTCCAGATGGCTTCAACACGGGTTTCTGTAAAACTTGTTAAAATATCACCAAAGATGATTTGGTGGCTTTTGTTAATGAATTATACTCTAGAGGCATTCGGCCTAAAGCAATTACTACTAGTTTCTTGGCTTTGACTCCAAAAGTAGACAATGCTTAAAAAGTTTGTGAATTTAGGTCAATTTGTATAGTTTTAAGCTTGTATAGGATAATGGTTAAAGTTTTGGTGGCGAGGTTACGTAGAGTAATGCCTTCTTTAATTTCTAGGAACCAGTCAACGTTTGTGAAAAATAGATAAATGACTTAACATATCCTAGTAATTAATGAAATTATGGACTTAGCCAAAAGAAATTAAAGTAGTTTTTTGCTCATAAAGTTTGAGTCGAATCGTGACCAACACATGACTCCAATCACAACTTGTTTTATTTGAATCATGCATTGCGCTTGATTCGAATCACAATAAAATGGGTTTCTATTTAAGTGTGGATCTAGTTCCACATTACTTTGTCACTTGAATCAAATCCCCAAGTGTTCTTGACTCGAATCAAACATGATTTTTTGACTGTTTCTGTGCTTCATCTCCAACACCTATAAATCATTTTTTACTCTCAAACCTTTCATAATGTAAGAAAACACATTCATTCATTGATGATTTGAAAACTCACAAACCACTTGTTCTATCATTTTTTTTTGAATCTTTCTATAACAAATGCACATGATTTCTTTCATCTTTTGTCTCATTAGTTTTCCATTGTTGCATGGATTCAAATCTTATTTTGGAAGATTCGTGTTTGATTGAGGATATTCATTTTGAATTTAACATTTCTTTGCAGTTTTGTTTAATATTTCAGAGGCTTGTAAGAGTGTGTGGTGTTATGATTGGTTGTGATAATTCTAGTGAAAACGAACAAGGTTCTTCTCTATAAGTTGACCTTAGTAGTGTTGTGTGGAAGCCTACAAACAGGATAGTGAACTTTTGTTCTCAAGAGGACTGACGTTGGACCAAATGCTTAGGACAACGTGTACAAATAGTTTGTGTAGATAAAAAATTCCAGGGACGGATGTCAGACATGATGTACAAAACATTATATACCAGAAAGTATAAACTAGTTACACAACCAAGTTATGACAAATTAACGTATACAAGATGATGAAGCAATAAAGAAATAAAGAACACAATAATTATTAACTCATTTTAGTGTAAACCATACCTACACCTATGAGCACTCTATCCAAGAAACAAAATTCACTCATCTATAGAATTATTACAAAGTGTCTTAGATGAATAAACCATTTGTTCAATGTCCCTCTTCTTAATTCTACCATGGTGTTTTTCGATTTAGGACTCCATATAAATATGAGAATCACCTCTCACCTTTTCTCAATCACTAATACCAAGTGATCAACATTAATAAACACAATAATGAATGTTGAATGCAACTCAACTAAACTAAATCAACTACTATGCTTTATGAATGAAGCAATAGTGTAATGTACATAAATATTTTATTCTCAAGCTTATAGAATTGTATTTTGGAACAAAGTTTTACAACTCATTAACTAAAATAAACTATATGCCCTAAGATATTAATTCAGGCGCTAGAGTGGTGCATAACATTAACTCAAACAAAGACTAATAAATAGAAACCCTAAACCAAAAAGTTTTCCAAAGATGCACACCTCAAACTCTAGGTTTGAGTATCTTTATATATCAATGTTAACTCGCAGATTTTCTCCTTAAATAAGATCACGTCCAGAAATATAGAGGATTTCGTTTTAATTTTCTCCATATAATCGTACAAAAGATATAATTTGTTTTTAATTCAAATTCAAATTTAAATATCCATTTAAATTAGATTGATCTCACCCAATCTTTAACAAACACATCCACATAAATACATTGTTATAACTAAATCTGATTAAGATCAATCAAATATTTCTCACCTAACAACATCCATCATGGCCTGCTGACAAGGGCCAAATGTTATACTGTACACATGCTTAAACATCATGTTCCACATGTTGCACCAAAACATCCAAAATAACTTTCTTCCTCTAAATATTCTTTGTAGAGTTAATCTTGGATTAAATAAATATGAACCAAAACTTCCTTCAAAGAAAATCCAGTCAAATCTTTTTTGTGTAAATAAAATTCAAATCTTTTCCAAATTGATTTTGATTAACAAAACAAACTTCTTCCAAGAGAAAACTTCTGCATGTGTTGAAATCTGAAAATTATCAGAACCCAATCCTTACACCAAGATGTCACACAGTATGTGTTGGACATCTTGTTCAACAAGTAGCTTATAACCATATCTTTATGGTTGGCACTTTAGTAGAAACTTGGAATGAAAAAATCTTCTTAGGAAGAAACACAATCACGCTTAGATTTCTTCATGAAATCTAACTAACAGACTAAGGCCAGATGCTGGAACATCTTGTTCCACATGTTGCCTCAATACAAAATACATCTTGTACATATATTGTTTTACCTAATGCAGTAAATCACATAGAACAAAAATATCCCCATTGGAAAATTTTGGCTAAAGAATCTTACAAGATATGATCTTCAAGAAGTAGCACACCATAAAAGAGAATATCAGAACAACAACAGAAGTATCACACAATAGAAATTATGCAAGGTGATTTCTATACACACCACATCAGAACATCATGCTAGAGCATCTTGTCCCACATGATCATTTCTTCCCCTTTTACCATAATTTGGAAAAGGTACGGAAAGAAAAGCAAGAATCTGTATGATCCATAACAAAGGCTTAAGAGGAACAACATCCAACCAGACCAGCAAACAAAGTAGCAGAAACACATATTAGTAGCATATTCAGAAGTCAAATGGTTTGCTAAACACAACAATGGTCTATAAAAGTCAGCCATGCAATCACAATGCCATTCATGCATGTGCACATACTTAGTAGTCAGTAGACAAAATTCAGAAGCTAGTACTAACACAGAAAGAAATCAACACACACAGTCACACAGAGTTGAAGGCCACATGCTTCATCATGTTTGCACACACCAAGTCAAAAAAAGTAGTAACAAACGCACTGATTCATACTATGCACACAAGTTATTAGTGTAACATAAAATTTAATTAGTCTTTGATTTATTTATTTATTTATTTTAATTTATTAAATTATTTTATATGATTTATGATGTGTTTGGCCTATGTCGGCATTTGTGGTGAATTATGATTAATTAATTAGTTTTGGTGGGATTTAATTGATTAATTAATATAAATTGATAGAGCAGTAAACATTGGGGGTAAGAAGTGAAAATAATAGAAACTGAGATGTTTAGTAATGAAGAGTTTATGTTTAGTTGGACTAAGAGTTTAACTTTTACAAAAATTAACCAGGTTAGTGTATATTTTAAGAGAAATATAAAATAAGGGTTTTTAGAGCATTTGTCAGTAAATGTGAAAGAGAGAAGAAGGGAGCAAAGTAATCGGAGAGCTAGGGTTTTGAGAGAGGAGACCTTAGGCGCTTGTGCTTTTGCTGATTTTATAAGATAAGTGGGGGATTAATCATCTAAGGGTGTCTTAATCATGAAAAGGGTATTGAGGTTTCCCTTAACCTCCAATAGGATTTTCTTCCTTTTCCTTTTGATTGGTTATTTGATGAATTATATGAATGTGATGTTGTTTTTATGCAATGGATTGATTGAAATTCGTGCTTTGTAAATGTGGTGATTATTGTTTATGTTAAAATGTTCATAAGCATGATGTTTGGTATGAAATTAAGGGTTTTATAACATGAATATAATCCTGAAATTTGTGATTAATCAATAGAATAACATGTTAAATTAATGGAAAATAACATGCTAATATGTGTTAATCATGTATACATCGATTTTGGGCTGTTTGGAGATGTTTAGAATTGAGTTTGAGGTGTTTTGAAGGTTCTGAAATGGCATAACACGTTGTTGCTTATGTTAACTAAGTGACAGACGTCACCTACATGACGACATGGTTGCCATGTGTGTTGAGACGTTGACGGGAGTCAACTATTTGATGGGGAGACTGTCATGGTTTCCAAGCAAGCGTAGAGTATTGACAATCGTCATAGGGGTGACGGTTGAGGGAAATGGGTGATGATGGGCTACTCACCATCGTGTCAGTGGGTGAGTTTTGGCATGTTAAGTTGGATTTTTGGTGTGGTTTCGTCGTGCGGTCAATGATTGGATCTTGTTTAGCGTATTTTGACGAATACTAGTTGGTTAATTGAATTATATAATTAATCGATCATTGTTATACTATGCATAAATGAGTATTATGTGTAATTGTGGATATATGTTCAATGCGTGAATATATGTTGTGAAATGTATGTATGATTGTGAGTTATTGTTCATGCTTGTTTGCAAATTGATGAGATGAGTGATTGACAGTGAGAACTAATCGTGATGCATTGAATGCACGATTAATTACATTCATAATGGGGTTGTAATCATTGATATGTTGTTGTTGTTACATGATTGTTTACCGTTAGAATGAGGCTATATTCATTGATGTGTTGTTGTCATTACATTGCAAATAGTTCATCTCCTTATGTTCTTCTTGGTGACATTTTTAAACAAGTGAACAAAAATTCGTTTTCAAAATATTTGTGGACTTCTAATGGTGATATGATTGTGATCTTACCTGATCAGGAGGGCCTTCCAAGGATTTGAAGACTGGGCCAGAGAGTAAGGTGAGTGAGGGGGTGTACCTGCAAGGTGCTCCAATGCTTAAGTCAGAAGAGATACAGAATAAGGTTATCTTAGAGTAAGTTAGAATACCTGACCCTTTGCTATGAAAGGGTATTTATATTGAGCCCTCAGCGCTGGGCCAAGGCTCCAAATGGGCTGGATTTAGCTAAGCCCAAGGAGGAGCTGCCAGGGGACGCGTAAGAAGCGTGAAGACCTAGACCAAAGGTCTATCCCCTGGTCCAACTGCCCCTATCCCTACGGAGATAGTATAGGGGAGTTGGGTGACGTGTCAGATGAGGTGGCAGACGTGGTTCTGCCCGACATGGTTCATGTGCCCGGGATACAGGCAGGTGATATGTGGATGAAGACCAATGGATGGGGGACGTGCTCCTTGCCCGACATACAGTAGAGTTGTCGAGGAGATCTCCCTTCGACGTGGGTGGAAGGACCTTTTCCCGACGCATTCGTGTGCCCGGACGTTTGGGCCTGTACCCGACGAGCATTGGGCCATGCCGTGCATATCGTCATGGCCCAGTCCAGAACAGGAGCCCCCCAAGTCGAGTCTCTGAGTCAGAGTGATGACTTATATTGCAGCTGGGGTTCCCCGTGTTGAGGGAGAGATGCGGTAGTTCGGCATGGGAGGTTATAATAGATTTGCTCGCGGGGCTCCTCTTTCCACGGTAGTGTCGGGGATGGAAAGTGATCGGTGGGTATGCATCTTCCTCGTAACGGCCGAGGGCTCGACGCGGGGATATGGCGTCTTGATGAGTCGGGGAGATGGACAGATGCCCGGTGTCGTTTCAGTTTCTTTTTTTTTTGGTAGACGTGTCTCAGACTTAATGGCGTCGCTTCGTTTCGTGTGCAAAGACGGCGTAGGCAGTAGGCAATTATGACCTAGCGCGTTGGCCCACGCGCCAGGGATTATAAAAGGAAGTTGAGTGGCTTCATTTTCACTTTTTCGCTCCTACGTTCACCGGAAGTTCTGAAGATTTCTCCTGTGTCTGCTCGCCTGGCCGTCTGAACTGCCGCCTCCGCCCGTCTTGTTGCCTGAAACACCGTCCCTGCCCATGCGCCACCGTCTATTTTTCAACTTCAATATGTCAGGTACCACTTTGCTTCCGTAATCCATCATTTTCCTTTCTGTTTTATGTCAAATGTCTACAAATGTATGTCATATTCGTAGTATGTGGTTAGATTTGACTTAGGAATAGTAAACTAGATTGTAGATGGACTATAGATGGTAGAAAATAGGATTAGGGTTATACTGTCCCGGGCAAAAATTACATATGTCGGGCAATATTTGCATAAGCTGTATGAATTTTCTGCCCGGTCTCTTAAGAACGTGCGTGTTCTTTGTGTTGATCACAGTTAGTGTCCCTTGCTGCTACGCCCTTTCACTTGACCTGCGGTGGAAGGGTGGATTTGATATGACGTCGAATTCACTCTTTCTGTCTGCGTTTCAGGTGCTACCGGGCGTTTACGACCGAGGGGGGAAGATTCCGGGTCCTCAACTGAAGATGCGGCCATCGCCCGCCTACCTGTAGGGGATGGGAGTGTCAGGGATGGTACCGAGCACGCCTCATCTTCCGGGCAGGTCGACCTCTCCTGGGTTGCGGATGAACCTTTGGAGGAGGAATCATATTTCTGTGACGAGGCTATCCCTGCTTACGCCATGGTCGAAAACATAAGTCGGGAAGATCCGCCGAATTGGTATTGTTGTGCCCCCAAGGAGGAGGACCGTATATGCCATCATTTCCCGGGGAAGCAGTTCACTAAGTACGAGTTCGCTTTCCGGGAGGCGGGGATCAGACTGCCCTTCAATTCCTTCCAAATGTCGATTTTCAAATGGCTTCGGCTGGCGCCGTCCCAACTGCATCCCAACGCTCTCGCCTTCATGCGGGCATTCGAGTTGGTCTGTCGCTTCCTCGGCATCGGGTGCACTCGATCCCTCTTCTTCCACGTCTTCCACCTCCAGCGGTCCGGCCTCCGCGGGCGCCATAGTTGGGTTTCTTTTAAACAGCCCGTGCGCCTGTTCAAGACGTACGTGGACTCTGCCCGTCACTTCAAGGGTCGTTGGTATGTGGTGAGACCGATCACCCGTGCCGCCCTTCACTCCCTGTACTATTATCAACGAGCATCAAACGGGGAGGAGAAATTGATGTCGAAGATACCGCTGAGGTGGCAGCGTGATCATTTCGACCTCTCCACCGCCCACTATAGGATCAAGTATGCGATGCTCGGTGTCGAGGATAGGCTTGCGTACAAGAAGCTGATTGATTACATATAGAGTTTCAGTTTGGGGGTCTGGGCGAATCGACAGGGCGTGCCCTATCTTGACGAGGCCGGAGCGCCAATCACTGAGACGCGCTATATTAATACAAAGGCCTTGCTCGAGTGTGGGACCGAGGAGGAGGCTCTAGCATTATTGAGTAGGCAGATTTTTCTTAATCTTTTATTTTTGTCTATGTTTCCGCTCGCTAATGTTTGTGTGTAATGTTTCGCAGGTGCCATGCCCAGTACGCGTGATCGAGTCCTGAAGCTGGCCAACCAGGCCGGTGCGGCTGATCGAGTGCCGAAGAAGAAAAAGAAAACTGTGGCTCGTGTTCTGGTGACCGCTGCTGATGCTGGGATCGGGACTTCGAACACGACAAGCTCGACCCCTTCCTCTCCTCCTCGGGTGTCTCCGATAGACATTCCTGATAGTCCGTCGCCATCGGCCTCTCCTCTCCACAAACGGAAACGTCCGGCGGGGACTCTTTCGAGGTCATCCTTGGGAAGTCCGGGTGGACCGGGCAGCTATTTGTTACCTCCCTGCTATGTGGAGCGGGCGTTCTTCAAAGCCGAGGATGCGATCGCTGTGCCGGCGCCTGAGGCCAAGGCTATCCTGGACCAAGAAGCTGGTGCCCGACGTAAGGAGCTGGCTCGGGACCTGGCAGCTGTTATCCGGGTGATGGAGACGGCCATGGTCTTGACTGATACCTCGGTCTCCACTGCCTCCCTGGAGGATGCTCTCGTGCAGGTTCGGTCGGAGAAGGACAAGCTGTCCAAAGACCTGTCGGACTACAAGGAAGAGCATCAACTGCAGGAGGGGCTGGAAAAGAAATTGGAAAAGGCAGAACAAGAGCGGGACCAGCTGAAGGCAGCCAAGGTGAGCTTGGAGGAGCAGGTGGCCGGGCACCAGAAGCTGATCGAGGACAATGCTGGACTGCGGGCTCAGCTTGAGTCTCTCGAGGAAAAGGTCCGTCCTTTGGCTGATGAGACCGAGGAGGAGCTCGCCCTTGGTTCCCGTGGTGAGCTGCTGGGGCACATACGCTCTCTCAACCAGGACCTCGTGGCCGTTTTCAAGGAGGGTTTCGATAATGCCGTCGAACAACTGAGGCTTCTGAATCCTGAGTTGGTGACGGAGGGGTCGACCCATAATTATTGCGTCATGGGGAGAGAGATCGTCTGCCCGTTTGAAGCTGAGGAGGAGCTGGAGGATGACGAAGAGGAGGTGGAGGATGTTGAGGATGTGCTCCGGGCGGAGACTTGATTATTTTTCTTTTTATTTGTTGTTTTTGTTATGGCCTACGTGCCTTGTTGTGTGGCCTGCGTGCCCTTCATGTATTTTGGCCTGCGGGCATGTGTAATATGGCCTTCGGGCGTACTTGGCCTCGGCCGTTGTTATATTATTTTAAATATATGAATGTTTTCTGTTGTCAATCATTGTGTTCGTGTATGCGTTATATTTGCTTTTTATGAATTTATACTCTGCTCGACCTCGTTAGTTTCCTCGGTTTAGGGAACCGACGAAGTGTCGGACTTTGTGTCCGTTGGGATCGAAGCCCGGGTTCGTTGTTCGGACTCTGGCCTCGAGGCTTGGGCTCTCCCATCGCGAGCTGGGTGCCCTGCCTGCCGTGGTACTTCGACGTTAGGTCTCGATTGAGATCCCAATCGTCGGGGAGGGTTGTGTTCGCTATGTGGCCCGGTTCGTCCCCAGGTCTTGCGGTTCCTCTTTGGGATTTTGGAGACGAAGAGCGTGGTCGTACCTCTCACGTCTCCCCATAATACATCTAACTGTAATATTGTCTAAGTTTTTCTGCGTTCCATGGTCGAGCGAGTTCTTCCCCTTGTAGGTTTTCTAGGTAATAGGCCCCGTTGCTCGTCTTGTCGCGGACGCGGTAGGGGCCTTCCCAGTTGGCGGCCAGTTTGCCCTCTTTTGGGTTTTTCTGGTTTCTTCTGAGGACCAGGGTGCCGACCTGGAACTCTCTTATTATGACCTTCGCGTCGTGGCGTAGTGCTATTTTTTGTTTGAGGGACATTTCCCTTAGGGCTGCTTCGGAACGGATCTCTTCGACTAGGTCGAGCTCGGCTCTAAGGGTCTCGTCGTTCATTTCCTCGTCTAGGGGCTCTTCTATCCTCCTCGTTGGTTCCCGTATTTCCACCGGGATGACTGCTTCGGTGCCGTAAGTCAGTCGGAATGAGGTATCCCCGGTGGTGGAGTGTGGTGTCGTGCGGTAAGCCCATAGGACGCTATGTAGTTCCTCGACACATGCCCTTTTCGCCTCGCCGAGTCTTCGTTTAAGGCCACGTAAGATTACCCTGTTGGCCGCCTCCGCTTGCCCGTTCGTCTGTGGGTGTTCGACAGACGTGAAATGCTGTTTAGTACCTAGGCTGGCGACGAAGTCCTGGAATCCTCCGTCCGTGAATTGTGTCCCATTGTCCGTGACGAGGGCTTGGGGTACGCCGAACCGAGCGAGGATGTTGCGTTTAAAAAACCGAAGAATGTTCTGTGCGGTTATTTTAGCTAATGCTTCTGCTTCAATCCATTTCGTAAAATAATCCACCCCGACGATGAGGTATTTATTCTGGTACGATCCGGTGACAAAAGGTCCGAGGATGTCCATGCCCCACCATGCGAAGGGCCACGGGGAAGACAGTGATTTTAGGTCATTCGGGGGTGCGAGGTGCATGTCGGCGTGTCGCTGGCATTTGTCGCATTTTTTTACGTGTTCCTTTGAGTCGTTTTGCATGGTCGGCCACTAGTAGCCTGCTCGGAGGGCTTTTCGTGCGAGCGATCGCCCGCCGAGGTGTTGAGCGTTAATCCCCCGGTGTATTTCTCCGAGTATGTCGGGAACTTTCTCTTCCTCGACACACTTGAGTAACGGGATGGAGAACCCTCTACGGTAGAGTTTACCTTCGAGGAGTACGTATGAGCATGCCCGTCGTTTGGTGGTGGCCGCCTCCTTTGGGTCCACTGGGAGTTCATCTTTTGTTAGGTAATTGTAGATGGGCGTCATCCAACAGTGAGCATCCCCGATCGCGTTGATCTCGAATGGAGGAGGTAGTTTCTCGATGCTAGGTCGAGGAAGGATTTCTTGAATTACGGATTTGTTTCTGCCCTTTTTCCTCGTCCTGGCTAGTTTTGAGAGGATATCTGCCCGTGTATTGTGCTCGCGAGGTACGTGTTGAACCTCCCACTTCTCGAATTTGTCAAGTTTTTCTTTGACAAGGGACAAGTATTCGACGAGGTTGTCTTTTTTGGTTTGGTATTCTCCTCGTACTTGTGATGCCACGAGTTGGGAGTCTGTGGATATTTTCACTTCTTTTGCTCCTAGGTCCTCGGCTAATCTCAGACCGGCGATAAAAGCCTCGTATTCGGCCTGGTTGTTCGACGTCGGGAAAACCAGTGCTAATGAGACCTCGATCAGGATCCCATCCTCATTCTCGAGGATGATCCCGGCTCCGCTGCCCGATATGCTGGAGGCGCCGTCGACGAAGATCGTCCACTTGTGGGCTCCGTCCGCCGGTGTTGGGCAGTGGGTCATTTCCGCGACGAAGTCAGCCAGTGCTTGGGCTTTCAAGGCCTTTCTATTTTCGTATTGTATGTCGAATTCGGAGAGTTCCAGTGACCATTTGAGCATTCTGCCGGCCATATCTGGTCGCCCGAGTAACTGTTTGATCGGCTGGTCGGTCCTTACTCTTATCGTATGTGCGAGGAAGTAATGACGTAGCCTCCTCGCCACATTTATGAGGGCCATGGCGACCTTTTCGATTTGCTGATATCGGAGCTCAGGGCCTTGGAGTGCTTTGCTCGTAAAATAGATGGGTTTTTGTCCCTCGTCGGTCTCCCTTATTAGAACGACGCTGACGGCCTCGGTCGCCACGGATAGATATAGGTATAGAGTTTCCTTTTCCAATGGTTGTGATAAGACTGGGGGTTCGGAGAGAACCTTTTTCAAATGGAGTAATGCTTGCTCGCATTCATCGGTCCAGTCGAAGCTGGCCTCTTTGCGAAGGAGTCTAAAGAATGGCAGTGTGTGCTGGGCGGATTTGGCGATGAAACGGGAGAGTGAGGCGAGCACTCCATTGAGGGATTGGATTGATTTCTTGGTCCTCGGGGTTGGAAATTCTGAGAACGCCCGACATTTGTCGGGGTTGGCTTCGATCCCCCTTTCGGTGAGGTAGAAACCCAGGAATTTTCCTGCCCGTACCCCGAACGTGCATTTTTCAGGATTGAACCTCATTTTGCATTGCCTCGCCTGCTCGAAAACTTTGGTTAGGTGTCGAGCATGCGTAACCTCCTCGTGTGACTTGACGATCATGTCGTCCATGTATACTTCGAGCATGTCCCCTATTTCTTCCTTGAAGACTTTGTTCATCATGCGTTGGTACGTGGCACCGTCGTTCTTGAGCCCGAACGGCATTACGTTGTAATAGTAATTGCCCGTTGGGGTCATGAATGCTGTGTGTCTCTTGTCTGTGGGCGACATAGGGATTTGGTTGTATCCACTATATGCGTCCATGAAGGACAAGAGTTTAAAACCTGGAGAATTGTCTACGAGCATATCTATATTAGGGAGGGGAAAAGCATCTTTCGGGCAAGCCCTATTAAGATCAGTATAATCAACACACATACGCCATTTTCCATTATTTTTCTTAACGAGGACTACATTAGAGAGCCAGGTTGTGTACTGGGCTTCAGAAATAAAATTTGCCTCTAAGAGGTCTTTTACAGCTCGTTCGGCAGCCTCCGCCTTCTCGGGGGACTGTTTGCGCCTACACTGTGCTACGGGCTTGACTGCCCGATCTAAAGCTAGCTGGTGACACGCGATCTCAGGATCCAGCCCGGGCATTTCTGCGGCATTCCAGGCGAAGAGGTCAGAATTCTCTTTGAGGCATGCCACGAGCTTCTCCCTTGTTCCCTCGGGCAGTCCCTTGCCTATCTTCACTGTCCTGTCTGGATCGTCCCCGAGAGGAATGAGTTCGAACTCTCCGTCGGGTATTGGTCGGACCTGGTGTTCAAGAGATCGTTCCTCGGTGGGTTTACCTTCTTCGGTTTCGTCTATCCCAATGCGACAGTCGAGGTCGATGGAGTTAACTCCCCGGGCAGGATCCTCGGTGCTGAGTTTTTTGTTGTTGCTGCTATTCTTTGTGTTGACCATGGCCTGTCCTTTTACCGCAGCGTCGTAGCACCGTCGGGAAGCTTCGATGTCACCGTGGATGGTGACCACGCGACCCAATTTGGTGTAGTATTTCATCTTCAGGTGGACGGTGGATGGGACCGCGGTGAGTTCGGCCAGTGTCGGGCGTCCAAAGATGCAATTGTAAAGGGATGGACAGTCCACGACCAGGAATTGGATCTTGATTTCCCTGGCCGTTTCCTGCTCCCCGAAGGTGACGAGGAGCTCGACATATCCCCACGGTCTCGTTGTTGCTCCGTTGAATCCCTGGAGGTCGGATCCGACGTAGGGGGCCAGGTTGGTCTTGTCTAATTTCAGAGTCTTGAAGAGGTGGACATACATGATATCCACCGAGCTGCCCTGATCGACCAGGATGCATCTGACGTCGAACTGGGCCATCTTTGCTCTGATCAACAGTGGGATGCCCGAATTCGGGGATCCGCCCGGAAGTTCCTCCAGGAAGAAGGATATTGGGTTGGATTTACCCCGATATTTTGTCAGCGTTGCCTTTTGCTCGGGGGCAGTCAGTAGGAGCTCGTCGAACTTGCGTTTGACCGAGAGGGCAGCGGCTTCACCGTTAATTCCTCCACCTGATATCACCAGTGCGGTTGGGAAATCTTCCCAGGGGCTGAGTGCAGTGATTCTACCTTCGGGCAATGGCTCGGGGAGGAAGAAATCTTCCGGGCGTGACACACAGAGGGCCACTTGGTAAGGAGAGTTGTCGGGGGGTGTTTCTTCCCGGGGTCTCTTCTTCTCTGCCTCGTCATGTCTGGGGGTTTCGTTCTTCCTCGTATACTGTTTTAAGTGCCCTTCTTGGATTAAAATCTCTATTGCATCCTTCAGGTGGACGCAGTCTTCGGTCACGTGCCCGTGGCTCCTGTGGAACCGGCAGTACTTAGATTTGTCGGTGTGAGGCTTTGGCGCAGATGGTTTTGGGAACCTGACTCTACCCTGTTTAAATTCAGAGTTGATGCACTCCGCGAGGATGCGCTCTCGAGGAGCTGTCAGTAAGGTGTACTCGCTGTATCGGCCTGCGGGGCCTCTTCCCTCTCGGAGCTCGCGAGGTCTTTCTTCCCTTCGCTTGTCCCCGTTGCGACGGGGGATGTTTGGGTCCTCGCGTTTGGAATGCTCGGTATCCCCAGCATTACGGCCGCTGCGGGCGTTATGTGCTACCTGTTTTTCCTCATATCTGATGTAGGCCTGGGCTTTGTGCAGAAGTTCGTTCAAGGTGCGGGGAGGCTCGATCCCGACGGCTCTGCTAAGTTCACTGCCGGGCAAGAGTCCTCTCTCGAGGAGGTACTTCTTCATGTGCTCGGTGGTATCCACCTCGACAGCTTCTTGGTTGAATCGCTCGATGTACGAGCACAGTGTTTCATTCTTCTTCTGCACTATGGCTTCAAGGGTCGCCTCAGTCTTGGGATGACGACGGGAAGTCGTGAAGTGCCTGGTGAACATAGACCTCATGACTCTCCAAGATGTGATGGATTCGGGAGCCAAGCTTTTGTACCAAGCCATGGCCCCTTTCCTGAGGGTTGTTGAAAACAGTCGGCATTTGAGATGACCGGTGATATCATTGCGGTAGTCGAGCATTGCATTGACGTTGTCGACGTGGTCGTCGGGATCTGTAGTCCCGTCGTACACAGCTAGATTGGGCGGTTTCTCCATGCCTTTGGGGAGCGGGGCTTCCATTATTGCCCGAGACAGGGGGGCAGTGCAAGTCTTCCTCGTCGCTCCTTAATGGAGATAATTCATTGTTGTCGGGGCTGCGCCCGCGCCTTGGTGATGTTCCTGCTCGATCGTTGTCACGACGGGCGCGTGCCCTGCTGACGTGAGGTTCGGGAGAGCGATGCCCGCGCTTCTTTTTTGGCTCTAGACGTTGCTGTGTCCTCCTCTCCTGCTGGGGTCGGGCCTCTTGTCGCTCGGCTTCGAGGGCCATGATTCTTTCGTGCTGCTGGTAGAGCATAGAACCGGCCTGGTTGAGGGCATTCACCATGGCAATCATTGTGGCGTCTCCTTCAACGGGAACAGGGATGGGATGAAATGTCTCTGCCCCTTGGTTTTGGGTGTGAGAGACATCCCCGTTGTTTTGAGGTTCTGGAGACGGGGTAGATGGACGACCGTCTCGAGCGTCTGCTTCATGGGGCTGCGGGCCATCGTCCATAGTGTAGTCGACAAGGGGACGGCTGCGCTCGCTAGATTGTTCTGCGGCCATGTTGGAAGGACAGAAATGGATGAGCTTTGATCTTCTGTTGATGAAGACGGGGATAGCTAGTTCCCACAGACGGTGCCACTGATCTTACCTGATCATGAGGACCTTCCAAGGATTTGAAGACTGTGACAGAGAGTAAGGTGAGTGAGGGGGTGTACCTGCAAGGTGCTCCAATGCTTAAGTCAGAAGAGATACAGAATAAGGTTATCTTAGAGTAAGTTAGAATACCTGACCCTTTGCTATGAAAGGGTATTTATATTGAGCCCCCAGCGCTGGGCCAAGGCTCCAAATGGGCTGGATTTAGCTAAGCCCAAGGAGGAGCTGCCAGGGGACGCGTAAGAAGCGTGAAGACCTAGACCAAAGGTCTATCCCCTGGTCTAACTGCCCCTATCCCTACGGAGATAGTATAGGGGAGTTGGGTGACGTGTCAGATGAGGTGGCAGACGTGGTTCTGCCCGACATGGTTCATGTGCCCGGGATACAGGCAGGTGATATGTGGATGAAGACCAATGGATGGGGGACGTGCTCCTTGCCCGACATACAGTAGATTTGTCGAGGAGATGTCCCTTCGACGTGGGTGGAAGGACCTTTGCCCGACGCATTCGTGTGCCCGGACGTTTGGGCCTGTACCCGACGAGCATTGGGCCATGCCGTGCATATCGTTATGGCCGGTCCAGAACAGATTGTAATGGGTGTTTGAATGAAGGTTTGTGTCGGATTACTTATTATTTTGAGTTAATATTCTAAAACTTAAAAATATGTTAATGATAAATATTTTTTATATTTAAAAATAATAATTTTTTAAAATCCTCTCCTTTTCTACCCTTCAAACTTTAAGAGATTTAACTTTAAGAATATAGATCCATTGTTGATGAGACAATTTATGTCCCACTATAATTTCATACCATACTTCATTTATCTTAAAGATTTGTCTTAATTCCATATTTTTAATGAATCATTCAAACAAAAAACATATTGATTTAAAAAAATATGAAATAGAAAAGGTGAGTGTTCAGTGTATTCCATACTTGAAAATTAGCTTCAACCCACTCATATTATTCTCCCAATTTTATCAATATTTTAATTCAAGAATTTTGGATTCTCTTTAACTAAATGTTAGTAGTACTCGTGCCAAGCTCAAAGTTGATGCTAAATCGAGTATTGCAAACATTTTCAATTTTTAAAATAGATGGCTACAACACATTCTCTTTTGTTTGATTAATACAATAATTTATTTTGATTAAAATTTTGGAATTCACAATATTTTAATATTCATATAACTATAAATAAATATAGTGACTATAGTGAATTTCTTTTGGGAATCTTTGTGCAAATTTTAAAGTCAACGCGTCAAATTTTCTTTCGGTATGTCATTTATAATTTTATTTAAATAAAATATAATTACATCAAATTTTAAAAATGGTATAATATACCAATATAATTTTTAAAATTATGAATATCTAAAAAACATTATTCTCAAATATAATACCTTGACTCAACCAATTTGAAAATCAAGTCAATTTCTATATCTTTTTCGATAAGAAGAAATAAAAATGGTATAAAATAAAAAGTTAAAAAATAACTAAAAAAAATTAAAAATACGAAAAGTAATAACTATAAGTATCGGTTTTTGATGATTTTTAAAAATTAAAATCGAAAACTAAACCTAACCACATCGATTTTTATCGGTTTAATTTTATTTATTTATTTTAAATATTTTTATTTTTGATTTGGTTTAATTGATTTTTTTTTATGATACACTTACACGTCTGTAAGTTTATCCGGTATATTACTGTTTCCATAAACAAGAAAGAATATTTTATTACTATCTATCTCTTGTTTCTTATCCATATAGAGAAATCAACATTTTCTCTCACTTCATAAAATAATATTTTTCTCGTTTTTATCCATCATTTCAATTGCAAGTGGCTCTATAAATTTCAAACAACCAGTACTGTGTCCACAGAGAAAACAAAGCAGTTTCAGATTGAGATTGAGATCAGAGAAAAGTGATGGTGATTCATAGATTAGAACTATGCATAAGTATGGTTAGATTGGCCATAGAGTTTGTTATGTCAGTTGCAGAAACGGTTGTTATTGTTCAAGAAAGAAACACCGACCATTTCGTTCCGGTCAACCGTGGAAATATTCCGCTTCCGTTTTACGGTTATCTTCGTTGATGATTTCAGTCCAGCTTCTTCTTATGTTTTTTTTTTTTGTAATTTCTGTTCTTGAATTTCATAAATCTCTGTATATATAGTTTAGGTGAGTAGAAAATTTTCCGTTTTGGTTTGCATCATGTTTTATTTGATGCAAAACTGTGTAAAGGAAAATTGATAATACCCATGTTTTTAGGGTTTGATTCCAAGATTATGATGCAAAAGTTATGTTGAATATGAATGAATGAATTGATTCAGATATTTTTTATTTTTTATTTCTTCATTTGTTTTGTTGTGTGTGGGCCCTTTTTGAGAAATCTATGGGTTGAGATTCGGAAAAATAAATTCCAATTTTCTTTGTATTTTGTACGCACAACAGAAATGGACATAAACAATGCTCTGTTTTTATATCTTGTTTTTTTTCTAATAAGTTTAATGGAGATAGAAAGTGAGACAGTATTTTACATTGTCAGTGTCAGAGATACGTAAAAAAGTTTATACTATATTTTAAACTTTTGATGGATTATCCATTTTCTCACAGTTTTACCGCGTATAGTGGGATAAATATCATTATTAGAATATAATGTAAAATTAATTTATATTCTGTGTGTCAATTTTTTCTCTTTTTTAATACTCATTTTTATTATAAAAAATAATAATTTTTTTTTGAAAAAATAATTTATTTGGATTTAATTTAATTTAAATATATTAATTATTCAACAAATTTAAAAAAATAATTTTTTATTATATTAAGAATCAGATATAAAATATATTTTTTGTTAACGATTCTTTTTTTTTTTTTTTGACAGAAAAGAGCTTAATGCATTTCATTAATAATTAAATTCCGTATACATATAGGTGTATCATAAAAACTGTGGACACTAGCAAGAGATGGAGCCACTCGTGCTAAAGCGTGAGCAACCTCATTCGCTTGTCTCCTAATGAACTCAACATGAGAATTCCTAAACAAAGATGACAATAAGCGTTTACATTCTCTGATAATGACACCAAATTCCGACTCATTTGGTACTATTATGTTAATATTATCTACCACGCTCTTAGAATCCAATTCAAACACCATATTATCTAATCCAAGCTCTTTAACCCATTTAATAGCTTGTAAGAGACCCATCGCTTCTCCAATATCAACATTCATACTAGGAGTAATCCACTCGGTCCTAGCAGCGACTAAAGATCCTTCTTCATCTCTGATACTCATACCAAATCCTACCTTATGGTTGACAAAAGAAGCATCTACATTACACTTAAGATATCCTTCAGGAGGTTTGGTCCACTTAATAATACTTGGCGTATTATTGTGATTATTTGAAGTATTCAACCGAACCATCTGAGCATTAGTCCAACCTGATAGTAATTGCGCTGCTCGCTGACATATATCATCTGAAGAATCATCCAAATTGTTCCACACTGCATTATTTCTACCTTTCCATATGCTCCAAAGAACCGTAGTGAACATAGACTGTTGATCTTTATTAATTACCTGCAGAATATTAAGGATTAAGGTGGTGAAAGAGTCTTCGACATTCAACCTTTGTTGCAAAATTGTCCACAAACCCACTTTCTCCCAACATTCCATACTCCTAGGACATAGGAAAAATATATGCTTATAACTTTCATCTTCATCCCTACATATGGCACAATAGATAGGACAATCCACACCTTTATCCCTAAGTCGTACTCTGGTAGGTATACATTTCCTACAAAGCCTCCACATGAAATTTTTGATTCTCGGAGGACTCTTCAAATTCCAGATCAACTTCCAATTTCCATCCACTCTAAGATGTGAAGTATCAATAGCTTCTCGAACACAATATCTATAAGCACTTTTAACCGAGAAGATACCATTATTCTCCAATCTCCATATTCTCTTATCAGACTGCACTACATCAAATAATGGAGTATTAAGAATTTTGTTGGCACCTGCTCCTCCAACTATAGAGTGGATCAAGTTCGGATCCCAGCTTTTACTATCGTTACTTATAATATCAGCAACTTTAAGTGAAGTCACTTCCATGATATTCGACCAAGGATTATGTAAAATTGTGTTATCATGCAACCATTTTTGTCCCCATAGAGAGATATTATCTCCAGTACCTATGCTCCATTTGTATCCACCCCTAACCACAAACTTGGAACTCCAGATACTTCTCCATACATAACTAGGATTATGACCTAGATTTGAGTCCAAAAAGTCACACTTTGGAAAGTACCTAGCTTTATAGAGTCTAGAAACAAGATTGCAAGGATTTATCATCAAATTCCAACCTTGTTTACTAAGTAGTGCATAGTTAAAAGCACTCAAACTTTTAAAACCCATACCACCATCCGCTTTGGGCATAGATAAACGCTCCCAAGATAGCCAATGAATACTTATTTTTTGATTTGCACTATGACCCCACCAATAAGCATTCATCATTTTCTCAATCTCCTCACTTAACGAAGAAGGAAGTAGAAATATACTCATAATATAGGTTGGAATGGACTGAAGTACTGATTTGATAAGTATTTCCCTTCCTGCTTGTGATAACACCTTACTACTCCAAGAGTTGATTTTCCTCCAAACCCTATCTTTTATAAACTTAAATGTAGCCTTCCTACTTTTACCAATCATGGGAGGAACACCTAAGTACTTTCCAGTCCCAAGAACTTGTTGTACTCCAAGTGTACTCGCCAAACTATTTTTCAATTCCTGATTCACATTCCTACTACAGAAAAATTCAGATTTCTGGAAATTTATAGTTTGACCAGACGCCTCTTCATATATATTCAAGATATTCTTCATCACATTAACTTCATTGATGGACGCTTTGAAGAATAGAAAACAATCATCAACAAACAATAGATGTGATATAATAGGAGCATGCTTACAAATTTTTGCTCCGTGTGATTCTCCTTTAGCTTCGGCTTTATTTATAAGAGCTGATAAACCTTCAACACACAGAATAAACAAATATGGTGATAGTGGATCTCCTTGCCTTAAACCCCTCCCAGGACTTATAGGACCAACTTTATTACCATTAACCACTACTGAATAATCAACTGTTTCCACACACATCATGATCCATCTTATCCATTTCTGACAGAAACCCATAGTAGAAAGAACATCTTTCAGGTACTCCCAGTCAATCATGTCATACACTTTGCTAATATCCAGCTTGAGAGCTATGTCCCCTTGCTTTCCTTTAGTCTTAGCTTTCATATAATGGACGACTTCAATAGCTACCATGGCATTATCCAATATAGATCTTCCAGGTACAAAGGCAGATTGATTATCTGATATGCACTTATCTAACTTCTTTTTGAGCCGATTTGCTAAAACCTTTGCAATCACTTTGTATAAAACATTACACAATGCGATTGGCCTCCAGTCCTTCATTGAAGTTTGAACCTCTCCTTTGGGAATTAGAGTAATGTTAGTCATATTAAGATTAGAAGGAAAAACTCTGTTCTCTAACCAACCACGACTAGCATTAAATATTTCCTCACCACAAGAATCCCAGAAATGTTGATAGAAACCTGGATTGAATCCATCTGGACCCGGGCTTTTATTAGCTTGCATCGAAAATGTAGCTTCTTTGAATTCCTCAATGGTGAAAGGTGTTGTCAACGTTATATTATCTTCCTCTGTTATGTGTTTGTCAATGGCCTGAAGAACTCTGTCGTGGGATGTAGGCGTTTTCTTGAAAATATCATTGAAGTAATCAAGAGCAATTTTGCACATCCCTTCATTTGTATTACTAATCTCTCCATTCTCATCAGTAAGGGAAGAAATAATATTGATTTTCTTCCTGACAGTGGCTGATATATGAAAGAACCGAGTATTAAGATCACCATCCTTATACCAATGAGTTTTTGCTCGCTGTTTCCAATAAATATCCTCCTTGACCAATAAAGTGTTCATCCGATTTTTAAGGGTTAGTAAGTAATTTACATTACCTTCCCCCATTTGGGATCTCACTCTATCAATCTTTCTGCTCAGCTTCTCGATCTCTTTTCTATTCTTATAACGGTGCTCTTTGCTCCACTTTAGCATCTTCTCCCCACACTTGTCTAACTTGGATACAATGTCATCATTTAAGTCCTTCTTCCAATTTTCAGTGACATAATCATGGAATCCCGGTTCGGTTAACCAGGCGTTTTCAAATCTGAAATCTGTATTGCGCCTTATATTATCCATATTTCCTTTGCATTTTAGGAGTAATGGATAATGCTCTGAAGATGTAGTAGACAAACAAATAGCTTTGGTATCCGGAAAGCTTGTATACCAACTACTATTGGCCATGACTCTATCAAGTCTTTCTTCAACCGCTCTATCTGTTACAAGGCTCTTAAACCAAGTGAAAAGGTACCCCTCCATGGGAATATCTACCAATCCTGCATGTTAACGATTCTATTTCAAAATAATTCATTTTTTTTGTCTTGCGTTTAAATTTAGTAACTCTTAAGATTTCACTTTTAAAATTTAAAATGAATAAGTAGAATGGGCGGTTCAAATTATCACATCTGTAGGGTTTTATTTTATTAAATTGTGGTTAAAGTAGGTTTTTATTTTATTTATTTTATAAAACGGTTTACTTTGATTGGTTGCTAAAGAATAAAAATGCGTGCCATATAAGACTTTCTTTATTTTAATTTCGATGTATTCGAAGACTTTCTCTACCCTACACCCGTCATTCTAGTAATAAATACATTAAATAAATTGCTTATGTGGTCCTTTAATTTATTCTAATGTACTAGGAAAATTTATGAAAGCGAGGATGTTGAATTTAAGCAAGAAAAACATTTATAGGGAGTTATAAATTTTTTATAAAATTTTAAATTATTCAATTAATGTTTATGATATCATAAAAATTTTAAATTTTTATATAGCATAATAGCAATCACATATATTTTTCAATATGGAAAATAATTGATGGTTGTGGTTAATAATGCAAAACAATTTTATAGTTTTAACTAGTTACTGTCATATATTCGATTAAATTATTTTGATAATTTTAAATTAATTGTATGATATGGTTGAATGGTAAATCCTTATTGTCAGCACACTATTTTTAATCTTTATATAAATTCATATCCCGAGTAGAAAAAATCAAAATAATAAATAAAGTTTTTATTCTTCAAAATAATTGAATTCTAACTAAAGTTAGATGATATTTTATTATCTCATTTAAGTGATTTTGATGTTAAGATATAAATTTTGAGTCCATTCGTATGAAAGACTTTTCACAAAAACAGTTATGAATGTATATTTTTCACCTAACAAAGTCCTACCTGCTTGTGTGGTCCTTTAATTTATTCTACTAATGTACTAGGAAAATTAATGAAAGCGAGGATGTTGAATTTAAGCAAGAAAAACATTTATAGGGAGTTATAGATTTTTTATAAAATTTAAATTATTCGATTAATGTTTGATATGATAAAAATTTTAAAATTTTATATAGCATAATAATAATCACATTTATTTTTTTAATATGGAATTTCATTTCAAAATAATTGATATGATTGTGGTTAAACCAGTTTTTATTATTTTTTTTATTTTTTTTATGAATTGAAAATCTTTTGTGCAAAAATGTAAAGAGAAAAAAAGTACTACTAATAAACATCACTTAACCAAAAATTAAAGTGCAAGAAAATTAGACAACACAGGAATTTGTTAACCCAGTTCAGTGTATAACCACACTTACATCTGGAGGCTACCAAGCCAGGAGGAAATCCACTATAAGTAATATTAATTCTAGACTTAAACCACCCAGTTTAATCTTTCACTTAATATCTACCCAATGCAATTTCTACCTAAGACACAACTTAGATATGAGTACCAACTCACTCCCCCTCAATCACACAGTGATCTTGTTTACAAGTTTAATAAAATTGAAGTCATACTTCAAACAAAACAACTTGATCTTACTTCACAGTTTCAATCAAGACACAAATACACTTTTGCTTAAAAGCTCATAAAGTGGTACAATTAAAACAACCTGCTATTAAAACACAAAACACCCTATTTGGTCTTCTTAAATTCGTACTCTATTCTGAGTGTTTCTGTTGCTTAAATAGGTGTATGGATTTTGGGCTTTCTGTAGGTTTATCCAATCCTGAAACGCATGCTGCTTCCACCTTGAATTAGGGTTTGTTACTTCCTAGATTCTAGGTGATTCAGTTCTTCTGATTATGCTGAAGTCACATAACAACTCTCCCTACAGATGCGCCTTATTCTGTTTTGTCCATCCATAATTAATTCCAGATAACTTTCCTTAATTTACTCAGTTCTGTTAGTCATTAATTAATTCTGGTAGCAGGTTTGAGATGTCACAACATCTGTTGGGACATCCTGAAAAACTGAACTTAAATCATTAACTGATACAATGTCACAACATCTGATGTGACATCCTGTAAACTGAACTTATATCATTAACTGATACAATGTCACAACATCTGATGTGACATCCTGTAAACTGAACTTATCTCATTAACTGATACAATGTCTCAACATCTGGTGTGACATTCTGAATTAAGTTCATTTACTTATACTCTGTTTGATAATGTCCCAACATCTGATAGGACATCCTGAACTGAATTCAACATTTCTTGTTGGTCAAAAATTCTGCCAATTCTAAACATCTACAAACTCCCCCTTTGGCTAATTTTTGGCTAACATATTTTTCTGGTTATCAGAGTGCAGCAGAAGTTCTTTTATCATAGTACAACAGTTCTTTTCTGTTGAGTCATGTGTGAGTTTACTCCCCCTCAAACATACATGTATTCAGTTTTGTTGCAACAAAAATTTTCATTAAAACACAGCCTTAGTTCAGAAGCAAACAGAAGTTTTTCATTAATCAGTAATTTGGATCATACATTGTTGTTGTTGTTCAGTTCTCCCCCTTGTTAGACATAAATTGGGGCCAAAGTTACTAATTCAAAATTACAATGCAGCAGTCATTACATTCTCCTCACATACAGTTTTTCACTCAGACTCCTCATAGTCAGTTTCTTCCTCTTCCTCAGTCTCCTCATCAGAAGCAGCAGCTTTCTGAGCACTTTCTTCAATCTCCAGCCTTTGGATAATCTCCTCAAGCTTCTGCTTCCTTGCATCCAGTTCTTTGCAAGTGATCTTCAGCTCAGCAATCAATGCAGCTTTGGAGATTGGAGACTTTGCCTTTGAAGGACCAGCAGATGTCCCAGAGGGAGCTTCAACATCAGCTGCATGATGACTCAAGAACAACTTATAGTGAAAGGCCAGAGGGCTTTCTCTTTTGCAAATGGAGTCCTTCTCAGTGAGGATACCAGGATACTGACTCAACATTATTCCACACAGCAAGGAAGGAAAGGCAATTGGCAGCTTAGTTGCAGATGATCCAGCATGCTTCAATGTCTGATCAAATATATAGGCCCCATAATCCAGCTTTGTTTGGGTGCCCACAGCATATATGAACCTGCCCAATCCAGTTGATATTGAGGATGTATGGTTGGTAGGGACCCAGTTTGCAGTGCCAATCCTATTCAGCATGGCATACTTCCTTGTCAGCATGCTAACTGAGAGCTTCCCCTTAACTGGCCAAGTCTTGACCTGATTAGCAGTGATAACCTTGCAAACCTAGTTATCAGTCTTCCCTAACTCATTTGGACCATCAGATTCTCTTCCAAGGTAGTGATTGATAACCCTAGGAGAGAATTCTACACACCTTCCTCTTACATATACTTTTCTAAAGTCAGCAGACTTACCATCAACACAATCTTCTTGGAGGTTGACTATGAATTCCTTGACAAGCAGCTCATAGCAAGGAGAGAAATTGGAGACAGTTTTGAAAAGGCCAGCAGAAGAGATGAGATCAATTACCTCTGTGCACTCAAGTGCATTACTGCTCAGCTCTCTTTCAAGTGCTACCCTTCTTTGATAAACAAACTTCCATCTATTCACACTTGAAACATGATGAAAGGAGATGTTGTCCAGAGGAGCTTCTGGAACAGCAGTTGATGATCTTGAGGGTGCTGGTTTCTTCTTTGGTGGAGATGTTGGGACATCTTCTTCAACATCTGAATCTGGAGGGGTGACAGATTTCCTCTTTTGTGTTTGCACCTTGCTCCATTGTTTTGTAGGACCAAAGACAACTTTAGCTTTGTCCTTCTTTGGTGTAGCTTGCTTCTTCTCAGGAGTTGCATGTCCTGCATTCATCTTTTCTTTCCTAGTCCTAAGCCTTTTAGCTATCCTAGGGTTTACAGAAGTAATGATTTCTGTATCAGAATCATGCTCTATGTTCACAACAGGAGGAGGTTGAGCAGTCTCCTCTTCAGTGGATCCCTTGTGCTGGTCCTCAGATGTTTCTTCATCACTATCAGTGGAGGCCTTTTTCTGGTCCTCGGATGTATCATCAGCATCATCAGTTGAGGTCTTTTGTTGCTCCTCAGATGTTTCAACATCTATTGGGACATCCTGTTGAGCAGGAGTGTCCTTTTCAGCCTGAGTTTGTTGTTCTTCTTGTGGAGTTGGCATGGTGTTCAGAGGTATAGATATGCCACTTACCACTCTATGTTCAGATAGGATCCTGTTTACCAGCTCCTTTATGGAATCATCCACATATTCAGAAGCTTTTGGAGTGGTGTTTGATGATGAAGGTTTCCCTTTGACTTTGCTCACAACAGGTTCCTTAGCCCTTCTAACAGTAGGGGTTCTTGGCTTTTGAGCAAGAGGAACAGTTCCTCTGATTTCGTCCATTGGAGTTGAATCCATGGGTACCACAGAAATGGGGGTTGCATGCACCACATCTTCCTTGTTGAGGATTTCTTCAGAGATGTTAGGGTTTTGGTGTTGAGCCATTTTTAGAATGTGGTGAAGAAATGGATTGAGATTGGTTGGGTTTGATGATCTCTGAGAGTTAGCTATAGCATGCAAGTTGATTTGAGAAAATGATGAGAAGATGAATAGCTGAAGGTGAGCTGATATTCTTATAAGAGCAGTTACTTGGAGAATTTCTAGGAGTGGAATACACAAGGTGCTTGACCAGACTGGTGTTGCCATCTGGTGATCATGCCACACGATGTCATATGACATGTTGGCACATCTCCATAACTGCTAAATTTCACATAAACAGATTCCCAATTTACTCCTTAGGTTTTCAAATTAGGTAGCATCCAAGGCTTTAGTAAATATATCAGCCAATTGCAGATTTGTAGCTACATGTTCCAATGAGATCACTTTTTCTTCTACAAGATCTCTGATGAAATGGTGCCTGATATCAATATGCTAGGTCCTGCTATGTTGGATAGGATTCTTTGATATGTTAATAGCACTTAAGTTGTCACAGTACAATGTCATGACATCTTGTGGGACATTGTACTCAGTGAGCATTTGCTTCATCCAAACCAACTGTGAACAACTGCTTCCAGCTGCTATATATTCAGCTTCAGCAGTAGATAATGATACACAATTTTGTTTCTTACTGAACCAAGAAATCAAATTGTTTCCTAGAAAGAAGCATCCTCCTGAAGTGCTTTTTCTGTCAGCAGCACTTCCAGCCCAATCAGCATCACAGAAGCCAGTGAGAATTGGTTTGCATCCATGAAAGTACATTATGCCATAGTCACAAGTACCATTAACATATTTCAGAATTCTCTTGACTTGGTTAAGATGACTAACTTTTGGATCAGCTTGATATCTTGCACATACACCTACTGCAAATGCTATGTCTGGTCTGCTAGCAGTCAGATATAACAAGCTTCCAATCATACTTCTGTATAGGCTTTGATCTACATTCTCACCCTTGTCATCTTTAGTTAGCTTTAAATGTGTGGGGGCATGAGTTCTCTTATGAGTAGCACTGTCCATCCTAAATTTCTTGACTATGTTCTTAGCATACTTGCTTTGGGAAATGAACATGGAGTCCTCCATTTGCTTTATTTGCAGTCCAAGAAAGTAGGTTAATTCTCCTACTAGGCTCATTTCAAATTCAGATTCCATCTGATTGACAAAATGTTTAACCATCCTGTCTGACATCCCACCAAAAACAATGTCATCTACATATATTTGAGCAATCATGACATTTCCTTCTTCATCTTTAACAAACAAGGTTTTGTCAATTCCACCTTTCCTGTACCCTTGCTTGATAAGAAAAGTAGTCAGCCTTTCATACCATGCTCTTGGAGCTTGCTTCAAACCATAAAGAGCCTTCTTTAGTTTGTATACATGATTTGGACAACTTGGATCAACAAATCCTTTAGGCTGTTCTACATATACCTCTTCATTAAGATATCCATTTAGAAAGGCACTTTTCACATCCATTTGAAATAGCTTGAACTTCAAGATACAAGCAATTCCTAAAAGTAGTCTGATTGATTCAAGCCTTGCTACTGGTGCAAAGGTTTCATCAAAGTCTACTCCTTCAATTTGTGTGTATCCTTGAGCTACAAGTCTAGCTTTGTTCTTTGTAACAACTCCTTGTTCATTTGACTTGTTCTTATACACCCATTTAGTGCCAATCACATTTATGTCATCAGGTCTAGGAACAAGATTCCACACTTCATTCCTTGTGAATTGACCTAATTCCTCTTGCATAGCACAAATCCAGTATACATCAGTAAGAGCTTCCTTGATGTTTTTAGGTTCTATTTTTGAAACAAAGCAGGAACCTGAAATCACTTCTCTTGATCTAGTGCTTACACCTCTTTTGGGATCACCAATTATCAAATCTTTGGGATGATCCTTCTGGATTCTGATGGAGGGAGGTTTGCTGGAATGTTCTGTCCTTGCATCAGTTTGAGTGAAGTCAGAATGATCACTCTTTTCTTCAGCTTCAGTTTTGCTGTCAGCAGATGTTCCAACATCTTCTGTAACATCTATAGGAGCATCATCAATTATCACATTTATGGACTCCATGATAACCTTGGTTCTAGAATTAAATACTCTATATGCTCTGCTGTTTATAGAGTATCCAAGAAAAATCCCTTCATCACTTTTAGGATCCATTTTTCTTCTTTGCTCCCTATCTGCCAGAATATAACAGTTACTTCCAAACACATGGAAGTACTTAACTGTGGGTTTTCTTCCCTTCCAGACTTCATAGATTGTGGACAAAGTTCCTTTCCTTAGAGTAACTCTGTTATGGATGTAACAAGTTGTGTTCATAGCTTCAGCCCAGAAGTACAAAGGTAACTTTTTAGCATGGATCATAGCTCTTGCTGATTCTTGAATAGTTCTATTCTTCCTCTCAACAATCCCATTCTGTTGAGGAGTGATTGGTGAAGAGTATTCATGATTGATTCCTTCTGAAGAACAAAAATCTAAGAATTTTTGGTTCTCAAATTCTTTTCCATGATCACTTCTTATTCTGATCACACAGCTGGCTTTTTCCCTTTGTATTCTTTGGCATAAGTCTTTGAATACATCAAATACATCAGACTTTTCTTTGATAAAATTTATCCATGTATACCTTGAAAAGTCATCAACCACCACATAGGCATACCTCTTACCACCAAGGCTCTCAACCTGCATAGGTCCCATAAGATCCATATGCAATAATTCCAAAACTTTGGAAGTTGTCAGATATTGGAGCTTTGGATGAGACATCTTGGTTTGCTTGCCTATTTGACATTCACCACATATTTTGCCATCATCAATCTTCAGTTTAGGAATTCCTCTCACAACTTCCATAGATATGATTTTCTTTATGCCTCTGAAATGAAGATGACCTAGTCTTTGGTGCCATAGTTTCACTTCTTCTTCTTTAGCTAAAGAGCAAGTTGAAGTGAGACTGAAGTCTTGAGGTTCCCACATGTAACAGTTGTCTTTAGATCTGGCTCCTCTAATGACAACCTTTTGTTCTTTGTTAGACACTATGCATTCAGTTTTGGTAAAGTTTACACTGTACCCTTGATCACATAATTGACTTATGCTGATCAGGTTAGCAGTTAAACCTTTTACCAGCAACACACCATCTAGTCTTGGTACATCTGGACAGTCCAAGGTCCCAATTCCCTTGATTTCTCCTTTAGCTCCATCTCCAAAGGTTACATATCTGGATGAATATGACTTTAAGTCTACTAGCAGATTCTTCAATCCAGTCATGTGTCTTGAACATCCACTGTCAAAGTACCAGTCTTCTTTAGCTGATACTCTTAGTGATGTATGAGCTATATATGCAACACCTTTCTTTGACCATTTGTGTTGAGATTTCTTTTGATACCTCTGCCCTGTGCATTGTTCATCAGTAGAGCTCCAAGGTTGTTTGTTGATCTTGTTCTTGGGCATGTAGCTTTGATCAGCATGAAAACTAGCTTTTGGTATCCATACCTTCTTGATGACCTCTGTCTTCTGCTTAAGGGGTTGCTGATCTCTTTGATGTCTATGCAGCACTTTCTTGGTAACTTTTATCTTCTGCTTAGGAGGTTGCTGATACATCTGATTTGGATATCCATGCAACTTATAACAATGAGGTTTTATATGTCCAAATCTTCCACAATGATGACATCTCCATCTTTGATACTTCTTCTTCATTATGTTCTTTTTCAGGATGTTGAGACATCTGTTGGAACATTATGTTTGACTTTGTGTTCTTTTCATGATGTTGAAGCATCTGTTGGGACATCTTGTTTGACTGTATGGACTTTGAAGTAGTTTTGCTAGAGCTAGCTTCAACCTTATGAACTTTGTTAAATCCCAGTCCACTTTTATCCCCTGAATGCTTATTGTTGTTGAGAATAACATCCAGTGTGCTTGAGCTACTGTTCAGCATTCTAACAGATTTGGACATATGTTCCAACTTGGAGTTGATAAGACTTACTTCACTTTTCAAGGTGTCAATGATCTCTAGATCACTTGCTTTTTCATCCTTTAGTTCCTCAATCTGCTTCTTTAGCTTTATACTCTCCCTGCATATTTCAGTGCTTCTTTTGACTAGTTCTCTGTATGATTGCTCAAGTTCTTCAAAAGTAAGCTCCCCATCACTGGATTCACTTTTAGATTCACATAATCCAGCTAGAGCAGTGATATGCTTAGCTGATTCTTCTTCTGAATCACCTCCTGAGTCTTCATCAGACCAGGTTACAGAGAGACCTTTCTTTTGCCTTTTTAAATAGGTAGGACATTCATTCCTGATGTGTCCATATCCTTCACATACATGGCATTTAATTCCTTTTTCTTGACTGGTCTTTTCATCATAATTTGACCTTCTATTAGCATCATAAGGTCTTTTATTCTCAGAAGAGTTTGTGTATCTTCCACTTGGTCTGGACTTGTCTTCCATCCTTCTGAGAATCTTTTTGAATTGTCTTCCAAGCATAGCAATGTTTTCTGATAAGTTTTCATCAGTTTCTGATTCATCATTTTCTTCTTCTTTATCAGTATTTGTCACCAAGGCTATGCTTTTGTTCTTCTTTACAATTGTGTCATTCATTCCCATCTCAAATGTTTGAAGGGAACCAATGAGCTCTTCAACTTTCATTTTGCATATGTCTTGAGCTTCTTCTATTGCTGTGACCTTCATGTCAAATCTTTTTGGTAAAGATCTGAGAATCTTTCTTACAAGCTTTTCATCAGTCATCTTTTCTCCCAAAGCTCCAGAAGTATTGGCTATTTCTAAGATGTTCATGTAGAATTCATGAATTGTCTCATCTTCCTTCATTCTCAAGTTTTCAAACTTGGTGGTGAGAAGTTGAAGTCTTGACATCTCCACCTTTGATGTTCCTTCATGAGTTGTTTTGAGAGTGTCCCAAACATCTTTGGCCAGATCACAGTGATGCACAAGTCTAAAGATGTTCCTATCAATGCCATTGAATAAAGCATTTAAGGCCTTGGAGTTGCCAAGTGCTGAATCTTCTTCCTCCTTACTCCATTCTTCTTCAGGTTTCAACACTTTTGCTCCATCTTTAATGTCTTGGACAGGGTGTTCCCATCCATTGTTGACTGCTTTCCAGGCCCTATTGTCAAGTGATCTTAAGAATGCAATCATTCTTGGCTTCCAGTAGTCATAATTAGATCCATCCAGTATAGGTGGTCTATTTACTGATCCTACATCTCTGTCCATGTTTCCAGAATTTGTATTCCCTAGATCTCACCCAGTATAAACAGGCAGGGTGCCTGCTCTGATGCCAATTGAAATTCTGTGATCAGGTATGAGATGTCGAATGAGATGTTTAAACACTTGACAACTTAACCAAAACTTAAAGTGCAAGAAAATTAGACAACACAGGAATTTGTTAACCCAGTTCAGTGTATAACCACACTTACATCTGGAGGCTACCAAGCCAGGAGGAAATCCACTATAAGTAATATTAATTCTAGACTTAAACCACCCAGTTTAATCTTTCACTTAATATCTACCCAATGCAATTTCTACCTAAGACACAACTTAGATATGAGTACCAACTCACTCCCCCTCAATCACACAGTGATCTTGTTTACAAGTTTAATAAAATTGAAGTCATACTTCAAACAAAACAGCTTGATCTTACTTCACAGTTTCAATCAAGACACAAATACACTTTTGCTTAAAAGCTCATAAAGTGGTACAATTAAAACAACCTGCTATTAAAACATAAAACACCCTATTTGGTCTTCTTAAATTCGTACTCTATTCTGAGTGTTTCTGTTGCTTAAATAGGTGTATGGATTTTGGGCTTTATGTAGGTTTATCCAATCCTGAAACGCATGCTGCTTCCACCTTGAATTAGGGTTTGTTACTTCCTAGATTCTAGGTGATTCAGTTCTTCTGATTATGCTGAAGTCACATAACAACTCTCCCTACAGATGCGCCTTATTCTGTTTTGTCCATCCATAATTAATTCCAGATAACTTTCCTTAATTTACTCAGTTCTGTTAGTCATTAATTAATTCTGGTAGCAGGTTTGAGATGTCACAACATCTGTTGGGACATCCTGAAAAACTGAACTTAAATCATTAACTGATACAATGTCACAACATCTGATGTGACATCCTGTAAACTGAACTTATATCATTAACCGATACAATGTCACAACATCTGATGTGACATCCTGTAAACTGAACTTATATCATTAACTGATACAATGTCCCAACATATGGTGTGACATTCTGAATTAAGTTCATTTACTTATACTCTGTTTGATAATGTCCCAACATCTGATAGGACATCCTGAACTGAATTCAACATTTCTTGTTGGTCAAAAATTCTGCCAATTCTAAACATCTACAGCAGCTTTATCAGACATTTGCTTTGCATACAGAATGAACTTCACTACTGAGATGCCTGCAACATCCTTTATCACAGCTGAAGTGCCATGACTACCACCAGCTGCTTGTATTAAAGCATGATTATCAGCACAAAGTACAGACCCCTGCTCATTAATAGATATGCATCTTAAAGGAACTTACCTTGTAGTAGATATAGGACTATGTACAACTAACTCCTGAGTAGACGTGGGTCCTATGCTATCACTAAAAAGAGATTGAAGCCTACTTGCATCCATAAGATCAGTAACAATATCAGATTGTTCAAACATAACTTGAGGAACAGAAGTAGAACCATATTGCATAGAAACTTGTGTTGAACCATTGTGTGATTTGTCAGAATCATGTACAACAAGACCTGTGTGTTGTGCACTCCTATGAAACATCCCACAAGTAGGAGACCTCGCAATAGGACCAACTGGAGCCTGTATGGATTTAGCAGAACTTTGCTTTGTTGAAGCATCTCCATTGTGCTGACTTGAAGGAAACAAATGAGGGAAAGGAAACCTCTTCTCATCAAAGTTCACATCCTTTGAAACATAAATCCTCCCATAACTGCTTAAACATTTGAAACCTTTATGTTGAGGAGATACACCAATATACGCACACTCTTGAATTCTATGTTGTAGTTGGTGTAATTATATGGTCTCTATAGAGGATAACATGCACAACCAAACACTCTCATAGAATTATATTCATGTGGTTTACCATAAAGTGCATGAAAAGGAGAGTGATATATTTTTAAAGGAGCAGTTGGTAATCTATTCATCAAGTAAACAAAATGGGAAAAACTATTATCCCAATAAGTAAGTGGGATGGGTGAATGAGCTAGCATAGTAAGTCCCATCTCAACAATGGTTCTATGTTTTCTTTCAATCGAACCATTTTGATGTGAAGTATGAGGAGAAATGAGCCTATGTGTAATGCCAAGTTCAGTTAAGAATTTTGTGAAAGGCCTAAATTCCCCACCAAAATCAGACTGTACTGACTTAATACTTAAATTAAATTGTGTGTGAACAAACTTCTAAAACAACTTGAATGCACCTAAAGCTTCAGACTTCTGTTTAAGAAAGTACACCCAAGTGTATCTTGTATGACCATCAACAAAAGCAATATGGTATCTGAAACCAGAACTAGAAGGTGTAGGAGATGGACCCCAAAGATTAGTGTACACAATATCAAAAGCTTTATCATACACATGGTGAGTTAAAGGTGCATGTAATCTATGAGATTTACCAAAATTGCAAGAGGCGCAGAAAAAAATCTTGTTTATTTGACATTGGAATATTACACATTTTGAGTACATGTGCCACAGAAGAAGGATTATCATGACCTAATCTATGATTCCATAGCATACTAGTATTACATTTATTTGATTTAGGACTATTACATTGAGAACTATACTGAAATTGTACAATATTATAACTAGAAATATCCAACTAATTATTGAAGTTGGAAGACACTTTAAGAGAGCTGGAAGACTCCAATGGCAGAATTGGAAAGCAGTAGAGACCACTAGAATCAAGAACTCCTTCAACATGAATTTTCTTAGAAGCCTGAGATTTTAATATAACATTTGTTAGCAACAAATTCAAAGTTAACATTGTTATCAACAGAAAACTTTGAAACAGACAGAAGATTTCTAGTAATATCAGGCACAAATAAAATGTTATTAAGAACCAATTTAGAATGTGGAGCAAGATTGGAAGAAAACACAGTGGAACCTATAGCCTTGATAGGGAGAGTGTGACCATTACCAACATAAACTTTATTGGTGCATGTGTAAACTTTTGAGTTTTGTAAATGAAAATAGTAAGGAGTCAAGTGATGGGAAGCACCTGAATCCACAAACCAAGCTTGGAAATCAAGTTCTGTAGGTAAAGAATACTCCTGAGTAGAAGCAGCTGCCATCATTGCCACAACTTGAGTAGACTGAGAGTTATCTTGAGGCTTGTCTTAGCTAGAACTCGTGCCTCCACCGACATTATCCGGAACTGTGCTGGTACTTTGAGGCACAAAATTTTCATCAAATCTATGCCAACAGGTTGAAACAACATGACCATATTTACCGCACAATTGACAGGTAGGTCTATTACCAGACGAGGATCAGGCCCTGCCTCTAACATGCCCACGAACAAACATGTTACCTCTGTTACCATTACCAGCAAATCCACCTCTAGAATTTCCATGGCCACGACCAACATGAGCAAGATTCGCAGCAATGTTACAAGCTGAGAGTTTTTGACGATACTTCTCGAGCTGCGCTTCTTGGACATATAACAAAGCTTCAACATCGCAAAAAGATGGAGACACAGGATTACCATACATCTGCATCACAAACAAATTGTACTCCTCAGGGAGGCCATCCAAGATTGCATCAATTTGATATTGATCAGTGATCAAGTCACCAACAACAACCAGAGAATTAGTTATGACTTTGATGCGAAGAACAAATTCGGTGATAATGTCGTTCCCCTTTTTAGTTGATTTAAGTTCAACACGTAATTGTCGAACCCGAGCCTTAATTTGTGTCGTGAAGTATTGATAAATCTTATCCCACACTTCATACGCTTGTTTACACGCAAGCACTCGAGGCAAAACAGATTCAGAAATGGTAGACAGAAGCCAAATTGATCTTGAACGAGCCAAGCTTCATATTCATCATAAAACGTACCAGAAACCCTATCTTGCGTCGTCTTGTACTTCTGCGGAATCTGTGGACTGACAACAGTTCTATGCATCTTTTGGGTCAAAATAACTCCTTCAACTTTCTGATTCCAGAGGAGATAGTTATTCTCTTGCAACTTAATCGAGAGTTTGGGTCCAAATTTGTTGTGATATTTCCCGGAAATAGATCCATTAACATCGTCTTGCGATTGCAAATTATCTCTGATAATCGAATCTTGATTTACTCCTGAATCCATTGATGAACCTTGAAATAACTTCACCAATCTTTAACAGTTAAAACTCTCAGTAATGACCGATACACAGAAAGCACACGAATTGGAACAAACGGATCAACACAAATCAAACACACAGAAAATTGAAAAATGCGACGAGTTGAGGAAGACAGAAGCGTAAATGACCGATTCCAGTGAATGATACCATAATGAAATTAAGGAAGTCATGATTAAGCTTGAGGAATAATCATGGTGGAAGAAGAATGAAAATGGATTGTAACAAAATTAGTTACAGTATTCATATGTGGAAAAGAGAAACGCATAGCAACATACACAGTGAAAAATTAATTTCTATTTTCAGCTCTCCTTTTGTTACAATACACAATGATTTATATAACAAGACCTAGTGGACTTGATAGGCCCAATACACAACATAAGCCTAAGTTAACTATGTTAACTTAACCTTCTACACTCTTTGGGCTTTTACCTTTATAACCCACCCACACTGGCGCATGCACCATCAATGTGCCAATAGGCCCGACGCATGTGTTGTAGGACAAATATGAGGTGTCAATAAGTTTGACGCCTATCTGTATTTGTATTTTTTTAAATGAAATTTACAATTAATTAATAATAATAATTATAAAATTGGGAAATAAAAAATTAAACACCACTGGCAGCCCCAGATATCAAAAGTGATTGCTAACCCCTTTGAAACCAAGAAAGTCTCTGATTTTATCCTACACTCCCTCTTCCACATTACTGATAAATTAGACCTCATATTTTTCAAAATTAACCAGCTGACTTGACGCCCTTTGGTATTTGTATAAAATCCTCTTTATGTGACTCGTCTCATTCTCACTTTTCCTAGTAAACAATAAGTTTTCGTCAGCAAAGAAAAATTGAGAAATGATGGGAGCCTTTCGAGCAACCTGCACTCCATGGATTCTTCTTATGTGGGCTTCACTAGTAATCATCCTCGAGAGAACATCTGCATAAATTATGAATAAATAAGGTGACAGAGTGTCCCCTTGACGGAGTCCCTTTTCCGAAACGAAACTCCTACTAGGTGACCATTGATGAGTAGTTGGTAAGAGACAGAAAAGATACCGTTGGAAATTAGTTGAATAAAATTGAGAGGAAAATTCATCACTCAGAACTTCGAGGATAAATTCCCACTTGATCTGATCATAAGCTTTATAAATATCAATTAGTTTCAACGCCATCGTCCTTTTTCCCTCTTTCTTTTTGTTCTTCATCCAGTGGAAACACTCCATAACAATTAAAGTTTTGCCTGTAATGAGCCTGCCTTTAATAATCACATTTTGTTCCGTGCTAATAACCTTGGGTACCAAGACATTCACTCTATTTGCAATTGATTTAGTCATCACCTTCATAATTACATTACAGAGACTAATGAGACGGAAGTCCTTTGAAGAAGAAGGTGTTTTCTTCTTCTGAATCAAAGTAATAAAGGTATTGTTGAACTCAACAGGATTTTTATTTTAAGATTCGTTAAAATCGAATAATTTGACATTTTACATTCATTCCTTACTAATAGGAGACAATCACATTCTGGGAAGATGAAACACATGTAAAATTTAAAAAATGAGAAGTGCGAAAAAAAGAGAAAATCGAGTCGAACATGTTACACTCTTGAGAAACGTTGCATCATCAATATTCCTCATGAGTGGATATGCGTCTTTTGTTTTGGTTTTGATGAAAATGCTAATCATATATTCTTTAATTGTGCTAAAATAAAATCTATTTGGAGATATATTTGTTGTTGGTTTGGGATAAAAGATATAAACGTTTTCGGGGGTTGTGATCATTTGAGATCTTGGATATAAAAAGTTATGGTGAAGATTTTGCTACCTAATACAATTGGATTGTAGTGTATTATTTGTTGGAGCATTTGATATTCAAGAAACTAAATCTTCATCGATGAAATCAGAGATTTGAATTAGTGTCATAGACATAGAGGATTTTACTTAATTCTTGGTGGTGGTTATTTAAGAAACCTAATCATTATTTCACTTGTAGCTACTATGATTGATATAAGCATCCTTGAAAATTCTATAAATAGAACTTTGTTAATATTCTTGGATTCTTGAAGATTGTATTTGGGTTTGATACCCCTATTACTCCTATTGTTATTAATATTAATTATTGCTTATAAAAACAACATACATTTATCATAGCAGGAAAGGTCACAGTAGTTAGTTGAACAAGACTGAATTTTGTAAGTTGGGTCGTTTTGATCAATAATATAACTATATCATACTTTTCAATATCTATAACAATTACATTTGTCAAATTGTTTTCAAGTCGACATCACAAATAGTATCACATGTTTTTTGTTATATATATTGTTTAATTTCTTAAATCAAATTATGAGACATTAGAATATGATTTAATTATTAATTTAACTATTCCATCTAATTTTCTTATTTGCATTGAAAGTGTGTCACGTCATACCATCCCATAATTGAGTGTCGGTCGCTAAGAGAATAATTGCCATTTTACTATAAATATTTTACTATAAAAAGCATACCATTAACAATAATTCAATCGATAGAGTGAGTGGATTCTAAAATTGAGTGGGTGGTCATAAATTTTAATTATTTTGCACTTTTTTAGTGCGTGTCAAAGTTTAGTAGTGATCACAAAAGAGTTTCTCTCTAAAGTGATGATTGTATTGGCACTAAGCTAAAACAACAAAAAGAAAGAAACAATCATTAAGGCTAAAAATGGTGGGAACTTGACAGAAACTAAAATATAAGATTAGAAATAAACAACTTAGCTGTCAAAAGAATAAAGAGTCCTATGTGAGATGGGTTTCTTGCAATGTAGTGGATGGGGTTCAAATTCTATTATTAAGGGAGCTTTTGATTGACAATCATTTGGATTTTTTACGGAAGGAATGCAATAATTTCAACATCAGTTGAAATATCAAAATTTTGATTTGAAAATGAAGTTGTTTAAGTGATATTCCTTATTTTAACCTATCTTTTCTAGACTTTAGTGATAATCCATTTAGTTCTAGTGTGGAGTTGGTTGGGAATTTCCTCTTCCTTTTTGTAAGGGTCCCTTATACTCTTTTGATTATCAATCTATTGATCTTTCAAAAAAAAAAAACATTAACAACTATTCACAATTTGTTTTATAAAATAATGCAAAATTATTTTCAAAAAATTTAATACTTTAGCGTGTTTACGATTAAATTTGAATTCGAAAGTTATGATTAGGGATGGGTGGAGTAGCTTAGTTAACATTTACTTGCTAGATGAGATAAATTGTGGGTCTCGATCCTTAGTAATAATATCTTCTTTGTAAGTAAGTTGTTGACGGTTTATAAATCAATAACTTAAAAAAAATTATGATTAATATAGAGACTCTTATAATCTCAACTAATTGCTCTTGAATAACAATACTTTAAAAATTTAAAAGATAAATAATTATATAATTATTGACATTCAATATGAGAAAACTTCTCAAGATACTATCACTATAGCTGAATAGCTGAAGTAGTGTATGAAGTTTGGTTTGGTAAAAATAATAAAGTGTTTAGCAATATAAATGTTGATGTAAGTATTGTAGATAAGATCATGCAATGTATAATGGTTAGAAGTAGAATAGAAAGTTAGATAGACATATGAGAAACAATGAGATTGGTGAAAATCCTTAATAAGTTCATCATAAATTCATAATGCTTTATTATAAAAAAAACAAAAAAAACTTGTTTATATATATATATATATATATATATATATATATATATATACATATACATATATATATATATATATACATATACATATATATATATATATATATATATACATATATATATATATATATATATATATATATATATATATATATATATATATATATATATATATATATATATAATCTTACCTGATCAGGAGGGCCTTCCAAGGATTGCAGACTGGGCCAGAGAGTGAGGTGAGTGAGGGGGTGTACTTGCAAGGTGCTCCAATGCTTAAGTCAGAAGAGGTATAGAGTAAGGTTATTAGAGAGTAAGTCAGAATACCTGGCCCTTTGCTATGAAAGGGTATTTATATTGAGCCCCCAGCGCTGGGCCAAGGCTCCTAATGGGCTGGATTTAGCTAGGCCCAAGGAGGAGCTGCCAAGGGATGCGTAAGAAGCGTGAAGACCTAGACCAAAGGTCTGCTCCCTGGTCCAACTGCCCCTATCCCTAAGGAGATAATACAGGGGAGTTGGGTGACGTGCCAGATGAGGTGGCAGAAGTGGTTCTGCCGGACATAGCTCACGTGCCCGTGATGTAGATTGGTGGTATGAGGATGAGGATCATAGAACGAGGAACGCGCTCTTTGCCCGACACGCAGTCAAGTCGTCGAGGTGATGTCCCTCCGATGTGGGTGGAAGGACCTTTGCTCGACGCATTCGTGTGCTCGGACGTTTGGGCCTGGACCCGACGGGCATTGGGCCATGTCGTGCATCTCGTCATGGCCCAGTCTAGAACAGGAGCCCCCCAAGTCGAGTCTCTGAGTCAGAGTGATGACTTGTATTGCAACTGGGGTTCCCCGCGTTGAAGGAGAGGTGCGGTCGTTCGGCATATGAGGTTATAATAGATTCGCTCGCGAGCTCCCCTTTCCATGGTAGTGTCGGGGAAGGAAAGTGACATGATGGGCACGCATCTTCCTCGTAACGGCCGAGGATTCGACGAGGGGATATGACATCTTGATGAGTCGGGGAGGTGGTCGGATGCCCGGTGTCGTTTCAGTTTCTTTTTTGGATAGACGTGTCTCATACTTAATGGCGTCGCTTCGTTTTGTGTGCAAAGACGGCGTAGGCAGTAGGTAATGATGACCTAGCGCGTTGGCCCACGCGCCAGGGACTATAAAAGGAAGTTGGGTAACTTCATTTTCACTTTTTCGCTCCTACGTTCACCGGAAGTTCTGAAGATTTCTCCCTTGTCTGCTCGTCTGGCCGTCTGAACCGCCGTCTCCGCCCGTCTCATCGCCTGAACCACCGTCTACGCTCGTGAGCCACCGTCCCTTTCTCAACTTCTCTATGTCAGGTACCATTTTGCTTCTGTAATTCATCATTTTGCCTTCTGTTTTATGTCAAATGTCTACAATGTATGTGATATTCGTAGCATGTGGTTAGATTTGACTTAGGAATAATGTAATGGACCGTAGATGGACTGTAGATGGTAGAAAAATAGGGTTAGGTTTATACTGTACCGGGCAGAAATTACATATGCCGGGCAATATTTGCATAGGCTGTATGAATTTTCTGCCCGGTCTCTCAAGAACGTGCGTATCTCTGAGTCGAGCACAGTTAGTGTCTGTCGCTGCTACGCCCTTTCACTTGACCTGCGGTGGAAGGGTGGATTTGATATGACGTCGAATTCACTCTTTCTGTCTGCGTTTCAGGTGCTACCGGGTGTTTACGACCGAAGAGGGAAGATTCCGGGTCCTCAACTGAAGATGTGGCTATCGCTCGTCTCCCTGTTGGGGATGGGAGTGTCAGGGACGTCACTAAACACGCCTCATCCTCCGGGCAGATTGATCTCTCCTGGGTTGCGGATGAACCTTTGGAGGAGGAGTCATATTTCTGCGACGAGGCTATCCCCGCTTACGCCGTGGTCGAAGACATAAGCCGGGAAGACCCACCGAATTGGTACTGCTGTGCCCCCAAGGAGGAAGACCGTATCTGCCATCATTTCCCGGGGAAGCAGTTTACTATGTATGAATTCGCTTTCCGGGAGGCGGGGATCAGGCTGCCCTTCAATTCCTTTCAGATGTCGATTTTTAAGTGGCTTCGGCTGGCGCCGTCCCAACTGCATCCCAACGCCCTCGCCTTCATGCGGGCATTCGAGTTGGTCTGCCGCTTCCTCGGCATTGGGTGTACTCGAGCCCTCTTCTTCCACGTCTTCCATCTCCAGTGGTCCGGTCAGCGCGGGCGCCATGGTTGGGTCTCTTTTAAACAGCCCGTGCGTTTGTTCAAGACGTATGTGGATTCTGCCCGACATTTCAAAGGTCGTTGGTATGTAGTGATGCCGACCACCCGTGCTGCCCTCCACTCTCTTTACTATTATCAACGAGCATCAAATGGGGAGGAGACGTTGATGTCGAAGATACCGCTGAGGTGGCAGCGCGATCATTTCGACCTCTCCACTGCCCACTATAGGATCAAATTTTCGATGCTCGGCGTTGAGGACAGGCTCGCATACAAAAAACTGGTCGATTACGTGCAGAGTTTCAATTTGGGGGTCTGGACGGATCGACAGGGTGTGCCCTATCTCGACGAGGCCGGAATGCCAATCACTGAGACGCGCTACATCAATACCAAGGCCTTGCTCGAGTGTGGAACCGAGGAGAAGGCTTTAGAATTATTGAGTAGGCAGATTTTTTCTTGATCTTTTATTTTTGTCAGTGTTTTCGCTCGCTAATGTTTGTGTGTATTGTTTCGCAGGTGCTATGCCCAGTACGCGTGATCGGGTCCTGAAGCTGGCCAACCAGGTCGGTGCGGCTGACCGGGTGCCGAAGAAGAAAAAGAAGACTGCGGCTCGTGTTCAGGTAACCGCTGCTGATGCTGGGGTCGGGACTTCGAACACAGCAAGTCCGGCACCCTCCTCTCCTCCTCGGGCGTCAACGATAAATATTCCTGATAGTCCGCCTCGATCGGCCTCTCCACCCCATAAGCGGAAACGTCCGGCGGGGACTCTTGCGAGGTCATCCTTGGGAAGTCCGGGTGGCCCGGGCAGCTATCTGTTACCTCCGTGCTATGTGGAACGGTCGTTCTTCAAGGGCGAGGATGCGATTGCGGTGCCGGCGCCTGAAGCGAAGGCTATCCTGGACCAAGAAGCTGGTGTCCGGCGTAAGGAGCTGGCTAGAGACCTGGCAGCTGTCATCCGGGTGATGGAGACGGCCATGGTCTTGACCGACACCTCGGTCTCTACTGCCTCTTTGGAGGACGCTCTGGTGCAGGTTCGGTCGGAAAAGGAGTAGCTGGCTAAAGACCTGTCGGACTATAAGGAGGAGCATCAGCTGCAGGAAGGGCTGAGCAAGAAACTGGAAGAGGCAGAGAAGGAGCGGGACCAGCTAAAGGCGGCTAAGGTGAGCTTGGAGGAGCAGGTGGCTGATCACCAGAAGCTGGCCGAGGACAATGCCGGACTGCGGGCTCAGATTGAATCGCTCGAGGAAAAGGTCTGTCCTTTGGCCGATGAGACCGAGGAGGAGCATGCCCTTGGTTCTCGCGGTGAGCTGCTGGGGCATATACGCTCTCTCAACCAAGACCTCGTGGCCGTTTTCAAGGAGGGCTTCGACAATGCTGTCGAACAACTTAGGGTTCTGAATCCTGAGTTGGTGACGGAGGGGTCGGCCCATAACTATTGCGTCAGGGAGGGGGAGATCGTCTTCCCGTTTGAAGCTGAGGAGGAGCTGGGGGACGACGAGGAGGAATTGGAGGATGTTGAGGAGGCGCTCCGGGCAGATATTTGATTATTTTTCTTCTGATTTGTTGTTTTTATTATGGCCTGCGTGCCTTATTATGTGTTTTGGCCTTTGGGCATATGTAATATGGCCTTCGGGCGTACTTGACTTCGGTCGTTGTTATTGATTATTTTGAATATATGAATGTTTTGTTGTCATTCATTGTGTTCGTGTATGTGTTATTTTTGCTTTTTATAAGTTTATGCTCTGCTCGACCTCGTTAATCTCCTCGGTTTAGGGAACCGATGAAGCGTCGGGCTTTCTGCCCGTTGGGATCGAAGCCCGGGATCGTTGTTCGAACTCCGGCCTCGGGGCTTGGGATTTCCCATCGCGAGCTGGGTGCCCTGCCTGTTGTGGTACTTCGACGTTGAGTCTCGATCAAGATCCCACCGTCGGGGAGGGTTGTGTTCGCTGTGTGGCCCTGGATCGTCCTCGGGTCTCGCGGTTCCTCTTAGGGGTTTTGGAGATGAAGAGCGTGGTCGTACCACCCACGTCTCCCCGTGATACATTTAGCTGTAATATTGTCTAAGTTTTTCTGCGTTCCATGGTCGAGCGAGTTGTTCCCCTTGTAGGTTTTCTAGGTAATAGGCCCCGTTGCTCGTCTTATCGCGGACGCGGTAGGGGCCTTCCTAGTTGGCGGCCAGTTTGCCCTCTTTTGGGTTTTTCTGGTTTCTTCTGAGGACCAGGGTGCCGACCTGGAACTCTCTTCTTATGACCTTCGCGTCGTGGCGTAGTGCTATTTTTTGTTTGAGGGACATTTCCCTGAGGGCTGCTTCGGAACGAATCTCTTCGACCAGGTCGAGTTCGGCTCTAAGGGTCTCGTCGTTCATTTCCTCGTCTAGGGGCTCCTCTATCCTCCTCGTTGGTGCCCGTATTTCCACCGGGATGACTGCTTCGGTGCCGTAAGTCAGTCGGAATGGGGTCTCCCCGGTGGTGGAATGCGGTGTTGTGCGGTAAGCCCATAGGACACTATGTAGTTCCTCGACCCATGCCCTTTTCGCGTCGCCGAGTCTTCGTTTAAGGCCACGTAAGATTACCCTGTTGGCCGCCTCCGCTTGCCCGTTCGTCTGTGGATGTTCGACAGACGTGAAATGCTGTTTAGTACCCAGGCTGGCGACGAAGTCCTGGAATCCTCCGTCCGTGAATTGTGTCCCGTTGTCCGTGACGAGGGCCTGAGGTATGCCGGACCGAGCGAGGATGTTGCGTTTAAAGAACCGGAGAATGTTCTGCGCGGTTATTTTAGCCAGTGCCTCCGCTTCGATCCATTTATTAAAGTAATCCACCCCGACGATGAGGTATTTATTCTGGTATGATCCGGTGACGAAGGGTCCGAGGATGTCCATGCCCCACCAAGCGAAGGGCCATGGGGAAGACAGTGATTTTAGGTCATTCGGGGGCGCGAGGTGCATGTCGGCGTGTCGTTGGCATTTGTCGCATTTTTTGACGTGCTCCTTTGAGTCATTTTGCATGGTCGGCCAGTAGTAACCTGCTCGAAGGGCTTTTCGTGCGAGCGATCGCCCGCCGAGGTGTTGAGCGTTAATTCCTCGGTGTATTTCTCCAAGTATGTCGGGGACTTTCTCTTCCTCGACACACTTAAGTAACGGGATGGAGAACCCTCTACGGTAGAGTTTACCTTCGAGGAGTACGTACGAGCATGCCCGTCGTTTGGTAGTGGCCGCCTCCTTTGGGTCAGCTGGGAGTTCGTCTCTTGTTAGGTAATTGTAGATGGGCGTCATCCAACAGTGAGCATCCCCGATCGTGTTGACCTCGAGGGGAGGAGGTAGTTTGTCGATGCTAGGTCGAGGAAGGATTTCTTGAATTACGGATTTGTTTCCGCCCTTTTTCCTCGTGCTTGCTAGTTTTGAGAGGATATCTGCCCGTGTGTTGTGCTCGCGAGGTACGTGTTGAACTTCCCACTTCTCGAATTTCTCAAGCTTTTCTTTGACAAGGGATAAGTATTCGACGAGGTTGTCGTTCTTGGTTTGGTATTCTCCTCGTACTTGTGATGCCACGAGTTGGGAGTCTGTGGATATTTTCACTTCTTTTGCTCCGAGGTCCTCGGCTAATCTCATACCGGCGATAAAGGCCTCGTACTCGGCCTGGTTGTTCGATGTCGGGAAAGCTAGTGCTAGTGAGACTTCAATCAGGATCCCATCCTCGTTTTCGAGGATGATCCCTGCTCCGCTGCCTGATGTGCTGGAGGCGCCGTCTACGAAGATCGTCCACTTGTGGGCGCCGTCCGCCGGTGTTGGGCAGTGGGTCATTTCCGCGACGAAGTCGGCCAGTGCCTGGGATTTCAAGGCCTTTCTATTTTCGTATTGTATGTCGAATTCGGAGAGTTCCAATGACCATTTGAGCATTCTGCCGGCCATATCTGGTCGCCCGAGTAGCTGTCTGATTGGCTGGTCGGTCCTTATTTTTATCGTATGTGCGAGGAAGTAATAACGTAGCCTCCTCGCTGCATTTATGAGGGCCAGGGCGACCTTTTCGATTTGCTGATATCGGAGCTCAGGACCTTGGAGCGCTTTTCTCGTAAAGTAGATGGGTTTTTGTCCCTCGTCGGTCTCCCTTATTAGAACGGCGCTGACGGCCTCGGTCGCCACGAATAGATATAGGTATAGAGTTTCCTTTTCCAATGGTCATGATAAGACCGGGGGTTCGGAGAGGACCTTTTTCAAATGGAGCAATGCTTGCTCGCACTCGTCGGTCCAGTCGAAGCTGGCCTCTTTGCGAAGGAGTCTGAAGAATGGCAGTGCATGTTGGGCGGATTTGGCAATGAAGCGGGAGAGTGAGGCGAGCACTCCGTTGAGGGATTGGATTGATTTCTTGGTCCTCGGGGTCGGAAATTCTGAGAATGCCTGGCATTTGTCGGGGTTGGCTTCGATCCCTCTTTCGGTGAGGTAGAACCCCAGGAATTTTCCTGCCCGTACCCCGAACGTGCATTTTTCAGGATTGAACCTCATTTTGCACTGCCTCGCCTGCTCGAAAACTTTGGTTAGGTGTCGAGCATGAGTAATCTCCTCGTGTGACTTGACGATCATGTCGTCCATGTACACTTCGAGCATGTCCCCTATTTCTTCCTTGAAGACTTTGTTCATCATGCGTTGGTACGTGGCACCGGCGTTCTTGAGCCCGAACGGCATTACGTTGTAATAGTAATTACCCGTTGGGGTCATGAATGCTGTGTGTCTTTTGTCTGTGGGCGACATAGGGATTTGGTTGTATCCGCTATATGCGTCCATGAAGGACAAGAGTTTAAAACCTGCAGAATTGTCTACGAGCATATCTATATTAGGGAGGGGGAAAGCATCTTTCGGGCAAGCCCTATTAAGATCAGTATAATCAACACACATACGCCATTTTCCATTATTTTTCTTAACGAGGACAACATTAGAGAGCCAGGTTGTGTACTGAGCTTCAGAAATAAAATTTGCCTCTAAGAGGTCTTTTACAGCCCGTTCGGCAGCCTCTGCCTTCTCGGGTGACTGTTTGCGTCTACGCTGTGCTATGGGCTTGACTGCCCGATCTAAAGCTAGCTGGTGACACACGATCTCAGGATCCAGCCCGGGCATTTCTGCGGCATTCCAGGCGAAGAGGTCAGAGTTCTCTTTGAGGCATGCCACGAGCTTCTCTCTTGTTTCCTCGGGCAGTCCCTTGCCTATCTTCACTGTCCTATCTGGATCGTCTCCGAGAGGAATGAGTTCGAAGTTCGAACTCTCCGTGGGGTATTGGTCGGACCGGGTGTTCGAGAGATCGTTCCTCGGTGGGCTTACCTTCTTCGGTTTCATTTGGCTCAATGCGATAGTCGAGATCGACGGCGTTAACTCCCCGGGGAGGATCCTCGGTCCTGAGTTTTTTGTTGCTGCTTTTGGTGTTGACCGTGGCCTGTCCTTTTACTGCAGCGTCGTAGCACCGTCGGGCAGCTTCGATGTCACCGTGGATGGTGACCACGCGACCCAATTTGGTGTAGTATTTCATCTTCAGGTGGACGGTGGATGGGACCGCGGTGAGTTCGGCCAGTGTCGGTCGTCCAAAGATGCAATTGTAAAGGGATGGACAGTCTACGACCAGGAATTGGATCTTGACTTCCCTGGCCGTTTCTTGTTCCCCGAAGGTGACGAGGAGATCGACATATCCCCACGGCCTTGTTGTCGCTCCGTTGAATCCCTGGAGGTCGGATCCGACGTAGGGGGCCAGGTTGGTCTTGTCTAATTTCAGAGTCTTGAAGAGGTGGACATACATGATATCCACCGAGCTGCCCTGATCGACCAGGATGTGCCTGACGTCGAACTGGACCATTTTTGCCCTGATCAATAGTGGGATGCCCGAATTCGGGGATCCGCCTGGGAGTTCTTCCAGAAAGAAGGATATTGGGTTGGATTTACCCGGTATTTTGTCAGCGTCGCCTTTTGCTCGGGGGCAGTTAGTAGGAGCTCGTCGAACTTGCGTTTGACCGAGAGGGCGGCGACTTCACCGTTAATTCCTCCGCCTGATATAACCAGTGCGGTTGGGAAATCTTCCCAGGGGCTGAGTGCAGTGATTCTACCTTCGGGCAATGGCTCGGGGAGGACGAAATCTTCCGGGCGTGACACGCAGAGGGCCACTTGATAAGGAGAGTTGTCGGGGGATGTTTCTTCCCGGGGTCTCTTCTTCTCTGCCTCGTCGTGTCTGGGGGTTTCGTTCTTCCTCGTATACTGCTTTAGGTGCCCTTCTTGGATTAGAATCTCTATTGCATCTTTCAGGTGGACGCAGTCCTCGGTCACGTGCCCGTGGCTCCTGTGGAACCGGCAATACTTGGATTTGTCGGTGTGAGGTTTTGGCGCAGATGGTTTTGGGAACCTGACTCTGCCCTGTTTAAATTCAGAGTTGATGCATTCCGCGAGGATGCGCTCTCGAGGAGCTGTCAATAAGGTGTACTCGCTGTATCGGCCTGCGGGGCCTCTTCCTTCTCGGAGTTCGTGAGGTCTTTCTTCCCTTCGCTTGTCCCCGTTGCGACGGGGGATGTTCGGGTCCTCACGTTTGGAATGCTCGGTATCCCCAGCATTACGGCCGGTGCGGGCGTTGTGTGCTACCTGTTTTTCCTCATATCTGATGTAGGCCTGGGCCTTGTGCAGAAGTTCGTTCAAGGTGCGGGGAGGCTCGATCCCGACGGCTCTGCTAAGTTCACTGCCGGGCAAGAGTCCTCTTTCGAGGAGATACTTCTTCATGTGTTCGGTGGTATCCACCTCGACAGCTTCTTGGTTGAATCGCTCGATGTACGAGCGCAGTGTTTCGTTCTTCTTTTGTACTATGGCTTCGAGGGTCGCCTCAGTTTTGGGATGACGACGGGAAGCCGTGAAGTGCCTGGTGAACATGGACCTCATGACTCTCCAAGATGTGATGGATTCGGGGGCCAAGCTTTTATACCAAGCCATGGCCTCTTTCCTGAGGGTTGTTGAAAACAGTCGGCATTTGAGGTGACCGGTGGTATCATTGCGGTAGTCGAGCATTGCGTTGACGTTGTCGACGTGGTCGTCGGGATCCGTAGTCCCGTCGTATACAGCTAGAATGGGCGGTTTCTCCATGCCTTTGGGGAGCGGGGCCTCCATTATTGCCCGAGACAGGGGGCAGTGCAAGTCTTCCTCGTTGCTCCTTAATGGAGATAGTTCATTGTTGTCGGGGCTGCGCCCGCACCTTGGTGATGTTCCTGCTCGATCGTTGTCACGACGGGCACGTGCCCTGCTGACGTGAGGTTCGGGAGAGCGACGCCCGCGCTTCTTTGTTGGTTCTGGACGTTGTTGTATCCTCCTCTCCTGCTGGGGTCGGGCCTCTTGTCGCTCGGCTTCGAGAGCCATGATTCTTTCGTGCTGCTGGTAGAGCATAGAACCGGCCTGGTTGAGGGCATTCACCATGGCAATCATTGTTGCGTCTCCTTCAACGGGAACGGGAATGGGATGAAACGTCTCTGCCCCTTGGTTTTGGGCGTGAGAGACATCCCCGTTGTTTTGAGGCTCTAGGGACGGGGTAGACTGATGACCGTCTCGAGCGTCCGCTTCATGGGGCTGCGGGCCATCGTCCATAGTGTAGTCGACAAGGGGACGGCTGCGCTCGCTGGGTTGTTCTCCGGCCATGTTGGAAGGACAGTAATGGATGAGCTTTGGTCCTCTGTTGATGAAGACGGGGATAGCTAGTTCCCACAGACGGCGCCACTGATCTTACCTGATCAGGAGGGCCTTCCAAGGATTGCAGACTGGGCCAGAGAGTGAGGTGAGTGAGGGGGTGTACCTGCAAGGTGCTCAAATGCTTAAGTCAGAAGAGGTATAGAGTAAGGTTATTAGAGAGTAAGTCAGAATACCTGGCCCTTTGCTATGAAAGGGTATTTATATTGAGCCCCCAGCGCTGGGCCAAGGCTCCTAATGGGATGGATTTAGCTAGGCCCAAGGAGGAGCTGCCAAGGGACGCGTAAGAAGCGTGAAGATCTAGACCAAAGGTCTGCTCCCTGGTCCAACTGCCCCTATCCCTAAGGAGATAATACAGGGGAGTTGGGTGACGTGCCAGATGAGGTGGCAGAAGTGGTTCTGCCGGACATAGCTCACGTGCCCGTGATGTAGATTGGTGGTATGAGGATGAGGATCATAGAACGAGGAACACGCTCTTTGCCCGACACGCAGTCAAGTTCTCGAGGTGATGTCCCTCCGATGTGGGTGGAAGGACCTTTGCTCGACGCATTCGTGTTCTCGGACGTTTGGGCCTGGACCCGACGGGCATTGGGCCATGCCGTGCATCTCGTCATGGCCCAGTCCAGAACAATATATATATATATATATATATATATATATATATATATATAATTTGGTATTGGAGAATATTTTTACTACAAGAGTAAGTTTATGAAACCTACTCCACATGATGACCATTAAATCATTTTTAATCAATGACTGAAAATAATCAATAATTAAATATAGAAAGAGAAAAAAAATTGATCACATGATAAATAATTACGACTTATTTTCAGTCATTGATTAAAAATGATTTAAAATTCTTGCTGTTAATTTCATGAATCATTATGAATCACATTATTATCCCTAAATTTCGACGCTAACAATTAATAAGGTTATTTGGCTTAATAAAAGAGTTGTCTCATTATGAGCTAAAAAGTGAGATTTTTGACCTTACTCATTAAAGGTGAGAGTCGAATGGACCTACCTACAAGTTTCATACTTAGTGAAATTCTAAGTTTGAAATATCTTCTAAGTGTTAGGTGGGTTCGACCAAGGTGGCATTCGATGTATATGGCAGTTACCAATGTCCTTGCACGTTCAGAGTTAGAGGGAAAATGAGTGATCTTCAATTCAAATACAGGGACAAGTGGCGCAAGATGAAACTTCTTCAACATGTAGTAGGACAAATGTCATCATCTTAAGATAGATTTAGGAAGAAACCGTCAAAAACGGTTACTTTGTAATGTATATAAATAGCCTAGTCTAGTATGTGAATAAGTGTGTGAAAATCATATGTACTAGTAACTTTGTATACTCAAAGTATCTGCGTGTAGAGAAACGAGTGGAGTGAGAATATACGTAATTGAAACACCACCAATTTATCTTCAATGTCAAATTTATCCTTAATGTTAAATTTATTTTCAAGTCATTTACGTTCAAAGTCATTTATCTTCTGCAAACCTTTATTTTAAAAGCAATTTACCTTTTCAAAGCCATTTATCTTTCACGCAATTTACTGCATTTCCTTACAATTTAAGCACTTTACTTTTTCAGCATCTTTATTTTCCTTGCCTTGTCTTTAAATTTCATTTAAGTTTTAAGTCTTGTCTTTACTTTCTTTTACATTTCAAGCCTTGTCTTTTACATTCCTTTAATTTGAAAGTCTTTGTCTTTGTCTTTTCTTTTCTTTTAAAATAATCTCTGAATCCCGTCAAAGGATTCAAAGACCTTTTTTCCCAAAAAACCTTGCAAACATTGCAACCTCGTTCTTAGCACATGTCCTAGGATCAATCTAGTCGATCCTGCGAGTAACCAAGGGTATTTTAGGTATCTTTGGAAGACCAGCGGTTATTACCAATTTTGGGGGTAAACAAATTGGCACGCCCAATGGGACCGTGATAAGTAACTATTTTTAGAAGTTTTTGTAACTTCTACTTTTTTAGAAACGTCCTTTTTGCAACTTCTGTGTGTTGCAACTTCCTCTACATGGGTATATTGGTCGAACAAACGATTTCTTTCATGTATGCATTTGAGAAGTGGGAAAGTAGCCAACATAGACAATTATATACCAAGAAGGAGAAACACTAGAAGAATGGCGTCTAGCCAAGGAAACACAAGCGATTCAATCCCCACAACAAGTCGGTCGAATGCTCAAGTGAGTAGTTCGAATGCTCGTAGTACAAATGTACAAGATGTGTCAAGAAGTGAAGCCATACCAGTCTCCAACCCTTCGACAGGGGCTTCGGCAACATCAACAGTGGTGTCGGAACCAACCCCTTCGACAGGGCCAAGAGAAACAGTTAATAGGTCTTATTCTCAACCAGTGTTAGAGTATATTGGGCCAAATGCTTAAACTCCACCACCAAGTTCGACTGCATTCAGGCCGTATGGGCCTACGCTTGCTCAACAATTTCCTAGACTCTTTGGTGCATCAACCACCACAATGGCAGGAGTGAGGAACACACCTCTAATTTATTCAGATCATGTTGTTCCTTTACCATTGCAGGAATCTAGTTCGACAATAAACATGAGAAGGAATAGCCAAATTGGTGGGCCGGGCATTCGACGCAGAGTCATGCTATAACAAATGAGTCTGCAGCCTATTTGAGACAACAGATGGATGAAAGCAGCATGCAGATTGCTCACACTCTGTCCCAAACTATGGGAGAGGTTTTCCAGCCTTTGATTCAGAATACAGCTCAGACGAATCAACAGATGGTATCCCAAATGGTGCGTATAGCAGAATTCATGGGAGTTTCAACATTGCCTCGACGCCCAAATCAAGTGGCGAATGTGGGGGATGCTATGTACCCACATAATCATGAGAACCCGCCAGTGGTCGAATCTGTGGAGGCCAAACCTGATAGGAATCAGAGGCAAAATCCGGAGGAGGAGGAACCAAGAGTAAGAGTGGTAAATAGGCATCAAGATGCAGACTACGTAGTCCAACAAGTTCGACAGAATAACTTGGCAGTAGAAAATAATTTGGCAGCCATGGTCGAACAGATAATGGCTAGAAGTGGAATAAATACGGGTTTCGCCAGGCCAAATTTCACTTCACCTATAGTAGATTACATACTTCAGTCAGAGTTACCTCCTAGGACTAAGGTTCCTAAGTTTACCAAGTTCTTAGGGGACTCGACTGAATCTACGGTCGAACATGTGGTGATACATGATAGAAGCAAGAGAAGTTGCTAATGACGAAAGTCTAAGAATTAAATTCTTCCCAAGCTCTTTCACTAAGAATGCTTTTACTTGGTTTACTATGCTTCCACCTGGTTCAATTTGTAATTGGACTCAATTAGAACGTTTGTTTCATGAGCAATTTTATATGGGACAAACTAAGATTAGCTTGAAATAATTGGCTAGTGTTAAGAGAAAGTTCAATGAATCCATTGATGATTACTTGAATAGATTTCAACTACTCAAAGCCAGGTACTTCACACAACTACCTAAGCGTGAATTGATCGAAATGGTTGTTGGTGGCCTCAACTATTCTATTAGGAAGAAGCTGGACACCCAGTACCTGAGAGATATAACCCAGTTAGCAGATAGAGTTCGACAGCTTGAATGTCTCAAAGACGAGAAAGCTATGGCAAATAAACATAAGAAGATAGCTTATATAGACTATCAAGATGAGGTCGAAGATGTCCATGACAAACATGTACCTATGGAGGATAATGAGATAGACCTAGCTGAACTTAAGCAGGGTCCTCCTTATTCCTGTAAACTTTTGGTTCCCTCCAATGGAAAAAACGTCGTCGAAACTGAAAAAACGATAGATTTCCTAAGAAAACATATACTTTCGACATTACCAAGTGTGACGAAATTTTTAATTTATTAGTTAAGGATGGCCAAATACTTGTGCCACCAGGCGCTAAAATGCCACCTTTTGATCAAAGAAAGAAAAAAGGTTTTTGTAAATACCATAGTTATTTGAGTCATGAAACTTTTCAATGTTTTCTTTTCATGGATTTGGTGCAAAATGTTATCCAGGAGGAAGACTCAAATTCGGAGATAAGCCTACAACACAAATGAAGATTGATATTGATCCTCTTCAAGTGGTCGAGGCAAATTATTCTGAACACGCAGTAGTGAATTTGATTGAAGTTGTTGAATAAGCTACTAATGACAACAATAACCTCGAGTTAGTCAAAGCCATGGGAGATCCTGTGTTGGTTGAGGTCACTGAAAATCTTGCCCGTGATGCTACGATGATCATGGCTGAAAGAGAGCTCACTGAGGGGAAATTGGAGCATCTGATTTACATGGCTGCTGAAGGGTTCTTCAAGACATCACAAGATGTCGAAAGATTCAATGTGGGAGTCACCATTGGCCCACTCAGGGAGGGTGAAGAAACAAATCTCCCATTGATTATAAAGGAAACTACTGAAAGTTTCGTCAATATGGACAAAGCTACTGAGGGCCTTGACTTAGACTTCTCCAAAATGGAACTAAAGGATGAAGTCAATATTAACATGGTTGAAATTCACAAACGACCAGGTAGTGAAGGCTGTTGTTGTTGTGCCTCAGAAAAATCACTACAAGAATGCTTATCCTAAGGAGGATGAGACTATTGTTGACTTCTTGCAGAGATGTCAAAACCAGAAGTCAGAAGTTATGTTGTGTCCAAGATGCAGTTCTATCTTCGACAGAGAGGATGCTAAAAGCCTTCAAAAGGTCGATGAGGCTGGTAGAAAGCAGTGGCTGAAAGCTCATCAAAAGCCAATGTGTTTCGATCCAAGGCATATTGATCAGGGTGACAAAACCTAACCTCTCAAGTCAAAGAATCCCTCATTTAAGCCAAGTGGGGAAGTCCCTGTTGACAAATGGTATATGCCTAATGAGTCAAGCAGAAAGGGAACCCAGAGATGGAAGAATTTTGAGTTCGAAAGAGGACCTTCAATGGGATACATAAAGGAGGTCAGGACGTCTAATAAATATGCGTATGTGTCTGAGAATCATAAAGGTAAAAACCTTATGTCCATGTCACAGTGGCGCAGGGAACAAAGAAGAAGGAAAGCTCAGAGAGAGGCTTCCAAAGGAGATGTTGTTGAATCAAGTACAAATGTGGTTGATGAAGAGGGTAACAATCTTAAGACAAAAGTAACTAACAAAGTGCCTGGGGGGCACAAAGGACATTCATAAAGGAACAAGGGAGCTGAAATCGAAGCAGAAATCAAAGTTGAATTAAAAGTTGTCGAAGATGAAGAAATGAAAAATAATTTTGAGTGTGAATCTGAAGCATCTTTTGATGTCCTCGTGAACATAGTCTCAGTTATACCCAGAGAGTATGATTGTGTCACTGAGGTTGACAATTTGGATGCCAATACTGAGGCATAAATGGCTGCACACAAACTAGGGTGCTACTATATCATGAATAATGGGTGTGTCGAAGAGAAAAATGATTTCTTTGAACGACCCACTAATGCCATGAGGGGGCATCTAAAGCCGCTATACATCACCGGCAAGGTGGAAGACGTGGCTATTAACAACAATTTAGTGGATTATGGTGCCATAGTAAACATTATGCTACATTTCTTGGTGCCTAAGATTGGCAAGTTCGACACAGACCTTAAGCTTCGCAACTTGGTCCTGTCAAACTATGAAGGCAAGACTGGACCCACTATGGGGGTCCTACAAGTGAATTTGACTGTGGGAATAGTCATCAGACCCACTCTCTTTATGGTGGTCGAAAGTAAGGCCAACTATAACCTCCTACCGAGGAGGGAGTGAATACATGGTATAGGTGTAGTGCCATCTTCAATGCATTAGAGGGTTACCATCTGGAGGCCTGATGGCATCGTCGAAAACATTGAAGTTGATCAGAGGTACTTCAAAGTACCAGTCAATCATGTGGAGGGTGTAAAGTTCGACAAGAACTTAGCGCAGATTGACCCATGTGCACCAGCAGCATTCGAATTCACGCCTGATGATCACGCATACTGCACAGTAAACCTCCATTATGTTGAAGGATTCTGCTGGGATAGAGAGGTTGTGGGAGAAGCATGTAACCTCCCACCATATTTTCCTGATCCTGAAATCCGGCATACAGGCTAGGGAGGCGAAGGCAGTAAAAATGACTGACTTCGATGCTTTAAAGATGATTTTAGCTTACGTGGCTGAAACAAGAATACAAGCGGCCTTAGAGGCCGCAGAAAATGAAATGGTTGTTGAAGCCATTATAGAGTTTGTAGAAAAAAATCCTGTGAAGGATTTCGACCAAGAGCTTTCAGATAAGGCTCAAGAAGGTTCATATCAGAGGCTTGATGCAATCTATGACAACAAGCCTTTGGGATTCGAAAATGATCCTCTGTCAGAAAGTACTAAAATGCTGGCTCAGGACCCCTTAGAAGAAATTGACCTGGGAGAAGGGGAGTCGAAAATACCTACTTACATCAGTGCCAATCTTTACCCAGAACTCAAGGTCGAAGTAGTCCACTTTCTAAAGTAATATAAAGATTGCTTTCTTGGGACTATGATGAAATGTATGACTTAAAAAGAGAGCTTGTTAAAATCAAGTTACCAATCAAACTGGGGAAAAAGCCTTTCAAACAAAATCCAAGATGGTTCGCGCCAGCAATCCTCACCGAAATCAAAGAGGATATTGAAAGGTTGCTTCGGTGAAAGTTCATTCACACGACTAGGTACGTTGAATGGTTAGCCAATATAGTACCAATTATTAAAAATAATGGCTCTTTAAGGGTATGCATAGATTTTAGAGATCTGAAATCTGCAACCCCTAAAGATGAATATTCAATGCCTGTGGCAGAAATGTTGATTGATTCTGCTGCAGGATATGAATATCTAAGTATGCTAGATGGCTACTCAGGATACAATCAGATATTCATTGCTGAGGAAGATGTTCCTAAAACTGCTTTTCGATGCCTAAGGGCCTTGGGCACCTATGAATGGGTAGTCATGCCTTTTGGTTTGAAAAATGTAGGGGCAACTTACCAAAGAGCAATGAATTCAATTTTTCATGAGATCATAGATACGTTTATGCAATATATATATATATATATATATATATATATATATATATATATATATATATATAGATGACATAGTTGTAAAGTCCATTTCTGGACTAGACCATGTTAGTCATCTTCGACGTTCTTTTGAAAGAATGAGAAAACATGGTCTTAAAATGAATCCTCTCAAATGTCCTTTTTGTGTGCAGGCAGGGGACTTTTTGGGATTTGTGGTCCATAAAAAAGGGATCAAAATCAATCAAAATAAGACTAAAGCTATCATGGAGGCTAAAGCATCTTCGACAAAGAAGGAGCTTCAATCACTCTTAGGCAAGATCAACTTCTTGAGGAGGTTCATATCAAACCTGAGTGGAAAGACTCAATCTTTCTCACCTTTGATGCGTATGGGCAAATAAGGTTTTCAGTAGGGCAAGCTCAACAAGGAGCCTTCGACAAGATCAAGGAGTACTTGAGTCATCCTCCAATTCTTTCTCCACCTTGTAGAAAGAAAAGTATGAGATTGTACATAACTTCTTCAGATAGAACTTTAGGGAGTATGTTAGCTCAAGAAGACGATGATGGCGTCGAAAGAGCCATTTATTACCTTAGTAGAGTTCTAAATGATGCAGAAACTAGGTATAGTATGATAGAGAAATTATGCCTATATTTATATTACTCTTGTACTAAATTGAAGCAATATATAAAGCCAGTTGATGCTTATGATTTTTCGCGTTTTGATGTTATTAAACATATGTTTTCTAAACCTATTTTGCATAGTCGAATTGGGAAATAGGCACTATCATTAACTGAATACTCTTTAACTTATAAACCTTTAAAAGCAGTTAAAGGGCAGGTAGTTGCAGACTTTATAGTCGACCACTCCATAAACGAAAGTCCCTTGCATTATCTGGAGAACAAACCTTGGAAGTTATACTTTGATGGGTCTAGTCACAGAGATGGGACTGGGATTGGAATAGATATTTTTTCTCCTAATAAAATTCCAACAACACTCAAGTACAAAATTGACAGTCATTGTTCCAACAATGAAGCTGAATATGAAGCTTTGATAGTTGGACTTGAGGTATTGTTGGAATTGGGGGAAACTCATGTAGAAATAATGGGAGACTCAGAGTTGGTAATAAAACAAGTCACCAAAGAATACAAGTGCATAAAGGAAAACTTAATTATGTACTTTGTGGTAGTAAATAGACTGTTGAAAAAATTTCAAACAGTCACCTTTCGACACATTCCTAGATTACAAAATCAAGTCTCAAATGACTTGGTTCAAATTCCATCAGGATACAAAGTTTCAAAAGAGAAATTACAAAGTGAAATTGAGGTCAGAGGAAAAGTTATGTCAGTAGGTTTAACCCCATCAGATTTAGAAGAAACTAAGCTTGGGTCTGTTGATGAAGAAAACTTCGCAATATTGATGATCGATAGCATAAGTGACAAAGATTGGAGGAATCCCTTAGTGGACTACCTATAAAATCCAATAGCTTCGATGGACAGGAAAATCAAATACCAAGCCTTAAGTTATGTTCTATTAGGGAATGAACTGTTTAAAAAGATTGTTGAAGGACTATTTCTTAAATGCCTTAGTGAGGCTGAAGCATATTTAGCGCTTTTGACTGTCCACTTTGAGGCATGTGGAGCACACCAAGTAGGTCACAAAATGAAGTGGCTTTTATTTTGACAAGGTGTGTATTGGCCTTCTATGCTGAAAGATTGCATAGAATTTTCCAGAGGATGTCAAGAATGTCAGGTGCACGCTGGCATCCAACATGTTCCTGCAAGTGAATTACATTCTATAGTCAAACCTTGGCCTTTTAGAGGATGTGCTCTGGATTTGATTGGAGATATTCGACCAACATCTTCAAAAATCACAAGTACATTTTGGTAGGAATTAACTATTTTTCTAAACGGTCGAAGCCATTCAATTTCCAAATGTTGATCAAGAAGATGTGATTGAATTTAATCAGAAACATATCATATATAGATATGGAATCCCATAAACAATTACTATAGATCAATGGTATGTGTTTATTGGTCGAAAGATGCAAGAGTTTGCCACAGAAATAGGTTTTAAACTTTTTATATCTACACCTTATTATGCCCAGGCCAATGGCAAGGTCGAAGCAGCAAACAAAATAATGATTAGTTTAATAAAGAAACATGTGGGCAAGAAGCCAAGAAATTGGCACAAGATATTAGACCAAATCCTTTGGGCATGTCGAACTTCACCCAGAGAAGCAATCAATACTACTCCATTTCGACTCACCTATGAGCATGATGTTGTCTTGCCTCTTGAAATTTATCTTCAGTCCACAAGAATTCAAAGGCACCATGAAATTCCAACTGATACTTATTGGATCATGATGCTAGACGAATTGCTTGATTTGGACGAAGAGAGACTTCATGCCTTAGAATTATTAGAAAGGCAAAAGAGGAAGGTAGGGAAATCCTATAACAAAAAGGTTAAATTAAAAACCTTTTCAATTGGTGAATTAATGTGGAAAGTCATATTACCCATGGATCGAAAGAATAAATCTTTAGGGAAATGGTCACCTAAATGGGAAGGTCTTTTCCAAATTGCCAAAGTATCCAGTAACAATGCTTATGAGATCCATGAGATTGAAGCTGATCTAAGAATCATTAAAGTAAATGGGAAATATTTAAAAAGATATAGGCCAATTATTCAAGAGATTCATATAGGAAAATAAAAATTTCATTAATAATTAAAAAAGGGGCCATAAAAGGCCTACAAATACAGAAGTCTGTAATATGGTTTAATAACCAGACAAGAAAACCTAGACTTCTAAATCCTCCCTACTGAGGGAGTTGAGATAATCCATCCAATCTTCATCAGCTTCTTCATCATCATATGGAGGCTGATTCTTTGGAGGCTCATTTTTGGGAAAAGTGGGTTTCCCTTCCTTAGCCATGGAGCGAGTGACCACCCCTGTAGCTGAAGAAGAAGTTCCCCTCTTCTTGGTGCTCTTGCCTTGCTTGTGCGAAATTGTACCATCAACCTTCTTTGAAGATTTCTTCATGATGTTGTGATGAAGATATTGGACTAAATAAGAAGGTTATTTATAAGGGAATGAGTTGTGCGCTGATTGGCTAAATGAAAGAGAATTAAGAGGCATATAAATTCTTCCTTGAAAATGACATCTTAAAAAGGCATTTTGGCTGCAGCCTTTACTTGGAATTTGGGCCATGTAATTATGAGGCATTAAAAGTTAGAACACCACCATCACAATTAAAGTTGAGGCAATAAAACACTTTAACTCAAATTTAAGTTGGAACCCATCTGAGTTAAGGGTTGTTTCGATGGTCAAACTAGCATATTATTTGTGCAACAAAAAAAATATAATGCAAGTCGAAACATAGTAAAAAGCATAAATTAAAAAGGGGCAATCATGCCCTAAAATTGTCATTACATAAAAGGCCACATCAGGGCCAACAAAACAATGATAAAGATCTAAAAGATGGCGAAAGCTGTCGAAAGTCTAGAAGGGAAGCTTTGATTGCAACTGAATAAAATTGTGCTTGCTAATCAGGAGACGATTTTCACAGAAGGCCTTGTCAAGCTTGGCTACAGCAAGTTCCTTGTCGAGAGCCTCAACAACGTTAATAAGGTCAATGGTGCGCTTCAACTCAGCAGCCAACTCAGTGCTGTCAACTTGACTTATCTCAAGGTTTTGTTGCTTAGCATCAACAATCTTCTTCTGGAGTTCTTCAAGCTCCTTCTCCAAAATTTCAAGGGCTATGTTATTCACAACTATTTGCCTTTCCCTCTCTATCTTTTCGACCTCATTCTCAACCTCCCTTGCTTGCTCCCACGCATTGTCACTCTAGACTCCAGTCCTCAAAATGATATCTTCGACCTTTGGGGCTAACTTGAGATCATTAGACATCTGGTTTACCAGATCACTCAACTCCATAAGGGCAACAGACATTTTAGGATCAAGGCTTGAGAGGTCCATCTGATGCAGCATGTCTTTCAACCAGAGGCGTTCAATGGGATTTGCGTCCAAGGTGGTACGAATGTCCCTCTTGAAGAATTTGTCTTTTATTTTATTTAGGAAGGGACCAACAAAATCATCTGGAGCGGAAGCCCCAAGAGCCAGTGGAGAATCGCTTCCGGAAGAGCCAAGACTTTTTCCAAGCTTTATCTTGGAATATTCCATGGGGTTCAACCACTTCAGAGCGGCCATTCGATCCCCAACCACAGGAGTCAAAAGATGGAGGTTTCCTTTAGGCAAGGTGTGTTGAGTCTTCTTAGGTTCTATTTTTGGTCCAGTTTCACCTCTGTCCTCTTCTTCTTCTTCTTCCTGCTCAGGATTGTCCACAATCTTGTCTTGAGTAGCAGCTTAGGAATTTTCCTTAATCTCTGACTCTTTATTTCTTGGGCTAGAGGGGCCAGGGTCTTCATTGCATTTTCACTTTCTTCTTCTTCAGCAAAGGTTGCATCCATCTCCTTAACAAGCCTGCTTGTCTGGCTAGAAAAGTCCTTTCTATAAACATTCTCACACTCATGCTCCGAGTCATCAGTGTAAGACTACTGAGTAGTAATTTTAGCTGGAGAGTTTGGTGCGGTTTCGACTGTTGGAGGAGGGACAACTTCCATATTCATAGGTTGGTTAATCTCACTCAAAGAGCTATAACCAGAGCCAAAATCAGAATTTGGGTGATAAGTTGGCTCACCTTGGTTGTTCATAAGAACTGTAGGTGAAGGAGTGGCAGTTGAAGGTTGTTGTGCAACGCAAGCCCCAACCTATTAAAAAGAAAAGAAGTTAAGTCGAGATGGTAATAAGAGATTAAAAAGGAGTAACAAAATGCCAAGATAATTACCTTATTCTCTTCTCCACTGGGACTATAGTTGGCACTCTTAGGAAGGCCAGTAGGCTTCGCCACGGGGGTGGGAAGTTTTCCTTCGAAACCACCTCCAGTGGATACCTTTTTTATAATTTTGGCCACCTTGGATGAAGGTTGGCCAACTACACTAGGAGATTGTGCAGAAAAGTAAGTCTGCTCATCTTCGTCGTCGGTGACAGAAGTGGAAGCTTTTTTACCCTTCTTTAGGGGCATCAAAGGGTTTGTAGTTGCATGAAAAGAGAACAAAAATGTAAGAAGCCAAACATGCAGAAAGTACACAAATAAGGTTTTTTGCATATCATGGTGCCTTCGTTGTTTTCATTAATTACCACTCCCTTAGTAGAAGTGGATTTCTTGGGAATTACTGAAAATGACAAAACAATGGTTAAGAGTCATTAATTGATCATCTAGTAAAAGGTGAGTGAAAACCTCAAACCTTCACAAATGTCGGTTTCGACATGGACATCTTCGATCCCAATGTGAAGGTGCCCTTTGAAACTGTCCAGTGTGTGCTTAGTCGCAACCACCCTTCGAGCTTTCGGCTGAGACTGATGTCGAAGGATCTTTTTTGAATCTCCACAGATAAACCAATATGGAAATGGAGGGGCAAGTGCCACCCCAAAGTCAACAGTAGGCAGTCGAGGGAATTTTGGAGGAAAGTGTTGGAAAGCCACCTCATACCGCCTCTCACGAGGAATGTTTGAGGGGATTTTCAATTTATCCATCTTTTGCAAAAACGTTTCCTTCAAAGTGACAACAACCTCACGAACGGTTCGACTAAGATCATCTAGTCGATAGACAGTTTCAAAGTATTTTTGAAAAGCTTGTATCTCTTGGATGTGAGCAGACTTACTTTTCTTGACCTTCTCCTGCACATTTATGAAAGCAAGGTCAAGGAGGGTAGAAAATTCAGTGGTAGTGAGAAAGTTCTCACTGTAATACTTGCGCCACCAATCATCAAAAATATGGGTGCGCTGGGTCAAAGGTCGAAAGAAGATAGGAGACATAACTGCCATCTGGGATTCTCATCTGGCGAGGACGTCAGCAACATCACCTTCGTCGAATATGTTGTTGGAGAAAAAAACTTGGCCTTTTTTTATCATAAAGGCATTTGGGGAAGTTCTGATGTAATACCTATATACAAAAGACATACATAAATCATATTTTTCATATATAACATTAGAAATTTGGTACTGAAATACAAATAAGTTCTTAGCAACACATTGTATAAGTATAGCCACAACAACATAAGGTACCAAACAAGGCTATAAAATGATACAAGATGTTCAACTACAAAAGATCTAAGAACTAGATCCAAAGATCTCAAAATCCACAACGGAAGACAAAGCCATCAACTAGTAAGGATAATCAAGTCGCCTTATCCTTACCCTTAACGGAACCTGAAGTACCTGAAATAACAACATCAACATGGGTGAGATAAAATATCTCAGTGGGTTCCCTACCTTAGAATTCTCTCGGCTCTAAGGGTTATTCTCAAATGAAACTTGCACACTATCACAACCCAACTCACACAAGGACCAAAACCATAAGGGAACTAAGGTCCACACACGATCTCAAAGTACAAGAAGATAAATGTCTACCTCAAGTCCTTACGGATGCTTCACGTGGGACTAAGGGTATCCCACCTTAAGACTTACCCAAGACCTTACGGAGGATTTAAACATAGCACGCTCGTCAATCTTTATGGATGCTTCCCATGGGACTAAAGGTAACCCACCTCAAGACTTACTCAAGATTAACACATAACTAGCATAGCACTTGCCTCAAGTTCTTACGGATGCTTCACGTGGGACTAAGGACAACCCACCTCAAGGCTTACTCAAGACCTTACGGAGGACTTATAGTCTACACGCCTCAAATCAATGCCCATGCATACACAACGGGTACCTCAAGTCCTTACGGATGCTCTAGTGAAACACATAGTAACCACATTGAGACTTACACAAGACCTTACAGAGGATCCTAAAAACAATACATAAATCATGATTCATTTGAGTTTAAGGGGAACCTAGATACCTCACAACTTGTACTTTTCTCTATTTCCATTGACTCACACTTCCCAATTTATTAAAGTTTTGGTTATTGAAAAATTCGGGTAAAAGTCGGCTCAAAAATAATGTTTCTTGATCTCAATAGATAAATTATGACATTAGCTTCAAAACGATATGTGGAACGTTAAAAACGGATACCCGGATCAGAAGTTACGAATTAAAATACCAAAGTTGGAACCTATAGGTCTCGCTGAGCGAAAAATCTCCTAGAACACTCGCGGAGCGAGCTATACCAGTTCAGGAAATTTTCAGGCTTACGGGAATTCATCATTCCAACCCACATTCAACTCCAATCATCAACCAATGCAGAAAAACATAACCAAACATGTTCATAGACATAGTATGAGTATCATAGTTAAGTTTTAATCGAGTTTTAACCGTTAAACTTTCAATTTCTTAGTTTCCCACTAAAACCCTAAATCACAAAATCTCTAAAACTCAACCAAAATCAAATATAAAAGTTTCTAACTAAGAACCCACCTCGAGAGATGAAGATTGGCGGAAGGATTGAGTCGATTCGACGGACGAATGATCGAGAATGAGGAAATGAAGCTTTAGGGTTTTTTCTCTCTTCTTCTTCTTCTTTTCTATTTTCTTTTCCTTACTACCTTTCTCTCCTTCTCATATTATTTATATATATATATATAAACATACATATAAACTTTTTTTTACCAATGGGTCAAAAATTAGAGAGTATCCAAAAATGTTTCCCAGTCCGATATTTTATAAAACCTCTGAGTCAGCAAATATCAATTAATAGAATCATATCCCGTGGATTACTCTATTTAGTTCCGTTAAAATTTCCTAGAGTAGTCTGGAATAATATTATTACCAACTAATATCATTCAGAGCTTTAAATAAAATACGGGGTATTACATCCTCCCCACTTAAATAAAATTCGTCCACGAATTTAAAGGATTACCTGAACAGGTGAGGATATGATTCCCGCATCTCTGATTCCAACTCCCACGTAGCATCGTCCGGACGCGTCTCATCCCATTATACCTTTGTCGCTCCCACCAAAATGACACCTAGGTCAGAAGGGGTGCAGACGCGAACGGTCGGCGAAAGGAGAGAGAACACACAAGAGTGAACTCAAGAGAAAAGAGTCGCCAACTAGGCATTTTTATCCCGAAGGAAAGATAATGCTGCATAGACCTAAGAAAAGATATGGATAAGACGGTTGCGAACCAGAGAGACTGAGAAAGGGGGTTGGTTACAACCTGGGAAGGTATTAGCACCCAGATTGTCCGTCGTACTCGAAGGGATCCACGCTTAAAAGATTTGTGTTTTAAAGGGGTAGTGTCAGTGCAATTTGTGCGTCAAAGCTGGAAAGAATGCAAGTGTCAGTGTAAAAGAAATGTGAAGTGTATAAGAGAAGTGTTAGTGTAAGAATAAGGAGTGAAATGCTCAAGATAAAGAGGCTTAAAGGAAAATGCTGGAAAAAGGGGGAATATACAGAAACTTTTGTTCGATAACTGTTAAGTTATGCCTACGTATCCTCTCGTGCAATGACGAAGTCAGAACACCGTAGTTCGACCCAAAGAGACTGAAAGATAGATTGACTGTGAACTGCTTGCTTGCCTATGCTCAAGTGTATGACCTGTCTGGCTCAGGTGCAAACTGTCTTGCATCAGACGGAAGAAGCAAGTTCTCGCTTGTGAGTGAATGAGGTGAGAAAAGAATCCCGGAGGAGACGATTATTGTTTGTTTTTGATGTTTTCAATCTTTTATTTCTTTTTTGAAGTTTGTCATAGGAAAATGAGCTTAAGCCTAAACCAAAGGGGTTAGTAAACTCATCACATCCTCCCTCTGATTAGGGGTAATGAGAATACCTTAAGTATGAGGCAAGCACCTCACACTTAATCACCATGGTGTAGGATTAAGATCATTAACCTACTTGTGATTATTTAGATGTTTTTGTTGTTTTTGTTTAGTGTTAGGTAATGAGTTTAAGCCATAATCAAAGATTTAATGGACCTATTACACCATCCTAATAGAAGGATAATAGATGAGAACATTTAAGCTGAGAAAGACTCCTCAACTTAATCCATGATTAGGGATTAACCTCATGAAAAAACAAAGCCTTTATTAAATGGATTTTAATTAGTGGTGAGGTTAAGAAGTGGATTTTATGGTTTGTAAGACAACTTGAGAGGGACTTGTCCATTAACACTAGGGTTAGTCCTTCTTAACCAATTAAGGAAGAATTAGAACCCTAATGCAAGGCCCAAGTTACAAGCTTGATGTCTTAGTGATTATTAAGATGGATTGATTAAAGGGTTTAAACACATTAAGGGCTTAACACTTAGGATTAAAGTTATACACTCCATCCTAATAGAAGGATGCAGGCATAAGCTTAATCACAAAGCCTTAAAACCTTTAGGGTTTAGTCCTTGATTATAAGATGAGAAGAGAAGACTCAATGATGACACAAATGTAAAAGCTAAATGGGGGGACTAATCAAACCCTAATTGTTATCATGCTTGGGTATCCTAGGGCTTGTGAGGCTTAAGAGAGAAATAATCTTCAAAGAGCCACCAAGGAGGAACAAGATGAAAGGAAAAGAAGCAGAGAAAAGCAAGACAACTTGCTTCACTTAAGAAGACAAGTTGTTTGAAGAAAGAAGGTGGGAGAGAACATGAATGAGCAAGCTCAATCCAATATAAAGATAAAATGCAGCAAAGATGCATGAGAGGGATAAAAAGAGATTGTGAGAAGTTAAAGCAAATTCACTTCTCAAAACAACTTACCACCTGAAAAGTTAGCAAAAGAAAAGAAATGCAATGCAAATGAGATGAAATGTCATGATGTAAACCAAAACCAGAAGCAAGAACATGAAGTTAATGATGCTAAGAGATGATGCAAACACATGACAAGGGATGAGAATGATCATACAAGCATAAGGATGCAAATGAGGCATGCCTTGAACCATAGGAGTTCATGAATGTTCATGAAATGAAATGAACATATAACATGGCAAATGAAAGATGAAATGATCAAACATGATTCTAATATGTCCTAAGATGTATTATGAATCATGTGGATGCACAAAATGTCATGTCAAGTTGTTGGATGCAAGCAAATGAGAAATGGATGCAAGGGAAGGCACAAATTAGGGTTTATGATCAACACACAAAGCAAAATTCAAAATCAGAAGCATATTGTAACACCCTAAAATTTGCCCTCGTATCTATTACCATCTAGTTGGCTTACTCTTCAAATTCACATGTCATTGTCATAGGCTTGTTACTGAGGTCAGAAGCCCTTAATCTTGGTTTGAATTCAAGATCACCGAGATATAAAGAGTTAAGCTCCCAGGTTTGCATAGTCTTGGCAAAATGGATCAAAGTTTTCCCTATAATGAGGTTAGGCCTTTTATTGAGGAATTTAGGGTCATGAGATTTATTTCCAAGGTTGGGTTTCAGATTCAATTGAATTGTTTCAAAGACGAGCACGGTCTGTTAATTTGGATGATTTAGGGATAATTAAATTGATGCCTGAGCTTGGTTTTGGTACTGAGGATTTTGATAGGTTGTTTGTTTTTTAGTGGTGGATGGCAAATGAGGATTACAAGATTTTACTTCAGGAACCAGATTTATTATTGTTGGATGAGCCTACAAATCACCTTAGAATATCTTAACATGCAGGATGGGCCAATGGTTATCATTTCCCATGATAGGGCTCTCTCTCGATCAACTGTGTACAAAAATTGTGGAAACTGAAATAGGTGTATCCAAGACATTTGCGGGAAATTATTCTCAGTATATACATGTTCGAGGAGGCAATAAACGAGTACGAGGGAGCTATTATCATGGTATCCCATAATCGGTATTATATTAAGCAGATAGTTAATAGAGTGATTTAAGTTCAAGATGGCAATTTACAAGATTATGCTGGAGATTACATTTATTATTTGGAGAAGCATTTGGATGCTAAGGAAATATAGCTTGAATGCGGAAATGTGCCTAAGGTCAAAGCTCCTAAATGGAAAGCCAAAGGGAATATATAATAAAAATAAAGAACAAGAAAATCCATTAAAAAAAAAAAAGAGAAACTCAATTTTCTACTATAATGAAATCAAATATAGTATAATCCATAACAGAAAGTTTAGTACTAAGATGGAGGCTGGATAATGGACGGAAAACCTCAGAATATTTATGAGTCAAAAGCTTCGATAACTTCGATTTACAAGCACATTACAAAAGAATTCAGAAAAAGAATTACATGCCATAATAGGAAATTCTCTAGCTGACAAACATAGAAAAATCCTGATAATACACCAGAAAATTCATAGATTACACCAGAAGTTTCTGGAAGGAAATCAACACAAATCGGTTATAAAACAATCCAGAAATTTCAGGCACTAAGGACTAACTAACTTAACAGAAATGAGAAGGAATTATGGGTCACTATTCTACTGATAAAAGGGAGTTTTGAGGCAGATTTGCGGGGATTCTTGAATCTTCCCTCTCCACTCATCCAAAACCTTCACCATCTCTTGCTATCATCTTCAACACTCATTTTTTTTTTGACAGTTTCTTCAAGTCTCTTAATCACCATCACCATTTGTTCAATATTTTCATCATCCAACCACCAAAAAGCCTCTTTAATCTTTAACAACATGGAACCTGCAAGTTTATCGATAATCATAGTTCAAAGATTCGCAGGGTGCAAGTATATTCAGTCATACACAAGAAAATAGGAGAGAAAGGCATATCAGAATTTCGACACGCAAAAACGAAGATCGAAGGGACGGTAGTAAGATATCATAGAAGAGGAACAAGAAAGCAATAATAGTGATTCTCATGGTAATACCTCAATCTCAATCTTCGATCAAAAGGTTTCTTCAATCTTCACTCTGTAAATCGAATCCTCCATTATCATCTCAATTCGTTTGGAACCCTCCTTACCAACTTGCTGTGGTTCGTTGTATCTGTGTCCTCACTCATCATTCGTCTTCAACCTACGATTCAAGAACCACAACAACACAGGATCAACAATCACAGCTGATATCATCTCAACAATTTCATCACAACATTAAAGAGTCAAAAAAACAGACCTGCACACTGTGAAACGGATCGACAGAAAGGCAGCCAAACATACCTGAGCACAATTTTTCTCCAATTTTTCATCAAGCCTTATCGACAAACCTCCATCTCCATCGAATCCTCACAACTTTCTTCAACACGGGTTCAATGCCTCCTTTTCAATCTCCCTACATCAAAAAAAAGCAAAGCAAGAACTATCAGTGACAGCAGCTTGAGAGTGATATGAAGAATCACTGACACACCTTCAGGCAGTACCTGCATCAAGGATACAGGATATTCCTCGAATCGCTCATTATCACGCCCATCATCTTCGTAGCCTTATCTTCAATTTGAGGCTTCGATCACCATCGTTAGATCTTCGATCACTCCGCAACACATCAATAAACCTGCGAAGAAAAGCCAGTGATCAATTATCGGCCACTTGGTCCCAGTAGTCAATTACCTGCAAAGAAAAGAACAGTGCATTCACGAGTCAGAGGTAAAGTTGAACGCCACCGAGTGAGCTTCAATCTCACGGATTCGACGTTGTAACGGGCCGAAAACGAAGAGTGATGTATCTCCCCCATGGACGTCGCCTCCGTTTCAAAAGCCACTTGTGAAGTTCTGAGAGCAAGAGCACTCCAGATCGAAGTAAGTTCCTCTGGATTTTCGTCGCCGGTTAGTTAGTTTGTTCCAGTTTCGTGTTTAATTAGGGCGGGGTTAGAATTATGAAGGGAGACGGTGACCGCGGGAGGAGGGTGCTGGTGACGGTGATGTAGCGCCGCCGGAGTTTTATTAGGTTGTTTTGTTGAAGGTGAAGACATTGAAGGAGAGGGAAGGTTGACTGTGGCGGCGAAGAAGAGGTGAAGAGAATTCGGGAAGATGATGAAGTGTTGGGGTTTGAGAGGATGAGGTTGCGAATGTGAGAAAGAAGGGAGAAGACGAGTGAGAGATAGGAGAGCGGTTAGGGTTTCACGGCGGCGGCGGGGAAAGCAAAAGGGGGTTAGGGTTTTACTGTGTGAGAGGAAGAAGAGTCCGGTTTGTGTGAGAAGAAGAAGAGGGTAACGTGATTTTTGTTGTTTCATATTTCCTCTAAGTTTAAAATAATTATAAAAATTAAAAGGGGTCTGAGTGGTTTAATTAGGAGATTATTATGTTTTAATGTGAGAATTATGATGTTTAATTTGAATATTATTGTGATTTATGATGAAAATTAAGACCAATAAAACTCATTAATCCCCTTAATGAAATCCGCCCCCTTTTATGATCCCACGCGTATCCACCACTGCAGCTATTATACTACCTCAGGCTTTATGCGCCATTGGGCCTGGAATAAATGCTTCTCGCACCCCCCATAACAAGCCCAGTAGTTTTTGAACTGGTGAATGTTTCCACTTTCCCCCTTTCTCTTATCCCCTTTCCTTTTATTTCTATTTTGTGTAAGCCTTTAATTTAATTCACAAATAAATAGTAAAATGAATAATAAAAATCCACCAAAATTATATTAGAATATTAAGACATTTTAGAAACACTCCCAATTTTCACTTTCTGAAATTAATCATTTTTCAATTTATTTTCGAATTTTCATTTAATTAATTTTCTATTGAATTCTCATGTGGATACATAAATTTGTCCAATTTCTTTCTGCCACTTCCCATAATATTTTCTGCCCATTCTTTTTGCTATGATTAAAAGACAAGTTAAAGTACTTAGAATATTTTTTGGTGAATTTTTAGGACATTTTTTCTATTGTTTTGGTAGTATAATTTGTGTAATTTTGTGATTAAACTTTAGTTAGGTTTAAGTGGTCATTTACCCTAGTTGGAATGAGAATTTTTTAGAGATTTTTTAATATGGTGCTATAATCAGGTTTAAGACCTTAGGAATTTAATTTCATATTTTTCTCATGATTTTAATATTTTTGCCATTTTAATTCATTCCTTCACATTATGCATATTCATAATTCATATCATTCACTAACTATTTGCTTTTTCTTTGTGTGCAAGGTGTTTTGCAAGGTTTGGCTTATTGGACTTGGATATTTTGTGTTTTATGCTTGGTGTATTTTGTGATTGTAATAGCTTAGAACTTGTATGCTTTTATAATTTCCTTAATTAGGATTAGAAAAGATAAAAACAAATCGTTAGAAAACCAAATTTTTAAAAACAAATAAAGTATTCGATCCAACGTCGAGTATACTTTCAAATAAATAAATAAAGTTCATATTATTTTAGGGATCCACGATTACCTTCGTTCCACTCCATTCAACCAAAATCAAACCTTGCATGTTTCATACCATAAGTCGTGTGTCTTAGCACCACGCAACCGACCCACACACCTCATTGTTCCATCCTGTTTACATTTCATACGTTTTTACCTACCATGACCTAGGAGGACCCTATTGCTCATCATTGACTTATTTTACTTGCATGTTTAGTCTTATATCTCTTATATCTCTTAGGTAGATTCAATTGCAAACCTCACTAACCTTAGGTTATCCATGAATTCAACTGATTTAGGGTAAGTTTAGTTTCCCTTAGAATGTTTACCTTTTATAACTTGAGTCTCTTCTCATCTTAAAAGAAAACCAAAAAAACACTTAATAAAGGAAAAGGTGTACAATGCGCCACGAGCCTTAAGCTATACGGGAAATGATTAGTGGAGGTCTCCTCCACTCTTTCAGGATGCTTTACAAACATTCCATTGGGGGAGATCTTGGAAAGTATTCGCTCCTGTGTCATAGTCTTTAGTGTTGTACACACGAAAAACACAATCTTAAAAACACTTCTTAAAAGACAACAAACCAAGAAGTCACGTCTTCTATCCTCATCTCATACTCTTTGCGGACGAACATGACTTGTCTCAACAGTTCAAACAGCAATACGGTAAACACCCTCGAGTCAGAGCCGGTAACACCTGAGCTAGAGCTATGGCAACGTCATCCTAAAAACCACAAACGAGTGTAAGCCTTAGTTAGACGAACTACGGCGTCTCTGATCCTCATTTATCCCGATGAGGTACGTAGGCAGTGGGGTAGGGCCCATTCGAGCACAATCTTTATTTTCCCTACATTTTCCCATTTTATTCCCATTTTCCAATTTCATTTCTTTTCTCAATTCCATTTCATTCCAGATAGTTATTCCTTCAGTTAAACAGCATATTATTCTTCACCCTTTGAAAACAGACTTTTAAGCGTGGATCCCGTCGGGTACGGCGGACGGATTGGGGTGCTAATACCTTCTCAATTCGTAACTGACTCCCGTATCCAGATCTTTGGTTCGCAAGGCCTCGTCCTTTTCTTTCTTCCTCAGGTTTGTGCAACATTACCTTTCCCATTCCTTTGGGATAAAAATGTCTGGCTGGCGACTCTACCTTTTCCGCGCCACTTTCGCGTTTGTACTAGGATGAAAATCCCGGGAGCGACACATATGACATGATAAAAAATTGAAAATGCAGTTAAAGATACCCTAAACCTATACAAGTTCACTGCCCAATGGAGGGGATCTAACTCTTAACCTAATGAAAGTTATGAATTTCCTAAGATTTCTAGGGTTTTGGGATGCCTCTCAAAGAAAAATACCAAACAAATTGAAAATGCAAGATCAAATCAAACCAATTTTACCCTATAAACTACATGCTATAGAGGATGCAATGCAAAAAGAACCAACATCAAACTCTCAAAGGTTAGGCAGAATGAAATTTTTAAAGTTTGAACCAAAATATTGCCTTAAAATGAATTTAATTCCAATGAAAATGATCAAAAGGCATCAATAACAAAAAAGAAATTTGCTTTGAGAGTTGGATAATGTTTCTAAATGTTTCTAAATGCAATGTGAATTTTTTGGTGATTTTTAAATACCTAAATGCATTTTTAATTAATTAATTTTCATTAACTAATTAAAAATAAACATTTAAATGATTTAAAAATGATTTTTAATGCAAAAATAAAAAATAAAAATATTTTTGGGTTCTGAAAATTAATAAAAGACTTGATAAAAATTTTCAGAATTTTTAAAGATGTCTTGTTATTTTAAATAATTCGTACAAAAATAAAACAAAGAAAATGCAATAAAAATTAATTAAAGGGAAAGTATGCGCAATGGAGAGCTGAGATTCATTCTGGGGAAGGGAGGTTTGACTGCGCGCCAGATCCAATGGACACAATTCAAACTGACCAAATTAATTTAAACTGAATTAATTAATCTAATTAATTAGGATTAGGGTTTTAATGAGAGATCTAGGCCATTCATATGCGCGGGAGTCAACCCAGGTCAACTACATCTACGGTCCACATTCAAACTTTGCCCTAAACGTGATTAATGACTTAATGACTTTCAGGTGGCCGGAAATGACCTCCGGTCATCTTCTCCGGCCACACCCCTCCCTGAATCCAACCCCATACATCATACAACAAGAATCATCAATCAAAACACATTTATTTTTCGTATCAAAGCTGAATCGAATCAAAATGTTTTTAGGTCAAAAAATTTCAGAAGCTTCATACATACTCAATACTTAACCATTTGCAAAACTAAACATATCAGCATGATCAGCACATCACATAGATTCATTTAGGAACTTAAAAACAAATTTCAGGAAAAAAAAGTTCTTGAGCTCACCTGAAATGGAGCTTTCAATCCAGGAGCTTTCTGCCTGCTTCTTTGCTTCAAAATGGCTCCAATGATCCTCTTGATGAAGCTTTGAAGCTTGGTTGGAGTTTAAAGTGGCTGGTTTAAGAGTTTGATGAAGTTCTGTTCAGTGAGGGGTGAGAATCGTGTTTCTGCTTGAGGTGGTTTTAGGGACAAATGAGGGCTGGGAAATGATCAGAGGAACATGTTGAGTGATTCTATGAAGTTTGTTTTGGTGTTTGTGTCTTGTGTGATGAGTTTCGAAACAAAATGCATAAGAGGTGAAATCTTGAAACTATGGCTTATGAGATGTTTCAGGCTTGTGTGTCTATTGCTTTGAGTTGCTTTTTGTCCACTTATCACACTATGATAGGTCTGTGGAGTTGGTGTGGCCTATGCTGATTGGTATGGGCCATTTTGCATAAAGTCAATATTAGGTGTACTTGAGGTATGAGCAAGTGGGAGGCTGTAATAGGGGCATGGCTTGGTTCATTTTAGACCATGGATTGCTCATGGATTAGATTTTGTGAGCTGTAACAAGTAGAGGCATGGTTACAAGAGTTTTTGCAAGTTGGTACAACTTTGGCCCTTTTGTGATTACTTGAAGCATAAGTCATGAAAATGGGAGGTTCTTTTGTGCAATCTGATTTTTAGGAATTGGTTTATGTTTGTGCAAAGGTTAGAAGTCCATTTGAATTCACATTTTTCCTTGGCAAGAGGTTTTGCAACTTTGCCTCTTTGGTGCAAAACTTGAAATTATGTGATTTTTCCCAACTTTGACAAGCCATAACTTTTGATCCAAAATGAATTAGAATGAGTTCTTGTACTTTTTGAAAAGGGAATGATCCATTCTACAACTTTCATGACCAAAGTTTTCTCATTTGAAGCATTTTGGAATCAATTTGAGGAGGTTGAAAAACTTTCCCAAAATGGCAAGTTTACATTATAAGTCACTTTCCCAAAAAGGCAACTTTGCAAATGGCTTGAAATTCTTCAATTTTGTGAACTTCTAACATCTTCTATGATCAAATAAAGATCATACACATTCAAAATGATGAAGAACACCCTTTGTTTGGGTCATTGGGGGCCTCAGATGCCCTGATTTTGCACTGACTTGCTCAAGAAGTCAACTCTTGATTAGATGCCTTCCTCATGGAATTTCTTCATGAAACTTGATATGCATGATCCTTATAACATATAAAGACCAATAGAAACAAGAATGTCCAAAAAATTTGGAGTTATGGCCTTTGAAACCAAAACCCTAATTCTAGGTCATCTGTGCAGTCAAACCTGGCTCTGCTTCCATGCCATTCTCAGTTCTTGTGATTCTTTGAATTTCTTGACTTTGTGGGGATATAATATGATGCTTGGACATACATGGACCCCTTTGAAGTGATTGATGACCTTTGGAGTGGCTCAAATGGCTCTTGGATGGCTCAGATCACAAACCCTAGATGCAGATGACTTTGAACCAATGCAGTGAATTAAAAATGTGATATGAGATGCTATGATTGAACTTATGCATATGAAAAGATCACAAGCCATGGTGTGAATGGGTGAGGGAAAATTTAGGGTGTTTACAGCTGCCCCTATTCAAGCATGAGTTAGCTGTGCAGGATGTAAGCAATGACTTATCAGGCAAACAAGTTAACTTGTGGTTGAATACCAAAGACAGTCCAAAATTTGCACTCACAGAATGAAGAAGAAAAGGGATATAGATTGTAAAAAGAAAATAAAGTATATATATAAAGTGCGGGCGACGGAGGACGACCGTCAAGCAGAGGACGACTGCTGGAGATGAAGCACTGACGAGGACGACCGACATGCCGGGGAAAATGCAAGCAATAAAGCAAAGACGGGGACGACCGACAAGCTGGGGATATGAGAGATTGTGATGAGGACAGCCATCAGGTAAAGCTATAAGACTCTCTGGGGATTATAGGTAAATGAAATAAATGATGAGGTACGGTCATCAAAAGGTGAAGGACGATCACCTAGCAGGGGACGGCTGCTCTGTTGGGGATAAGATGAGGGACGATCATCTAAGGTGAAGGACGATCACCTGGAAGGGTACGACTGCCGGAAGTATCACGACATAGGACGAATGTCGGATGAAAAAGGTCGACGATGGGGACGGCCATCGGATAAGCATGATGAAGGACGATCATCAAGAGGTGAAGGACGATCACCTAGAAGGGTACGGCTACTCTCAAGGTTTATCATGACATAGGACGAATGTCAGATAACAGAATCAACGATGGGGACGACCATCGGATAAAATGATGAAGGACGATCATCAAGAGGTGAAGGGCGATCACCTAGCAGGGGACGGCTGCTGAAAATATCACGACATAGGACGAATGTCGGATAGGAAGGGGTTCTAATGAATAGAGACTCCACTGGGTGTGATGAAGGACGATCATCAAAAAGGTGAAGGACGATCACCTGGCAGGGTACGGCTGCCGAAAAGGTATCATGACATAGGACGAATGTCAGATAGAAAAGAAGTCTTGCTGGGGACTTCGCTGGGGAATAGTAAACACGGACGAGCGTTTACATCCAAGAAATGAAAGGTATAAGTGTCTGGTACTGTGTGTAGATTAAAGATGCGGATGAGTATCCTTAAGACTATGATACGGACGAGTATCAGTAGAAACAAACGCTTGACGCATGTTCAGAGATGATGATACGAACGAGTACCAACTGGTTAACAGAGAACACAGACGAGTGTCGAATCTGAGGGGATATAAGTGGTTTATACAAGATACGGACGAGTATCTGTATGAGTGAAAAGATGATGAGTAACAAGTATGAATAATACACGGACGAGTGTTTAACTTGCTGGAGAGTGCGACACGGACGAGTGTCGGAAAAAAAGTGTATTATAAACAAGTGTGTGGCTTCCAAAGTGTTTGGGTAACTATGTTGGGGAAGGTGACACGGGCGGGCGTCAAGGAATTGTGTATATGTATCTGTGAGCGCAAAGGGGACGCTTTGGCTTTCTACTGGGGATATGACACGGACAGGTGTCAGGAGGTATCTGTATCTTTTAGGGAAAATGCCTTGGCTCTCTGCCAGGGAATTTGGGAAGTTTTCTGTATATCGCTGATGGATTGTCAGTATTTTCAAGTGTTTGATTCAGAACATGGCTTATGATTATGCAACATGTTTGATTTTTGCCGTAATGCTCCGTTTTAGACGGAATGCTACGCTCTGTGGGGAAAATATGATGCAAATGCTATGATTATGCAAAGATAACGATCCGGGACTCGGATCCCGTTGCTGTGAAGATCTCTGGCTGATCTGCTTGAAGTGAATATCCCAGCTGGGGATAAGATCCTTGGTAGATCTGATAAGATGTATCTGCATGGGGAAATAGATCACTGATAGACCCATATCAACAATGGGGGACCCAACTGGGGTTTGTAGAAGTTTTCTTCACTCTATTGTGATTTCTCCACGCGTTGCTCTTCCGGGTAGAGGTTGAAACTTTGTGGGGAGGTAGTTCCCTGGTTGGCACTTGGCTGGGGAAGAAGAAAGATCACTGGAAGATCTTCCTAATGATTTCTGTAGGGATCCTGCCGAGGGTGATACCTGACAACTCAGCTGAGGAGAAAACACCTCCGGTGCTAATCTGGAAGACGGACTGAGTAGATAATGATTTGACAGCTTGCTGGGGTGAAGCTTTCATGCCCCACGTTGTGCTTTGAATACCTGCAATCCTGTAAAGACAGAGAACGCACAAGTACCCTGAGGTATCCCTTACTGGATTCCATCGTAGGAGTTTAGACACTCCCGGGAGTAAGTATATTTCCTGTAGGCACATTTTTAGAAAGGAAACATCTGTATTTATGCAATCAAATATCTTAATGACATCGGAGATCTTGCAAATAAAAGAGTACGAGACGAAATATGACTGAAAATCTGATTTTATTAATTTATGTGCCCTGAATTGACAAGATACATTCAAAGAAACGAATCCCCTGAAATGAGGGAATCGTTACAAATTGAAAAATAAAAAAGGTGCTGGCAATGCTGGCGACGCTTCGAGGAGCTTCCCTTTTACTATGACTCGTATGACTTTTGACGTTCTTCTCACTTTGCTTTCTGAAGAAGGTTAATTCTGAACGAAGCTTGAACCTTTTGGAGCTTGCCAGGTCGTAAGTGATACAGATGAATTCAGAATGCAGTTGTTCGCTTATTCCCTTATCTTGCGTGGATCGCCCTTTTGGGTTTTCAATCCACCGGGATACCCTTTTTTGCCTGAGTTGTCCAATGTGGCTTTTCAACTCAGCGGGTGTACGTTTTTTTATTTATTTTCCCTTATTTTTGCCCGAGTCTTTTATTTTGTTTTTGACTCGCCGGGATGCCCTATTTTTGCCTGGACTTACATTCTGTTTTTTATGTCCAGCGGGTCATTTTCATGCGAAGTATTTTTTAACTGCATCTGAATTCACAGGGGACAGGAAGTCTTCACCATCCATAGTACTGAGCATCAGTGCTCCACCGGAGAAAACTTTCTTTACTACGAATGGCCCTTCATAGTTTGGAGTCCACTTGCCCCTGTGGTCTGTATGAGGAGGGAGGAGTCTTTTCAGCACAAGATCTCCTACTTGGTACTCTCGGAGCCTGACTTTCTGATCGAAGGCTTTCTTCATTCTTTTCTGATATAGCTGCCCATGACAAATTGCAGCCAACCTCTTTTCTTCGATCAGACTCATTTGTTCGTATCGGGATCAGACCCATTCTGCTTCATTCAACTTAACATCCATCAGTACCCGTAGGGAGGGTAATTCAACTTCAACAGGTAGGACTGCCTCCATACCATACACAAGCTGATACGGTGTTGCCCCAGTGGATGTTCTGATCGACGTACGATACCCATGCAAGGCAAATGGTAGCATTTTATGCCAGTCTTTATAGGTAACTACCATCTTCTGCACAATCTTCTTGACATTCTTGTTGGCTGCCTCTACAGCGCCATTCATCTTTGGCCTGTAAGGGGAAGAATTGTGGTGTTGGATCTTGAAGTCCCGGCATAGTTCTGCCATCATTTTGTTGTTCAAGTTGGAACCATTATTAGTAATGATTCGCGCGGGAATTCCATACCGACAGATGATATCTCTCTTCAGGAATCTGGCTACTACTTGCCTTGTAACATTTGCATAGGAAGCTGCTTCAATCCACTTGGTAATATAGTCAATGGCAACCAGGATGAATCTGTGGCCATTGGAAGCAGTCGGTTCAATTTTGCCAATCATATCAATGCCCCACATGGCAAAGGGCCAGGGTGAAGACATCACATTCAGAGGATTGGGAGGCACATGCACTTTATCCGTATAGATCTGGCATTTATGGCATTTTCTGGCATAAGCACAACAGTCCGCATCCATTGTGATCCAGTAATAGCATGATCTCAACAACTTTTTAGCCATTGCATGCCCTCCTGCATGGGTACCAAAGGATCCTTCGTGCACCTCGTGCATCAACAAGTCTGCTTCTGTCTTATCCACACATCTTAGGAGTACCATATCAAAGTTTCTCTTATACATGGAACCATCAGTATTCAGGAAGAAACTACCAGCTAGCCTTCTTAATGTCTTCTTGTCATTGGAAGATGCCCCAGGTGGGTATGTTTGATCCTCCAAGAAGCACTTAATGTCATGGAACCAAGGCTTATCATCTTTAACAACATCTGCTGAGAACACGTACGATGGTCTGTCAAGTCTGGATACTGAAATCCGAGGCACAAAGTTGGCAGCTTGAACTTTGATCATGGAGGAAATGGTAGCCAAAGCATCTGCAAACTGATTTTCATCCCGAGGGATATACTCAAGCTTGACCGTTGTAAAGAAAGTCAATAACCTTCTTGTATAGTCCCTATAAGGTATCAGATGATCTTGGTGTGTGTACCATTTGCCGTTGGTTTGATTAATTACCAGAGCTGAATCCCCGAACACAGTCAAAGTCTTGATCCTGAGGTCAATGGCTTCCTCAAGACCCATAATGCAAGCCTCGTATTCAACTTCGTTGTTAGTGCAGTTAAAGGTGAGTTTTTCCGAGAAAGGCATGTGAACTCCCTTAGGTGTAATGAGTATAGCACCAACATAATGACCATTCATATTAACAGCCCCATCAAACATCATCGTCCATTCTTCTTCCAGGTCAGGCCCTTTAGTGTGAATAGGCTCTTCATGATCTTTCGCCTTTATGAACATGATGTCTTCATCAGGGAAGTCAAATCTCATAGGCTGGTAATCATCAATGGGTTGCTCAGCAAGATAATCAGACAATACACTGCCCTTGATGGCTTTTTGAGATGTGTACTGAATGTCATATTCTGTGAGGATCATTTGCCATCTTGCAACCCGTCCGGTAAGTGCTGGCTTCTCAAAAATATACTTGACTGGGTCCATCCTTGAGATCAATAAGGTAGTGTGGGTCAACATATACTGCCTTAGTCGGCGAGCAGCCCACACTAAAGCACAACAAGTTTTCTCGAGCAGTGAATAACGTTGTTCACAGTCGGTAAACTTTTTTCTTAGGTAGTATATTGCATACTCTTTTCGACCAGACTCGTCATGCTGGCCCAGCACACACCCCATTGACTCTTCTAATACTGTCAAGTACATGATTAAAGGTCTTCCTTCAACTGGAGGCATAAGGATCGGAGGCTCTTGTAAGTATTCCTTGATTTTGTCAAAAGCCCTCTGGCAGTCTTCGTTCCACCTGACCGTTTGTTCTTTTCTTAACAGCTTGAACAAAGGTTCACGGGTTGCTGTAAGGTGAGATATGAACCTTGAAATGTAGTTCAATCTACCTAGAAACCCCCGAACTTCTTTTTCAGTCTTCGGTGCAGGCATTTCTTGAATGGCTTTAACTTTATCAGGGTCAACTTCAATCCCTTTCTCACTTACAATAAATCCCAACATCTTACCGGATCGCACCCCGAATGTGCATTTGTTGGGGTTTAACTTCAGTTGGTACTTCCTCAGACACTTGAATAGCTTCAACAGATTTACCAGGTGGTCTTCTTCTGTGAGGGACTTGGCAATCATGTCATCCACATAACATTCAATTTCTTTATGGATCATGTCATGGAATAATGTTACCATAGCCCGTTGATAAGTTGCACCCGCATTCTTCAGTCCGAATGGCATCACCTTGTAACAGAACGTGCCCCAGGGTGTGATGAAAGTTGTCTTCTCCATGTCTTCAGGTGACATTTTGATCTGATTGTATCCTGAAAATCCGTCCATGAAGGAGAACACCGAGAACTGAGCCGTATTATCAACCAATACATCAATGTGAGGTAATGGGAAATCGTCTTTCGGGCTGGCTCTGTTCAGATCCCGGTAGTCCACACACATCCTCACCTTGCCGTCTTTCTTAGGCACAAGTACAATATTAGCAACCCACAGCGGATAGCTAGTTACAGCAAGGAAACCGACATCCCACTGCTTTTGTACCTCTTCCTTTATCTTCATTGCCATATCTGGGCGAGTACGGCGCAACTTCTGTTTTATTGGCGGGCAGTCTTCTTTCAAAGGCAGCTTGTGCATGACAATATTGGTGTCCAACCCTGGCATATCCTGATAAGACCAAGCAAAGACATCCACATACTCCCGAAGCATATCAATCAGTTGCTCTTTCACTGAATCCTGTAGGCAGGCCCCGATCTTAATCTCTTTCACGTCTTCTTCCGTACCAAGATTAACTGTCTCAATCTCCTCCTGATGAGGAGTGATAACCTTCTCCTCTTGCCTTAACAACCTGGCTAGCTCTTCAGGAAGCTCATAATCTTCTTCAACCCCTTCGTCAGCTTGATTGATTGGATTGTCAAAGTCATACGGAGTCATAGCAGTGTTGTTGTTGGTGCAGTCTGAAAGGCACTCTCTGCAAGGGTTTAGATTGGTTTATTTTAGTGATTAATTTTAATTTTGTTTAGAAAAAAGTGAAATGAAGTTATCATTTTGGAAAACATTTCCATTTTTATTTTTGTACAAAAAGAAAAATGAAAAACAGTGAGCGAAAAAGAAAAAGACTCATTTGCAAAAGATGTCCGATATTCATTGATTAATCTATTTGCACAAAATTACAAGATGGCCCGATTACAAAATGAGTCTTGTCATCTTGGGCAAGATGCAAGACTTGATGCATGCTTAAAAATACAGGAAATAATAATTACTCTGCAGGAGTAACCCTTATAATTTCCTGGGAAGACCAGTTAAGGACTTGGCTCCCCGGGATCCTTGGACGTATCCAGCTCTCCAGGTTGCAGTCACTTTCCTCCTTGTCTTCCAAGTTGTTCACAGCATCCGGGGTGAGCATTCCCCCGCTGACAAAATGAGGCTTCTTGGCGGCCTTTGATTGATCTTGTTGAGTTTGTCTGTAACCCAACCCAAATCTGTCTTCTTTCTTTTCCACGGGCAACAGCTTGCCCCAGCCTTGGGCAGTACCCTCTTCAACAACCTTCCGGGCTTGCTGATAAGACGTTATGGAGGTTCCCAGTACAACAGATGCTTCATTAATGTTTAGGGCCTCAAACCCCTGGCTCATAGTTTCATGGATCTCTGCATCCATTTCTATGTACTTGTACGTAGCCAGATGGCTAACAAAGATGTCTTCTTCACCACAGATGGTGATGATCTGGCCTTCCCATTAAAATTTCAGCTTCTGGTGAAGGGTAGACGTAACAGCGCCAGCGGCATGGATCCAGGGTCTACCCAACAAACAGGTGTAGGCCGGCTGAATGTCCATCACATAGAAGGTAATTTTAAAGGTTTGCGGGCCAATCATCACAGGCAGATCAATCTCTCCAAGCACTGATCTTTTAGAGCCATCAAATGCTCTCACCACCAAATTACTCGGACGCAGTGCCAAGCCATCATACTCCAGCTTCACTAAGGCTTTCTTTGGCAAAACATTGAGTGAGGACCCAATGTCCACCAGTACATGAGATAGAACATCACCTTTGCATTCCAAGGTGATATGTAAAGCCTTGTTGTGGTTACGTCCCTCTATTGTTAAGTCAGCATTGGTGAAGCCCAGTCCATGACTGTGTTGACATTTGCCACAACGGTTTCTAGCTGATTAACTGTGATCTCCTCTGGCACGTATGTTGCGTGCATGACTTTCAATAATGCATTCCTGTGAGCTTCGGAACACATCAACAGGGATAATATGGAGATTTTTGAGGGAGTTTGGTGAAGCTGATCCACCACTTTGTAATCACTTCTCTTTATGATTCTCATAAACTCGTCTACATCTTGTTCAAAAGATGTCTTCTGAGTTTCTTTGACAGCCGGCTCTTCAAATACCACACTCTTCCCTTTTGCTTTAGCAGCAGCTTCTGCTTCAGCATTAGGTCTTTGTACTTGTGAGGCAAAAAGGCGTCCACTTCTAGTAAAGCCTCCGCCTCCCCCAACATTATCAATTTGTGGAGAAGAGTTTGACGAATCCAAAGTGATTTTCTCCCCATTGCAGTAGAGATCAGAGCCATAATGCCAAGGTATGGCATTGCTGCTTTCATAGGGAACTGGTCCAGGTACCGTGATGGTAACTGGACTTACTGCTGCAGAGGAGGGTACCGTAATGGTGTGCGGATCGTAGTAAATTGTGACTGGTGACCTGGCAGGAGGTGCCACTGTCTGTTGTTGGAAATTATTGCTGACAGGAAAATTTGATGGATCATAGTAAATGGTGACTGCTGAGACATCTTCGTTAATTTCTGTTGGCGTTGTAGAAGATTCTGCCGATAAAAAGGATGCTGAGGTTGTAGAAGAAATGGTTGTTGACATTTGATTTGTTGAAGTGATGGATGAAGCCATTGTTGATGATATTGATGAATCGGTAGGAATAATGGTTGCTGCTGTTGTAGAAGAATCAGGAATTGTTGTCAGAGGAATTGCTGGATTTGTAGGCGCCGTTGTTGAGATCTGAAGGATACCATCCTTGATAAGACCATCTATACCTCTTCTCAAATTATCACATCCGTTGACCGCAATGTTGCAATACCCACAACCGAGATCACACCCGGGAAACACCTAGCACTCTAGAAGCTGAGCTTTAATTTCGACCAGAGGTGTTCGAATTTGTGCAACACTGGTGATCAAAGTAGATGGCTTATCTTCCTCAATGGCATTAATCCTCGGCCCACCATGGTTAGGCATAGGATTTCTGTTGACATTTGGAGGAGGTGTGAAGTTGAGGGCTTTAGAATCCACCAGATCTTGAACTTTCATTTGCAAAGCCCTGCACTTTTCTGTATTGTGGCCTGGTGCATTGGAATGGAAAGCACACCTGGCGTTGACATCGTAATTCTTAGGGAGATTGGAGGGATCTGGTGGTGCCAATGTCCTTAACTCAACCAAGTTAAGCTTCAGGAGTTGTGGCAATAAGGTAGCATAAGGCATAGGGATAGGGTCAATTACCCTATTTGCCTGTGATGGTCTTTGCTGGAAAGGTCTTTGTTGTTGATTGCTGTTATTGTTGTTGTATGTACTTTGCGGCGGATACTGAACTTGCTGTTGATAATGTGGTTGTTGTGGTTGTTGATATGCTGGTTGCTGAGGAATCGGAGCTGGAATAGTGACAGCTGCTACTGATTTGTGGACATACTGAGGTCTGCCCCTGTTGGCATGAATGGCATTTGTCTCACCGGTCCTTCGAGGTCCCACAAAAGGCTTCCTGGGATTACTGGACGAACTCACACCATTATCAGAAATCTTGCCCATTTTTAACAGACTTTCAATTCTTTCACCGGCTATAACTACGTCTGCGAAGCTAGTGGAAGAAAAGGCAGCCAATCTATCAATGTATGTTCCTTGCAGAGTATTCATGAACATGTCGGCCATCTCTCTTTCCGACATGGGTGGTTGGACAAAAGCAGCAAGCTGTCTCCACCTTTGGGCATATTCCCTGAAGCTTTCCCTGGAGGATTGAGACATTCCCATCAAGAGGGTCCTGTTAGGAGCCATGTCTAGATTGTATTGGTACTGCCTGATGAAGGCTTCAGCTAAGTCCTTCCAGCATCTGATAGTAGCTCTGGTCAAGTGTGAATACCACTCTCTTGAAGCCCCAGTCAAACTGTCTTCAAAATAGAACATCCACAGTTTTTCATCCATGGTATATGCTTTAAGTCTTCCTAGAAAGGACTGCAGGTGAGTTCGTGGACAGGAGGTTCCATTGTATTTCTCAAAGCACGGAGGTTTGAACTTGTGGGGAATTCTTACCCCGTCTACTAACCCCATGTCCATTACATCAAAACCCAGGGAATTTTGAGACTCCAGAGATCTCAACTTCTCAGCAATTTCATCAAACCTCCTATCATAGACTTCATCCCAAGCTCCCATGACAGTGAATTGCTCTTCTTGGGGGTCTTCTTGTAAGATCCTTCCCCCAGTAGTATTTCCTTGCACATTAGCCGGGATATGGGCTTCCGGATCTAGATGACGCCCAAATACAGGTGGATTAACATGAGGCTGTCCCCTCTCATTGTTGCTTGTTCCTCCAGTCCCAGGATGAGGTTCCTAGGGGGTTTGTCTTTCTACCAATGCCCTCAACCTTTCTTGGGTTTGAGCCAGACCAGTCATTACAGTCATGAATTGGGCCATTTGGTTCCTCATCTCCACTCTTTCGTTAGCCATCTGGGTTCTAACCTCGGTCAGGTCTTGCTGTACTTGCTCCATGATAATACCTGGAAGGTTGTTGCGAGTAGGATACCGATGTGCACGGTTGACAGGGAACACTCTTCTGCGAGCAATATTTCCTGAAGCACAACAGAGTTAGAAACAAACAAAAATAATGACAAAACCTACAAAACAAAACAAAAGTTAGTATGCAATGCAGTATGCTTGGATGCTTTGACCTTTCCAGACCTCGAGGAAGATGCTTTGATGTTGCTTGGGAGAAAGAAATCCAATGAAACAAACTGACAAATATATTACAAATGGTGAATCATACATAGTTTGTTTTTTACAACATATGCCCCTGAAGGGTCAAAATACAACATAAAAGAAAAGTACATCAAATGAAAGCAACAACAATCAAAGAGTCAGACATCTAGTCCAAACTCATCCTCCTTAACCTCCTTTAAAAGTGCCTCAGTTACAGGACCAGCTGGATTCTCTGTAATGGTCCTGATGAGGAGGTTCCTAGTGGCAATAGCAGTGGTCAGCTTCTTGTGCCTGTCCTGGTCCTTTGACCTCTTCAAACCAGCCCTAAGCTTCAATTCTGAAATCTCCTTCTGGGCTGCCAGCAGAGCTTCCTGTTGTTTCTTTACATTGGCCTCTAACTGCTCAATCCTGACTTGAGTTCTCTTATCTTCTTGAGTATGAGCTTCAGTGATCCTGACCCACCTAGCTTGACTTTCTTGCAGATAGAGATCAGTCCTAGCCTTCTGAAGCTTGTCCTCCTTACAGGCATTCTTCAATATTTGCTCCCCAACTCTTGATTTCTTGATGTAGTCCTCTGCTTTCTCGATCTTGGCCAGATGCTCCACTTTAAGCTTCTCCAACCTCTCAATGTCCAGACGACCATCACTCCTCTCCCAGAGGGTCTTCTTCAGAGCTTGAGATAGATTCTCATTCCTTTCCTTCAGCTTCTCAAATTCTTCCAGGCTGACAGTGGCTGCTGGCTGTACTGTGGATGGTCCAGGTATATCCTCAATGGTGAAACGCATCCCAGAAATCTGAGCTCTAGCATGAGACCATTCATAATACTGAGCTGAAGCCACATTATTGCACCTCCCAAGAATGGCCATCCCTTTGATCTGGATGTTGTCCCAAGCCCAAGATGCTTGCCTGACAATAGCTAGATTAGGCTTTATCTCATAATACAGGGTCTCAGCTAAATCTTGCACTTTAGGAGGGTGAACCAAAGCATAGCCCAATTGTCTCTTAAACAGCAAAGGATTGTAGTTGATGCAACCCTTCACTCCTACTAGAGGTACATTGGGGTACTGACCACAGCTAGTGATTATGTCCTTGCCCTTGGTGCTCTGGGTGCACCATCTGATGTCATCTGAAGTCAAAGCAATAAGTCTCTTAGCCCAATTCTTCTGTTGGTGAGGATTCAGGAAGGCATCAGTCTTAGGTAAGTGTTTGAGCAACCAAGTATGAAATAGAGGAGCACAACATCTCACCAACTTCCCTCTCTGCTTCTCATTCCTCTGATGAATGGAATAATAGAAATCTCCCAGCAATGTGGGTACTGGGTTCCTCAGAAGGAAAAGATGAATGGCATTCTTGCTGATAAATTTGGGCTCGTCTGCAAACAGTATAACCCCATATATGTTGAGGGCTAACAATGCACAAACTGCCCTCTACTCTCCTAAAGAGGCCTTCAGGGTGGCCTGAGAAATTAAGAAATCCAAGTGCAAACCAGGGATCCCAGCTTTTGTTGTCATGTTCTGCTCAATCAAAGCAGGCTCTAGGTACAATGCTTTTGCCACTTCTCCATTGCTGGGAGAAGTTATCTCTGGGTTGAAGGGGACACCACCCCTGACAGGTATTCCAATCAATGATGAAAACTCCTCTAGCAGAGGTCCTAGCTGAAAGTTCTGGAATGTGAAGCATCTCAAAGGAGGTTCATAAAACTGTAGGCAGGTGTGGATCATACTCCTCTGAGAAGGGTCTAGGTCCATGACCATGTCTAGGATGCCTCCATAATGCTCTCTGAATAATGGGATGTGGTCTGGAGTGATAAGTGCCTGGACCTGCCTGATACCAGTCAACACAGGCTCAAAGAAATGATATGAAATGTTGCTCTTCCTGGGTGCAGACATGAGTGCTGAAGACAAGTGCTGATGAAGATCAAGACTGGTACTGGAGATGGGCCACTGACAGGCTGGTGCTGGTGAGGATGAAGGTAGCTGAAGTAGATAACTGATGAAACAGAGGTCTCTGCAGATGAAGGGGTCAAAACCAAGCCAAATATGATGTGGATACCCTGAAAAACAAATAAACAAATGTTAAATGATGCAATGATGAGTATGCAAATGATATGCAAGGGTTTGTGATCAAGCTGGATCTGATTAACTGTCTTGATACAAGTCCCTGTATGTTCAAGAAGTCCAGATGGAGGTCTAGAAAACCAATAACCAGGGTGGGGGACTCAAATAAAGAGTCACATATCCAGGGTTAAATCACAAGAACTGTCCAAAGTGAGGTAACTGATGAAGATTGCTGAAGCAGATAACTGATGAAGCAAAGGTCTATGCAGGAGAAGGGGTCAAAACCAAGCCAGATATAATGTGGATACCCTGAAAAACAAATAAACAAATGTTAAATGATGCAAATGATGAGTATGCAAATGATATGCAAGGGTTTGTGATCAAGCTGGATCTGATTACCTGTCTTGATATATAAGGCCCATGTATGTTCAAGAAGTCCAGATGGAGGTTCAGAAATCCAGTAACCAGGGTGGGGGACTCAAATAAAGAGTCACATGTCCAGGGTTAAATCACAAGAACTGTCCAAAGTGAGGTGCTCTTAATCAAATAGTAACAGGGTATGATGTGGCCAAGGGTACCTGCAAACCTGTAAACAGCCCAACCCCCTCACAGGTGATGTTCTAGAACAAGGATCCTTAGACTTGGATCAGTTATGAGAAGTGTAAACACTTCTAACCCGGAGGCACAATGTTTACAATAACCATAAAAGATCCTCCTCTAATTAACCTCAGTTTCTGAAGGTCACAATAAAGGTCATCCAGACTTAGCAGGCTTCCCAGATAGCCCTAGTACTACAGGAAATCTGTAGCACAGAGTTCTCAAGAAGAAACCCATATCTGAACCGTGTTTCATATTCCCGCACCATACCGAAATGGAATGGGAAAGAACATGAACCACTCTAGCCTAGGTGTCACTCAGGTCCCAGGTATAGGACCTTAAACTCTCAATGGAACCCCACCCATCAAAACAACAAACCAGATCCAGCAAGATGACAGTATGACAGTATGAAATATAAAACTGTAAGGAAAGCAGTAAACAAGACTGTACATAAAACAATAAAATAAATACATAAACACATATAGCACATAACACCCCAGTAAACACAAATCAAACAAGCACTAGGAGGAACCCACAAAAAGAACCAGAAGCCCTGGTTACAGTATAAGGGTCCCCAGCAGAGTCGCCAAGCTGTCGCTCCCACCAAAATGACACCTAGGTCAGAAGGGGTACAAACGCGAACGGTCGGCGAAAGGAGAGAGAACACACAAGGGTGAACTCAAGAGAAAAGAGTCGCCAGCTAGGCATTTTTATCCCGAAGGAAAGGTAATGCTGCATAGACCTAAGAAAAGATATGGATAAGACGGTTGCGAACCAGAGAGACTGAGAAAGGGGGTTGGTTACAACCTGGGAAGGTATTAGCACCCAGATTGTCTGTCGTACTCGATGGGATCCACGCTTAAAAGATTTGTGTTTTAAAGGGGTAGTGTCAGTGCAATTTGTGTGTCAAAGCTGGAAAGAATGCAAGTGTCAGTGTAAAAGAAATGTGAAGTGTATAAGAGAAGTGTCAGTGTAAGAATAAGGAGTGAAATGCTCAAGATAAAGAGGCTTAAAGGATAATGCTGGAAAAAGGGGGAATATACAGAAACTTTTGTTCGATAACTGTTAAGTTATGCCTACGTATCCTCTCGTGCAATGAGGAAGTCAGAACACCGTAGTTCGACCCAAAGAGACTGAAAGATAGATTGACTGTGAACTGCTTGCTTGCCTATGCTCAAGTGTATGACCTGTCTGGCTCAGGTGCAAACTGTCTTGCATCAGACGGAAGAAGCAAGTTCTTGCTTGTGAGTGAATGAGGTGAGAAAAGAATCCCGGAGGAGACGATTATTGTTTGTTTTTGATGTTTTCAATCTTTTATTGCTTTTTTGAAGTTTGTCATAGGAAAATGAGCTTAAGCCTAAACCAAAAGGGTTAGTAAACTCATCACATCCTCCCTCTGATTAGGGGTAATGAGAATACCTTAAGTATGAGGCAAGCACCTCACACTTAATCACCATGGTGTAGGATTAAGATCATTAACCTACTTGTGATTATTTAGATGTTTTTGTTGTTTTTGTTTAGTGTTAGGTAATGAGTTTAAGCCATAATCAAAGATTTAATGGACCCATTACACCATCCTAATAGAAGGATAATATATGAGAACATTTAAGCTGAGAAAGACTCCTCAACTTAATCCATGATTAGGGATTAACCTCATGACAAAACAAATCCTTTATTAAATGGATTTTAATTAGTGGTGAGGTTAAGAAGTGGATTTTATGGTTTGTAAGACAACTTGAGAGGGTCTTGTCCATTAACACTAGGGTTAGTCCTTCTTAACCAATTAAGGAAGAATTAGAACCCTAATGCAAGGCCCAAGTTACAAGCTTGATGTCTTAGTGATTATTAAGATGGATTGATTAAAGGGTTTAAACACATTAAGGGCTTAACACTTAGGATTAAAGTTATACACTCCATCCTAATAGAAGGATGCAGGCATAAGCTTAATCACAAAGCCTTAAAACCTTTAGGGTTTAGTCCTTGATTATAAGATGAGAAGAGAAGACTCAATGATGACACAAATGTAAAAGCTAAATGGGGGGACTAATCAAACCCTAATTGTTATCATGCTTGGGTATCCTAGGTTTTGTGAGGCTTAAGATAGAAAGAATCTTCAAAGAGCCACCAAGGAGGAACAAGATGAAAGGAAAAGAAGCAGAGAAAAGCAAGACAACTTGCTTCACTTAAGAAGACAAGTTGTTTGAAGAAAGAAGGTGGGAGAGAACATGAATGAGCAAGATCAATCCAATGCAAAGATAAAATGCAGCAAAGATGCATGAGAGGGATGAAAAGAGATTGTGAGAAGTGAAGGCAAATTCACTTCTCAAAACAACTTACCACCTGAAAAGTTAGCAAAAGAAAAGAAATGCAATGCAAATGAGATGAAATGTCATGATGTAAACCAAAACCAGAAGCAAGAACATGAAGTTAATGATGCTAAGAGATGATGCAAACACATGACAAGGGATGAGAATGATCATACAAGCATAAGGATGCAAATGAGGCATGCCTTGAACCATAGGAGTTCATGAATGTTCATGAATGTTCATGAAATGAACATATAACATGGCAAATGAAATATGCAATGATCAAACATGATTCTAATATGTCCTAAGATGTATTATGAATCATATGGATGCACAAAATGTCATGGCAAGTTGTTGGATGCAAGCAAATGAGAAATGGATGCAAGGGAAGGCACAAATTAGGGTTTATGATCAACACACAAAGCAAAATTCAAAATCAGAAGCATATGACATGATAAAAAATTGAAAATGCAATCAAAGATACCCTAAACATATACAAGTTCACTGCCCAAAGGAGGGGATCTAACTCTTAACCTAATGAAAGTTATGAATTTCCTAAGATTTCTAGGGTTTTGGGATGCCTCTCAAAGAAAAATACCAAACAAATTGAAAATGCAAGATCAAATCAAACCAATTTTACCCTATAAACTACATGCTATGGAGGATGCAATGCAAAAAGAACCAACATCAAACTCTCAAAGGTTAGGCAGAATGAATTTTTTAAAGTTTGAACCAAAATATTGCCTTAAAATGAATTTAATTCCAATGAAAATGATCAAAAGGCATCAATAACAAAAAAGAAATTTGCTTTGAGAGTTGGATAATGTTTCTAAATGTTTCTAAATGCAATGTGAATTTTTTGGTGATTTTTAAATACCTAAATGCATTTTTAATTAATTAATTTTCATTAACTAATTAAAAATAAACATTTAAATGATTTAAAAATGATTTTTAATGCAAAAATAAAAAATAAAAATATTTTTGGGTTCTGAAAATTAATAAAAGACTTGATAAAAATTTTCAGAATTTTTAAAGATGTTTTGCTATTTTAAATAATTCGTACAAAAATAAAACAAAGAAAATGCAATAAAAATTAATTAAAGGGAAAGTATGCGCAATGGAGAGCTGAGATTCATTCTGGGGAAGGGAGGTTTGACTGCACGCCAGATCCAATGGACACAATTCAAACTGACCAAATTAATTTAAACTGAATTAATTAATCTAATTAATTAGGATTAGGGTTTTAATGAGAGATCCAGACCATTCATATGCGTGGGAGTCAACCCAGGTCAACTACATCTACGGTCCACATTCAAACTTTTCCCTAAACGTGATTAATGACTTAATGACTTTCAGGTGGCCGGAAATGACCTCCGGTCATCTTCTCCGGCCACACCCCTCCCTGAAAATTGCTAACTTCTTCCCTAGGCCACTAAAACTCAATTTCTCTGCCCAGAATCCAACCCCATACATCATACAACAAGAATCATCAATCAAAACACATTTATTTTTCGTATCAAAGCTGAATCGAATCAAAATGTTTTTAGGTCAAAAAATTTCAGAAGCTTCATACATACTCAATACTTAACCATTTGCAAAACTAAACATATCAGCATGATCAGCACATCACATAGATTCATTTAGGAACTTAAAAACAAATTTCTGGAAAAAAAAGTTCTTGAGCTCACCTGAAATGGAGCTTTCAATCCAGGAGCTTTCTGCCTGCTTCTTTGCTTCAAAATGGCTCCAATGATCCTCTTGATGAAGCTTTGAAGCTTGGTTGGAGTTTAAAGTGGATGGTTTAAGAGTTTGATGAAGTTCTGTTCAGTGAGGGGTGGGAATTGTGTTTCTTCTTGAGGTGGTTTCAGGGACAAATGAGGGCTGGGAAATGATCAGAGGAACATGTTGAGTGGTTCTATGAAGTTTGTTTTGGTGTTTGTGTCTTGTGTGATGAGTTTCGAAACAAAATGCATAAGAGGTGAAATCTTGAAACTATGGCTTATGAGATGTTTCAGGCTTGTGTGTCTGTTGCTTTGAGTTGCTTTTTGTCCACTTATCACACTGTGATAGGTCTGTGGAGTTGGTGTGGCCTATGCTGATTGGTATGGGCCATTTTGCATAAAGTCAATATTAGGTGTACTTGAGGTATGGGCAAGTGGGAGGCTGTGATAGGGGCATGGCTTGGTTCAGTTGAGACCATGGATTGCTCATGGATTAGATTTTGTGAGCTGTAACAAGTAGAGGCATGGTTACAAGAGTTTTTGCAAGTTGGTACAACTTTGGCCCTTTTGTGATTACTTGAAGCACAAGTCATGAAAATGGGAGGTTCTTTTGTGCAATCTGATTTTTAGGCATTGGTTTATGTTTGTGCAAAGGTTAGAAGTCCATTTGAAGTCACATTTTGCCTTGGCAAGAGGTTTTGCAACTTTGCCTCTTTGGTGCAAAACTTGAAATTATGTGATTTTTCCCAACTTTGACAAGCCATAACTTTTGATCCAAAATGAATTAGAATGAGTTCTTGTACTTTTTGAAAAGGGAATGATCCATTCTACAACTTTCATGACTAAAGTTTTCTCATTTGAAGCATTTTGGAATCAATTTGAGGAGGTTGAAAAACTTTCCCAAAATGGCAAGTTTACATTATAAGTCACTTTCCCAAAAAGGCAACTTTGCAAATGGCTTGAAATTCTTCAATTTTGTGAACTTCTAACATCTTCTATGATCAAATAAAGATCATACACATTCAAAATGATGAAGAAAACCCTTTGGTTGGGTCATTGGGGGCCTCAGATGCCCTGATTTTGCACTGACTTGCTCAAGAAGTCAACTCTTGATAAGATGCCTTCCTCATGGAATTTCTTCATGAAACTTGATATGCATGATCCTTATAACATATGGAGACCAATAGAAACAAGAATGACCAAAAAATTTGGAGTTATGGCCTTTGAAACCAAAACCCTAATTCTAGGTCATCTGTGTAGTCAAACCTGGCTCTGCTTCCATGCCATTCTCAGTTCTTGTGATTCTTTGACTTTATTGACTTTGTGGGGATATAATATGATGCTTGGACATACATGGACCCCTTTGAAGTGATTGATGACCTTTGGAGTGGCTCAAATGGCTCTTGGATGGCTCAGATCACAAACCCTAGATGCAGATGACTTTGAACCAATGCAGTGAATTAAAAATGTGATATGAGATGCTATGATTGAACTTATGCATATGAAAAGATCACAAGCCATGGTGTGAATGGGTGAGGGAAAATTTGGGGTGTTTACAACCTTAACAAGTGGTATATCTTTATTCCTTAACACCTTGGTTTCTCTCCCAACAATACGGCTCGGTTGGGGTTCAAAAGTCAAATCCGCTTCTATCTCTATAGAATTTGGTAGAATAGGCTGAAGAGGATCAGTAACGAACCTACGAAGTTGAGACACATGGAAAACATCATGCATTTCCGATAGAAAGGGTGGCAAGGCTAATCTATAAGCAACTTCACCAATCCTTTCTAGGATCTGATACGGTCCTACGTATCTCGGACTTAGCTTGTGCGACTTGAATGGTCCTTTCAATCTCAATCTCGGAGTGACTTTCAAGTATACATGATCTCCTTCATCGAATTTCAAAAGGTCTCCTTTGATTGTCAGCATAACTCTTCTGACGATCTTGGGCTTGTTTAATCTTTTCTCAGATCATACGAATCTTTTCCGTAGTCTCTTGAATAACTTTCGGTCCTAAAATCATGTCTTCACCCACTTCTGACCAACACAACGGTGTTCTACACCTTCTTCCGTACAAAGCCTCATACGGAGCCATACCGATGCTCGCATGATAACTGTTGTTGTACGAAAATTCGACCAACGACAAAAGTTCTTTCCAATTCCCTTTACTTTCTAAAACGCATGCTCTCAACATATCTTCCATCGTTTGGATCGTACGTTCCGTCTGACCATCCGCTTGAGGATGATTAGAAGTACTCAAACACAAATTTGTACCTATGGCTTGTTGGAACACCTTCCAAAATCTCGAAGTGAACTTTGGATCTCTATCCGATACAATACTGGACGGGACACCATGCAATCTCACAATTTCAGCAATAAACAACCTTGCAAGCTGACTTGTCTTATATGTAGTCTTCACGGCTAAGAAATGCGCGGATTTCATTAGTCGGTCCACAATTACCCAAACAAAGTCATAACTACCCTGAGTACTCGGTAAACCTACTGCAAAGTCCATAGAGATACTATCCCATTTCCAAATTGGGATGTCCAAAGGTTGTAACAATCCACCTGGTCTTTGGTGCTTAATCTTCACTTGCTGACACACTGCACATTCAGACACAAATACCGCAATGTCCTTCTTAATTCCAGACCACTAATACTCCCTCTTCAAGTCTTGATACATCTTTGAAGAACCCGATTGTATCGTAAAAGAGCCTTTGTGTGCTTCTTCCAGAATTTTTCTCTTTAACACATCGTCATTCGGGATGCAAATTCTTTGGTTGAATAGAATGATCCCATCTAACGCTCTTACGAAACCCGGTTGGAGTAACAATCCTTGCAACTTCTCATCTAAAACTTGCGCTTGTTGAATATCATTCCTCAAAGTAGAATTAATATTCAAGTTTCCCATGATTACACCATTCGGAGTCCAAACAAACTGAAGATTAAGATCTCGAAACTTTTCTAACAATGCATACTCCAACACCATCAATTCGGCACTATAAATCACTTTCCTACTTAAAGCATTTGCCACTTTATTCACTTTTCCTGGATGATACTTCAACTCAAGGTCATAATCTTTCAAATACTCCATCCATCTCTTATGCCTCATATTCAGTTCCTTTTGATTAAAGAGGTACTTCAAACTCTTATGGTCACTAAACATCTCAAAATGCACACCATACAAATAATGTCGCCATACTTTCAAGGTAAACACCACGACCTCTAATTCTAAATCATGCGTTGGGTAATTCTTCTCATGAACTCTCAACTGTCTGGAAGCATACGCTACTACATGAACTTCTTGCATGAGAACACCTCCTAAACCCATCTTTGAAGCATCGCAAAACACTTCGTAAGATTTGTTAGGATCGAGAATAATCAAGACTGGAGCAGTTGTTAATTTCTCTTTCAACCACACGAAACTTTGCTCACAACCGGAATCCCATTCATAAGCGAAGTCCTTCCTAGTGAGTTTAGTTAACGGTAACACCTTCTGAGAAAAACCTTTAATAAACCTTTTGTAGTAACTTGCCAAACCTAGGAAGCTTCTCACTTCGGTAACATTCTTCGGTCTCTCCTAATTAATTACAGCCCCTATCTTTGAAGGATCTACTGCTACACCTCCCTGTGATATAACATGTCCAAGGAACTTGACTTCCGTCATCCAGAATTCACACTTACTAAACATAGCAAAAAGTTGCTTCTCCTGCAGTATCGATAAGACAATCCTTAGATGCTCTCCATGCTCTTGAGGAGTACGGGAATAGATAAGAATGTCGTCGATAAAGATCACAACAAATTGATCCAAATAATTCTGAAATATCCTATTCATGTAGTCCATAAAAGCAGCTGGAGCATTCGTCACACCGAAAGGCATCACTAAGAATTCATAATGATCGTAACGGGTTCTGAACGCAGTCTTCGGAACATCAGAACTCTTCACACGAATCTGGTGATAGCCCGATCTCATATCAATCTTCGAGAACACGCAGGCTCCTTTCAATTGATCTAAAAGATCGTCTATCCTCGGTAAGGGGTATTTATTCTTGATTGTAACCTTGTTCAATTTACGATAATCGATGCACAACCGCATACCACCATCCTTCTTCTTTACCAATAACACATGAGCTCCCCACGGTGAAACACTAGGCCTTACAAAATGCTTTGTCATCAAATCCTCCAATTGGTCCTTCAACTCTTTCAACTCAAGTGGTGCCATCCGATAAGGAGAAACGGATATAGGAGCCGTTCCTGGTATTAGGTCGACTGAGAACTCAACTTCTCTCACCGGAGGTAAGGAAGTGACATCTTCAGGAAAAACATCGGGAAATTCACAAACTATCGGAATGTTCAAAACTTGCTGGTCATTACTCTCCTCTTTAGTAAGGACAAGCAAAAGAAATTTCTCTTGTTCAAACAAAAAATTTACCATGCCAACCGTACCTTCTAGGATCGTTGCCAAAACATCCTTCGGAGGCACTTCAACGGACGGAATAAGGATTAACTTTTCTTCACATCCAATAAACATTGAATTGGCGGACAACCAGTCCATTCCCAGGATAACATAAATTTTCTTAAGGGGAAAACAAATGAGGTCAATCTGAAAGATTCTACCATCCACGGACAACGTATAGTTCTCACACTTAAAGGGCGTATCGACAGTTTCATCCATAGCGGTAGTTACCACCATTGGAGGAGACAAAGGAAATAGTCGCAACCCAAGTCGCTTCGCGCAACTAGTAGATATAAAATAATGCGTAGCTCCACAATCAAATAAAACAAGACAAGGATGGTTGTTAACAAGACAATTACCCGCAATCAAGGAATTGTCGCCTTTCATCTTCTTGGCGTCCATAGTATAAACTCTCCCTTAAGTCTGATTCTTTCTCTCAGGGCAATCCCTAGAAATGTGTCCTTCCTTCTGACAATGATAAAAAATTACACCATTTTGTTCACATCTTTCAAAATGGTTCTTGTGACACCTGGAGCACGTCGAGGGAGCACTAGATCTAGGACTCGACACCTGCTTTCCCTTGAAAGGTTGAAGCCTCGGCCTAAAGGGTTGATTGGCTCTTCCCTGCTCACTTTAAACCGCTCTCCCAGCATTGGCTTCTGTCAGCACTTTCTGCAGACTATGCTCGACGACATAGCATTGCCTCAACATCTCGGAATAGGTAGTAAATTCCTGTTGCGAAACACTATGCGATATTTCGGCCCTCAATCCAAACAATAACTGGACAATTTTCCACCTTTCATCAGGGGCATACATAGCTTTCCTAGAGTAGGCTGCCATGTTCTCAAACTTCTCAGCATAATTGGCCACAGTCATGCTCCCTTGCCTCAGTTGTTGAAATTCGAACTCCTTTTGTGTCCTCAAGGAACTCGGGAAATACTTATCCATAAAAACTGTCTTAAATTGTTGCCACACTCTGGGAATCCCTTGTACCATCATCAAGTTGGAAGCGTTCTCCCACCACCTAGCAGCAGGACCCCTTAGCAAATCACAATCTGTAATATCCTCTATATTCCAGTCACCCATTCATGAGCCTTAACCGGGTCCAATCCACCATGAAACTCCTGAGGGTTCATGCAGAAGAAGTCTCTAAATGTTCCTCCTACAGCTCCAGGAGCAACCAAGTGAGGGTGAAGGCCCCCACTCATCTGATGCATCATTTCTTGCATGAATTGGTGTTGTTGTTGCTGCATCTGCTGCATAAATTGGAACATAGGTGCATTCCCATTACCACCTGCTTGATCGCTACCGGGAGGAGTGACACTGGGTCGAGCACGAGTTCCACGTCTACCAGCCATATTCCTAAATGTCATCAAAACAGGATTAAGTTGATCAGACATAACATTTAGTCCTACCGCAAGTCAACACGTATGAACAGAAGGAAGCACTTATAATATTTCAAGGCTAGGTCGAGGATACGACCTGCTATGATATCAAATGTAATACCCATATACAAAAGACATGCATAAAGCATATTTTTCATATATAATATTAGAAATTTGGTACTGAAATACAAATAAGTTCTTAGCAACACATTGTATAAGTATAGCCACTACAACATAAGGTACTAAACAAGGCTATAAAATGATACAAGATGTTCAACTACAAAAGATCTAAGAACTAGATCCGAAGATCTCAAAATCCACACCGGAAGACAAAGCCATCAACTAGTAGGGATAATAAAGTCGCCTTATCCTTACCCTTAACGGAACCTGAAGTACCTGAAATAACAACATCAACATGGGTGAGATAAAACATCTCAGTGGGTTCCCTACCTTAGAATTCTCTCGGCTCTAAGGGTTATTCTCAAATGAAACTTGCACACTATCACAACCCAACTCACACAAGGACCAAAACCATAAGGGAACTAAGGTCCACACACGATCTCAAAGTACAAGAAGATAAATGTCTACCTCAAGTCCTTACGGATGCTTCACGTGGGACTAAGGGTAACCTACCTCAAGACTTACTCAAGACCTTACGGAGGATTTAAACATAGCACACTCGTTAATCTTTACGGATGCTTCCCATGGGACTAAAGGTAACCCACCTCAATACTTACTCAAGATTAACACATAACTAGCATAACACTTGCCTCAAGTCCTTACAGATGCTTCACGTGGGACTAAGGATAACCCACCTCAAGGCTTACTCAAGACCTTACGGAGAACTTATAGTTTACACGCCTCAAGTACTTACAGATGTTCTAGTGAAACACATAGTAACCATATTGAGACTTACACAAGACCTTACGGAGGATCCTAAAAACAATACATAAATCATGATTCATTCGAGTTTAAGGGGAACCTAGATACCTCACAAGTTGTACTTTTCTCTATTTCCATTGACTCACACTTCCCAATTTATTAAAGTTATGGTTATTGAAAAAATCGGGTAAAAGTCGGCTAAAAAATAATGTTTCTTGATCTCAATAGATAGATTATGACATTAGCTTCAAAACGATATGTGGAACGTTAAAAACGGATACCCGGATCAGAAGTTACGAATTAAAATACCAAAGTTGGAACCTATAGGTCTCGCTAAGCGAAAAATCTCCTGGAACACTCGCAGAGCGAGCTATACCAGTTCAGGAAATTTTCAGGCTTACGGGAATTCATCATTCCAACCCACATTTAACTCCAATCATCAACCAATGCAGAAAAACATAACCAAACATGTTCATAGACATAATATGAGTATCATAGTTAAGTTTTAATCGAGTTTTAACCGTTAAACTTTCAATTTCTTAGTTTCCCACTAAAACCCTAAATCACAAAATCTCTAAAACTCAACCAAAATCAAAGATAAAAGTTTCTAACTAAGAACCCACCTCGAGAGATGAAGATTGGCGGAAGGATTGAGTCGATTCGACGGACGGATGATTGAGAATGAGGAAATGAAGCTTTAGGGTTTTTTCTCTCTTCTTCTTCTTCTTTTCTATTTTCTTTTCCTTACTACCTTTCTCTCCTTCTCATATTCTTTCTATATATATAAAAATACATAAAAACTTATATTTTTTATACCAATGGGTCAAAAATTAGAGAGTATCCAAAAATGTTTCCCAGTCCGATATTTTATAAAACCTCTGAGTCAGCTAATATCAATTAATAAAATAATATCCCGTGGATTACTCTATTTAGTTACGTTAACATTTCTTAGAGTAGTCCGGAATAATATTATTACCAACTAATATCATTCAGAGCTTTAAATAAAATACGGGGTATTACATCTAACTTAGCCCAAATTTCCTAGAAACCAAGTTAGGTTGATAAGCAATAAGGACCGTGTCAGATTTTTCACCATTCAGCATGTAAATAAAGAATCTGGGAATTAAAAAGGTTTCCCAAATTTCAATGGAGTCAAAATGAAATTTCTTTGTGGGGGAATTGGGTAAAGCCCTAGTGAACCATTTGGGACCACACTTTCTTCCAGCAAAAGGAGCCATGGACAGAGTAAAGTCATATTGGAGTGCAAACATCACCAGAAAGCTGGAAAATGCCCCTTTTAAGGTTTCGCCTTCATTAAAAGGAGTGAGCTTTTACAGTCGAACACCTTCAGTGCTCCTGAGCCTGATCTCCTTTGATTCCTCATCAACTTTCCCTTTTCTGGGAAGCATAGGCTCAAAAGTGGCATTTAGCCAAAGTTGGAGGAGCCAGAGAGGGCCATTGAGACTCATGGAACCATAGTTGTTGTTTGAGTTCCTCAATCGAGTCACTCCTTCACTGAGAGACTCATAGAGACTGGCCAAAATAAGTTCACTTAATTAAACCTTCTTTCTATTGTGAAGTTGGCTGGCCAAAGGAAGATACTTCTTCGCCACCTATAAATACTTGGTGCAGAAGACATATCTAGATAGCCAGAGGTTCAGAAAGGCAATATGCTCCTCATCAGAAACTACATCAACATTTGGTTTGGAGTGATGTTTGAGGAAAAGAGTGTATATCAGCTTGGATTCATTGAAGTCAATAGTGTCTTCAGCGTCAATGGTGGGATCATAAGTGGGACCATTAGGTTGAAACCCTGTAATAGTGGATATTTTGAAGAGAGTGGGAGTGATCATCCCATAAGGATGGTGAAAAGTATAATGGGTACAGTCCCAGAAATACAAAGAGGCGGCCAGAAGGTTCAAGAAGTAGGGGATATGAGTCTTCGTCAACATTAAAAGATCATAAATCTCTATGGTTTTCCAGTGGTCATACTTAGTTTACTCCAACCTAGCCAACCACTTATCAAACTCAGCAAACTAGCTTACAACTCTAACCATCCTGGTGCCATCATGAAGATATTTCAGGTCCATCTGAGTGGGAGAAGGTGGGTTGGATGAAGAATCATCAGCCCTAGGGAGGTACTTGTGCCCTAAAGGTTGAGTTCTACGGTAGCTAGGAAAGAACTCCTTCAATTTCTTATATGTATTCTGTACAGTAGCTAAAGGACCAGATACAACAAAAGGACAATCATTCACAAGGAAAGGAATCATTACCTGGGAGCAGTATAAGCTCCTTATCTCATTGACCAAAGGTTCGGGTGCGAACTGAGGATTCTTAATTGTTTTTTGTTTAATGATGTTATTGAAGGGTTGAAGAGTTTGTGTGAAGTGGAAAGCTTTGGCTTTCTGACTTTTCTTCTGAGAAACGTTAGCCTTAGAGGACACCATTGTTGGAAATGAAAATGGAGGTTTTTAGGGTTCTTAGAGAGAAAGGAAAAGACTTTAGCAAGAAAGAGATAAATTTGCAAGAGTTTGGAAATGTTTCTTTGTTTATTGAAGAAAGTATTTATAGGCGTAGGCAATGAGGAGTTGTGAAGTCCAAGCACTTAATGAAGACGTGATGTGGTGGGACACGTGGCACTTGGGATCTGACGCGTTGAGGAGGCAGTTAATGTGAAATACATTTAGCGCATTGTTTCAAGAAAAAGCTCATGATCAAAATCCAGCAGATACAACTGATATGACTTTTTGGATTTTTTGCCATTATGACATAACGTCATGCGCGTGGGCGAAGAATCACAATAGTTTTAGAACGTAGGGTAGATGGTCTCAACCATGCTTTCATCTGACCTAAGTTGGCATCGAAAAGATGAATATCAAAAAATGATCTTTTCATCAAGATGATCGAAAAGAACATTTTTGGAGGGCAATTTATTATCCCTAAATTTCGACGTTAGCAATTAATGAGGTTATTTGGCTTAATAAAAGAGTTGTCTCATTATGAGCTAAAAAGTGAAGTTTTTGACCTTACTCATTAAAGGTGAGAGTCGAAGGGACCTACCTACAAGTTTCATACTTAGTGAAATTCTAAGTTTGGAATATCTTCTAAGTGTTGGGAGGGTTCGACTAAGGTGGCATTCAATGTATATGGCAGTTACTAAGGTCTTTCACGTTCAGAGTTGGAGGGAAAATGGGTGATCTTCAATTCAAATACAGGGACAAGTGGCGCTAGATGAAGCTTCTTCAACATGTAGTAGGACAAGTGTCATCATCTTAGGATAGGTTTAGGAAGAAACTGTCGAAAACAATTACTTTGTAATGTATATAAATAGCCTAGTCTAGTATGTGAATAAGTGTGTGGAAATCATATATACTAGTAACTTCGTATGCTCAAAGTATCCGCGTGTAGAGAAACGAATGCAGTGAGAATGTACGTGATTGAAACACCACCAATTTATCTTCAATGTCAAATTTATCTTTAATGTTAAATTTATCTTCAAGTCATTTACTTTCAAAGTCATTTATCTTCTGCAAACCTTTATTTTCAAAGCGATTTACCTTTTCAAAGCCATTTATCTTTCACATAATTTACTGCATTTCTTTACAATTTAAGCACTTTACTTTTTCAGCATCTTTACTTTCCCTGCCTTGTCTTTAAATTTCATTTAAGTTTCAATTCTTGTTTTTACTTCTTTTTTTTATATTTCAAGTATTGTCTTTTACATTCCTTTACTTTGAAAGTCTTTGTCTTTGTCTTTTATTTTCTTTTAAAACAATCTCTAAATCCCGTCAAAGGATTCAAAGACCTTTTTTCTCAAAAAACCTTGCAAACATTGCAACCCCGTTCTTAGCATATGTCCTAGGATCAATCTGGTCGATCCTACGAGTAACCAAGGGTATTTTAGGTATCTTTGGAAGACCAATGGTTGTTTACCAATTTTGGGGGTAAACACACATGAAATGATGTTTCATGTTAGGTATGACTATGTTAGTTTTAAAATTTTGTCGAGACCAATTAAATTAAATATCTTTTAAAATTTGGTTGTTGACAAAATGATGACTCTCTTTAATATTGATTAGGGGTGGCGAAATGGGCCCGACCCGTTGGGCACACCCGTTTTTCCCGCACTTTAGTGCGGGCGGGCCAAGGGTTTAAACACTAACCCTCTAAAGTGTCCACCCCGCCCCGTCCCATTTTTTGGTGGGATTTTGCGGGCATGCATTTTTACTTAATTTTTTTTTGTATCTTTAGACTTAAACAATGCAATGCCCGCGGGCATTCCCCGCCTCGCCCTCACTTTTTGCAGGAGGGCTTATGTTGTAGGCCGCATCCTCAACTTTGATCGCCCCGCTCCGTCCCATTTTTTTTTGCAGACTTTTGCCGGACGAGCCTAAATGGGGCGGACATGCCCATTTTCCACCCCTAATTTTGATTTATAACTATTTACATATTATATACAATGTGAATTTGCGGTCTTTACATTTGTGCCCAAACTTCAAAATCTTTCTGAATTTATTAATAATAATTTTACTATACATGTGATAAATGTATGTTGTTTAAATTATAATTTATAATTTATTAATAATAATTTTAATATAATAATTATAATATATTAAAAATATTTTAGACCTAAAAAAGAAAATAATTATAATACACTAATTATTAAAAAAAATGATTAATATCATTTTACCCCTGCCATATAAGTCATTTCTGTTTATTCCCTTGTAAATTCTTTTTCTTTCAAAAATAAACTTGTCATTTAAAAAAACTAACAATTTAGTCTCTAAAGTCAAAATCCACAAGTAAATCCGAAAGAAAATCCATAGGAAACTTGCAGATTTACCTGCGGATTTTGATTTTAGAGACTAAATTGTTATTTTTTTGAAATGACAAGGTTGTTTTTGGAAAAAAAATTATAAGGGGGTAAACCAGAAATAACCTATATGGCAAGGGGTAAAATGATAATAACCCTTAAAAAATTATTGGTTATTATAATTTTATTTTAAAAATATAATTTGTTCTATGCCGACTTTGCAAATGACACAGGGTATAAAAGTCATCTTACAAGAAATGCAATGTACACCTTTTGATCTCAATTTTTCACTACACTCATCTTGAATCTTAAGCTAACTTGGATGCTAGAGTTCTAACCTTAAAGGTCCACCCAACAATGTCATATCAATAATCAACACCATGGGTTCAGTATTCTTAAGCACAAGTTTACTTCTACTTTCTGATTCCATAATGGAACAATGACGTCATTAGTGAGAATATTTTACTCCTAATTCCTGCAAAAATCCCACGAATGGATCATTCTATAGATCTAAACTCATATCTATATTATAGTCACTAGAGAATGGAGGTAGTTACCTCCAAGATAATGCATAAGGTCCTCAATCAACCTTCAAATCTGGAATCACCTCAATTATATGTCAACAACGTGATCCCTAACTACCGTAACAACTTGCGACATAATTCAGCAACTAGAATGCCTCTTTCGTGTGCTAAAGAGGATCCAGGCGGTAAGAATAGACCATATAACACCATAATTTCTAAATTGCGATAGGATATCTTGAACGCAAAATTATCAATAGTTGAAGTAACTATCGTCGTGAATCACACTATATATACTTTGTTGTGATTCAAAGTGATATGTATTCAGTTTTTACTCTACTACATTTTATTATCGTCTATGTGATCCATAACACTGTTAGTGTTAGAATCAATGAAGATTCCTTGTTATAACACCTCGTCCATCTGGTAATTTGACATTGAGTTAAGAAAAATATCGAAATGTACGTAAACATTCGAAGATTGAGGAAATGCTAGGAACCTCGAATACTGACCTACTAGTGGTCATGGAAATTGTGGAACCATGTTTTGCAGGTTAGTGATCAAATAAGTATATAATATGAGTATACTTTTGATGATGAGAACTAAATATGCCTTGGATGATGACAACTAAAGTCAAGCATAAAGTAGTTAAAGATGCAAGCAGATTAAATAAGGTTTATGGGTCACCGCAAACATCCTCTGATGATGGAACTAAAATGGAATTTAACTCAAGACTCATAACCAAGTAAAGCTCAAGCAAGTGTCTATGTGAATGAATCATCTAACAAGTGTTGAAGTGTGTGAAATCTCTCTCTGACGCGTTTGAGTGAACAACATTGTAAAAACGAAAGGGCATTTTTGTAAAGTTATATGACTAAATCTCTCTCTATCTATCTCTCCCTCACACACACACAAAGCATGTTTTCAAACCTATTTTTATCAAAGAAATTTTATTTAAAAAATTGAAGTGGTACCAGATGAATTGAGAACTGTCAAAAAAGTTCAAGACAATTTCTTGTACTGGCCAATTGATTGGCATCTATACCTAATTTATTGGGTCAATGGAAAAATGTTCCCTAATAATTTAGGATAATGCCTTGATGAATAAAAGAAGCTATATATCTTTTCATTCATTTTAAAACCTTCTAACAATCATTTTTATGCCAACCAATAAAATCCACCCGATATAAAATCTCCTTGGTTCTTGGTCAACCCGTCAAAACTATGGTTCAGTTCGAGTTCAGTTTGTGTTGTAATCTCCCCGAGGTTTGAGATCAACCGGTATAAAATCATGGTTTAAGGCTTGGATACTAATCACTTCAAGTTTTTGTTTAGAAATAAGACTAATTCATTCAGTTTATCGTTTGAAATGAAAACTTACCACTTATCTCATTGTTCATTGTTTGGTTTGAAATAAGCTAGAAACTTTAATTTCCTTATATAAGGGGGTTTGAGAGTTCAAACTACTAAAAGCTCTTAAGTTTATTGGATACTCTCAAGATCAAATCTTAGGGACATGAACGAGTCTTTGTGACTGAACCTATATAATTCATGGTGTCTTCTCTCTATCCCTTAACTCTTTAAAGTTTTGCTGCTTATTTCTATAAAAACTTGAAATGAATTTATACTCTGAAAATGATCCAATTTTTTTTCAAAACTAATTTTTTCTGAAGCCTAAATCCACCCCCTCTTATGCATGAAGTCATATGTCCAACATTGATTTCCACCGTAGATGAAAGCGCTTATGAGATACCTTTTAGGCAATGGTCTCCTATCGATAATTTTCAATCTAATACAATCAAGCAACCAGAGTTCCACTGACAAGAGGAAAATGCATACGTTAAAAGAGATTCTCTAAACTTCAGTAATTAGATTGCTCACTCTTCTAGAACAAAAAAAATTAAACTCTCTATAAGGGAAATATGTGGGAGAGGAGCATTCCAGACTCCCCCCTAACATTGAAGTTAAATATCATTTAAGACGCCTCTGGTCAACATTCTTATCTAACTTAATGCCCAAATTCATCAATTTGTAGGAAAATAGTATTGTAAAGAAGGAAAGCAGACTCATTTTACACAGATTCATAAAGGAATTAGTGGATAAGCTCTCGAGAAACCTCATGCCCATTCAATAAGAACTCTCAGGGACAGTAAAGTCCAATCAGTCCCGGGGGATCAAACTCCTCTATCTCTTGTAAGCACACTGTCAATAAAGCTTTAGAATATTAACTAGTGCAATGTCAACCTCAAAATAAAAGGAAGCAAAGATAAAACTCATCCAATTATTCAGAAGGTGAAGTCACGAGCTACTCCTAGAGACACTCGACTATATATGGTATTCTACAAACGATGTATGCAAAGACACTGATTATTTATCGCCCATCAATTTAAATTAAGTATGCAAATCTACAGAAGACAAGTGTGTCGACCGAGTGGACGAAGGAAATATCACTTCATCCAATGATATAATAAGTCGAGGAATAATGGAGGAACAAGTAGAGCACCATACCCTTACAACCCTCTCCGCGAGTTAACTGCTTTATAAAGTTATTTGCATCATTTCAATAACTAATATGCTAACTATTAGACACCACGAACACAAAGGGTTTTGTAATTCCATGCAAGATGTCGTAAATCACTATTTTAAGTAAGATTCCACACATAAGTATCAATCTTCTCAACGTAGCTAGTGCACGCCCTCTTAGGAACTAGCCAGTCTAAGAGCGTATGTGGTGGAGCCCGGAGATGTCCTCTCCGAATCAGATCCACCTTGGAGGCAAGGACATTAACCATACCTTTGAAAAGAGACAATTCCTAATCCCGTCGAAGAATCACAATAACTCTTTTCAATCGGAGCTAATAACGAAGAAACTCCGATTGAGACTATAGTGTTCACATAACACTTAAAACACCTTAACCTAACGAGACACCTTTCCTGAAGGAAAAATCTGTGAGAGTTTTCAAAACCAATGGACGTCAACAACGCCACGAGGACAAACAATTTTAAATTGCAGAATCTCAAAGCATGTTCAGGCATAACAATGACTCCCTCGTCAATCCGAGACAAAAAAACTAGAAATCGATAAGATGATTTAAATACATAAAGAATAAATAAATACATATCAAGCGTACAAATATATATATATATATATATATATATATATATATATATATATATATATATATATATATATATATATATATATATATATATATATATATATATATATATCTTTTCCAAGAATTGAAAGCCTGGTGAATGTTATAGAGAGAAAGAAAAGGAAATTAAAGGAAAAAATAATAAAGCTTTTATGCTCCGAGACACCACACTCTAATCGTCCACTAAGGCCTTTTCCGGAGCAACTCTAAAAGGATCTAGCCCTCCAACGGATATATGAATCATCAGTTTGGTTCATTGTTTATTCAAGAGGTCCATAGAAATTTTGTACAATCGCCTAAAGAGACTTCCAAAATTTATTTCTCTCTTTATAACATTTATCAGGCTTTCAACCCTTGGATATATATATATATATATATATATATATATATATATATATATATATATATATATATATATATATATATATATATATATATATATATATATATATATATATATATATATATATATATATGATGGTGAGCAACGAACTAGAGCAATTGCGAAGAGAAGTTACAAAATCAATGATTGGATTTTTCCTTTAAAACATAAACATAATCGAGTCCACTCAAGTGCACTATAAACAACACCATATCCTAAATAATCACTTCAGTCAATGCGTCAAAAAGAAATTGTGAAATTTTTCAATGATAGAAATACATTTAATTAATACAATTGTTCTCCATTACTTTTTTCAACTGAAATTAAGCGTTTCCACTTCTAGATCGAAGCAAACATTATTCTTCGACGTCGTTTACTCGTGACTGTTAAAGACTATCCCGATTTTGTAACGTCCAACAAGCCTTGGGGGAAAATATTATCGGCCGACTAGAGGCCTTAAGAGATAATGCCCAAATTGATGTCAATGCACTACATATGATTCAAAGTATAAACGTTATATCAGGCGAAATGCAAGACACACTTTCTGATCTCCATTTTTCACTACATTCATCTTGAATTTTAAATTAATTTAGAATCTTACAAGTTCATGTCTGTGTCGTCGTATTAGAGATCAATATCACCGATTTAAAATTCCTAAGCTCAAGCTTATTCACAATTTCTGATTCTAGAACAAAACAATATCAAGTACAAATTTTCTTACCACTATGTTAGTTTTTTTTGGTGGTATATTGTAAAAATACTTACACATTCTCACTTTTCAACTTTATTTCCTTTTTAATTTTATAAATATAAACTTTTAACCAATATTTTGTAAATAAGTCATTAAACAAATCATTGGCGTTTATGATTCATACACAAGTTTGTTTATCACTAATCAATTAGTTATATATAATATTTTCTTATATCTTAAAAAAGAATAATTATAATATCTTAAGTTAAATTTTTATAAAAAACCATACAAAACTTTTTTATGAGAAAATAATTTAAATTCAAAATTTTTAGTATTGTTGACATAAAAATTAAACAATTATAATAAATTTACAATAAATTCTTAAACTTCAATTTTTTAATATTTTATTAGAAATAAACCGCTCGCACATACAATTCATTTGTGAAATAAATATTAGTTTGTCACTAAATAATTATTTAAAATAAATATAATTTTTTATATTTTAAATATAAATAAAAAATAATTAAATATTTTAATTTGAGTTTATAAAAAATTCAAGCACAAAATAAATGTGCGACTAATGAATGGTTGCAGTCAATTTTTATTTTTTATTTTAGAAATTAAAATGAAAAATATACACTAGCTATAATTTTTTTTCACTTCAATTTCATTCAAGTCATTGATTCATACAATTTATACACTATATAAATATTTATTATTAAATAATTAATTACATTTAATGTTTTTTAGATTAAAATAAGAATAGGATAATATTCTAATTTGAGTCAAATATAACTTACGAAAATTAGTCACAGATGAATTCACCAATATATAATTTTGATAATTTAGTGCAAGTATTTTAAACTCCGTTTTATCTGTTTGATATAAAACATATTTATTAATATTTTTATTGTATGATTTTAATTATATAAGTTAAATTTTATGATATATTTTTTATTTACTCAAATATATTATTTATTATAAATTTTAGTAACATAGAACATGATAATGATATTTAAAACAAGCCCGTGTGATCTGACATTGTCACTTCTAACCTTACCATTGAAGTAGTGGCCCTATTAGAGTTGTCGGATAGACTAAAAAAAAAAAAAAAGTAAACGTGAACAATATCAATGACCCACATCTAAAAGTATTACTTTAATTTTTTTTTTCTTTTTCAATTGTAGTACTTATATTATTTCAAATTTAATATCTTTGATTATGAATTTATGATCATGGTTGATGTAATAGTATAACATGACACATTTTATTAAAATTATTATTCTTTCAATTTATTTATACTTTATTAAAATCTAAATGAAATAATCAACTATATTATACGAGTAATGTTGATATGAGATGATCTTTGTCTTCAAATATTGTTATTGTTGTAATTGTGTTGTTGAATTCAACTACAATAGACCTTCATGTATTATTGTTGATATGATGATGTGTTGTTTGATGGTGAGAGTGTACATGTAAGCAATTCGATGATTAATCTTGTGACTAAAGTAGGCATCGAGTTTAGGGTTCATAGATTCTATAGTAAGAGTCTAGAGTTTAGAGTCCCTGGATCATTCTTTAGCACATCTATTTGAGAGGAAGTCAAATGATTTAATTATCTTTATCAATATACTGATCTTTAAGGGTTTAGCTTATCTTGATCTGGTAAACCGCTAGGACGTTACAATCTCATAACTATGAGGTTATCAATCCTTCTGATGAATTATAATGCTTTATGTATTGAATATCATGTTGTTGTTGTTGTTGTTGTTGTACCTTTCGAATTGAAATTTTGTTTAATACACTTGTTGCCAAGGTTTAATGGTCTTGCAAGTAAAGATGATCTAAGTGAACCGAGTGTAATCATCCTCTAGAGTAAGAAAGCAATGTTTATTGGTGATAGAAGGGGTGGAGTAAAGATCCCATATGTCAACGTGCACAATCGAAAAGGCATGAATAATGTTACTAGTACTATTAGAATAGGGTGTGGAATCAAGATTCTCAAGATCAACTTTTGTTTTAATGAAGACAAACCACTTGACAAGAAGGCAAAGATGTTCACTCAGTTTCAAAGCATCATGTTAAAGCAAAGAATCGGGACAAAGACTTGATATAAAAAATAATCTCCTTGGAAGGTATAATAAAATCTTCATCAAGTATGTAAGTCCTAGTTGCTCAATTTAATCAAAAAACATTTGCATTACATGATCACACTTTCACAAACTTTATTTTCAAATTTTTTCTAAGTTTTGGCCAGAGAAATTGATTGCACATTTGCAGCAATCGATTGTATGCTCAAAATTTTACTCATTTCTGGCTTCTATTTTTTGGTGCAATCAATTGGCCCTTTAGTGTAATTGATTGCATGCTTGAAAAATAAGTTTATTTGTGTTTCTGTTTGTGGTGCAATCAATTGCTGCTAAGGTGCAATTGATTGCTCACTGTGTGTTTTTGAAAAATTGCATGTCTTCATCCATTCTTTCATAAATTGTTTCCAATGAATCATGAAATTGTTCATGATATTTCTGAAAAATTGCATGATGTTTCAAGGGGTGCTTATAATCACACACACACACACACACACATACACACACACACACACACACACACACACACACACACACATATAATATATATATATATATATATATATATATATATATATATATATATATATATATATATATAGAGAGAGAGAGAGAGAGAGAGAGAGAGAGAGAGAAATAATCTTTCATTTTTCAAAATCACCTCTTTCAAAATCTCTTTCTTAAAATCTTTGCAAAAACTTTCACTTTCCACATCTTGAACAAGTCATTTTCATAAGAATTTTTCTGCATATTTTCATATCATTTGAATAGAAAATTGTATATACAACTCTCAAACACATTGAAAATCAACCATTGTAATTACTTCTCTTGCTATTCAGGATTGTTGAAAGCAAGTGTGTGCATTGAAGAGGATAGTTCTTATTGCACTCAGTGTTCAGATTTTAAAGGTGTTAAGAACCTTTAATCTTCCTATAGGTTAGATAGTAAGCATCACATTGGTGTGAATAGGCTGTGCAATAATTCTAACTATAGTGAAATATCTTTCGGTTGAAAAGGGGACTGGATGTACCTACGGTTTGTGGAGGGAACTAGGATAAACCATTTTGTCATTTACTTTCTGCACTTTATTACTTTCATAACCTTACCTATCCATAAAAGTAATAATCTTCATCGATAAAAACCAGAAATTTTTTAAAGAACCTAATTCACCCCCTCTTAGGTGCAACTCAGACTTTCAATTGACATTAGAGTAGGTTTTAGCTAACCTGTTCTTAATCGATTCAGAATGGCTTCCGCAAACAACAATCTTGTGTTTAAAGATGGTGGTAGTAGCAACAAGCCTCCACTGTTTTGTGGTGAATACTTTTACTTCTGGAAAATTCGCATGAAGTCTCATTTAGAGGCACAAGGAGATGAAATATGGGATGATGTCCAAAATGGCCATTTCATTCCTTTAACGATTGTTAATGGTGTTGGATCAACAAAGCCTAAAGGTTCATGTGATGACAATGATAAAAAGAAGGTTCTCTATGACAAAAAGGAAATCAGTCTTCTACAAAGTGCACTAAGCATGGATAAATTCTTTCGCGTCTCAATATGTACATCGATAAAACAAATATGGGATACTTTAGTGGAAACTCATGAAGGAACCACCGAAGTTAAAAGATCGAGATTGAATACATTAAGTCAGGAGTACAAATTATTCAGAATGCAGCCAGGAGAATCAATCCTTGATTTACAGAAAAGATTTGTGCACTTGACAAATCATTTGAGGGCACTTGGAAATACATTAACTAACAATGAACTTGATCTTAAAGTGCTTAGATCTTTGTCCCGAGAATGGAAACCCAAAGTGATGGTAATATCTGAAAATAAAAGTCTATCCACGATGACATCCGCTACATTGTTTGGAAAACTTCAAGAATATGAGACGAAACTTGGGCGATTGGAAAAGCATGAGAATCAAGAGAAGAAATCTAAAAGCATCGTATTAAAGGTTGATTTCAAAGAAGTTGAGAAAGAAGACAATCCGATTGAAGATGAAAATTTTATGCTTCTTGTAAAAAGGTTAAGAAAATATTTTGGTTCTAAGAATAATATTGGTAATTCTAACTATATAAAAAGGAATAAATTTTCAAAGAACAAGGAGAAGGAAGCGTCGACATCCACACAAGATATCAAATGCTATGAATGTGGAAAACCAGGGCACATCAAACCGGATTGTCCTAAACTTTCAAAGAATGATGGCTATAAAGGCAAAAATGATTACAAGAAAAATAAAGCCTATGTTTCTTGGGAGGATAACAAGATAAGCTCTTCATCAGACTCAGACAGTGATCAAAGCGCAAATATAGCATTGATGGTCTCACACCATTCCGATAATGAAGACGATGAGGTTAGCAATAATTTTTAATTTATGATAGTGATGCTCAATGAGTAATTATAAACTATTAAGTGAATGCAAATTTCTGTACAAAACAATTTCATCACAAAAGAAACAAATCTCAACTTTAGTTGAAAAGGTCGAGACAATGGAAAATGATTTCAAAAATGAAAAACAAAAATTTATTAGTGATCAAAAACAAAATTTTCTATGCACAAAGTGTGAGTCACTTTCCTTCCAAATTGTCCAACTAAAAAGAGTCATTGAAAGGTATGAAAAAAGACAAATTGGATTAGAGTGTGTTCTTACTCAAAATTTTCTAAACCAAGTTCTAACAAGACTATCTTTGTAAAGGATAGTGTCGCTTCCCCGAAAAGACACCAGGTCAGACAGGGTACAGACGCGAACGGTCGGCGAAAAGAGAGAATGAAGGTGAAGTGAATAGAGTCGCCAGCTAGGCATTTTTATCCCGAAGGAAAGGTAATGCTACATAAACCTAGAAAGATATGGATAAGACGGTTGTGAACCAGAGAAACTGAGAAAGGGGGTTGGTTACAACCTAGGAAGGTATTAGCACCCAGATTGTCCGTCGTACTCGATGGGATCCACGCTTGAAAGTTTGTGTTTAAAAGGGGTAGTGTATGTGCTATCTGTGTGCAAAAGCCTAATGTAAGGCCCAAGTTACAAGATAAAGTCTTAGTGATTATTAGATGATTTAATTAATAGGTTTAAACAAATTAAAGGTTTAACACTTAGGATTAAAGTTATACACTCCATCCTAAGAGAAGGATGCAGGCATAACCCTAATTCCAAAGTCCTAAAACTTTAAGAGTTTAGTCTCTGATTATTGAGATGAGAAGAGAGACTTAAGGAGACTCAAAGGTAAAAAGTCTAAGGGGAACTAAACACAACCCTAAGATTATCATGCTTGGATGTTCCTATGGTTTGTAAGGCTTGATAAAGATCTTCAAGGAAGCCACCAATGGAAGAAGTAGATGAAAGAAGGATGAGAAAGAAGAAACAAGTTACTTTATTCATTTAAGAAGATAAGCAACTTAAAGAAAGAAAGTGAGAGAGATGGAACACAAGTGAATTGAATTCGCTTCAAGGAAAAACAAGAATGCATATGAAATAGATAAGAAGAAGTGAGAGGTGAAGGCAAATCCACCTCCCAAAATAACTTACCAAACCTGAAAGTGTTAGTATGAATGCATAAAGTATAAGGCATAAAGAAATGAAGTGGAATGAGATGAAATGAGATGAGATGACCAAAATCAGAAGTGTTTATGCAATGTAAATGTCATGTAAGATGATTCAAAGGCATACAAAATGCATATGTGTGATCATACAAAGATGAGATGCAAAGGAGACATGCTTTGAAGTTTGAAAACACATGAAAGTTAATGAAATAAAATGAATGCTAAACATGGAAAATAGATGAAGAAACGATCAATCAAGGTTCTAACATGTCCTAAGATGTCTAAGATGACATATTAATGCATGAAATGTCATGGCAAGTTCATGTAATGATGCATATGCAAAGAGAATGCAAATGAACATGAGAAATTAAGGTTATATGAACATGTGAGATGAAAATGGATAAAACAGAAGCATATGACATGATAAAAATTTGCAATCTCAAACAAACCCTAATCCCATATTAGGTCACACCCCAAAGGGGAAGGTCAGAAGCCTAACCAATCAAAAGTTATGATTTTCCTAAGTTTTCTAGGGTTTTTGGGTGGTTCAAAGGGAAAAATGCAAATCAATTTGAAAATGCAAGATAAATTCATGAGGAAAAAGGCCTATAAACTACATGCAATATGTGACACAATGCAAAAAGAATCAACTTCAAACTCTTTTTTGTTAGGCAGAAATGATTTTTTAAAGTTAGGGTTTAAAAATATGATTTTTATGACCCTTAATTCAAAGAAAATTGGTAAACTATGATCAAACCTAAAAATAAATTTGTGTGAAGGGTTTGAAAGTGTTTTTAAATGCATTGGATGATTCATGATTTTTTTGGTGACTTTTAGAAACCTAAATGTATTTTTAATTAATTAAAATAATTTAATTAATTAAAAATAACATTTAAATATTTTAAAAATGCTTTTTAATGCAAAAAATAAAAATAAAAATTATTTTTGGATGAAGAAAAATATTTAAAGTCAGAATGCAAAAGAAAATATTTTTTTGGATGCTTTTTGATATTTTAAATAAATTATGCAAGAAAATGCAATAAAAATGCAATAAAAATGATTTAAATGAGAAGTATACTGATCCTAAGGCCCAGATTCAAACTGGAAAAGGAGGGAGTTGACTGCGCACGGTTTTGTGTGGTCTGGATTTAATCTAGCAAAATTAAATTAATCCTAATTAATTAAACTAATTAAATAGATTAGGGTTTAAGTGGACACATCCTAGCCCTCCATTCACGCGCTAAACCTAATCAGACGGCTCACATTCAAACTGGGGAGATTAGCCCTAATTACAAACCCTAAGCATTTTCAGGTGACCGGAGCTAGCTCCGGTCATCTTCTCCGGTAGGTCAATCATGCTATCTTCTTCCCTAGGTCAAATTAAGCCCTCTAACTCTCCATAAATGATCATTAAACATCAACAAGCAAAAATCAAACATCAAAAACAATTTATTTCACGCATACATGATGAATCGAAGCAAAAATCATTTCACGGGCAAAAATTCAGAACATCATGAAATGCTTAAAACTCAACCATTTTCAAAAGTGAAAACATCAGTATGATCAGTGAAGCATGAGGAATCATTTAGATACTTAAAAAAGAAGTTCTGGAAAAAAAGTTCATCATAGCTACCTGAGTTGAAGCTTTGTGTTCTTGAGCTTTCTGGCCTCCCTCTTGGTTCAAATCCACCCCAATGAACTCCCTGATAATGATGAGGAGCTTAGAGCAAGCTTGTGATGACTATTTTGAAGTGTTTGGTTCTGAGTATGCAGAAATCATATTTCTGATTGAGGGTGTTTTAGGCTATGGTGAAGGGTGGGAAACGATCCTTAGGTCATGTGGAGATTATTGGTGAAAAAATATTGAAGTTTCAGTGGTTGTGTGATGAATTTCGAAGAGAGGAAGTTTTTTATGGATTTTGTGAAATCTGAGTTGTAGGATGACTCAGGCTCTTGTGTGTTATTAAATGGATTGCATAATGTTTGTTTAAGCCAATGGGATTGCTCAGATAGTTGTTGTGGCACAAGCTGATTGGTATGGGGTGTTTTGCAAAAAAGTAAATTTTTGTGTACTTGAGGAATGGGCCATGGCAGGTCTTGCTTTTTGGGGTGTCTGGCCTCAGCAAGATTCATGGAGACCATAGAATCAGTTTGATGTAGCTGGCACAAGTGGATGAGAGGATCCAATGCATTTTGCAATTTTGGAGAGTTTTGGCCCTTTTGTGATTTCTTGAAGTTCAAGTCATGGAAACACTTGGTTCAATGCATAATTATGATGTTTAGAGGTTCATTTGACATATTGTGAAATGTTTATGCATATTAGAAGTCATTAGAATGCTTGAACATGGCAAAATGTAAAATCCCTCTTTGACATGAAACTTGAAATTATAGGATTTTTGCCAACTTTGAAAGGCCATATCTTGAGTTCTATGATGAATCAAGACATGTTCTTGTACTTTTTGAAAAGGGAAAGACCTAATATACAACTTTTATGACCAAGAATTTTTCATTTGAAGCTTTTTTGGTCATGAAAGAGGAGGTTGAAAAACTTTCCCAAAAGGAAAGTTTGCATTTCAAGTTATTTCCAAAAATGGAAAGTTTGCAATTGGCTCAAAATTCTTCAATCTGGGGAACTTCCAACTACTTATAAGATCAAATAAAGATCATATAACTTCAATTTAATGAAAATACCCCTTTGGTTCCATTGTTGGGGGGGGGGGGGGCTCAGATGCCCTGATTTTGACTTAACTTGCTCAGGAAGTTACCCAGTGAACTGATGACTTCCACAATGAGTTTCTTCATCAAACTTGGTACACATGATCCTTATGACATATTAAGACCATTAAACAAGAATGGCCCAAAAAAATTGGAGTTAAGGCCTCTGAAACCAAAACCCTAATTTTGGTCACCTGTGTAGTGAAAACCCTAGCTCTGCTTCCATGCTTTTGCCAGTTCTTGTGATTCCTTGACTTTCATGAACTTTGAGGAGCATAATATGATGGTGGAACACACATGGACCCTCTTGGAAAGCTTTGATACCTTTGGGATGGCTCAGATGGATTCTTGGATTTCTCAGATCACAAACCCTAGATGCAGATGAATTTGAACTTATGTAGTGAAACAAATATGCAATATGAGGTGATATACTTATGCTTATGAAAAAATGAAAGATCACAAGCCATGGTGTTATAAAGAGTGAGGGAAAATTTGGGGTGTTTATAGCTAGTGATCAAATTCCTAAAGTGAAAGTGGACAAGCCTAAAGTGGTTAATCAATGCCCTAAGAAGAAAATATTTGGTAAAAAGAAGTCTTATACTCCTAGATAAAAAAGTAAATTTGATCCCACTTGTTTTTATTATGGTATTAAAGGCCATACACCTAATGCATGTTAAGTTATAAACTTTAGCGTAGCAAAAGGGTATTATGTGTGGGTAAAGAAAGACACTAAATATGAAGGACCCAAAGCAATTTGGGTACCTAATGAAACTTAAACTTGCTTTGTAGGTTTTCTTGAAGACCTCTTAAAATCAATGGTATCTTGATAGTGGGTGGTCAAGGTATATGACGGGAGATCTAAGCAAATTTTCATATCTAACACTTAAGGCCAAAGGATATGTGACCTATGGTGATAAAAACAAAGGAAAGATCCTTGGAGTAGGCATCATTGGTACACCGCCTTTAACAACCATAGAAGATGTCCTCTATGTATAAGGTCTAAAGCATAACCTCCTTAGCATTAGCCAATTGTGTGACAGAGGATTCAAAATCAACTTCACCAAAGATGAATGTTTGATAGAAAATGAAGTCACCCATGAGGTAATGTTAAAAGGAAAGAGAATTAACAATATTGTTATGATTTACCGTGATAACTTGTCTTTGAAGGTTAAGTGTCTTATGGCGGACAACAACGACTCTTGGTTATGGCACAAAAGGTTTGCTCACATTCACATGGAGCACTTGAACAAATTGATCAAATATGACTTAGTTGTTGGACTTCCGAAGATCAAATTCATCAAAGATAGATTATGTGATGCTTGCCAAAAAGGGAAACAAACCAAATCAGCTTTCAAATCCAAGAATGTGGTGTCCACAACAAGGCCACTACAATTGTTACACATGGATCTTTTTGGTCCATCAAGAACAAAGAGTTTTGAGGTAATGTTTATGCATTAGTTATTATTGATGACTTTTCTAGATATACATGGACTTTCTTCTTAGTGCAGAAAAGTGAAGCTTTCAAGAAGTTTGCAAAACAAATTCAGAATGAGAAGTCACTTTCAATTGGCTCCATTAGAAGCAACCATGGTTGAGAGTTCCAAAATGCTTTATTTGAAGAATTTTGTGAAGAACATGAAATCTCACACAACTTCTCCGCACCAAGAACTCCACAACAAAATGGTGCCGTAGAAAGGAAGAATATGTCATTGGTAGAACTTTCAAGGACAATACTAAGTGATTCAAATCTTCCTAAATATTTTCGGGAGGATACGGTGAGCATAGCTTATTTTGTAAGTAATCGTGTCAATATTAGACCTATTCTCAAGAAGACACCCTATGAACTTCTCAAAAGGAGGAAACTAAACATATCATTATTTCACATCTTTGGATGCAAATGCGTTGTCTTGAACAACGACAAAGATAATCTTGGTATGTTCGAAGAAAAGTCGGATAAAGGTATATTTCTTGGCTAATCTCCTTCAAGTAAGGCTTTTAGAATCTATAATAAAAGAACCTTAACTATAGAAGAATCTATGCATGTATATTTTGATGAATATAACCCCTCTAAGGAGGATAATGTTATTGTTGATAATGATGATGATTTAGTTGAAACCTCTCAAGAGAATACTTTCAATGACGTTGCAAGTGATAAACCAAAACAACAACAAGATGATTCACAACAAGTTGAAGAACCAAATGATCTACCTAGAGAATGGAGGACTCATAGAGATCACCCGATCAATAAAGTTATTGGTGACATTAGTCAAGGTGTAGCAACAAGGTTAAATCTCAAGGATGCTTGTCTAAACATGGCATTTGTGTCTCAAATTAAACCAGCCAAAATAGATGAAGCCTTAGGCGATGATCAATGGATAATAGTTATACAAGAGGAACTAAACCAATCTGAAATAAATCTAGTTTGGGGTCTTGTCCCTAGGCCAAGCTATAAGCACATCATAGGAACAAGATGGGTCTTCAAAAACAAACTTGATGAAAATGGAATAATAGTTCGAAATAAAGCAAGATTAGTCGCATAAGGATACAACCAAGAAGAAGGAATAAATTTTGAAGAAACATTCGCTCCAGTTGCAAGGTTAGAAGCAATTATACTTTTATTAGCTTATGATTATTCTATGAATTTTCCGCTTTTCCAAATGGACGTCAAGAGTGCATTCTTGAATGGATTCATAAATGAAGAAGTTTATGTCAAGCAACCCCATGAATTTGAAGATTACAAGATTCCCTCTCATGCCTTCAAATTTAAGAAAGTTCTCTATTGATTAAAGCAAGCACAAAGAGCATGATATGATCGCCTCAAAAATTTCTTATGTGACCAAGGCTTTGAAAAAGGAAAAGTTGACAAAACCTTGTTCATCAAGAAAATCAAAGAAGATACTTTTTTGGTGCAAGTATATGTTGGTAACATAATCTTCGGATCAACCAACACAGAGTTATGTGAAGAATTATCATCCATGATGCAAGGAGAATTTGTAATGTCTATGATGGGGGAAAATGAACTATTTTCGAGGACTTCAAATCAAGCAACTCAAAGACGAAATTTTTATCAATCAATCCAAATATTGCAAAGAATTATTAAAGAGATTTCATATGGACAATTTCAAGACATTGTCTACACCTATGGGGTCCGGTACATATGTAGATTAAGATGAATCCGGTGTCTCAGTTGATATCATAAAATTTAGAGGTATGAATGGCTCCTTACTATATTTGACGGTAAGCCGTCCTGACATTATGTTCAGTGTTTGTCTATGTGTTCACTTTCAAGCAAACCTAAAGGAATCTCACCTCATGGCAGTCAAGTGGATCATGAAGTATCTCAAAGGAACAATAAATGTCGGCTTATGGTATCCTAAAGGTAGTATTTGCGACTGAATTGGAAACTCTAACGCGGATTATGCAGGCTGTAAAGAAGATAGGAAAAACACAAGTGGAATGTGTCATATCTTGGGAAATGCGTTAGTCTCGTGGGCATGCAAAAAGCAAGCATGTGTAGAATTCATTATGGCCGAAGAAGAATACATAGCAGCAGGTAGTTGTTGTGCACATATACTTTGGCTCAAACAACAACTTTGTGACTACGGACTCGATCTAGGATGAATTCCTCTAAGTTGTGATAACACCAGTGCGACCAACATTACAAATAATCCAGCCATGCATTCAAGGACTAAGCATATCATTTTCTACGAGATCATATACTTCAAAGATATGTCGAGGTAACCTTCATGGATACTCACAATCAACTTGCAGATATTTTTACAAAGCCTTTGGCAACGGAACCTTTCTTCGAAATTCGGAGAGAACTCGAAATTTTGGATGAAAACGATGTCTAATTATGAGAAATCATCAACCATGGTACATGCTATCTTTTCTCTTCTCAAAATATTCTAATATAACATATTTTTGATATTTCAAATGTTACAAATATGTAAGAAAAATGTTATATGGTTATATCAATGTTTGCATAATTGTATTTTTGAATTTTTGCATTATCACTGCCTACAATCGATTGTACCCTTGCAGCAATCGATTGCACCCTGTCAATTTTTGGTTTTTTTCACTTATGTCTTTAGTGCAATCGATTGCACCTGTTGCGAAATCAGTTTTTCTATGTTTTAAAGATGGTCCATGGTTATCCTATCTTACCAACAACCCTACCAACTATTCCTTTGATCAATCAATGTCTTTGACCATTAATTACTCATATCTTATTCCAGCATTGACTACACATCTTCCAACTTTGAATACATTAATTCAAATCTCCACCACACTTATTACCACAAGATTATCTCTTCACAAAATCACTATAAAACTACACTACATCTCACACAAATCTCATCATGTCCTCAAAACCCTAAGTCTACAAATTTCCTATCCCTCAAAAACCCTAAAACTAAATAACTATCATCATTTCTCCATGGCTTATCGTCCAAAAAGAAAATCCTCTGCTTAAGACAAAGGAAAATCTCCAAGATCATCATCTTCGGAGACTCCATTCGTGCTTCAACATCTTTCTGAAGATGAACAAGAGAGATTTACAACGTACTTTCAGAAAAAGATTGTCCAAACTCCCAAATATGGCATTCTCTCATCCTTTCCTGAAGAATGCTTCACTTTCCAAAAATCCTTGATTGAGTTTGGCTTGGAATCATTGATATCTTCATTCGGGCCATACTATCCGAATTTAGTAAGACTATTTTTTAGCAACTTACACATGGAAGAAGGAGAATTTGTCATATCTGTTAGTGGCAAAAGAATATATCTCAACTCAAGAATTCTTGGAAGAATTCTGAAGATTCCAAGTTCCGGAGGCACTCTCTATGATGAAGACGGTGAAATATGGAATGATTATAGCAAAAACAACTTCTACTACAACACCGGGAGAATGACGCTGGCAGAATTTCATGCCAAGCGTGTGAGATCCTTAGGCAGCATGGAACCCTCTCGACCCACCTGGTCTGCAGTTATTTTCAATATTAATGATAGGCTATTTCAGTACTTTATGGTTTATATTATGTTTCCAAGGGATGGAAACCATTGCATGGTGACTGACTTAGAAATGCAGATTTTATATGCTCTAAAGAATGGCATCAAGGTGAACTGGGCTTGGTTAATTATGGTTCACATGTTGACATTCAACGTAAAATCAAAGTTTTTTCCTTATGCATGGTTAATTACCCGGATTTTGGAGGATTTTAAAGTTGACTTCGAAGGCTTTGAGATGTGTCACATGAACTCAAACTCCAACAAAATCTCCATAAAAAATGTGGATTCAAAGATGGGTGTGAAGTACGACCCAGAAACAAATACCATTGTTTACCTTGGTGAGGGTGCATATGGAAATGACGGAAACAAGCAAGAGAGTGAAGACAATGATTATGTTCCTCCTCCTATTCCAATTGGCCACAACAACAAAGAACTTATGGATTACATGGCTCAACAATTTGCAAACCTTAACACTACCATCAATAACCGATATAATGAAATTGATGAGTCAACCAACACTAGGATCACCAATTTCCAAGATGGAGTTAATCAACATTTCTCATATATCTACTCTTATCTTTACATTCCACCATTCGATCCATCCATCCTTCCTGTTCCCCCTCCATGTCAACCACCCCTCCGACAACAATTCCCAAACCAAGAACATTTTGACCCAAACATGGACCTATCTTAAGTTGTTTCCATGTTTCTTTGTTTATCTTTATTGCTATGTACTTTTATAATTATGCATTTAATTATATTTATCAATTATTGTACTCTTTAAAATTATGCATTTGGTATGTTTTTTAAGTATTGTACTTTGAATGTTAAATCCATGATTAGTTATTATGTTACTTAGATAATTGTCTCTTGTCTCTTGTCGCTCCTCGGACTTTCGTCCCGGTGCAGACGCGGACGGTCGGCGATGTTGGAGATTAAGGTTGAATAAATTCACCAGCTAGGAATTTTTATCCCGAAGGAAAGGTAATGCTACATAAACCTGGAAGGGTATGGATAAGACGGTTGCGAACCAAAGAAACTGAGAAAGGGGGTTGGTTACGACCTGGAAAAGTATTAGCACCCAGATCGTCTGTCGTACTCGACGGGATCCACGCTTAATTGATTGTGTTTAAAAGGGGTAGTGTATGTGCTGACTGTGTATGAAAAGCTAGGAATGAATGTACAATGTGTTAGTGCAAAAAGAGAGGGAGATGCTCAAGATTGAGGCTTAGAAAAGAAAGCTGAAAGGAGAGGGGGAAGACAAAGAGACTTTTGTTCGATAACCGTTAAGTTATGCCTACGTATCCTCTCGTGCAATGAGGAAGTCAGAACACCGTAGTTCAACTCAAAGAGACTGGGATGATTTTGGTGTGAACTGCTTACTTGTCTATGCTCAAGTGTATGACTCGTCTGGCTCGAGTGCTAACTGTCTTGGATTAGACGGGAGAAGCGAGTTCTCGTTTTCAGAGTGAGTGTGATGAGAAAAGAATCCTGGAGGAGACGATTAGTGTTTGTTATTGTGTTTTTCAGTTTTTTATTGTTTTTGGTGTTTTGCATAAGATAATGAGCTTAAGCCTAAATCAAGGGTTGTAAACTCATTATATCCTCCCTGATTAGGGATAATGAGCCTACTTAAGCATGAGATGAAGATCTCAACTTAATTACCATGATGATATATGATTAAGATCATTAACCTACTTGTGATTATTAAGTGTTTTTATTTTATTTTTGTTTAGTGTTAAGTAATGAGTTTAATCTCTAATCAGGGATTAGTGAACTCATTACACCATCATAAGAGAAGGATGATAGATGAGAACACTTAAGCTGAGGAAGATACCTCAACTTAATCCATGGTTAGGGACTAAATTCATTATATAAAAAGCCTTTATTAAGTGGATTTTTAATTAAAGGGTGAGATTAAGAAATGGATTTTAGGTTTGTAAGACAACTTGAGGGGGACTTGTCCATTAAACACTAGGGTTAGTCCCTCTTAACCAAAAGGAAGAGATGTAACCCTAATATAAGACCCAAGTTACAAGCTTAAGTCTTAATCATTATTAGGTGTTTTGATTAAGGGGTGTAAACAAATTAAAGTTTTAACACTAAGGATTAAAGTTATACACACTGTCCTAAGATAAGGATGCATGCATAAGCCTAATTCAAAGTCCTAAAGCTTTAAGTGTTTAGCCTTGATTATGAGATGAGAAGAGAAACTCAAGGAGACTGAAAGGTAAAAGATTAGGGGAAACTATGTACAATCCTGAAATTATCATGCTTGGATGTTCCTATGGTTTGTGAGGCTTAAAGAAAGATCTTCAGATGGCCACCAAGGAAGGAGAAGCAGATGAAAAGAGAAGAAAAAGGAGAACAGGTTACTTACTTCCTGAAGAAGATAAGTAACCTAAGAGAAAGCGAAAAGAGCAAGAGAGCACAAGTAAATCAAGTTCACTTCAAATACAAATAAGATATGCAAATGAAGAGATAAGAAGAAGGTAGGATGTGGAGGCAAATCCACATCCCAAACAACTTACCACAAGCCCCTGAGATGTTAGTGTGAGATGCATAAGATGCAAAGAAAAAGGAAATAAAGCAAATGAAGGTGCAAAGACCAAAACCATAAGTGAATATGCTATGCAAATGTGTTATGGAATGATGCAAATACATACATGATGCATATGAATGATCATACAAAGTATAAGATGCAAAACAAACATATTAGGAGCTTAGAAACACATGGATAAACATGAAATGCAATGAATTCAAAGCATACCAAATGAATGAAGAAATGACCAACCAATGTTCTAACATGTCTTAAGATGTCTAGGATGGCATACAAGATCATGTAATGTCATGGCAAGTTCATATGATTAAGATATGCAAAGATGAATGCAAATGAACATGAGAAATTAGGGTTTTATGAATGTATGAGATGCACATGACCAAAACAGAAGCATACATCATGATAAAAATTTTAAAATGAACTCAAACAAACCCTAAATACACACAAGATCACTCCCCAAATATGGAGGTCAGAAGCTAAACCTAGGAAAATATATGAATTTCCTAATTTAGCTAGGGTTTTTGGGTGGTTTTTCATGGAAAATGCTAAACAATTTGAAAATGCAATGCAAAATTATGAGTTAAATAACCTAGATAGTAGATGCAAAGTATGAAACAATGCAAAAAGAACCAAATGCAAACTCATCTTGGTTGATCAGAAATGATTTTTTCAAGTTAGGGTTAGAAAAATGTGAATCTATGAACCCTAATTCAAAGAAAATTGTGAAAACATGATCAAACCTAAAAAGAAATTTGTGTGGTGAGTTTGTAAATTGTTCTAAGAATGCATCATGAATTTTTTTTTTTTATGATTTTTAGATACCTAAATGTATTTTTAATTTATTAAAATCAATTAATTAATTAAATAATACATTTAAATGATTTAAAAATACATTTTTAATGCAAAAATTAAAAATAAAAATGTTTTTGAGTTTAGAAAAATATTTAAATTGAAAATGCAGAAAATGAGATTTTTATAAACATTTTTTCTATTTTTTATAAATATATGAAAAGAAATATGAAATAATTAAAAGAAAATAAAAGTATGCAAAATCAGTGGCCAGGATTTGAAGTTAAGGGATTCAGTGGCCCAGATTCAAAGCCCACGTGACCAAAGGTAGGGTGATCTAAAGGCTCAGGTTTGAAAATGGAGTTGGCGCGTGATCTGAGGGTCAACATTTAATCTGAGGTTTTTATAATTAATTAAACCTAATTAATTAAAATTAAAACCTAATGACTAATCCTGAGCGTCCAAAAGCCTAAATTAAACATGATCTGATGGCTAAGATTTAAACTGGGTGCCCTAATCACAATTTTCCCTAATGACTTTCAGGCGACCGAAGATAAGCTCCGGTCGTTTTCTCCGGCAAGCTCCTCACCCTATCTCTCTCAAAACACCACCCCAAGCCCTCTAAAGCTCTATAATCAAACATCTAACAACCCTAAACACGAATCCAGCAACAAAATCCATTTATATTGCATCAAACTTATGAATCGAATCAAACAAGTTTTACGGGAAAAATTTCAGAGCAAGCATACATTCTCATTTCTCAACCATTTTGAAAACTAAACACATCAGCATGATCAGGAGAGCATTTAGATTCATCCTATAACTTAAAATAAAGGTTCTGGAAAAATGTTTTGAGATGACTACCTGAGATGAAGCTTTCCAAACTTGAGCTTTCTGACCTCTTCCTTTGTGCAAATCACCTCGAATGATCACCCTGATGCTTCTGAAAGGCTTGAATGGAGTTTAAATGGCTTGGTTTGAGTTTTTCAGTTCTGATGAAGCAGAACTCGTGTTTTGGTTATGGGGGTTTTCAGGCCATTGTAATGGGTGGTTTGTGATCCTTTATTGATTTTGAGATGATTGTTGAGGCTTGTGCTGAGAGATTCGAAGGAATGAAATTTTTGCAAGTTTTTTGTGATTCTAAGTGTATGGATGCTTTCAGGCTTGAATGTTGTATGAAATGAGGTCCTTAATGTCCACATAAGTCATGTTTATTGGCTAGAGAGTTGTTGTGGCATAGTGTGATTGGTATGGGCCAATTTGCAAAAAAAGTCAAAGTTGGTGTACCACAAGCATGGCACGGGTAATAGGTGTTTCTATGGCTTGTCTTGCCTCAGCTTGATTCATGGAGGGCCTTTGGATGGTTTATGATGAGCTGTAACACTTGATTCATGAGGTAGCATAGGTTTTGCATTTTTCCTTCTTTGAATATTTTGTGAAAATGAGGCATGGTTTCTTGTGATCCAAGGCACAAATTTGGTCTTGCAATGTTGTGTTATCATGTTATGATGCTTAGAGGTGGATTAGAGTGAAGGTGTGCAAAACACAAGGAAGGGGGGGTTGGAATTGGGTTTTCTATAACTACTAAAAGTAACTTCTAATGACAAGTTAATTTATCCTGGTTCGTTTGAACTCAAACTACGTCCAGTCCACCCGCCAAGGTGATTTTGCCTCTACTGAGGTCTTAATCCACTATTCAACTATTGAATACACACACTGACCAATAGTCAATGTCCTCTTGAGTCTTCTGACTAAACTTAGTCACTCAAGGAATAAAATAACTATTACAATGATAATAAAGAAGTAACTAAAAAATGCTTCTTATCAAGCAAGGATCACTAAGTGAAAGTTACAATATATTAGCACAAATTGATTCAGTCTTTTTGCGTAAGTGTGTCCTCAATTCTTCAAATGGAATCCTTTATATAGTTCTTGAATGAATGTAGCCGTTGGAGACATCTTGAGCTAGTTTAGGATAATAATTAATACCATAACTTCCTTCCATAATTAGAGATACTTGTCTTGACCATTAATCAAAATATTCTTTAATTAATGTCTTCATTATGAATATCAACATCTTCTAAGCGGAAATCAGAGATAATAAATATTTGATGCATAGCCAATAAACATGTCATTAAATGATGGATTCTTCATTAAGAGTATCTTCTATATGTGGCTCAATGAATCTTCTAGTAATGCACGTCTCCCTTAATTGCGTTGATCTTCTACACAAGAATAAAGATATTCATTAGAACTTCTATTCTATAATAATCTTTGTTATCATCAAAACACTTGGAGGTTCAGAACCATAATTGTTCTAACAATCTCCCCCTTTTTGATGATGACAAAACATTTAGATAATGAGAATAGAGTTTAATAATATTAGAGGAACTCCCTTTGATTTAATAAAATCAAATATTTCTTATAAAGATTTCTTCAGATGTTCCATGATCCTTAGCTCCCCCTGAGTTGATTACTTGACCTGTTTCTATTCTATGATCACAACTCAAATAATTTAATTAGAATATTATATGTAAGAGGCAAATCATGGTAAACTGCTATGAATCAGAATCTTCTATGTTTCTCCCCCTTTTTGTCATAATAAAAAAGAATTGATGTATAAAAAATGCAATTGTATAGAAGCAAAATATGTTACCATTAATTAAAAAAAAACTTGTGAAGACAAATCCAGTAGAAATTTATAAAGGTATGAAGAAGCAGAAGATAAAACAGAAACAACTAAAGCAGAATATAAGCATAAAATTAGGAGTTCATCTTAGTAACTAAGGCCTCCAGCAAAGATTTAATCTCAGATGATGATTCCACTTGCTTTCCAAGCATTGTCTTCAATTCAGCAGTGGTTTCATCTTGCTTATCTAGACGTTGCTTCACCATCTGATTCTCCTTCTTCAGCTCTTCCAATGTTTGTAGAAAAAAATTTGTTGTCAGAGGTTCTTCAACTTCTGGGGCAGCTTGATTCTCAGGTTTATCATCAGGATCTTCTTCAGAAGGTACCGGAACCATTTGAAGTTCAAAGTGTTCTTCCAGAGTTTCTGACTCTGTCCAAGGCTTATTGTCTAGCAGAAGGGGTTTGTACTGTTCAACATTAGAAACAACTGCTTGAAGATACTCACAGAAGTTCTGGTGAGCAATATCATAGAAGATGTCCTTGAGTCTCTTTGACTCAGTATTAAACCACTTTCTGAAGGTAGCCTACAGAAAGTCAGAAGCAGCTGGATCTGTAAGCTCTGAGCACGCAGACTTCAGATCCTCTAACTTCAATTTCAAGACTGTTTCAAAAGCAAGTAATAAAGCAGAAATGTCTGTTCTAGAGGGTTTTGGTTTAGGTACAGGTATGGCTGTTTTGTTAGAGATTGAGGACAATTTTTGTAAAGCTTCAAAATTAACAGATGTTCTAAGTGGATTATCATGTTCAGTTTCTTCTGGAGGAGTGTCAGGGATGTTTATAAAGGCAGGTGAGTTTGGAGGTGTAGATTCATATGAGGACAGTGAACTTTCTCTTATAGGGGATAGACTAGGAGCATTTTCAGAAGATGGAATTTGGACAGATTCTGAGGGTTGAAAATTGTCAATATCAGAGAGGGCATGTTGCAGGGCAGTTTGTGTTTCATTTATAGGAGAGCGATCAATGTCAGACAGAGGAGTAGTATCTATTGGAATGTCAAAATCAGAAATTGTTTGTGGTTGATTGGGTTCAGCTTCTGGTGGATAAAGTGATGATAGGATGGATGCGACAGCAACAGATGCATGTATTTCAGTTGGAATAGGATTAGAATATTGAGGTGGTTCAGAAGAAGGGATGGGTGCAGAAGGAATATCAACAGAAGGTAATGGGTTAGAAGGTAATGGGCTAGAAGGTTTTTCAGACACTTCTACATTAACTGCTTCTACTACAGAAATGAATTCAGAGTTAGAGGCAGAAGTTTTACCTGATCTTCTGGTTGATTTTGGAATTTTCTGAGATGTTCCTTCAGCAGCCTTTCTCTTCTTGGGTCTTGCAGAGATAGCATCTGGAGTTTTCTGTTTGAGTTCAGTTGGCTTGAACTGGGGGTCCACACCATGTTGCTTGCAGATATCCAAGTAATTTACCACAACGTCTAGAGGTGTGTCAGAAGAGAAGAGAGGGAAGTTCTCCAAGGGAATCCTCCTAGTGGTGATCACTTCTCTAGAAGGAAAGACAAGTTCTTGCTAAATAGAAGTAATAAACTTCATCTTCTTCAAATTCTTCTCATTCAGAGGTTTTCCAACATCTGTTTCAAGAAGTTGAGTTTGCTTTAATTCTGCCAGAAAGTCTACCAGCTTGTTTTGACAGAGGATGTCAGAAATAACACGTCCTAGAGGAATCCAATCCCTCTTGGTTTTCTCCCCATCTCTAGTTTCCTTCACACTAGTTTTCAGATGTTGGAACAAGGTGTGTGCAAGGTTGATCTTTTTCTGTTTGGCAATGAAGTAAAGTAGAAACTGTTGATCACAATTGATGTAGTCTAGAGAGTTGGTAGGCTTCCTATGACAGATTGTCCCAAGAATGATCTTGGCCCAAATTCTGAGAGGGGTCTTCAAATCCTTTATCTTATTTGAGGGTTGGCCAGAGGTGAAGATCTCCTTGGCTATCACTGTTGTATCATACATCCTATCCATGTCACTGCACTTAATACCATTGCCATCAGCTTCTATGAGTTTGGCAATGTGGTCTTCAGAAATAATTATCCTTTTACCCAGCATGTACGACGTAACATGTGTGTTGGATGCTATTGCGTAAGCCTAGAATTCCTTTACCAGTTTTGGGAAGACTGGTCCCATTAAACGATCAAAGTATTTCTCCCAGCCCTGAGCTTGAACGTCCGGGAAGAGATCAAAACCATTAACCTTAAGACTGTCGAAATCCACAAATAGTTCACAAAGGACTTCCAGTTTTTCAGCAGGAGTGGTAAGAGTCTTCGTAGGTTCAACATAGAACACATCAGAGAAGTCTTTTCTTTGTTGAGAAGAGGAAGCCATTTGTTACTAAGATGAGGTTTAGAAGGTTTAGGGTTTTAGAAAGATTCAGAGAGAATGAAAAAGTGAGGGTGAAAAGATTTTCAGTAAAAATGCACTAAGAGTAAAAAGTGAAAGTGAAAATGAAAAGTTACTTATATAGGAAAATAATGCATTTAATTAGACGAGAAATTAGTGGGAAAAATTAAGTTTAAAAACATAATGATTATTTGCATTAAATGCAGCAGACATAGGGTAAGGCGTAAAAGATTCTAGAACAGTTACCCAAGAGATTTTTGCCTTTTTGGTGTCAATTCAGCCGTATCAGTTTCCCAGAAGATCAACAGATGTCCTTCTGTAGAGGACAGTTGTCCAATGCATGTTCTGTCACTTCTTAGAATTTGGACACTTGTTTTGATTCTGATGGGATTCCTTATAGCCTTGTTGACACTTGTTGATTTGAAGATCTGCATGTTATTCCTTTGAACAGAAGTTCTCAGAATGAAGCAATTAGAACATAGTATCTTCTGAGGAAATAATATAGAGGATAAATTACAGAACTTCTAAGGGTTAAAGACATATAATTAAAGCATTTTCATTCTGGACATAACTTCATGCTAAGGTTAGTTAGTATGAAATTAAATCTATCTTCAGGAAGGGGTTTTGTAAAGATATCAGCCCATTGGTGATTTGTATCTATGAATTTTAACATTAAAATTCCCTTCTGAGTATAGTCCCTAATGAAGTGATGTTTAAATTCTATGTGTTTAGCTCTAGAATGTAAAATAGGATTTTTAGATAAACAAATAGCAGAGGTATTATCACAGAGGATGGGAATGTTACTCTCATAAATATTGAAATCCTCAAGCTGATTTTTCATCCAAAGCATCTGAGTACTGCATCCAGCTGCTGCAATGTATTCAACTTCCGCAGTTGATAATGCTATGGTTGACTGTCTTTTGCTAGACCAAGAGATTAGATTATCTCCTAGAAATTGACAACTTCCAGAAGTACTTTTTCTTTCTGTTCTATCTCCAGCAAAATCAGCATCACAATATCCTACAAGTTTATACTCTTCCGATCTTCTGTAATACAGACCAAGATTAGTAGTACCTTTCAGATATCTAAAGATTCTCTTAACTGCTGTTAAGTGAGTTTCTCTAGGATTTGATTGGAATCTAGCAAATAAACATACACTGTATAGAATATCTGGTCTAGAAGCAGTTAGATAAAGGAGAGATCCAATCATACCTCTGTAGAGCTTCTGATCTACTTTCTTACTTACCTCTTCTTTCTCCAGAATACATGTAGGATGCATAGGAGTTTTAGATATTATACTTTCTGATAGATCAAATTTCTTCAGAAGTTCTTTTACATATTTGCTTTGATGGATATACGTTCCTTCTGATGTTTGATTTATCTGAATTCCCAGAAAGAACTTTAGTTCTCCCATCATGCTCATTTCAAATTCTGCCTGCATAGACTTAGCAAATTCCTTTCCCAAGGCACTTTTAGTAGAACCAAAACTTATATCATCTACATAAATTTGACATATCAGAAGATCATTTTTAATATTTTTACTGAAAAGAGTTGTATCCACTTTCCCTCTGATGAAATTATTTTCCAGAAGAAAAGTACTTAGTCTTTCATACCAAGCTCTGGGAGCTTGTTTCAGACCATATAACGATTTTTTGAGTTTGAAAACATGTTCTGGAAATTTTGTATTTTCAAAACCAGGGGGTTGGTGTACATACACTTCTTCATCAATATAACCATTTAAAAATGCACTCTTGACATCCATTTGATATAGAATGATATTATGGTTTACAACAAATGAGATTAGAAGTCTAATTGATTCTAACCTGGCAACTGGTGCATAGGTTTCTGTATAGTCAATTCCTTCTTGTTGACTATAACCTTGTGCAACCAGTCTTGCTTTGTTTCTGACAACTTCTCCTTGCTCATTTAGCTTGTTTCTGAATACCCACTTGGTGCCAATGATGTTGAATCCTCTGGGCCTAGGAACTAGATCCCACACATCATTTCTGGTGAATTGGTTAAGTTCTTCTTGCATAGCCAGAATATAATCATTTTCTGAGAGAGCTTCTTCTACAGAAGTTGGTTCAATCAGAGAAACAAGTCCCATTAAAGATTCTTCAGAGTTTCTGAATGATGATCTTGTTCTGATTGGTTCATCTTTCTTTCCCAAGATTTTATCTTCTGGATGATTCACCTTGCTTCTGGATAGTTTCTTCTGAGTGGGTTCTTCAGAAGTTGTTGGAGAAATTGTATTGTTTTGATCTTTAGGTGATTGATCTTCAGAAGTTCTATTTGTAGAGATTTCTACTTCTATATCTGCAATTAATTCATTCTGCTTTGGTTTTTCAGAACCAAGCTTATCATCAAATCAGACATAAATAGATTCTATCACAATACGTGTTTCTGTATTGTATACTCTGTATCCCTTAGAACGTTCAGAGTATCCTAACATATAACACTTTTGTGCCTTAGAGTCAAATTTATTCAGAGTATCATTAGTATTTAAAATAAAACAAATGCATCCAAAAGGATGAAAATATGAAATGTTGGGCTTTATGTTCTTCCACAATTCATAAGGAGTCTTTTCAAGAATAGGTCTTATAGAGATTCTATTCTGAATATAGCATGTTGTATTTACTGCTTCTGCCCAAAAATGTTTAGCCATATTAGTCTCATTGATCATGGTTCTGGCCATCTCTTGTAATGTTCTATTCTTACGTTCTACAACCCCATTTTGTTGTGGAGTTCTAGGACAAGAAAAATCATGAGAGATGCCATTTTCATTAAAAAATGATTCTAATTGTTTATTTACAAATTCTTCACCATGATCACTTCTGACTTTAATGATTTTAGATTCCTTTTCATTTTGAACTTGTTTGCAGAAGTTAGAAAATACAGCAATTGACTCATCCTTGTGTCTATGAAACTTTACCCATGTCCATCTGCTGAAGTCATCTACGATCACCAATCCATACTTCTTGCCACTGACAGAAGCAGTTTTCACTGGTCCAAACAAGTCAATGTGCAGAAGTTCTAATGGTCTAGAGGAAGATACAACATTTTTAGCTTTAAAACCAGGTTTTGAAAATTTGCCTTTCTGACATGCTTCACACAGAGCTTCTGAGTTGAACTTCAAATTTGGAAGTCCTCTGACTAGATTGAGTTTGTTAAGTTGAGATAATCTTCTCATATTAACATGTCCCAATCTTCTGTGCCAGACCCATTGCTCAGTTTCCACAGACATTAGACATTTTACATTTTGAATTTTTAATTCTGAAAGTTTTATTTTATAAATGTTGTTCTTTCTCTTTCCACTAAAGAGGATTGTTCCATCTTTCTGACTAACAACTTTACAGAACTTTTGATTAAAGATTATGTCATAGCCATTATCACTTAATTGACTTATGGATAATAAGTTATGCATTAATCCTTATACTAATAGAACATTAGAGATAGAGGGAAGATTTCCATTACCAATAGTTCCAGAGCTAATTATTTTTCCTTTTTGATTGCCTCCGAAACCTACGTGACCTCCATCTTTTAATTCAAGACTTTGGAACATATGCTTTCTTCCCGTCATGTGTCGTGAGCATCCAGAGTCCAGGTACCATGATTGGTGTTTCAGTTTTGCTGTTAAAGACATCTGGAACATACACAATTTTATCTTTGGGTACCCATATTCTTCTGGGTCCTTGTTTGTTAGTTTTTACAAACTTCTGATTTATTTTAGGTTTCAAATCAGAACTTGTGGAACAAGATGACTCACTAGTGTATATTAGATCATGGTTATGACCATAGGTAAAATGAGAACTTAGAGGAGTATTAGTTTTTATGACAATGTCATCAATCTTTTTATACTTCAGAGTTTCTTTAGTTTTCACATAGCCTATGCCTCTTCTATCATTTCTGCTAACTCCATAGATCATAGATGCAATTTTGCTTCTATCTATGCTTTTAGCTAGAAATTTTTGAAAACCATAGTCATATTGTTTTATGATACTATCAGAATTGATTAGATCTTCTAATTCAGATTTCTTTTGAGCTTTAAGTTTTTCAAAAGAGTTTTTACATTCAAAAATATTTTCTTTCAGCTCAGAGTTTTCTGTTTTTAGTTTTCTAACTTCTTCTAATTCAGATACCAGACTTTGTTTCATGTCTTTGTATTTGAATTAAAGCTTCTGATATTTTTCAAGAATTTCTGAGAGACTAGCTTCTAATTGAGATCTGGAAAGTTTAGAAAATACCTCTTCTAAATCTGATTCTGATTCTGATTCTGATAAGTGATCATCTTCTGGTATGTTTGCCATTAATGCAATATTAGCTTGTTCATCTTCAGAATCTGACTCTGCTTCAGATGATTCAGAATCATCCCATGTTGCCATGAGGCTCTTTTTCTTTTCTCTGCTGAATTTGTTTTTGGGTTTCTCTTTCTGAAGTTTTGGACATTCACTTTTGTAGTGTCCTGGTTCTTTGCATTCGTAGCACACAACTTCTTTGCTTCTGGATTTCTTGTGACCAGATGTTGATTCAGAATAATTGGTTGTTCTTCTGGTATTTCTGAACTTCTTCTGACGATGCTTCCAGAGTTGTTGAACTCTTCTGGATAGGAGAGATAATTCATCTTCTTCTGATGAGCATCCAGAACTTTCTTCTTCTTCTACCTGTAAAGCTTTAGAAACAGATTTGTTAGATTTAAGAGCTACAGACTTACCTTTCTTCTGGGGTTCATCTTATTCTAGTTCAATCTCATGACTTCTCAAGGAGCTGATCAGTTCTTCTAAGGAAATTTCATTCAGATTTTTTGATAGCTTTAGAGCAGTGACCATGGGCCTCCAAGATTTTGGTAAACTTCTGATGATTTTCTTCACATGATCTGCTGTTGAGTAGCCTTTGTCCAGAACTTTTAGTCCAGCTACCAGGATTTGGAACCTTGAGAACATTTTTTCAATTGTCTCATCTTCTTCCATCTTGAAAGCTTCATACTTCTGGATGAGGGCTAGAGCTTTAGTCTCCTTGACTTGAGTGTTGCCTTCATGTGTCATCCTAAGAGAATCAAACATGTGTTTAGCTGAATCCTTGTTTGTGATCTTCTCATATTCTGTATATGAGATAGCACTTAGAAGTATGGTTCTAGCTTTGTGATGATTTCTAAATTCCTTCTTCTGCTGAGCTGTCATATTTTTTCTTTCAATCTTCTGACCATCTGCTCCAACAGGATGAATGTATCCATCTGTCACCATGTCCCAAAGATCTCCGTCTAGAGCTAGAAAGAAACTCTCCAGAACATCCTTCCAGTAGTCAAAATTGTCTCCATTGAACACTGGAGATTTAGCGTTGATCTTGTCATTCTGGTAGTCATTATTGTTAATTCCAGCTTCTTCCATGTGTTTAACTTCTGGATCTTTTACTGACACGGTTAAGTGTTTTTCCCAGAACCTAGTGCTCTGATACCAATTGAAGGTGCACAAAACACAAGGAAGGGGGGGGGGTTGGAATATGGTTTTCTATAACTACTAAAAATAACTTCTAATGACAAGTTAATTTATCCTGGTTCGTTTGAACTCAAACTACGTCCAGTCCACCCGCCAAGGTGATTTTGCCTCTACTGAGGTCTTAATCCACTATTCAACTATTGAATACACACACTGACCTATAGTCAATGTCCTCTTGAGTCTTCTGACTAAACTTAGTCACTCAAGGAATAAAATAACTATTACAATGATAATAAAGAAGTAACTAAAAAATGCTTCTTATCAAGCAAGGATCACTAAGTGAAAGTTACAATATATTAGCACAAATTGATTCAGTCTTTTTGCGTAAGTGTGTCCTCAATTCTTCAAATGGAATCCTTTATATAGTTCTTGAATGAATGTAGCCGTTGGAGACATCTTGAGCTAGTTTAGGATAATAATTAATACCATAACTTCCTTCCATAATTAGAGATACTTGTATTGACCATTAATCAAAATATTATTTAATTAATGTCTTCATTATGAATATCAACATCTTCTAAGCGGAAATCAGAGATAATAAATATTTGATGCGCAGCCAATAAACATGTCATTAAATGATGGATTCTTCATTAAGAGTATCTTCTATATGTGGCTCAATGAATCTTCTAGTAATGTACGTCTCCCTTAATTGAGTTGATCTTCTACACAAGAATAAAGATATTCATTAGAACTTCTATTCTATAATAATCTTTGTTATCATCAAAACACTTGGAGGTTCAGAACCATAATTGTTCTAACATAGAGGTCATTAGAAGTCTTGAAACTTGGTTTTGCAAAAATCCCTCTTTGGCACATACTTGAAAATTATGTGATTTTTCCCAACTTTGAAACATCATATCTTGAGTTCTAGGATGAATCAAGGGGAGTTCTTGTACTTTTTGAAAATGGGAAGATCCAATCTACAACTTTCATGTTTAAAGATTTTTCATTTGAAGCCTTTTTGATCAAGAAAGAGGAGGTTGAAAATCTTTCCCAAAATGGAAAGTTTTCAATACAAGTCATGTCCAAAAATGGAAAGTTTGCAAATGGCTTGAAATTTTTCAATCTTGTGAACTTATAACCACTTCTAAGATCAAATAAAGATCATGGAACTTCAAAATGACGAGAGTGACCCTTTGGTACCATTGGTGGAGGCCTCAGATGCCCTGATTCTGACTTTTCTTGCACAATAAGTTTCCAGTTGATTAGATGACTTCCACAATGAATTTCTTCATCAAATTTGGTACACATGCTCCTTATAACATATTATGACCATTAGAATCAAGAATGACCAAAAATTTGAGGTTAAGGGCCTCAAACCTAAAATCCTAATTTTAGGTCATCTGTGCAGGAAATCTTTAGTCTGCCTCCATGCCTTTGCAATGCTTTGTGATTTTTTTGACTTTTAAGAACCCTGGGGAGCATATTATGATCATATAACACATATGGACCCTCTTGACAAGCTTCAAGGCCTTTGAGATGGCTCAAATCACTTCTTTGGATTCTCTTGATCAAAAACCCTAATTATGCAACTCATGCAGTGAAACAAATATGTAATGTGAGATGATATGCTTATGCAAATACAATATGAAAAGATCACAAGCCATGGTGTGAGAAAAAGGAGAGGGCAAATTTGGGGTGTTTACAGCTTTCCCTATTCAAGCATGAGTTAGGTATGCTGGGTGTAAGCGCTTGGCTTAAAAGAAAAACAAGATAACTTGTGGTTGAATACCAAAGACAGTCCGAAATTTGCACTCGTTGGGGAAAGAAGAAAAGGGATATAAATTGTAACAGGCAGTATAATGTGAGTATCAAATGAAAGCGATGGAGGACGACCATCAAGCAGAGGACGACTTTTGGGGATGAAAAAAGGTAAGTAAAGCAGTGACGGGGATGACCATCATGCTGGGAAATAAAGAGACCGCGACGGGGACGACCATCGGGTGAACTGATGAAGGACGATCATCAGGATAAAGGAAAAGACCACGACAGGGACGGCCATCGGGTAAAGAAATAAAACTCTCCGGGGATTAAAGAAATGAGGAAAGCACTGACTGGGACGACCATCAGGTTAAAGGGTAAATAAACCGCGACGGGGACGGCCATCGGGTAAAAGAATAAATGAAATAATGATGAGCGACAGTCATCAAAAGGTGAAGGACGATCACCTAGCAGGGGATGACTGCTGAAAATATCAAGACATAGGACGAATGCCGGATAGAAAAGATCAACGATGAGGACGGCCATCAGATAAGCATGATGAAGGACAATCATCAAGAGGCGAAGGACGATCACCTAGCAGGGTATGGATACTCTATTGGGGATTATCTCGACATAGGACGAATGCCGGATAACAAAGATCAACGATGGGGACGGCCATCGGATAAATGATGAGGGACGGTCATCAAAAGGTGATGTACGATCACCTAGCAGGGGACGACTACTAAAAAGATATCGCGACATAGGACGAATGCCGGATAGAAAGTTCCAACAATGGGGATTCCACTGGGGAGAGGATGAGGGACAATCATCCAAAGGTGAAAGACGATCACCTGGCAGGGGACGGCTGCCAAAAGTATCGCGACATAGGACGAATGTCGGATAAGAGGATCAACGATGGGGACGACCATCAAATAGATTATGAGGGATGGTCATCATAAGGTGAAGGACGATCACCTGGCAGGGGACGGCTGCCGAAAATATCACGACATAGGACGAATGCCGGATAGAAAGGTTGTTTTGTGGGTGACTTACTGGGGAATGGTAAACACGGACGAGTGTTTATGCTTTGAAATAAAAGGTATAAGTGTTTGACAGTGTGTATATACTAAAGATGAGGACGAGAATCCTTAGGACCATGATACGGACGAGTATCGATAGAAGCAAACGCTGACACGTGTTTAAGGATGATGATACAGACGAGTATCAATCGGTTAAGCAAGGAACACAGACGAGTGTTGATCTGCTGAGGAGATGATACATACAAGATACGAAAGAGTATCAGAGGATTGTGTATGAGTATGTACAAGTGTTTGACCTGCTGGGGAAATATGTGCAAGACACAGACCAGTGTCAATAAGATTGAGCAAGGGACACAGACGAGTGTTTGACTTGCTGGGGAAGTATGACATGGGCGAGTGTCAAAAAGAACATGTACAAGTATGAACAAGTATCTGCATTGAGAGTGCAAAAAGTATTCTGGCTTTGTCTGCGAGGGATAAGTTTTGTATATTATTGGTGAAGTGATTTTGATATTTGCAGGTGATTGGCTTGAACCTGGCTTATGATCATGCAAATGTTTGATTTTTTTGCCGTAATGCTCCGTATTAGACGGAATGCTACGCTTTGTTTGATGAATATGATGCGAATGCTATGATTATGCAAAAATGAGAGAACCGATCCGAGATCCGGATCCTGCAGGGAGAAAGATCTCTAGGCGATCTGTCTGGAGGGAGAACTCTGTTGGGGAAAGAGATTATTGGCCGATCTGTGGGGAGAGAGGATTGATGAACGATCTTCCTAGGGAACTCTGTGGGGATCTCTGCTGGGGAAGCTTTTGTTGAAGAGACTCATGCTAGGGACGAGGAGGCTTCGGCAACTTCGTTGGGGAAGAGCAGTTTAGGCATTGCTCGGGAGATCCCTCTTAGGGAGAAGATAACTTATGGGAAGTAATCTGTTGTAACTCCTTCGTCCAAGCGACACGCTGGGGATTTAATGAGTTTCTCGAAGGATCCTCTGAGCGGATGACAGCTTCGTGGGGGAAAACTCCAATCAAGTAACCCTGCTGATGAGGTGATTGCTGACTTGGCTGGGGATACGAGGCTTGATATACCCCATGTTGTGAGATTGGTTGTCTTGAGTACCTGCAACCTGTTTGAAAAGAAATGCACAAGTGTCCCGAGGTATCCTCGACCAGATTCCATCATAGGAGTTAGATTTGCTCAAGAGTGCATATTTCCTGCAAGCATATATTGAAAATGGCTTATATGTTTTCATGCAAGTGTTATTATGAACTTTGGACATTTTGCAAACGAAACAAAAATGTACAAAACAAAGTGTGACTGAATATTCTGATTTTATTGATTTGTGTGCCTTGAATGGGCAAGTACAGGGAAGAAGCAGATCCCTGAAATGAGGAAATTGCTGTAAATTAAGAAAATAAAAGTGTTGGCAATGTTGAAGTTGACGCTCCAGTGAGCTTCCTTTGCTATGACCTGTATGACCTTGACGGTCTTCTTATCTTGCTTTCTGAATAAGGTTGATTCTGACCGACGCTTTATCCTTTCGAAGCTTGCCATGTTATGAGTGACACAGACGAATTCAGAATGCAGTTGTTTGCTTTTTCCCAGATTTTGCATGGATCGCCCTTTCGGGTTTTCAATCCACCAGGATACCCATTTTTCCTGAGCTGTCCGATGTGGCTTTTCAGCTCAGCGGGTGTACATTTTTTCCCCTTATTTTTGCCCGAGTCTTTTATTCTGTTTTTTGACTCGTCGGGATGCCCTATTTTTGCCTGGACTTACATTCTGTTTTTATGTCCAGCGGGACTTTTATGCGAAGTATTTTTTAACTGCATCTGAATTTACATGAGAGAAGAAATCCTCACCATCCATAGTAGTGAGCATCAGTGCCCCACCAGAGAAAAATTTCTTTACTATGAATATGCCTTCGTAGTTTGACGTCCATTTGCCCATGTGGTCTGTATGAGGAGGAAGAAGTCTTTTCAGAACAAGCTCTCCCACTTGGTATTCCCGAGGTCTGACTTTATGATCAAAGGCTTTCTTCATCCGCTTTTGATATAACTGCCCATGACAAATGGCTGCTAATCTCTTTTCTTCAATCAGACTCAGTTGATTATATCGAGATCGGACCCATTCTGCTTCATCCAGTTTCACATCCATCATTACCCGTAAGGAGGGTAGTTCAACTTCAACAGGTAGGACAACTTCCATACCATACACAAGCTGATAATGTGTTTCCCTAGTAGATGTTCTGATAGAGGTTCGGTACCCATGAAAGGCAAATGGTAGCATTTCGTGCCAGTCTTTTTAGGTGACTACCATCTTTTGCACAATCTTCTTGATGATCTTGTTAGCTGCCTCAACAACGCCATTCATCTTTGGCCTGTAAGGAGAAGAGTTGTGATGTTGAATTTTGAAGTCCCGACAAAGTTCTGCCATCACCTTGTTGTTCAAATTGGAACCATTATCAGTAATGATTCACTCGGGAACTCCATATCGACAGATGATATCCCTTTTCATAAATCGAGCTACCACTTGCCTGGTGACATTTGCATACGAAGCTGCTTCAACCCATTTGGTGAAGTAATCAATGGATACCAGGATGAATCTGTGACAATTTGAAGCAGTCGGTTCAATCTTTCCAATCATACCAATGCCCTACATGGCGAAGGGCCAAGGTGAAGACATTACATTCAAAGGATTCGGAGGCACATGCACTTTATCTGCGTAGATCTGGCATTTGTGGCATTTTCTGGCATAAGCACAACAGTCTGCATCCAATGTGATCCAGTAGTAACCTGATCTTAATAACGTTTTTGCCATTGCATATCCTCTGGCATGGGTACCGAAAGAACCTTCATGTACTTCGTGCATCAGTAGGTCTACTTCCTTCTTGTCAACACATCTGAGCAAGACCATGTCAAAGTTTCGCTTGTACAAAGAACCATCAATATTGAGGAAGAAGCTGTCGGCTAGACTTCTTAATGTCTTCTTATCATTCAACGATGCCCCAGGTAGGTATGTCTGAGTTTCCAAGAAGCATTTGATGTCATGGTACCAAGGCTTGTTATGAGTGACAATGTCCACAGAGAATACATATGTCGGTCTGTCCAGTCTGGATACCAAAATCCGAGGTACATAATTGGCAACCTGTACTTTGATCATGGATGAAATGGTGGCTAAGGCGTCTGCAAACTGATTCTCATCTCGAGGGATGTATTCAAGCTTATCTGTTGTGAAGAAGGTCAACAATCTCCTCGTATAGTCACGGTAGGGAACTAGATGCTCTTGATGAGTGTACCACTTGCCGTTGGTCTGGTTGATTACCAAAGCTGAATCTCCGAATACATTCAAGGTTTTGATCCTGAGGTCAATGGCTTCCTCAAGATCCATGATACAAGCTTCGTATTCTGCTTCGTTGTTAGTGCAAGCGAAGGTGAGCCTTGTTGAGAAAGGCATATGAACTCCTTTAGGTGTAATAAGCACTGCACCAACCCCACGACCGTTGCAATTAACTGCCCCGTAAAACATCATAGTCCATGCTTCTTCTGGGTCAGGCCCTTCAGTGTGAATAGGCTCTTCACAATCTTTTGCTTTTAAGAACATGATTTCTTCATCAGGGAAGTCAAATTTCATAGGCTGGTAAGCATCAATGGGTTGCTAATCCAGATAGTCAGACAATACACTGCCCTTGATGGCTTTCTGAGAGGTTTATCGAATGTCATATTCTGTTAGAATCATTTGCCCCCTGGCAACCCTTCCGATAAGTGCTGGCTTTTCAAAAATGTACTTGACGGGGTCCATCTTTGAGATCAACAAGGTAGTATGAGTCAACATATATTGTCTTAGTCGGCGAGCAGCCCACGCTAAAGCACAACAAGTTTTCTCGAGCAGTGAATAATGTTGTTCACAGTCGGTAAAATTTTTGCTTAGGTAGTATATTGCATACTCTTTTCGACCAGACTCGTCATGCTGGCCCAACACACACCCCATTGACTCTTCTAATACTGTCATGTACATGATTAGAGGTATTCCTTCGACTGGAGGCATGAGAATTGGAGGTTCTTTCAAATACTCTTTGATCTTGTCAAAAGCTCTCTGACAATCATCGTTCCACCTGACTGTTTGCTCTTTTCTTAACAGCTTGAACAAAGGTTCGCAAGTTGCAGTTACATGAGATATGAACCTTGAGATGTAGTTCAATCTACCTAAGAACCATCGAACTTCTTTCTTAGTCTAAGGTGCAGGCATTTCCTGAATTGCTTTGACTTTGTCAGGATCAACCTCAATTCCTTTTCCGCTTATAATAAAACCCAGCAACTTACCAGAACGTACCCCGAATATGCATTGTTTGGGGTTCAACTTCAACTGATACTTCCTCAGACGCTTGAATAGCTTCAATAGATTCACCAAATGCTCTTCCTCTGTAAGGGACTTGGCAATCATGTCATCCACATAGCACTCGATTTCTTTATGGATCATATCGTGGAATAATGTTACCATAGCTCGTTGATATGTTGCATCGGCGTTCTTCAGACCAAACGAAATTACCTTGTAGTAGAACGTTCCCCATGGTGTAATGAAGGTTGTCTTCTTCATGTCTTCAGGTGACATCTTAATCTGATTGTATCCATAAAATCCATCCATAAAAGAAAATACCGAGAACTGAGTTGTGTTATCCATAATAACATCAATGTGAGGTAATGGGAAATCATCCTTCGGACTGGCTCTGTTCAGATCCAGGTAATCCACACACATACACACCTTGCCATCCTTCTTAGGTACGGGTACAATGTTAGCAACCCATGGCAGGTAACTAGTTACAGCAAGAAAACCGGCGTCCCACTGCTTTTGTACTTCTTCTTTGATTTTCATGCGAGCTTTGGAACACATGAGCAGAGATAGTATAGAGATCTTGGAAGGTGTCTGGTGGAGCTGATCCACAACCCTGTAGTCACTTTTCTTGATAATCCTCACGAACTCGTCCACATCCTGATCAAAGGATGTCTTATGAGTTTCCTTGGCAATTGGTTCTTTCGGCACCACATTCTTGCCTTTAGCTTTGGCAGAAGCTTCTGCTTCAACATTAACTCTTGGGAATTGTGAGACAAAGAGACGTCCGCTTCGAGTGAAGCCTCCGCCTCCCTCGAAAATGTCAATTTGTGGTGTAGAATTGAAGAATCAAGAGTGACTTTCTTTCTGTTGCAATATAGATCTGAGCCATAGTGCCAAGGCACGACACTGCTGTTGTCATATGGAACTGGTCCATGTACTGTGATGGTAACTAGACTGATTGCTGTAGAAGAAGGAGTTGTGATAGTTTGTGGATCATAGTAGATGGTGACAGGAGGTCTGATTGAAGATGGTGCAGGGAGTTGTTGATGTTACTGAAATTTGTTGTCAACAGAATCTGGAACATGAATGGTTGCTGGATCGTATTAAATGGTGACCGTTAAGATGTCGTCATTGATGGTTGCTATTGTTGTAGTAGACTCTGTTGAGCTAATGTTTGCTGATGTTGTAGGAGATACCTCTGAAATGGTTTTTGCTGATGTTGTAGGAGAGATGTTTGTTGAAGTTGTAGGAGTTGGAACTGTTGATGTGATTTGTAGGATGCATTCTCTGATAAGACTACTGATACCAATTTCATATTTGCACAACCGTTGGCAGAAATCTTGCAAGCTTCACAATAGGCCTCACAACCTGGAAACACTTGGAACTTCAATAGCTGAGCTTTAACTTCGACCAATGGTGTTTGAATATTTGCAATGTCATCAATCGAAATTGCTGGTTGGTCTTCCTCAATAGCATTAATCCTCGGCCCACCATGGTCTGGTATTGGATTCTTAGTGACATTTGATGGAGGTGCAAAATTCAAAGCTTTGGAATCAACTAAGTCCTGAACTTTCATGTGCAATGCCCTACATTTCTCTGTTGTATGGCCAAGTGCATTGGAGTGGAAGGCACATATGGCATTGACATCATAGTTCCTTGGAAGATTTAGAGGATCTTGTGGAGTCAAGGTTCTTAATTCAATCAGGTTGAGCTTCAATAACTGTGGAAGTAGAGCTGCATAGGGCATCAGGATGAGATCGATAACCCTGTTGATTTGTGAAGTCCTTTACTGGAACGGACATTGTTGTTGATTGTTGCTATTGTAAGATATTTGCTGTTGTGGGAATTGTTGTTGTTGTGGGAAATGTTGTTGCTAAGGATACTGTTGTTGCTGAGGTGATGGAGCAGGAATGGTGACAACAGCTACTGATCTTTGCAAGTACTGAGGCCTACCTCTGCCCATATGTACTGAGTTGGTTTCACCCATTCTTTTAGGCCCAGAGAAAGGTTTCCTTGCATTGCTGGAACTAGCACCGTTGTTATAGATCTTACCCATTTTTAAAAGACTTTCAATTCTCTCACCGACTATAACCACATCAGCAAAACTGGTAGAAGAGAAAGAAGAAAGCCGATCAATGTAGGTTCCTTGCAAGGTATTCATAAACATATCGGCCATTTCCCTTTCAGACATATGTGGCTGGACAGCAGCAGCAAGTTGTCTCCACCTTTGGGCATATTCGCGGAAACTTTCTCTCGAGGACTGAGACATACCCATCAAGAGGGTCCTATTGGGAGCCATATCCAGGTTATACTGATATTGGCGTATAAAGGCCTCGACTAAGTCCTTCCAGTTTCTGACAGTAGCCCTTGATAGGTGTGAATACCACTCTCTGGATGCCCCAATTAGACTGTCTTCAAAGTAAAACATCCAAAATTTCTCATCCATGGTATACGCTTTCAATCTCCCCAGAAAGGATTGTAGGTGAGTACGAGGACAGGAGGTACCATTATACTTCTCAAAGCAATGAGGTTTGAATTTGTGAGGTATCCTGACTCCTTCCACTAAACCCATATCTATCACATCAAATCACAAAGAGTTTTGGGACTCCAAGGATCTTAAATTCTCTCATATCTCATCCAGACAATGATCATAGACTTCATCAGCTCCAACACCTAATACTATAAACTGCTTGTCCTGAAGATCTTCCTGTAGAACACGATCTCCACTATTTCTCTGGGTATTTCCAACAACATTGACTTTAGGGTTGATGTGGGGCCCAAACTCTGGTGGATTTATTTGCGGCTGATCGCGCGCATTGTTACTTGTACCGCCAGTTAATGCATGGTTATCTTCTGGAGTTTGTCGCTCGACTAACTCCCTCAACCTTTCTTGGGTCTATGCCAGCCCAGTCATCACAGCCATGAATTGATTCATCTGGGTCCTCACTTCTGTCCTCACATCAGTCATCTGAGTCCTCACATCTGTCAGTTCTTGTTGTAGCTGATCCATCAGTAAGCTCGGAAGGTTGTTACGGGTCGAATATCTGTGGATGCGATTGACGGGAAATATCTTCCTGCGAGCAATATTTCCTGAAACAAGCAGCAAAGTGAGAAAACAACAACAAAACTCCTGCAACACAAAGAATATGAAGTTAGCATGCAATGCAGTATGTCTATTTGTTTTCAGAGGGTATCCGATTTGGTTCTTTGGTTTTGACCTTCCAGACCTCTGGGAATGATGAAGATGCTGAAGCGAACGAAGTCCAAGAGAAAATCCAGGTAACACATAAACCATAACATTACAAAATGCCAAAATACATAGTTTATGATTACAACAAGTTCCCATGGCGGGTCAGAATACAATCAAGTCAAGAATACAAACAAAATCACCATGGAGAATTAAAGTACAACCAAAATAAAATACAAGTAAAAGAGAAATCAAACATCCAGCCCAAAGTCATCCTCCTTGACTTCCTTCAGGAGAGCATTAGTCACTGGTACAACTGGATGATCTGTGATGGTCCTGATAAGAAGGTTCCTGGTTGCAATGGCGTTTGTCAACTTCTGGTACTTGTCTTGTTCTCTTGATCTCTTCAACCCCGCCCGGAGTTTCAGCTCGGAGATTTCCTTCTGTGCTGCTAACAATGCTTCCTGACTCTTCTTTTCATTGGCTTCGAGCTGCTCTATCTTAGCCTGTGTCTTCCGATCTTCTTGCAAACGAGCTTCAGTGATCCTGATCCACCTATTCTGATTCTCCTCTAGGTAGTGTTCAACTCTGGCCTTCTGAATCTTGGCTTCTTTGCAAGCATTTTTCAATACCAGGTCTCCCGCCCAGGCTTTTCTGATGAAGTCCTCTGTTTTCTCTATCTTAGTCACATGCTCGATACGGAGCTTCTCTAACCTTGCATTGTCCAGACGACTGTCATTCCTTTCCCAAAGGGTCTTCTTCAAAGCATCAAAAAGCTGGGCATTCCTCTCTTTCAGCTTCTCAAATTCCTCTAGACTCACTGTGGCTAAAGTCTCTACTGCTGATGGCCCTGGTACATCCTCCAGGGTGAATGGCATATGGGTGATCTGTCCTCTGATGCGCGACCATTCAATGTACTGAGCAGAAGCTATGTTGTTGCACTTCCCCAGAATAGCAGTCCCTTTTGTCTGTATGTTGTTCCAAGCCCAGGCTGCCTGTCGGACAATGGCATAATTGTTAAAATAGCATAGTAAAGAGACTCTGTTAAGTCCTGCTCCCTAGGTGGATGTATCAATGTATACCCTAATTATCTCTTGAACAATAAAGGATTATAATTGATGCAACCGTTTACACCAATAAGTGGCACATTTGGGTATTGCCCACAACTTGTTATTATGTCTCGGCCCTTGGTGTTCTGAGTACACCACCTGATGTCTTCTGAAGTAAGGGCAATCATCCTCTTAGCCCAATTCCTTGACTGATATGGATTAAGGAAAGCTTCCGTCTTTGGCATATGTCTCATCAACCAACAGTAGAAAAGAGGTGCACAACATCTCACCAGTCTTCCTCTCTGCTTCTCATTCCTCTGATGCACTGAGTAATAAAAGTCTCCCAATAAGGTAGGAACTGTGTTCTTGAGCATGAAGACGTGGATAGCATTCTTGCTTACAAACTTAGGATCGTCTGCAAACATATATACTAAGAGCCAAGAGAGCACAAACAGTTTCCCACTTCCCTGTTGCAGAATGACTGGTAGCCTGAGTAACCAAGAAATCCAGATGGAGGCCTGGGATTCCAGCCTTGGAAGTCATGTGCTCATCAATGATAGTTGCTTCCAAATGTAGAGCCTTAGCTATATCTTCATTCTTAGGAGCAGTCATCTATGGGTTGAAAGGAATTCCTCTTCTGATAGGGACACCCAACAACATGGAAAACTCTTCCAACAAAGGACCTATCTGAAAGTCTGGGAAAGTGAAACATCAAAGAGGAGGGTCATAGAACTGAAAACATGTGTGAATCATGCTCCTCTGTGATGCATCCAAGTCCATGATCATGTCCAGGATCCCACCATAATGCTCTCGGAATAAGGGAACGTGATCAGGAGTGATAAGGGCCTGTATCTGTCTGATGCCTGCTAGAGGGTACTCAAAGAAATGATAAGTGATATTGCTCTTCCTGGTTGAATCCATACTGACAATTGGTGTTGATGAAGATAACTGAAGAAGATAGCTGAAGCAGATATCTGAGCAGAAGAACGGTCAAAACCAAACCAAAGAAGATGTGGATACCTTGTAAAACAAATAGACAAATGTTATATGATGCAGTATGGTGTATGTTGAATGATATGCAAGGGTTTGTGATCAGGTGCTGGATTGTTAGTTGCTTTTGATAGGGTCCATGAGTGTTCAGAATTCCGGATGAAGGTCTGAGAACCAGTAACCAGGTGGGGGACTCAAATAAAGAGTCACTTGTCCAGGGTTTCAAAGGATCAGTCCAAAATAGTGTAACCTTAAAACAAAATCCAGTAACAGGGTATGTTGAGGTCAAAGGTTCCTCCAAACCTGTAAACAACCCCACCCACTTACAGGTATTGTTCTAGAACAAGGATCCTCAGGTTCGGATCTATCATGAGAAGTGTAAACACTTCTAACCTGGAGGTACAGTGTTTACCCTAATCATAAAGGATCCTCCTCTAATTCACCTCAGATGCTGAAGGTCATCTAAAAAGGTCATCCAGACTTAGCAGGCTTCCCATATAGCCCTAGCACTACAGGAAATCCGTAGCACAAAGTTCTCAAGAAGAAACCCATGTTTGAACCGTGTTTTCATATTCCCGCACCATACCGAAATGGAATGGGAAAGAATATGAAGCCACTCTAATCCTATGTCTGTCACTCAGGCCTTTGTGTTGGACCTTTCTCACTGGAATACCCCTCCCACCAAGGCAAACCAACAAACCAGCACAGATGATATGACAATAATAAATGAAATGCATAAAATAGTAAATGAAAGCGATAAAGTAAATGCAGTAAATAAAGTTGTATAGAAAGAAATAAATAAAGCAAAGACAAAAACACATATTGCACATAACACCCCCAATAAACACAATCAAACAAGCGCTAGGAGAAACCCACAAGAGAACCAGAAGCCCTGGTTGCAAAGCTCCCCAGCAGAGTCGCCAAGCTGTCGCTCCCCGGACTTTCGTCCAGGTGCAGACGCGGACGGTCGGTGATGTTGGAGGTTGAGGTTGAATAGAGTCGCCAGCTAGGCATTTTTATCCAGAAGGAAAGGTAATGCTGCATAAACTTGGAAGGGTATGGATAAGACGGTTGTGAACCAAAGAAACTGAGAAAGGAGGTTGGTTACAACTTAGGAAGGTATTAGCACCCAGATCGTCCATCGTACTCGACGGGATCCACGCTTACTTGATTTTGTTTAAAAGGGGTAGTATATGTGCCGACTGTGTATGAAAAGCTAGGAATGAATGTACAGTGTGTCAGTGCAAAAAGAGAGGGAGATGCTCAAGACTGAGGCTTAGAAAAGAAAGATGAAAGGAGAGGGGGAAGACAAAGAGACTTTTGTTCGATAACCATTAAGTTATGCCTACGTATCCTCTCGTGTAATGAGGAAGTCAGGACACCGTAGTTCGACTCAAAGAGTCTGGTATGATTTTGGTGTGAACTGCTTACTTGTCTATGCTCAAGTGTATGACTTGTCTGACTCGAGTGCTAATTGTCTTGCATTATACGGGAGAAGCGAGTTCTCGTTTTCAGAGTGAGTGTGATGAGAAAAGAATCCTAGAGGAGACGATTATTGTTTGTTTTTATGTTTTCAGTTTTTTATTGTTTTTGGTGTTTTGCATAAGATAATGAGCTTAAGCCTAAATCAAGGGTTGTAAACTCATTATAAACTTCCTGATTAGGGATAATGAGCCTACTTAAGCATGAGATGAAGATCTCAACTTAATTAATATGATGATATAGGATTAAGATCATTAAACTACTTGTGATTATTAAGTGTTTTTTTTGGATTTTTGTTTAGTGTTAAGTAATGAGTTTAATCTCTACTCAGGGATTAGTGAACTCATTACACCATCCTAAGAGAAGGATGATAGATGAGAACACTTAAGCCGAGGAAGATACCTCAACTTAATCCATGGTTAGGGACTAAATTCATTATATAACAAGCCTTTATTAAGTAGATTTTTAATTAAAGGGTGAGATTAAGAAATGGATTTTAGGTTTGTAAGACAACTTGAGGGGGACTTGTCCATTAAACACTAGGGTTAGTCACTTTTAACCAAAAAGAAGAGATGTAACCTTAATATAAGGCCCAAGTTACAATTAATCATTATTAGGTGTTTTGATTAAAGGGTGTAAACAAATTAAAGGTTTAACACTAAGGATTAAAGTTATACACTCCATCCTAAGATAAGGATGCAAGCATAACCCTAATTCAAGGTCCTAAAGCTTTAAGTGTTTAGCCTTGATTATGAGATGAGAAGAGAGACTCAAGGAGACTGAAAGGTAAAAGACTAGGGGAAACTATGCACAATCCTAAAATTATCATGCTTGGATGTTCCTATGGTTTGTGAGGCTTAAAGAAAAATCTTCAGATGGCCACCAAGGAAGGAGAAGCAGATGAAAAGAGAAGAAGAAGGAGAATAGGTTACTTACTTCCTGAAGAAGATAAGTAACCTAAGAGAAAGAGAAAAGAGCAAGAGAGCACAAGTGAAGCAAGTTCACTTCAAATACAAATAAGATATGCAAATGAAGAGATAAGAAGAAGGTAAGATGTGGAGGCAAATCCACATCCCAAACAACTTACCACAAGCCCTTGAAATGTTTGTGTGAGATGCATAAGATGCAAAGCAAAAGGAAATAAAGCAAATGAAGGTGCAAATACCAAAACCAGAAGTGAATATGCTATGCAAATGTGTTATGAAATGATGCAAAGACATACATGATGCATATGAATGATCATACAAAGGATGAGATGCAAAACAAACATGTTAGGAGCTTAGAAACACATGGATAAACATGAAATGCAATGAATGCAAAGCATACCAAATGAATGAAGAAATGATCAACCAATGTTCTAACATGTCTTAATATGTCTAAGATGGCATACAAGAGCATGGAATGTCATGGCAAGTTCATATGATTAAGATATGCAAAGATGAATGCAAATGAACATGAGAAATTATGGTTTTATGAATGTATGAGATGCACATGACCAAAACAGAAGCATACATCATGATACAAATTTGAAAATGAACTCAAACAAACCCTAAATACACACAAGATCACTCCCCGAAGATGGAGTTCAGAAGCTAAACCTAGGCAAAGATATGAATTTCCTAAGTTAGCTAGGGTTTTTGGGTGGTTTTTCATGGAAAATGATAAACACTTTGAAAATGCAATGCAAAGTTATGAGTTAAATAACCTAGATAGTAGATGAAAAGTATGAAACAATGCAAAAAGAACAAAATGCAAACTCATCTTGGTTGATCAAAAATGATTTTTTCAAGTTAGGGTTAGAAAAATGTGAATTTATGAACCCTAATTCAAAGAAAATTGTGAAAACATGATCAAACCTAAAAATAAATTTGTGTGGTGAGTTTGTAAATTGTTCTAAATGTATGAGAATGCATCATGAATTGTTTTATGATTTTTAGATACCTAAATGTATTTTTAATTAATTAAAATCAATTAATTAATTAAATAAAACATTTAAATGATTTAAAAATATATTTTTAATGAAAAAATTAAAAATAAAAATGTTTTTTAGTTTAGAAAAATATTTAAAATGAAAAAGCAGAAAATGAGATTTTTATAAACATTTTTGCTATTTTTAATAAATATATGAAAAGAAATATGAAATAATTAAAAGAAAATAAACGTATGCAAAATCAGTGGCCAGGATTTGAAGTTGAGGGATTCAGTGGCCCAGATTCAAAGCCCATGTGACCAAAGGTAGGGTGATCTAAAGGCTCAGGTTTGAAAATGGAGTTGGCGCGTGATCTGAGGGTCAACATTTAATCTGAGGTTTTTATAATTAATTAAACCTAATTAATTAAAATTAAAACCTAATGACTAATCCTGAGCGTCCAAAAGCCTAAATTAAACATGATCTGATGGCTGAGATTTAAACTGGGTGCCCTAATCACAATTTGCCCTAATGACTTTCAGGCGACCGGAGATAAGCTCCAGTCGTCTTCTCCGGCAAGCTCCTCACCCTATCTCTCTCAAAACACCACCCCAAGCCCTCTAAAGCTCTAGATTAAAACATCTAACAACCCTAAACACGAATCCAACAACAAAATCCATTTATATTGCATCAAACTCATGAATCGAATCAAACAGGTTTTACAGGCAAAATTTCAGAGCAAGCATACATTCTCATTTCTCAACCATTTTGAAAACTAAACACATTAGCATGATCAGGAGAGCATTTAGATTCATCCTATTAATTAAAATAAAGGTTCTGGAAAAATGTTTTGAGATGACTACCTGAGATGAAGCTTTCCAAACTTGAGCTTTCTGACCTCTTCCTTTGAGCAAATCACCTCCAATGATCACCCTGATGCTTCTGAAAGGCTTGAATGGAGTTTAAATGGCTTGGTTTGAGTGTTTCAGTTCTGATGAAGTAGAACTCGTGTTTTGGTTATGGGGTTTTCATGCCATTGTAATGGGTGGTTTGTGATCCTTGATTGATTTTGAGATGATTGGTGGAAGAAGTTTGAAGTTTTGAGGCTTGTGCTGAGAGATTCGAAGGAATGAAGTTTTGTCAAGTTTTTTATGATTCTGAGTGTAGGGATGCTTTCAGGCTTGAATGTTGTATGAAATGAGGCCCTTAATGTCCACATAAGTCATGCTTATTGGCCAGAGAGTTGTTGTGGCATAGTGTGATTGGTATGGGCCAATTTGCAAAAAAAAGTCAAAGTTGGTGTACCACAAGCATGGCACGGGTCAGAGGTGTTTCTATGGCTTGTCCTGTCTCAGCTTGATTCATGGAGGGCCTTTGGATGGTTTATGATGAGATGTAACACTTAATTCATGAGGTAGCATAGGTTTTGCATTTTTCCTTCTTTGAATATTTTGTGAAAATGAGGCATGGTTTCTTGTGATCCAAGGCACAAATTTTGTCTTGCAATGTTATGTTATCATGTTATGATGCTTAGAGGTGGATTAGAGGTCATTAGAAGTCTTGAAACTTGGTTTTGTAAAAATCCCTCTTTGGCACATACTTAAAAATTATGTGATTTTTCCCAACTTTGAAACATCATATCTTGTGTTCTAGGATGAATCAAGGGGAGTTCTTGTACTTTTTTAAAATGGGAAGATCCAATCTACAACTTTCATGTTTAAAGATTTTTCATTTGAAGCCTTTTTGATCAAGAAAGAGGAGGTTGAAAATCTTTCCCAAAATGGAAAGTTTTCAATACAAGTCATGTCCAAAAATGGAAAGTTTGCAAATGGCTTCAAATTCTTCAATCTTGTGAACTTATAACCACTTCTAAGATCAAATAAAGATCATGGAACTTCAAAATTATGAGAGTGACCCTTTGGTACCATTGGTGGAGGCCTCAGATGCCCTGATTCTGACTTTTCTTGCACAATAAGTTACCAGTTGATTAGATGACTTCCACAATGAATTTCTTCATCAAATTTGGTACACATGCTCCTTATAACATATTATGACCATTAGAATCAAGAATGACCAAAAATTTGAGGTTAAGATCCTCAAACCTAAAATCCTAATTTTAGGTCATCTGTAAAAGACATCTGCAACATACACAATTTTATCTTTGGGTACCCATATTCTTCTGGGTCCTTATTTGTTAGTTTTTACAAACTTCTGATTTATTTTAGGTTTCAAATCAAAACTTGTGGAACAAGATGACTCACTAGTGTATATTAGATCATGGTTATGACCATAGGTAAAATGAGAACTTAGAGGAGTATTAGTTTTTATGACAATGTCATCAATCTTTTTATACTTCAGAGTTTCTTTAGTTTTCACATAGCCTATGACTCTTCTATCATTTCTGCTAACTCCATAGATCATAGATGCAATTTTGCTTCTATCTATGCTTTTAGCTAGAAATTTTTGAAAACCATAGTCATATTGTTTTATGATACTATCAGAATTGATTAGATCTTCTAATTCAGATTTCTTTTGAGCTTTAAGTTTTTCAAAAGAGTTTTTACATTCAAAAATATTTTCTTTCAGCTCAGAGTTTTCTGTTTTTAGTTTTCTAACTTCTTCTAATTCAGATACCAGACTTTGTTTCATGTCTTTGTATTTTAATTGAAGCTTCTGATATTTTTCAAGAATTTCTGAGAGATTAGCTTCTAATTGAGATCTGGAAAGTTTAGAAAATACCTCTTCTAAATCTGATTCTGATTCTGATTCTGATGAGTGATCATCTTCTGGTATGTTTGCCATTAATGCAATATTAGCTTGTTCATCTTCAGAATCTGACTCTGCTTCAGATGATTCAGAATCATCCCATGTTGCCATGAGGCTCTTTTTCTTTTCTCTGCTGAATTTGTTTTTGGGTTTCTCTTTCTGAAGTTTTGGACATTCACTTTTGTAGTGTCCTGGTTCTTTGCATTCGTAGCACACAACTTCTTTGCTTCTGGATTTCTTGTGACCAGATGTTGATTCAGAATAATTGTTTGTTCTTCTGGTATTTCTGAACTTCTTCTGACGATGCTTCCAGAGTTGTTGAACTCTTCTGGATAGGAGAGATAATTCATCTTCTTCTGATGAGCATCCAAAACTTTCTTCTTCTTCCGCCTGTAAAGCTTTAGAAACAGATTTGTTAGATTTAAGAGCTACAGACTTACCTTTCTTCTGGGGTTCATCTTCTTCTAGTTCAATCTCATGACTTCTCAAGGAGCTGATCAGTTCTTCTAAGGAAATTTCATTCAGATTTTTTGATAGCTTTAGAGCAGTGACCATGGGCCTCCAAGCTTTTGGTAAACTTCTGATGATTTTCTTCACATGATCTGCTGTTGAGTAGCCTTTGTCCAGAACTTTTAGTCCAGCTACCAGGATTTGGAACCTTGAGAACATTTTTTCAATTGTCTCATCTTCTTCCATCTTGAAAGCTTCATACTTCTGGATGAGGGCTAGAGCTTTAGTCTCCTTGACTTGAGTGTTGCCTTCATGTGTCATCCTCAGAGAATCAAACATGTGTTTAGCTGAATCCTTGTTTGTGATCTTCTCATATTCTGTATATGAGATAGCACTTAGAAGTATGGTTCTAGCTTTGTGATGATTTCTGAATTCCTTCTTCTGCTGAGCTATCATATTTTTTCTTTCAATCTTCTGACCATCTGCTCCAACAGGATGAATGTATCCATCTGTCACCATGTCCCAGAGATCTCCGTCTAGAGCTAGAAAGAAACTCTCCAAAACATCCTTCCAGTAGTCAAAATTGTCGCCATTGAACACTGGAGGTTTAGCGTTGATCTTGTCATTCTGGTAGTCATTGTTGTTAATTCCAGCTTCTTCCATGTGTTTAACTTCTGGATCTTTTACTGACATGGTTAAGTGTTTTTCTCAGAACCTAGTGCTCTGATACCAATTGAAGGTGCGCAAAACACAAGGAAGGGGGGGGGGTTGGAATTGGGTTTTCTATAACTACTAAAAATAACTTCTAATGACAAGTTAATTTATCCTGGTTCGTTTGAACTCAAACTACGTCCAGTCCACCCGCCAAGGTGATTTTGCCTCTACTGAGGTCTTAATCCACTATTCAACTATTGAATACACACACTGACCTATAGTCAATGTCCTCTTGAGTCTTCTGACTAAACTTAGTCACTCAAGGAATAAAATAACTATTACAATGATAATAAAGAAGTAACTAAAAAATTCTTCTTATCAAGCAAGGATCACTAAGTGAAAGTTACAATATATTAGCACAAATTGATTCAGTCTTTTTGCGTAAGTGTGTCCTCAATTCTTCAAATGGAATCCTTTATATAGTTCTTGAATGAATGTAGCCGTTGGAGACATCTTGAGCTAGTTTAGGATAATAATTAATACCATAACTTCCTTCCATAATTAGAGATACTTGTCTTGACCATTAATCAAAATATTCTTTAATTAATGTCTTCATTATGAATATCAACATCTTCTAAGCGGAAATCAGAGATAATAAATATTTGATGCGCAACCAATAAACATGTCATTAAATGATGGATTCTTCATTAAGAGTATCTTCTATATGTGGCTCAATGAATCTTCTAGTAATGTACGTCTCCCTTAATTGAGTTGATCTTCTACACAAGAATAAAGATATTCATTAGAACTTCTATTCTATAATAATATTTGTTATCATCAAAACACTTGGAGGTTCAGAACCATAATTGTTCTAACATAGAGGTCATTAGAAGTCTTGAAACTTGGTTTTGCAAAAATCCCTCTTTGGCACATACTTGAAAATTATGTGATTTTTCCCAACTTTAAAACATCATATCTTGAGTTCTAGGATGAATCAAGGGGAGTTCTTGTAATTTTTGAAAATGGGAAGATCCAATCTACAACTTTCATGTTTAAAGATTTTTCATTTGAAGCCTTTTTGATCAAGAAAGAGGAGGTTGAAAATCTTTCCCAAAATGGAAAGTTTCAATACAAGTCATGTCCAAAAATGGATAGTTTGCAAATGGCTTGAAATTTTTCAATCTTGTGAACTTATAACCACTTCTAAGATCAAATAAAGATCATGGAAATTCAAAATGATGAGAGTGACCCTTTGGTACCATTGGTGGAGGCCTCAGATGCCATGATTCTGACTTTTCTTGCACAATAAGTTACCAGTTGATCAGATGACTTCCACAATGAATTTCTTCATCAAGTTTGGTACACATGCTCCTTATAACATATTATGACCATTCGAATCAAGAATGGCCAAAAAATTTGAGGTTAAGGGCCTCAAACCCAAAATCCTAATTTTAGGTCATCTGTGCAGGAAATCTTCAGTCTACCTCCATGCTTTTGCAATGCTTTGTGATTTTTTGACTTTTAAGAACCCTGAGGAGCATATTATGATCATAGAACACACATAGACCCTCTTGACAAGCTTCAAGGCCTTTGAGATGGCTCAGATCACTTCTTTGGATTCTCCTGATCACAAACCCTAATTATGCAAATCATGCAGTGAAACAAATATGCAATGTGAGATGATATGCTTATGCAAATGCAATATGAAAATATCACAAGCCATGGTGTGAGAAAAAGGAGAGGGAAAATTTGGGGTGTTTACATCTATATATATTATTGTTTTACCCATCTTTCCCTTCTTTTTGATAATGTTAAAAGGGGGAGAAGGATGTTACTCTTTATTTGTTTGTTCTTCCTTGATCTTTAAGATACAAATGTAAGACTACTCCAAACCTTAATACAAATTAAGATTTTTTCAAAACTTCACACATTGAGGGGGATATGTATAACTCAGGGGGAGAAACTTGTCGGAAAGAACATCACAACAAAAGAGAATGCTTTGTCATCATAAAAAAGGGGGAGAATGTGGAATCAAGATTCTCAAGATCAACTTTTGTTTTAATGAATACAAACCACTTAACAAGAAGGAAAATGTGTTCACTCAGTTTCAAAGCATCATGTTAAAGTAAAGAATCGAGACAAAGACTTGATATGAAGAATAATCTCATTGGAAGGTATAATGAAAATATTCATCAAGTATTTAAGTCCTAGTTGCTCAATTTAATAAAAAATCATTTGCATTACATGATCACACTTTCACAAACTTTATTTTCAAAAAATTTCTAAGTTTTGGTCAGAGCAATCGATTGCACCTTTGCAGCAATCAATTGCATGCTCAAATTTTTACTCATTTCTGGCTTCTGTTTTTTGGTGCATTCGATTGGCCCTTTAGTGCAATCATTTGCATGCTTGAAAATTCAGTTTATTTGTGTTTCTGTTTGTGGTACAATCGATTGTTGTTAAGGTGTAATCGATTTCTCACTGTGTGTTTTTGAAAAATTGTTTTGAAAATTTGCACGTCTTCATCCATTCTTTCATAAATATTTTCCAATAATTGTTCATGATATTTTGTGAAGAATTGCATGATGTTATAAGGGGTGCTTATGATCTTATATATACATAATCTTTCATTTTTCAAAATCACCTCTTTCAAAATCTATTTCTTAAAATCTTTGAAAAACTTTCACTTTCCACATCTTGAACAAGTCATTTTCATAATAATTTTTATGCATATTTTCATATCATTTGAACAGAAAATTCTTGAGCAACAAAGTGTTAAGTAGTTATGGAAATTATCATTGAAAGAGAAAATCGATCATAGTATTGATAATATTGTATATACAATCCTCAAACACATTGTAAATCAACTATTGTAATTACTTCCCTTGATATTCAGGATTGTTGAAAGAAAGTGTAGGCATTTAAGATGATTGTTCTTCTTGCACTTAGTGTTCAGATATTAAAGGTGTTAAGATCCTTTAATTTCCATATAGGTTAGATAGTAAGCATCAACATTGGGTGTGAATAAACTGTACAATAATTCTAACTATAGTGAAATCTCTTTCAGTTGGAAAGGGGACCGGATGTACCTTCGGTTTATGAAGGGAACCGGGATAAACCATTGTGTCATTTACTTTCTGCACTTTATTGCTTTCATAACCTTACCAATCTATAAAAGTAATAACCTTCATCGATAAAAACCAGAAAATTTTTAAATAACCTAATTCACCCCTCTTAGGTGCAACTCAGACTTTCATAGGGTAAACACTTATGTTTATCTAATGGTAAAAATGGTAAGGTAATGATTTATCATCAAGGTATGTAATATTAGAAAAAAAGACAAGATATAGTTTTGTGCACATAATTAGAAGGGTGACCTAATCTTTTATACCATAAACTAGAAGATACATAGTTAATATAATTACAGGTAAATGTGGGGGGTTTTGGAATAGGAGGAATATCTTGAGCTTGAAGAACAAATAATTCCCCATGCCGATCAGTTGAACCAATCACTTTGTTGGCGTATTTAGGCAATATAATACATTTGGAATTAGTAGGGTGATATGACAATGGGAGGAAACAATAAACGTAGTTGCATAAATTATAGTGACATTAAATGTATAGATAGAGTAAACATGGGTAAGGATGAGGGATTTAAAGAGATAAATGATGCCTGCAATATCTGTCAAAACAGTGAAACCACCAAGTAGTTTCATATTTATAGGAGGAACATGAGAGTAGGAAGAAAAAATAATCTATATTAGGAGTGATATGATGAGTAGCACTTGTATTAATTACACAGTTTATAGGTGACTTATGATAACGCGATATTATATCGTTTATTCAACTCGACTTACATGAATTTCTATAATATTTTATTCGTTTTTTCTGTCATTTACGTTTTATTACGCATGTATTTATTATGTTTTCAGGTAACCAGATTTAATCGGAGTATTTTACAAAAGAAAGGAAAAAGAAGAATTAAAGTTGAAAAGGAAAAGAAAATATGAAGAAAATAGAAAGAAGAGAAAATGGAAGGAAGAAAAATTACGAAAGAAAGAAAATTGAAGGAAATAGAATGGAAATGGAGAGGAGAGAAAATGAGAGTGGGTGGGACCCACCACTATACAAAGTGGCCCAACCACTTTCCCAAGTGGCACCCACCACACTCTCATGTGTCACCCGCCACAATGAGATTTGGTACCCGCCACTTGGGTGGTGAGGTGGCCACTCCCCCTAATTTCCTCCCAGTCTTCCGTTTCCTCCAACCGTTTAGCTCGCATGCATGTTCCGTTTCCTCCCCCCATTTCGCTCGCACACAACCCAGTAACCAACCACGTTTCAGTCAAAGAAAATTATGCAAACCTACTTATTTCATTGAGTATAAATAGATGCACATGTTACCAGTGAAGGGATCAAAAAATTCTTAGAAAAATAGGAAGTTTTTATATTTCAGTTCTTGTTCTTGTTCATTATTTTTAAAATTCCGTTCTGCAATTTTATTTTCGACATCAAGTTTGTAATCGGATCAGTGTAATTGGATCAAAGCTTGCCGGAGTCATCCGACAATATTTATTATTCAAGAATTTAATTCCAGGTTTTTATTTACATGCTTTTTATTCCGTTTATTTTATTTTGATTAAGCATGTTTAGTTTAATTATTAATCGTAGTTTATGCATTCGTTTCCAAATTATGTCTCACTAAATTATTTATATTGGTATGTAGAAAAATTAATCGGAAGGGATTAAATAATAATCGGTGTTTTTACAAAGTATTGTTTATGCCGAGGTTTCTTATTTTAAACAAAAATCGGTCTTGTTATGAGAGTAAAAAGAACAACTAAGGTTAATTTCATGATAAACGAGAGTTTGAGAATTTAATCGGATAGCTGAAACTAAGAATTAATTCTAAATATAGTGAAAGCGTTTTGGAATTAATTAGGATTTATTTATTTTCAAAAAGTATTTTTAGATGCAAAATGATACAACGAGAGCGCTCATTCAGATTTATTAGTATAGTCTGAATCAATAAACACAAGAGTGTGAGACAAGGTCTTTTAAATGAATATTTGCTACTGAATAGTATTTTGAACCATAAATATTCATCGAGAACTTATTAAATCCCTGAAGATCGATTGTGCTGCATACTGATATTCTTTCCTTGATTATTTCAATTAAAATTATAGTTTTCTTAGATTTAATTTTAGTAGCTTATAAACTTAAAATTTGATTCTCCTCAGCTAAACATAGTAACAACCAGATATCATTAGTTTGATTATCTGTCCCTGTGGGTTCAATATCTTTTAAAACTACGTGATAGACCGTGCACTTGCAATTAGTACCCGATAGACTCTTAAAGTCGCGATCATGTTTTTGGCGCTGTTGTTGGGGACAAGATTTAGTCAATAGTGAAATTCCTTTGTTGTGCAGTATAGACTAAGACAAAAAAAACCAAACTTGTCGATTGCATGCCAAGTACTCGCTCACATAACGAAGACCTAGAGCTATCAATCAACAAAGTCGAGCGTTTCCTTAGATTAAGAATTTGAATATGCGAATTTCGTATCAGGTATGATCTACCTGACCCTGATATTCCTTTCTCAGAACCTACTCCAGAATTTGTTCCAGAACCAATCATGGACGAAGAAGGACCACAAAACCTTCCTCTTAATAATTGCGCTACCCCATCTCAACAAGAGCCACATAATAGTATTGTCGCTCCTGCTATCAACTGAAACAAATTCGAGTTGAAACCTTCATTGTTATTAGCCGTACAACAACATCAATTTTTCGGAAATCCCACGGAGGATCCGAATGAACATCTGACAAAATTTGTACAGTACGCAGATACTGTGAAAGCAAACAGTGTAACCTAGGACGCGATAAGATTACGTTTATTCCATTTCTCTATAAGAGACAAAGCTTGGGCTTGGTTGTAATCCTTGCCATCAAATTCTGTCACTACATGGGAGGAATTGAAGAACGTTTTCTTAGAAAGATATTTTCCACTGAAAAAAACCGCAATGCTAAGAGCCCGAATTAATGGATTAAACAGAAGGATACTGAATCTCTCTACGAAGCGTGGTAGAGATACAAGGATTTAATGCGACTTTGTCCACATCACAGTCTTGAAGACTGGGTGACAATCCACACCTTTTATAATGGACTTCTCTATAACACTAGGCTAACAATAGACATTGCCGTTGGTGGCGCACTCATGGACAAACCTTATGAGGATGCATATAAACTCATAGGAAACATGGCCCAAAACCATTGCCAATGGGGAGGTGAGAGAACTCCTGTAGAAAAATCCAAAACTAAAGGCGGAATGTACGAGATTAGCAGCCTAAACCAATTCCATGCTATGGTTGATGCCCTTACTCAAAAGTTAGATAACTTGACCATAACACCTCCAGCCACCGTGGCTGCTGTAACTCCAAATTGTGAGTTATGCGAAAACACTGGTCACATTACCCCTGAATGTCAACTATTGGCAGGAATGCCAATAGACCAAGTGAATTATGCTCAAGGTAATCCCTATTCTAACACCTATAACCCAGGCTGGAAATATCACCCTAACTTTTCCTATAAGAACAACAATAATGCTTTGTATGCACCTAATCAAGCCCCAATTGTACCACCAGGATATCAAAAACCTGCCATAGCTGCTCAAAATGCTCATAGGAAGTCCAATCTCGAATTAATGATGGAAAACTTCATAGCTTCTCAAACCCAAACGAACAAAGAATTCCTGAACCAAAATGTACTCACTAGTGAGAAAATTAAGTAGTTAGCCAACAAAGTAGACGCTTTAGCTACACACAACAAAATGTTAGAAACACAAATTTCACAAGTAGCTCAACAACAAGCACCTACTGCCACTCATGCAAGCACTTTGCCTGGACAGCCACAACCTAATCCTAAGGGACATGCAAACGCTGTTATATTAAGAAGTGGAAAAGAAGTGGAAGGACCAATAGATCCTAGAACCCAAACCCATGCCATGTATCAAAAACCGACTGAAGAGACTGAGAAGGAAAAAGAGGATAATGACTAAGAGGCTGTTGATAAAGAAAAACCTTACGTGCCTCCACCACCATACAAACCATCAATTCCATATCCTCAAAGATTTACGAATTCTAAAACTGCAGGGCAATTTAAGTAATTTGTGGAAATTCTGAAACAATTAAATATCACAATTCCTTTTACAGAAGCCACAACTCAAATTCCCTCGTATGCTAAATTCCTCAAAGAGATCCTATCTAATAAGAAAAAGATTGAGGAAAATGAAACAATTACACTTACTGCTGAGTGTAGCGCAATAATCCAAAACAACATGCCTCCTAAGCTGAAAGACCCAGGTAGTTTCTCCATACCCTGTGTCATAGGAAAGTTCGTCATAGACAAATCTTTATGCGACTTAGGAGCTATCATTAGTGTTATGCCCTTGTCCATATGCGAAAGGCTAGATATGGGAGACCTAAGACCGACTAAAATGTCTGCTCAATTAGCTGATTAATCTGTCAAATACCCTGTAGGTATTTTAGAAAATGTTCCAGTACGCATAGACCAATTTTATATTCCCACTAATTTCATAATAATGGACATTAAAGAAGATGCCACTACTCCTATTATATTAGGAAGACCTTTCTTAGCTACTTCCGGAGCTATAATAGATGCAAAAGAAAGGAAATCTAACATTCGAAGTCGGAGAAGAAAAAGTCGAGTTTATCTTAACACAATTCTTATAAGCACCAACTATGGATGATACTTGTTATCTTATAGATGTAATTGATGAGTGTGTAAGAGAAATAGAAATGGAACCAACAACATACTCTGATATAATAAAAATCTAGATTCCACCGATCTTCGAAGATGATAACTGGCGCGAACCATATCAAAATGACAGTCTAAATGAATGCTTAGCACTTACGCCTGATCATATGCCTTTCCCTAAGAAACCAGACTTAGAACTTAAGGTCTTACCTAATGATCTGAGATATGAATTCCTAGACAAAGAACTCAAAAGACCAGTGATAGTTAACGTAGACTTAGGAAAACCCGAAACTGAAAAACTACTGGATATCTTAAGAAAATACCCAACTGCGTTAGGCTATAACATCGCTGACCTTAAAGGAATCAGTCCTTCAATATGTATGCATCGTATTATGCTTGAGGAAGACTGTAAGTCCTCCAGAGAACATCAAAGAAGGATAAATCTGATTCTGAGCACTGTAGTTAGGGATGAAGTTAAAAAGTTATTAGATGCTGGAATCATATACCCAATATCCGATAGTCAATGGGTCAGCTCAGTACATGTTGTACCTAAGAATAGAGGAGTTACAGTTATTAAGAATGCAAAAGGTGAGTCTATAACCCAAAGAGTGGTAACCAGAAGTAGAATATGCATTGACTATAGAAAGTTAAACAAAGCTACCCAAAAAGATCACTTCCCTTTACCCTTCATAGATCAAATGTTAGAAAGACTAGCCAAAAACTCCTACTTCTTCTATCTAGATGGTTATTTAGGATTCTTCCAAATTCCTATTCATTTCGATGACCAAGAAAAGACTACCTTCACATGCCCATACGAAACATTTTCCTATCAACGAATTCCCTTTGGACTATGTAACACTCTAGCAACCTTCTAACGATGTATGATGTCGATTTTTGCCGACTTCATATATGACATCATAGAAGTGTTCATGGATGACTTTTTCTGGTTGTGGGCAAAGCTTCGAAGGATGTTTATCCAACCTAGAAATGGTACTCGAAAGATGCATAAAAGTGAATTTAGTACTTAATTGGAAAAAAATCCATTTCATGGTTAAACAGGGAATCGTGCTAGGACATGTGATATCAGACAAGGGGGTTGAAGTAGATAAAGCAAAAATCGAGATTATAAAAGATCTTCAACCTTCAAAGACCATAAGAGAAATACGAAGCTTTTTAGGACACGCCGGTTTCTACTAACGATTTATTAAGGATTTCTCAAAGATCACAAAACCTTTAACCGGTCTATTAATGAAAGTTGCTGAATTCATCTTCGATGAAAATTTCCATAAAGCGTTTGAAAAACTTAAAACAACTCTTATCACGCACCTATTATGCAACCTTCTGACGGGAGATTACCATTCAAAATAATGTGTGATGTGAGTGACTACGCCGTAGATGCAGTTCTAAGACAAAGGAAAGATAAGAAATGTCATGCAATTTATTATACTAGTAGAACCCTAGATCCTACCTAAATGAATTACGCCACCACGGAAAAAGAAATTTTAGCCGTTGTGTTCACTCTCGATAAATTTCGTTCTTACCTAGTAGGAGCAAAAATAATTATTTATACCGACCATGCCACTATTAGATACCTATTGACCAAAAAGGATGCCAAACCGAGACTTTTAAGGCGGATCCTACTTTTACAAGAGTTCGACTTAGAAATCAAGGATAAGAAAGGGACTGAAAATGTAGTCGCATACCATTTATCTCGAATAGAGGGTATTAAACCAAACAAAGTGCCGATCAATGATGACTTCGTCTATGAAAGTTTAATAGCTCAAGTAGAAACTGGAATTTCCTCATTAACTCTAAGCGAACCAAACGCGAATGAAAAGGTGGAAGCGATGTAAACACATAAAACCCTGCCTTGGTATGCTGATTTTTTCAACTACCTAGCAGTTGGAGTGCTTCCACCAGATCTAACTTATCAGCAAAAAAAAGAAGTTCTTTCATGATCTGAAACAATATTATAGGGATGAACCTTTGCTCTTTAAGAGAGGAGCCGATGGAATTTTTCGTCGATGTATCCCTGAAGAAGAAATAGAGAATATAATCACCCATTGCCACGCTGCTCCATAGGGTGGACATGCTAGCACACCTAAGACCCGCGCTAATATCTTACAATCTAACCTTTACTGGCCTAACCTTTGGAAGGATGTTCACATCGCAATCTTAAACTACGAACGATGCCAACGCGACGAGATGCCCCAGAAAGGTATTCTCGAATTAGAAGTTTTTGATGTGTGGGGTATAGATTTCATGGGACCATTCCTATCTTCTTTTAGTAATAAGTACATACTCGTTATTGCCGATTACGCTTCCAAATGGATCGAAGCTGTAGCTTTTCCAACTAATGACACACTAGTCGTTATTAAAATTTTCAAGAACATACTTTTTCCCATATTTGGTGTGCCAAGACTAGTCATAAGTGACAGAGGCTCCCATTTCATTTCTAAAATATTCGACAAATTTTATTAAAATACGGAGCCAAACATCGTGTTGCAACACCGTATCACCCACAAACTAGTGGGCAGGCCGAGGTCTCAAAAAGAGAAATAAAACAAATCTTAGAAAAGACCGTTGCAATATCTAGGAAAGAATGGTCTTCTAAATTACACGAAGCTATGTGGGCATATAGGACTGCCTACAAAACCCCGATAGGAACCATACCATTTAAACTAGTTTACGGTAATTCGTGTCATTTTCCTGTCGAATTAGAGCATAATGCTTATTGGGCCATTAAGACCCTAAATTTAGATCATACTGCGGCAGGAGAAAAAAGAATCCTAGACATTCATGAGTTAGAAGAACTTAGATTAGATGCATATGAGAATGCTAAGATATACAAAGAAAGAACTAAAAAATGGAAGGATAAACGTATCTCACAGAAAGAATTTAATGAAGGAGATGTAGTACTTTTATTTAATTCACGCCTTAAACTCTTCCCGGGTAAATTAAGATCTCAATGGTCAAGACCTTTTATAATAACAAATATTTTTCCGAGTGGTGCAGTAGAAATAAAAAATAATAATCTAATAATCCTTTTATAGTAAACGGACAGCATCTAAAGGATTACCATTGCGTAGATAATAAAGAATATGTATCTAAACTTAAGCTATTAGAGTTGCCCGTCAAACTCGAAAGCTGACGTTGAATTAGAACTTCGTCAGGTTTAGGACGTTAAAAACAACGCTTAGTGTGAGGCAACCCACCTTTTCATTTTATTTTGCACTTTAACTGTTATTTTATTTTATTCTGTTATTTTTAGTTTTTACTCCTAATTTCTCTCTTTCATCTCCATTCTTACTATCAAAAAATTCCATATTCATTATTGACGTCTTATTTATGTCTACTTACTTACAGGTTAACTTAGTCTAGTTTAGCACTAATTCTCACGATGCAAGTAGACTACATGGATATTAATTTCAGAGGCATAGCCTAGAGAAGGAAATTCAAGGCTTTATCTAGGAAGGATATGGCACTGACTACCTAATAAATTCAATGCTTTGATAGATGCATTATAGGAAACATTGGGCCAAGAACCTTTGACTACCTAATAAATAATAAGATTATTCCACTTTTCACCTTACCGAACCATCAGCGAACCAGTGTCCATAACCTGGATAATTGGCTTTGTGACTTAGGTGGACCACATATTGCTTCAACATCACCCCTCGGACACCTGAGCCTTATGAGTATTTAGAGGATAGATCCAATACGAAATCCATAGCACCTGTGATAGCCGCAGATCCACCCGTTGACCACACTGCTTCCATCACAACTTTAGATAATCAAGTGACTAACCTTCAGAACGATGTCAATACACTACACACTGATTTCTTTGGATTTATGGATTTAGTGAACGAACATTTTGATAATCTCCATCAGCAAATCTTTTCTATCAGACTGGACCGACATTCTAACCGACGTGGCTAGAGAAAGCGACTTTATTTATGTTTCATTTTACCTCTAACTTTTATCAGTGAGGACACTGTTGATTTTAAGTGTGGGGGAAGAACGAGTTAATTAGGAGTTATTTATTTTTCAGCTTTTCAGTAGATATTTTATTATTTCATCGCACTTTACATTTACCGTCATTTACGATTTTTCCGTTCCGAATATTTATTTCAGTTTTGAATTTTAGTGAGTTTAATTTAATTATGTTTTGCAGTTAGATTTAATTTTGGTTACAGTTAAAAAATTTATATGCTATAAACACCATTTGTTATGCTATTAATATTGAAATACTAATATATTGATATATCAGCAACACCTTTTGAACACCCTTTGCTAAATAAATTAATTAATGCAAGTAACTGATACTTAGATTTATTTAAATAAGTTATTGCATTTCATCTCATCTAGTTGCTATATATAATTAATGATCTGCAAAATATATTAGTAGTACTTTTTAGTTTTGACTAATCAGTATTGAATTGATGTAGCAGGCAGGAGTGAAAAGCAAACGTGCATGGGATATGAATTTAATTTGTTTGGTTAAGTTATACAACATGAATTAAAAGCAAGTCATAATGAAAATAATGAAAATAAGAAAAGAGCAAAATTTATGCGAGGGTGAGGCCCACACCAATGTGGCTTGCGCCACATTCCGAAGTGGCACCCGCCACCCCCACATAACAAAATGGCACCTGCCACCTCTTGCATTAAAAGTGGCACCCGCCACTCTTTAATGTGGCTTGCTTGCATGCATACTTGTCTTGCACTCTTACACTTTGTTATGCATGTACCACACTTGCCATGCGCCTAACTCATTCTACATGCATGTGATGCACTTGTCACCATAAATCCTACAATAAAATTATAACTTTGACCTAATTAATTTTACAACCACCTGAATAGAATTTTACTATCTATAAATACCTCTACAAACTACGTTATTTCACACACTCATATCTTCTCCTACTCTACTAAATTAAATTTGTTCAAGTTTTATTTGATTCAATAGAAAGCAAATTTTTCTTTGAGAAAATGCAGGGACCTTAAATTTTCTTTAGAGATCAAGATCAAACTGAACTGTGCAAAAGTCTCATGGAGCGAGATATCGAATCCACTAGGTATACCGATTCCACTTGTTTAGAAATACTAGGGCTGACAGATAGTGTAGAATATTTACTGGAACGCACAAATTTGGAAAATTTATTATCCAGTAAAGATCATGTCTATGTCCGACTCACTTTAGAATTTCTCAGTTCCATGATACTTGATCCGAAAAAGGAAAGGGTAAAATTTCGAATGTGCAATAAGGAATACTGTTACACATTTGATGAACTTGCGGAATTAATGAAACTCCCCTACAGAGACGATGGTAATGTGTTCTATTATGTACCGAGTGGAGCTAACTGGGTGAAAACTTATAAGTGCACCTGGAGGGCAATAACAGGATTAGATACAACATCTTGTGAAGGAAACAATGCGCTCTAATTAAGAACCCGACCATACGGTATTTTCGCCAACTGATGGCCCAAACCATTTTTGGTCAGGCAAACTCAAACAAGTTAAACGCAAAAGAACTATTTTACCTTATTACTGGCTTGTCTCCTAGACATATTAATCATGTTCCGTTTATGTTGCACCATATGAAAACAATAGTTAATTCAAACAAAGGAGATCCTATAATTTTTGGTTGTCTTATAACCACAATAGCCCAAACTCTTAAGATCGAAGCTGAACTTGCGACCATCCAGCCTTTACCATCAAGTACTATCAGCCTAAAATTGGTTGAGCGTATGAATTTAGTAATATTAATAAATGATGGTATGTGTCGCTCCAAGGATTTTCATCCTAGTACAAACGCGAAAGTGGCATGGAAAAGGTCGAGTCACCAGCCAGACATTTTTATCCCGAATGAATAGGAAAGGTAATGTTGCACAAACCTAAGAGAAAAGGAAAGGACAAGGTCCTGTGAACCAAAGATCTAGGTTCGGGAGTCGGATACGACCTGGGAAGGTATTAGCACCCCGGACCGTGTGTCGTACCCGACGAGATCCACACATATTTCTCTATTTCAAAGGGTGAGAAATAAAGTTATTGCTGAACAAAACCCACTAACTGGAATGGAGTTGAGAAAGGAACTGGAAGAAGAGAACTAAAGGAAAAAGGGAAAAATGTAGGTAAAATAAAGAATGTGCTTGAACGGGCCCTACCCTGCTGCCTACATACCTCATCGAGAAAATGAGGATCAGAGTCGACGTAGTTGCTTAACAAAGGAATGAACTATGTTTGTGTTTTTTATAGCTTGAACTGCTTATGCATATGCTCAGGTGTTGCATGCTTGCCTTGAACGAGTGTGGAACCGTCTTGCAAATGAGGCAAGTTGTAGCAAGTTCGTGTTGAGAGTGAGTGAGGTGATAAAAGAAACCCCGAAGGAAAAGATGAGTGTTATTTGTTTACTGTCTTTTAAAGAAGTGTTTTCTGAGATTGTTGTTTGTGAAATATTATCATACTAAGACTTGTTCATCGTGGTAGATGCCTTACGCCTCGCCCTGAAATGGGACCCGCATAAGTAACCCACGACAAAGTCTCATGGCGTACGAGAAGATCAACCTTTATTTGGTGTTTTTTACTTTTATTTTGAGATGAGAAAGAAAGCAAAGCGAACCAAAGATAAAAGTCTAAGGGGAGACTAATAATCCTAGGTGTTGTCATGCGTGGATGAACCTAAGTTAGTGTTGTTTTCTAATCCTAATGAGGAAAAGGAAGAGAGAAAGGGGACTAGAAATCAACTTACTTCCTAAGGAAGTTAAGTCATTTCTAAAGGGGATTAGCACGAAGTTGTACAAACTAAGCATAAAATGCCAAAGCAAATACACTTTGAAAGCATAAAGTATTTAAAAGGAAGAAGTTGTTGAACTTACCTCCACCTCCCTACAAAACAAAGGTTAGTAGGATAAAGATGATAAAAGGAATGATTTAAACAAGTACCAAACAAATCCTAATGTACCTAGGACACAATCTTGACTCAATCCTAAGTCTAAGGGACCTAAAAACTATGCAAAGCCAAAATCCAACAGCTACAACATCTATCTAACACACATCCAGCTACTAAAAGCAATGCAAAAATACAAACAACTTATTACAACTACCAAACAACATACAAATAGGTGTAAAAAGTATGAAAATAGAATAATCAGCATACATTTAACAGCTTCTGGATTAAAACACAACAGTGAAAAAGTAAGGCAGATTTGGATTATTTTTAATGGTGAATACATGAGTGACAATACATGAACATACATCACATAACATCATCACAGAAACCAACAAGCATGGTATAAGCATGGATTTATAAGCATGTGAGCATTTTCAAGATTAGTCACTAAGGAATATTTACAAAATGGTGGCAATTATGCATTTTCAAGATTTGACACATATGGCAAGTAAGCACAAAGTGATGGCACATAGCACAACTAAGAAACATGATAAACATGCATTATGACATACTCAAATCAGAATCAAGTATCAACTTGGAAGTGTAACAAGTAAGCAAGCATGAGTGTACATGTGAACCCTTTACTTTCAAGCAAAACACAACATAGCATGAAGCGCTCAAGTTGTAGAAACATGCACGGATCATGAAGGTGAAGCAAAACAGAACCTAAATCAATTATAGGCATGCTAGAAAAAGATTTCAAACATGATAAAAACATCACAATTCATTATGAGCACAAGTTCACCATTTAAGCACAAACATGGAAATTAGCAAACGAGCATGTCGAAAGACCTCAATAATACATAATCTTGCACCTAAATCAGTCATAACAATTCTCTAAAATCATGAACTATGGATCCACAAAGATTAAAGAAGCAACGAAAAACAAACATGCAATGAAACAAGCCATTTTTGCAAATCTGAACAGCGTTAACCGGTTAATGCTAGGGCTTAACCGGTTAATGAACCCCAAACTCATCCAAATAGAAAAGTAAAACATGTGTTAATCGGTTAACCCCTGGCGTTAACTGGTTAACAATGAACAAAAGCTGAAAAAATTAGTTATGAAAAGCACTTCCTAGCTAACAACTTATTTCTAAAAGCTCCTAATACCTACCCTATCCAATGAGCACGAATTCTACACCTAAAAGCAACATCTTAGCTCCTAATAGAACCACATGCACATCACAATTTCTAGCTTAATGATTAATCAATCAAAACATGAATAAGCACAAAAATGATAAAACGAAGAATGTGCGAGGCGAGATGAAGAGAAATAAGTTAAATCGAGAAAGTGATTTCGGATCCACCAACCTACAAAGGGGAGGCTTGTTTTGGTGATTGTTGGGAGTTGATCAAAACGCGAATGAAGAAGAAAACCGGAGATCCGATGCACTTTCGCAATTGTGCAAAATAAATGCGGTTGATGAAGTACTTCCAAGAAGCTAGAATCAATCCCAAACAACAGCGACTTATTCAATAAGCCAAAGATACAATTTTGGATGAAGGTTTAACTTCAAGTTCTTCAAGCTTCAATGAAAAACTTGAAGAACTTATGATGAAGAAGCTTTGGTGAATTTGGAAATGGAGAGAAAAGTGAGAGAATTGATATGAAAAATGAGATGAAAATGTGAAAATGAGGTGAAGTTGTGAGGTTTGGAGTGAAATGAGCTTATATAGAAGCTAGGTTTGACATGAGGCTTGGGTTAGGAATTAGGTTTGACATTGTGTTTGGAGAGTGAGGTTAGGAGCTAGCTTAGGAGTTAGTTAAAGTTGGTTAGTGTTTCTAGAATATTCCTTGGAACATGGTATAAGAGTCTAGAAAGTGGTGGAAAATTCAATGGAAATGTGAAATAGGAGACATACTGACCTCGATCAATAAGCTCAAAATGGTCTATCATCCTCAAATGATAGCCAAAACAACAAGACCAGCCTCAGAAGGACTTGAAGAAGAGAATGTCATCCTCGAATGACAACTCACAAAAGATCCTCAGATCTAATACGAAACCATCCTCGAATGGAGACGCAACGGTATACCAACCTCGATCGATAACATGGAACACAAAGACTGACCTCAGACAGACTTTGCAAAGGAGACATACTGACCTCGATCAATAAGCTCAAAATGGTCTATCATCCTCAAATGATAGCTAAAACAACAAGACCAACCTCAGAAGGACTTGAAGAAGAGAATGTCATCCTTGAATGAAAACTCACAAAAGATCCTCAGATCTAACACGAAACCATCCTCGAATAGAGACGCAACGGTATATCGGCCTCTGTCGATAACCAGGAACACAAAGATTGACCTCAGACATACTCTGCAAAGAAGACATACTGACCTCGATCAATAAGCTCAAAATGGTCTATCATCCTCAAATGATATCCAAAAAAACAAGACCAACCTCAGAAGGACTTGAAGAAGAGAATGTCATCCTCGAATGACAACTCAAAATACGAAACTGACCTCAGACAAAATCGAAAGGAATGGGCTTATCGTACTTAGATGAAAACTCAACAGAAACGAAACCATTATACTTAAACAGAAACGAAAGACATTTACCATACGTGGGTGACAAAGTGAACAAGACATACCGTTAGTGAGCTTTAAAAGAGACTACCATAACTTGGATGATAACTCGGCTGGGAAAAACCAGTCTTGATTGATAAAAGTAATAGTGTTGGGGAATGAACTTGGAATTCTTTATGGAGATACTTCGATCTGATTGAAAAAATAATGTTCCAGGGTTTTGCTCGGGAAGTATCCTCCTTCTTGTCGCTCTGCTGGAGAAGAGATATTCTTACGAGACTTGCTGAGGAATCTTGTTCAATGATTCGCTGAGGGAAGGTTTCATGAAGTTCTATGGTGGTAGTAGCTTTGGTCGCAACACCTATACCTTCATGAACATAACTGATAGTACCTACAAAATGAGAGTTAGTTCGACATGCATGCCCCAGGTTCATGTTCTGATTCACCATCCTTGTTACTTAACACATCTGATATATGTCAAGCATTTTTACTCTCATGCATGTGTTATAAAGCATTCATGTATCCACAATGTAATATTTATCACAATTTTTGGACGTTTTTGTAATCAATCAACGGTAGATGAACAATAAAAACACATGAAAGCAAATTTGAATGAAATTTCACTTTTATTGATTGAAAAGGGGCCATAAATAGGCATTACACCGGGAAGCAATCCCTGGAAAGAGGAAATTGCACAAAAGGAAAATAAACTATCCTAATGGCAATGTGAGAACCAGATCTCATCGAGCTCCGACCCGACTATGACTTGTATGTCCTCAAGACGCTCCGTGTGCTTCGCTTTGGAGGAAGACAATAAGATTGATCCTTAACCCTCAAATTGTCCTTTATTGTTGATGACGAATCGTAGATCTCACAGATCGCAGTTGTTCGTTTTAGTCCCTCTTTTGCATGGATTGCCTTTCAGGTTTTCAATCCACCGGGATACCCCTTTTTTGCATGAGCCGTCCGATGTGGCTTTTTAGCCCAATGGGTGTACATTTTAAAGATATTTCCCAAATTTTTGTCCGAGCCTTTTATTCTGGTTTTGGCTCACCAAGATGCCCTTTTTTGCCTGGACTATTATTCTGTTTTTGTCCAGCGAGTCTCTTTATACGAGGTATTTTCTAACTGTGTCTGCGTTGACTGGGGATTGGAAGTCTTCACCATCCATGGTTGTTAACATCAAGGCTCCGCCCGAGAAGGCCTTTTTAACCACGAATGGACCTTCATAATTGGGTGTCCACTTGCCCCTGTGATCCGTCAAAGGAGGAAGGATCCTTTTCAACACCAGGTTGCCGGGTATGTACCGTTGTGGACATACTTTCTGGTAAAAAGCCTGTTTCATTCGCTTTTGATACAACTATCCATGGCATACACCTACTAGGAGTTTCTCTTCAATGAGGCTCAGCTGATTGTACTTGGATCAGAGCCACTCAGCTTCGTCAAGCTCGACATCCATCATTAATCTCAGCGAAGGAATCTCAACTTCAATTGGTAGGACTGCCTCCATATCATACACGAGAGAGAACGGGATTGCCCCGGTGGAGGTACGCACCGATGTTCGGTACCCATGCATTGCAAATAACAACATCTCATGCCAATCTTTGTACGTCACAACCATCTTCTGCACGATCTTATTGGCCGCCTCGACGATGCCATTCATCTTTTGGCGATACGGAGAAGAGTTGTGATGCTCGATCTAGAAATCCCGGCATAAATCTTCCATCATCTTATTGTTGAGATTAGAACCATTGTCAGTAATGATTCTTTCGGTAATTCCATATCGGCAGATGATATCCCTCTTGATGAATCGGGCTACCACCTTTCTGGTGACATTGGCATAAGACGCCGCTTCGACCCACTTCGTGAAATAGTCTATGGAAACTAGGATGAAAAGGTGACCATTAGAAGCAATTGGCTCAATCTTGCCAATCATATCAATGCCCCATATGGCGAAGTACCAAGGTAATGACATGACACTCAATGGATTTGGAGGCACATGCACCTTATCAGCGCAAATTTGGCACTTATGGCACTTGCGGGAGTATTTACAACAATCAGATTCCATGGTGATCCAATAATACCCCAACCTGAGAAGCTTATTTTCCATAACATGTCCTCTAGCATGGGTACCAAAGGAATCTTCGTGAACTTCTTGCATTAACAGGTCTGCTTCGTGTCTATCGACGCATCTGAGAAAGACCATGTCGAAGTTCCGTTTATAGAGCACATCATCCTGGTTTAAGAAGAACCCTCATGCCAATCTCCTAAGGTCTTCTTGTCTTTACCGAATGCCCCTGCTGGGTATTCTTGAGATTTCAGAAAGCACTTAATATTGTAATACTAAGGTTTTTCATCATTAGCCCCATCAACTACAAATACATATGCTGGTCTCTCGAGACGAGATACATCGATCCTGGGAACATAGTTCTCTTGGTGAACCTTGATCGTAGAAGATAAGGTTGCCAAGGCATCAACAAACTGATTCTCGCCCCGAGGTATATAGTGCAGCTTGACCTTTGTGAAGAAAGTTAGCAACCTTCTAGGATAGTCCCTGTAAGGAATCAGATGAGGTTGATGAACCATCCATTTTCCGTTAACCTTATTGATGACTAAAGCCGAATCACCAAAGATCTCGAGGTTCTTGATTCTCAAACCAATTGCTTCCTCAATCCCCATTATACAGGCTTCGTACTCTGCTTCATTGTTAGTACGCTTGAACGTTAACCGGGCAGTAAAGGGCATATGGATCCCTTCCGGCGAGATAATAACAACATCAACTCCACTTCTGTTCATGTTAGAGGCTCCGTCAAACATCAAACACCATTTAGTTTCGGGGTCTGGCCCCTCCTCCGAGAGTGTTTCTTCACAATCTTTCGACTTGAGGAACATGATGTCCTCATTCAGGAAATCGAACCTCATCGGCTGATAATCCTCAATCGTCTGCTGGGCCAGATAATCCGACAATACACTTCCCTTAATAGCTTTTTGTGAAGTGTATTGGATATTGTATTTTGTCAGAATCATTTGCCATCAGCCTACTCTTCTGGATAAAGCTGGCTTTTCGAATATGTACTTTACGGGGTCCATCTTGGAAATCAACAGAGTGGTATGAGTCACCATGTACTATCTTAGTCGGCGAGCCGTGAGTATCGTTTCTCACAGTCGGTAAACTTTTTGCTAAGGTAATAGATTGCGTGCTCTTTTCGACCAGACTCGTCCTGCTGACCCAGTACGCAGCCCATTGATCCCTCGAGCACTGTGAGGTACATGATCAAAGGTCTCCCTGGCACTGGAGGTATGAAAAACAGAGGTTCTTGCAGATACTCCTTGATTCGGTTGAAAGCTAATTGGCAGTCATCGTTCCAAGTGATGGCCTGATTCTTCCTCAGAAGTTTGAAAATAGGCTCGCAAGTGGCTGTTAGGTGAGAGATGAACCGTGCAATGTAGTTCAACCTCCCTAAGAAACCACATAATTCCTTCTCGGATCTTGGTTCAGGAATCTCCTGAATCACTTTCACTTTCGCAGGATCGACCTCAATCCCCCTTTCACTGACAATAAAGCCCAGCAGCTTTCCGAAATGCACCCCGAATGTGCATTTTTTCGAGTTCAATCTCAATCTGAACTTCAGAAGCCTGTCAAATAGCTTGACTAGGATGACTAAATGTTCTTCTTCTGTTTGTGACTTCACGATCATGTCATAGACATATACCTCGATCCCGTGATGAATCATGTCATGGAATAAAGTCACCATTTCCCGTTGGTATGTAGTTCCATCATTTTTCAAACCGAACGACATTACCTTGTAACAGAAGGTGCCCCATGGGGTAATAAAGGTTGTCTTCTCCATGTCATCTAGCGGCATCTTGATCTCATTGTAGCCTAAAAATCCAACCTTGAAGGAGAACACAGAGAATTGGCCAGTGTTGTCAACTAGCATGTCAATATGTGGCAGCGGGAAGTCATCTTTGGGGCTCGCCCGATTCAGGTCCCGATACTCCACGCACATTCTGACTTTGCCATCCTTTTTAGGAACTGCCACTGTTTGCAACCCATGGAGGATAACTTGTCACAGCCGAGAATCCGACGTCAAACTGCTTTTGAACCTCTTCCTTTTATAGCCATGTCGGGTCGAGTTCTTCTCAGTTTCTGCTTCACCGACAGGGAGTCTTCTCGAAGCGGAAGCTTGTGCACTACGATATCGGTGTCCAACCCTGGCATATCCTGGTAAGACCAGGCAAAGATGTCAACATATTCCTGGAGCAAGGAAATCAAATGGATCTTGGTAGATTCTTCCAAAGCAACCCCGATCTTGACTTTTTTTTGTCCTCTTTTGTACCTAGGTTGACCACTTCAATGACCTCCTCGTGAGGCCGAATCACCATATCCTCCTGTTTGAGCAATCTGGATAATTCTTCGGGTAGTTCACAATCTTATTCACCTTCCTCTTTGGCTAGGTAGATTGGATTGTCTAAGTCATATTGAGCCATAACAAGGTCGTCACTGATGAGACCCGATGAGGTACATTTGCATGAATGATGATTCATGCGAGATTTAGAAATAGTGGGAGACATGGAAAAAAATTGCCATTTATTTTTAAAACAAAAATAAAATGAAATACAAGGAAAACCATGAATGAATGCCAAAAACCTCCACTTTATTAATGATGATGTTATTGCATTATGAAATGATGAACCCTTACAATGAGCTACTATGTCCCGGGAAAGGCATCAAGCTTTCATACACAAGGCTATTACTCTTCTGGTTAAGTGACATAGATGATCACTTCGGCCAACCAGTTGCTGAGTTGTACACTCGGGACGCAAGACTTTATCCACTCGTCCAGTTCACAATCACTATCAATTGTTTCATCCTGCACGGAACAGATGCTACCATGATCAAACCACCCTGCACTAGTGAAGGTAATCGGGCCTTTCCGACCTCTAGAGCTCTGATTTGGTATCGACTGGCCAGGATTATAGACAATCTCGAACATATCTTTCTTCTTTGGGACTTCAATCGTTTTTCCCCAGCCCTCATTCGTACCTGATTCCACAACCTCCAAGGCTTGCTTGTAGGATGCTATGGATGCTCCTTTCTTCTTATCCTCTGACAGGGCAGTTGACGATGATATATCCTCGGTTCTGATGGGCTCGAAGGCTTGATATGGATTCTCAACAATTTCTCCGTCCATCTCTACATACTTGAACGAAGCCAGGTGACTGATGAAGATGTCTTCTTCCCCGCACACTGTAACGATCTGTCCTTCCCAGAAAAATTTGAGCTTCTGGTGGAGGGTTGAAGACACAACCCCTGCCGCATGTATCCATGGTTGTCCTAGCAAAAGGCTGTAATCTGGTTGGATATCCATAACATAGAAGGTAGTATTGAAAACCCGTGGACCTACCTTGATTGGTAGTTCCACCTCTCCAAAGACAGACCTTTTTGAGCCATCAAATGCACGGACCACCAAGTTGCTCAGTCTAAGCACAACCCCCGTCATAGTCCAGCTTAATCAGTGTCTTCTTCGGAAGTACATTCAGGGATGACACCGTATCCACAAGTACATGAGAGATCACAACACCTTTACATTTCATATAAATGTGTTGAGCTCGGTTATGGATGCGTCCCTCAGTGGTCAGATCCATATCCGTAAACCCCAAACCATGGCTAGCGTTCACACTAGACACCATCGTCTTAAGCATGTTTACTGATATGTTTTGTGGAATGTAGGCATTGTTTAAAATCTTCAGCAGAGCTTTCCTGTGTGAGTCTGAGCACATCAATAAGGACAAGATTGAAATCTTAGAGGGAGTCTGCTGCAAGTGATCAACTATTTTGTAATCACTCTTTTTGATGATCCTCAGAAATTCTTACGCTTCCTTGTCATAGGTGATATCAGGATCCGAAGTTGGTGTCAGAGCATCACTCATCACGGGCTGCTTGACCATAGCCTTGGATTGATCCTCTACATTGTCCCTTGGTGGCACCACGCTGTTTCTTAGCGTTTTCGGCGCGAATAATCTCCCGCTCCTTGTGAACCCTCCAACTCCAACATTTTCAACTTGGTGTTGAGCTAGGCTGGAAGAGGCCAAATCTTTCTTTTGACCATTATAATAAACCTATGCCCCATAGGACCATGGGATGGCTCTTTCTCTCTGGTACGGAATTTGTCCAGGAGTGGTGAACGTTATAGGTGCCACCTTAGCTGGTGCTGGAACTTCTACCAGATTGTAGTAAATAGTAAGAGTTGAGACTTTATCTTCCTGCATAATTCTGTCGAACTGGATACTGCCCTTGTCAATCATTCTTTGTATCCCCGCTCTCAATCGGTCACAACCATCGACGGGATTCTCACAATCTGAACAACCCTCTTTACGGCCCGGAAATATATTCTTCTTGGCGAGGCAACTCTTCATGACTAACAACGAAGTTTTCAAGGCATTTACATCATACACCAGGTTCAAGCTTTCCCCACTATCAATAGCTCTTATGGTCCTTCCATGCGGAGGCATGGGGTTTTGCAACACGTTCGGGGTTGGAGCGAAATTGCTTGCCTTGGAGTCTATCAGGTCCTGAGCAACATGTTTCAAAGCCTTGCAGTTTTCAGTACTATGGCCCGGAGCTCCGGAATGGAACTCGCAATGAGCATTAGCATTATAACCTTCAAGAATCTGCCCCGGTCTAAGAAGCTGTAAGGTTCTCAACTGGACCATTTGAAGTTGAAGAAGATCTTGCAATAGCTGGGAATAAGACATTGGTGGGAGCATAAATAGTAACAAGAGCTTCCTGATGATAGGAGTTCTGATTCCCCTTTTTCCTTTGGGTGTATACAGCCCCAACTTCACCTTCTCTTCACTTCACGAAAGGTTTCTTGGCCCCAGAGGTCGATGCTCCACTACTCTGAATCTTCCCCTGCTTCATCCAACTCTTAATTCTTTCGCCAGTTAGGATGATGTCAAAAAACCGCTAGATGAACAACCCTCCAATCTTTCCATGAAGTGCCCAGGGAGGGTATCCATGAAAAGGTCAACCATTTCTCTCTCCAGCAACGGGGGTTGAACTCTAGCTACGACTTCGCGCCACCTCTGTGCATATTCCTTGAAGCTTTCAGAGTTATTTTGAGACAAACTTTGCAGTTGGTTCTGACTTGGAGCCATGTCGATATTATATTGGTACTGCTTGAGGAAAGCTTCCCCGAGCTCTTTCCAATTACGAACAGTGGTCTTATCCAATTTCATGTACCATTCAAGTGAGTCCCAGACAGGTTGTCTTGGAAATAGTACATCCAAAGCTTCTCATCCTTGGTATACACAACAATCTTGCGGTAAAAATCTTGCAAGTGAGTCTTTGGGCAAGAATTGCCGTTGTATTTTTCGAAGCCTGAAGGCTTAAAATTTGGAGTGACCACCCCTTGGACCAGGCCCATGTCAGAAATGTCAATGCCTAGAGTATCCTTGCATTCCAAAGCCCTAACTTTCTCAGCCAGTACTTGAAAGTATTGATTATTAGCTCCGGTACCAAATCCCATATCCTCATTGACCAAAGTGAATTGATCTTTCGGACGGTCTTCCACATGAACAGGAATAGGTCCACCACCCTCTGGAGTTGGAGGTCTACTACCCCTAGCTGGAATAGGATTGCCTTGAACGTCCAAAGTGACCACTGGAGGGTTAATCTATGGGGAGTCAAGTCTTTGTATAACATCCCTTAATTCTTGTTGTGCCTAGGCCATGCCCTGCATCATAGTCATAAACTACGTCATCTTGGTGCGAAACTCATTAAACTCAGTCTGTAATGTATCCATGATGTTTCTATGGTTGTGGCAAGTAGCATACCGATGCAGAGGAATGTCGTGTCTAGGGAGACGAGTCTTTGTGGCTCTCGCAATCTTTCCTGAATAAACAGATAAGTTATGAAATCCGAATAACCTGCAAAAGAAAAATGTAAATGATATGAATGCATGCAATGATGTGTTCTTTTCATTCTCAAGGGATGTTTACGTTCCTGTTCCGGTATTTAGAAAATTCAGATGGCTTTTAAACATTTGGATTTTATTTAGGGAAGAAGACTCCGCCCGGAGCTCAAATTAGATAATTGTGGAGAAATGGTGCTTAGAACCCCGTGTCAGTGCAAGGATAACAACTAGAGATTCCAACCAAGTCAAATATCATAAACTGAAATCTGAAGATAACAAATTCCCCTAAGGGTTCCAATTCATACAACAAGAGAGAATATCAAGGTAAATATGAATCCCACAACATTCATGTGGGTAGTCCTGATACAAGCAAATGAAACTAGGATCTAGGAAGCTCCATGTCCTTCAGCATCCAATTGAGACGCTTGACCACCTGAAACAGCTGAGCTATGTCTGGATGACCCGACTCCTGGATAAGCTTATAAATAAGGAAGCATATAGTTCATTGATTTGTTGTAGGACCACCTCTTCATTCTCTTTGCTAGGACTTGGCTCAGTCTTGACTTTCATGACATCGGCCCAGAGTTTCAGCTCTTCTACCTCTTTCAGGATATCTTCAATTGCTCGTTGACCTTGAGCCATCTTCTGAAGGTAATCTCTGTGCTGCTAGTGGGATTTATGAAGTAGCCTCTCTTGTTCATCCAGGAGCTCTTGAAGGTTTTTGATCTTCAGTTGTTACTCCACTTCTACCACTTTTTGCTTTCTCAGATTAACATCCCATCTTTCTTTCCAGAGCGTCATAGATTTGTTGGCTTCGTCTAAAGACTTCTTATCCTTTCGGCGCTGATTCGCCTTGTGGGTTTCAGCCAACATCTTCTTATTGAAGTAGAGCTCCCTTTCTTCGAAGTCCTTTTGCTTGAGCCTGACTATCTCTTCAGCTTGATGGGCTATTTCCTCCAACTTCTTGTTGTGGATCAATAACTTCTGACAAGCATTGTTGGCCTCCAGATTTTCAGCTCTAAGTTGTTGGACCAAGGCTCCCAACTTCTAATAATCTTCCAATGGCACAGTAGCAGGAGACGAGATTGGTGCCGAAAAGGGAATCGGGACCGCTTGGGCTTTCCCCTTTATCTAAGCTTCATACTCGGGGAACATCTGATTGTTGCTTCTGCTTAGACATGCTACTCCTTTTCTTTTGATAAGCTTCCAGGAACCTGTCGCTTTCCTGACCAAAGGAAGATTATCTTTCACAGGGAAGAAAAAGTCTGGTATAACTCTGATTCCTCGGGAACATCCTTGAGTGCATATACCATATGTCTTCTCAAAAGGATGGGGTTATAACTGATGCTTCCAGCTACTCCTAATAACAGAACATTGAGATAACTTCCACAACTAGTGATAAAGTTCTTCCCCTTCAGCCTCAGGGTAAACCATCTGATGTTCTTAGCAGACAACATGCTCAGTTTCTGGGCCCATATTACATCGGGATCAGTGAAGACCTCAGTAGTGGGTAGGTGTCTCATAAACCAATTGTAGAATAGAGGAGCACAACACCAGACTAGACCACCCCGTTTCTTCTCATTTTTGTAATGCACTGAATAGTACAAGTCACCCAGAATGGGCACATGGTTCTTCAGCACAAACAAGTGGATGACATTCATATCCACAAATTTATCCATGTTAGCAAACATGATGATCCCATAGATGGACAAGCCTAAGATAGCACAATCTGAATCCCACTAAGCAGCCACATCAAGTTCTCCAGCTCTTCTAACCAGAAAGTCAAGAGAAAATCCAAGTACCTCGGCTTTGGTAGCGGTCAAGTTTGCCTCCACTTCCGATGAGCTCAAATAAAGAGCTTTGGCAATGTCGAGATAAGTTTTTCTGATCATCTTTGAATTGAAAGGGATTCAGTCTTTGAGAAGGACACCCAGAATCACAACATACTCCTCAAGCATAGGACCTAACTGGAAGTCATGAAAAGTGAAGCATCGAAGCCGAGGATCATAGTACTGCAACAAGATATTAATTGCACTCCTCTGGAAACTGTCCAGGTTAACTATCAAATCCAAAATATCACCATAATTATCTTTGAAGTATCCCACATGACCCGAGGTAATAAGAGACTCCATCTGGTTAAGCATATCCCCTTTGGTATCAAAGAACTTGTAGTGCGTATTCTTCTTCTTGATATCTTCCATATCTGAAGCAGAAGTCTGATCGGGAACTAGGAATAATATCAACCCTGAGAAATGAAAAAGAACACAAATGATTCATGATGCGATGATGCTTATGCAAGGAAAGGCATTGATCAATGACATGCCTGTGTTGTGCAGATCAGATAATCAAGTGTCTGTGTAGGGTCACAATGGCAATCACAGTAACAGTTTATCTGAACATAAATCCCGGATCTCAGAACAAAAGAACCATAGAACCACATCACAATACTGAACAATACTGGAAAAGTGGGTTTGCTAGAAGTTTCAAGGTTCCTGCAAACATGTAAACCCCTCCCAATCTCATGGATGTGTTACACGGGTCAACATCACGGACTCTCAAAGCTGAATAGCAATAATACGTTCACCATTTCTGAGAAATGGCTCGTGACCAAATCAAGGAATCAGTTTGGCATTATGTACTATTCAGGAAGGTCTCAGCTGAGTCCAAGGAAGAAAGCATCCTTCATAAGTCCCTAGCTTCAAGCACTGAATCGAGAAACAATAGTACATTCAGCCCTTGGGATACAATACTATCCTCATACAAACACTTTGCTTTAATTGGATTCCTATGCGAGTTCCCAGTGGGCCCTCGGATGCGAGTGGGTTTGCCAACAAATGTGGTATGCCACTGTCATCACTAGAGAGGGTTGTTTCTACTAAGGTCCTCAAAGATCGGTCACAAGATGCACATAACTATCGAGGTCGTACCCTGAAGTGGAGGAGATCCCCACATAGAATAGTTCCAAGACGGTCCCAGTCTGAGTGTGGAACACACCACCACTCATCATGTTACCATGCGAGTACAATGTTTGTCCATGCTAATCCTAGAGTGCACTCAAGCTGGGTAATTGGCTTATCTCACAATAACTTCCACCCACAGAAAAAATGCAAAGCAACACAGTCCAGTATATATGATGCATGGAAAATAAATACTAAAAGTGGTAAATAAATGTTGTAAAGTAAAAACTGTAAATAACAGTAAATAAACACACAACATCACACAAATAAACACCCAACTAAACAAAAACAAACAGGCGCTAGGATTGACTCTCAAAGAGGAAACTAAAGATTCTGAGTTTGGTCCCAGCAGAGTTGCCAGCCGTCACTCCCGGGATTTTCATTCTAGAAGAAACGCGAAAGTGGCGTAGAAAAGGTAGAGTCGCCAGCTAGACATTTTTATCCTGAATGAATGGGAAAGTTAATGTTGCACAAACCTAAGAGAAAAGGAAAGGATGAGGTCTTGCGAACCAAAGATCTAGGTTCGGGAGTTGGATATGACCTGGGAAGGTATTAGCACCCAAAACCGTCCGCCGTACCCGACGAGATCCAAGCTTATTTGTCTGTTTTAAAGGGTGAGAAATAAAGCTATTTCTAAACAAAACCCGCTAACTGGAATGGAGGTGAGAAAGGAACTGGAAGAAGAGAACAAAAGGAAAAGGGGAAAAATGTAGGGAAAATACAGAATGTGTTTGAACGGGCCCTACACCGTTGCCTACGTACCTCATCGGGAAAATGAGGATCAGAATCGATGTAGTTCTCCTAACTAAGGCGGGAACTCTGTTTGTGATTTTTATAGCTTGAACTACTTATGCCTATGCTCGGGTTTTGCTGGCTCGCCTTGAACGAGTGCGGAACAATCTTGCAAATGAGGCAAGTCGTAGCAAGTTCGTGTTAAGAGTGAGTGAGGTGAGAAAAGAAATCCCGAAGGAAAAGACGAGTGTTATTTATTTACTGTCTTTTAAAGAAGTGTTTTCTGAGATTGTTGTTTGTGAAACATTCTCATACTAAGACTTGTTCATCGTGGTAGATGCCTTACGCCTCGCCCCGAAATGGGACGCGCATAAGTAGCCCACGACAAAGTCTCATGGCATACGAGAATATCAACCTTTATTAGGTGTTTTTTACTTTTCTTTTAAGATGAGAAAGAAAGCAAAGAGAACCAAAGATAAAAGTCTAACGGGAGACTAATAATCCTAGGTGTTGTCATGCATGTATGAACCTAGGTTAGTGTGGTTTTCTACTCCTAATGAGGAAAAGGAAGAGAGAAATGGGACTAGAAATAAACTTACTTCCTAAGGAATCTAAGTCATTTCTAAAGGGGATTAACATGAAGTTGTACAAACTAAGCACAAAATGCCAAAGAAAATACACTTTGAAAGCATAAAGTATTTCAAAGGAAGAAGTTTTGTGAACTTACCTTCACCTCCCTACAAAACAAAGGTTAGTAGCATAAAGATGATAAAAGGAATGAGATAAACAAGTAGCAAATAAATCCTAGTTCATCTAAGACCTAATCTTGACTCAATCCTAAGTCTAAGGGACCTAAAATCTATGCAAAGCCAAAATCCAACAGCTACAACAACTATCTAACACAAAACCAGCTGCTAAAAGCAATGCAAAAATACAAACAACCTATTACAACTACCAAACAATATGCAAATAGGTGTAAAAAGTATGAAAAGAGAATAGTCAGCATACATTTATCAACTTCTGGATTAAAACACAACAGTGAAAAAGTAAGGCAGATTTGGACTATTTTTAATGGTGAATACATGAGTGAAAATACATGAACATACATCACATAACATCATCAAAGAAACCAACAAGCATGGTATAAGCATGTATTTGTAAGCATGTGAGCATTTTCAAGATTAGCCACTAAGGAATATTTACAAAAAAGGGGGCAATTATGCATTTTCAAGATTTGACACATATGGAAAGTAAGCACAAAGTGAGGGCACGTAACACAACTAAGCAACATGGTAAACATGAATTATGACATACTCAAATCATAATCAAGTATCAACATGGAAGTGTAACAAGTAAGCAATCATAAGTGTACATGTGAACCCTTTATTTTCAAGCAAAACACAACATATCATTATGCGCTCAAGTTGTCGAAACATGCACGGATCATGAAGGTGAAGCAAAACAGAACCTAAAACAATTATAGGCATGCTACCAAAACAGTTCAAACATGAGAACAACATCACAATTCATTATGATCACAAGTTCACCATTTAAGCAAAAACATGGAAATTAGCAAACCAGCATGTCGAAAGATCTCAAGAATACAAAATCTTGCACCTAAATCAGTCATAACAATTCTCTAAAATCATGCACTATGGATCCACAAAGATTAAAGAAGCAATGAAAAACAAACATGCAATGAAACAAGCCATTTTTGCAAATCTGAACAGCGTTAACCAGTTAACGCTAGGGGTTAACCAGTTAACAGACCCTACACTCAGCCAAACAGAAAAGCAAAACACGTGTTAACCGGTTAACCCTTGCCGTTAACCGGTTAACATTGAACAGAAGCTGAAAAATTAGTTATGAAAAGCACTTCCTAGCTAACAACTTATTTCTAAAAGCTCATAATACCTACCCTATCCAATGAGCACAAATTTTACACATAAAAGCAACATCTTAGATCCTAATAGAACCACATGCATATCACAATTTCTAACTTAATGATTAATCAAGCAAAACATCAATAAGCACAAAAACGATAAAATGAAGAATGTGTGAGGCGGGATGAAGAGAAATAAGTTAAATCGAGAAAGTGATTTCGGATCCACCAACCTACAAAGCGGAGGCTTGCTTTGGTGATTGTTGCGAGTTGATCGAAACGCGAATGAAGAAGAAAACTAGAGATCTGATACAGTTCTGTGAATGCGCAAAATAAATGCGGTTGATGAAGTACTTCCAAAAAAGTACTTCCAAGAAGCTAGAATCGATCCCAAACAGCAGCAACTTATTCAATAAGCCAAAGAATCAATGTTGGATGAAGATTTAGCTTCAAGTTCTTCAAGCTTCAATGCAAAACTTGAAGAACTTATGATGAAGAAGCTTTGGTGAATTTGGAAAATGGAGAGAAAAAGTGAGAGAATTGAGATGAAAAATGAGATGAAAATGTGAAAATAAGGTGAAGTTGTGAGGTTTGGAGTGAAATGAGCTTATATAGAAGCGAGGTTTGGCATGAGGCTTGGGTTAGGAATTAGGTCTGGCATTGAGTTTGGAGAGTGAGGTTAGAAGCTAGATTAGGAGTTAGTTAAAGTTGGTTAGGGTTTCTAGAATATTCCTTGGAATAATCCTTGGAATATTCCTTGGATCATGGTAGAAGTGTCTAGAAAGTGGTGGAAACTTCAATGGCAATGTGAAATGGGAAACAAAGTGGAAAGGAAGAATGAAGCACCAACTAATTTTTGAATTTTATACCCAATTTTCGCCACCGTTAACCGGTTAACCCCTGGCGTTAACCGGTTAACGGATGAAAATTTTGAATTTCCCCCCTTTTAGTGGGAAACCCTTAGGATGCATCTCCACAGTCCGTTCTGATCCAGATTCAACCTTGGGTTATGATATTTGATTTTTGCCTATGAGTAAACCCTGATCACTTGCCTTGCACGCTAACCAATGCTGCATGAATTATTATTATTTTTATTATTTTATTTATGCAATATATGGATAGATATGCAATGTGCCATGCTAAATGAAATGAAAATGAGAGGGCAAATTTTGGAGTATTTCAGTATGTTTGAATTAATGATTGATAACAAAAAATTTCCTAATTTTATTCTTCCAAATTCACGCACAAATTTGCGTGATGACGAAAATTTTTGTTACACTCTTAACCCAGGCCCCACGCACATCCCTGATGATGTTGTTGCTGGTGGGACCGATGATGACACCGAAACACACACCGCACCACCATCTTCTGTTTTTGTTGCAGGTTCCTCATCGAGGACTAGACCAAGGAGAAGGGAGGAGGAGTCATCTGAGACTCTTGATAGCATTTATGTTGCAGTGATGCAACAAAATGAAGGAAATGTTGTACAAGACCGAAGATTACAAAGCCAAAAAGAACAGCAAGCCCAAATAATGTTGCAACAGAACCAAATGTACACACAATAAAACAAAATGACGCGCATCCTCTAGAACATGCAACAAGGACAGAATGACATGGCTGCACTCATCCATGGGATGGCCGGTGTGTCGTTCCAAGAGCAAAACGCAGATCTGGGTACTTCAGACCCACAACTAGGAAATGTCTGATGGTCTCGAACGCGAGGGATAGGTCGTCAGTAGTGCGACATTTCAGGTTCTACCTTCTTTTCCTACCTTATGTTGTTGCATTGGGGACAATGCTTGATTTAAGTGTGGGGGAGGAAGTTTTATCGCTTTATTTTAATTTTATCGCTTTATTTTAATTTAATTCAATAATTTAGAAGTTTTTAGGTAGATTTTTAATTTTTCCTTTTATGTTTGCCTAGCCAGTACCAATAAATAAGAAATTCATGTTTGATCGAGTCTCTTACATAATTTCTGCTTTTATTTAGACTTCCCGATTTTCTTGAGCCATAACAAAAATTTTAAGTTTGTTACATGATACAATGCTTAGTCTAAGTTAGAAAGACATGGGAAAGTGTTAATAATATCGGTACCGTCTTGACACCTAGAACTCCTTTATTATGTAAATGAATTTAAACACTTATTATGCCGAGGCCAATCTCTTCAGTTGTTTATATTAGCAGTCAATACAATCCAAAAGTACATCCTAGGTAATAAACTGATGCAAATATGTGTTTGATCTATAAAAAAATAAAATAAGAATGAATGATTTTTATGCCTGAAAGCAAATTGAAGATATGTTCCTTCTAAGTTTGGTGGTCCTCACCCGACCATTTAGCCCAACGGATCAGACTCTTAAATTTCGAAACCAAATACAAAATGCAAAGGCAATTTGAAAAGAAAAAAATGAGATCATTAAACACTAACAGGTTTACTTACCATGGTCGTACAAGGATAACGGGCTTAATGTGATTGCGCTTGAATTAAAAGAGAGGAAATACTATAGGCCGAGTTATAATAACATGATTTGAATTTGTTTATATAAAAGAGGAGTTCTTGTTTGTGTCGTTACGGTATCCTTAGTATTAATATTTAGTACCTATCTTCCTGACTAGAACTTATCAGATGTGTTTGTTTCGAACTTGTGTCTAAAACATTTTATTTGCTTGAGGACAAGCAAAGGTTCAAGTGTGAGGGAGTTTGATAATGCGAAATTATATTGGATGTTCGACTCAACTTACATGAATTTCCATAATGTTTTATTCGTTTTTTATGTCATTTACGTTTTATTATGCAGGTATTTATAATGTTTTCAGGTAACCAGATTTAATCGGAGTATTTTGCAAAAGAAAGGAAAAAGAAGAATTAAAGTTGAAAAGAAAAAGAAAATATGAAGAAAATAGAAAGAAGAGAAAATGCAAGGAAGGAAAATTACGAAGTGTCATACCTCGAAAAAATACGATCCTCGCGATGGACGCGGAAAAAATAACAGAGTCACCACCTAATTCTATTTATTCTAACTAAAGAAAAGGGAGATATAGATACAACCTAATAAGGATAAGAAATGGTCAACGAAACCAAATTCTAAGTTCGGGAGTCAGTTACGCAAGGGGAAGGTATTAGCACCCCTCACGTCCGTTGTACTCAACGAGAACCTCTTAGTCTAACTATGCGATTAGATGTTGATTTAAGTCTTTGTCTTCTAAATGGTTTGCTAAGATGTTTGTTCTAAGGGAAATGAAAGTTTATTATTATTATTATTATTATTTGTTATAGAGAAATGGGGATTTTTTTATTAGGGTGATTTATGACGGAGAAAAGATTAAATTTTTTATTATTGTGCTCGCAAAGGATTAAAATCCCTGTGCCTACGTATTCCCTTGTGCAATGGAAAAGTCAGAGCTTCGTAGTTCGTGCAACTACAGTTTTTTGGAGTTTTTTAATAAGTTTAAACTGCTTTCTAACTGCTAAGCGTTGGCTTATCTGCTCGCGATAGGAGGATGAAGTGCTAGCTTGTCTGCAAGATAAAAAGAGCTTAAAAAATGTTCGTTTAGAGAAAGAGTTTGATCTTATTTAGTATTTTAAGAATGAAAGGGAGAATGAATAACATCGCATGGGGCTGGCCTCGGGAATGATCCACTCAAGAACCCGTGGAATGCTAGACTCTAGAATTCAGTTCTTTCATTATTTGATATGTAATAATGAAGTGTCTTGAAATATGAGTGGGCGAATGAATCAGGTCCCATGGGGTTGGCCTCAGGAATGATTCATTCAAGAATTATATGGAATGCTAGACTCAAGAATTCAATTCTCTCGTTGTTTTATTGTAAAAATGATTTTTGTTTTTGTTGGGTAGGTTTTAAGTTGGATTTGAAATAAAGAGACAAGTCGTCATCTTTGAGGGAGATATCTCACCTATTCCACCACAAATATTAAGGGAGAAAATAGAAGATGGAAGAAGCTTCAAACTTGGATATATGATCAACAAGTTATTGCCACATTCTTCCTTAAGATAAACTGTTTGAGAAAATTGATTTCTTGTGTTTGTCGGAATAGGAGGTACATATTTCCTATGGAGATGAATCATGTCTCATCCTTTCGAGGAAGTTGAATGTTTTAAGTACGAAAGAGTGAATGGATCACGTCCCGTGGGGCTGGCCTCAGGAATGATCCACTCAAGAACTATGTGGAATGCTAGACTCCAGAGTTCAGTTCTTTTGTATAATTAATTAGTTTGAAGGCTTGTTAAGTTAGAAAAGTTAGATGGCGATGCGCGAAGCACTCGACTTACGGGTGAAATGAAAATGGAGGTTAATTGATTGACTGATTAAGTGGATTTGGTTCCTAGTCCCTAGGGGTGCTCCTAGAAATACGAAACCGTAACCGAATGGAATGTGCAAGTGTGGGAGTGAAACCACTTGGTGTTGGACCAAGGGTAAGGCGAGATCTAAACTAGTCCCTAAGGGTGCTCCTAGTGATCGAAACGATAAATAAAAGCCGGAAAAATAAATTTTGTACAAATGGAAATTGGGAGGGGTACAAATAAATTACACGGGATTACAATGAAATAAATGGTCTCGTTGTATTTTGCCCAAGAGAAAGCGTGTGTGTAGTGTCTTAACGATTCAGAACCATCGAAATGTAGCACTCTTACTACCTTAGAACCGATTCAATTATTAGAATGGTTCTATGAGGAGTAGAGCGTTTATATTGTATCAAAAATGCGAAAATAAAATAAACATGAAATAAATTAAACTAAGCTAAATAGGCCTCATATTGTTCACAATTTATCGACTTATTGGAATAGACTTAATCATGACTTTTTGTTATATCATCGGCCCAAAAAATAGAAAATCAAATCCAAATGGAATAAATAAAAGAGAAACAATAAAACTAAGTTAAAAAACAATAGAAAAGATTTTCACTAAATAAAAGAAAATAATTAAAGAAACAGGGGATGCAAGCCAACTTTGAGTGTGCAGTGAGTAGAAAATCGTATGGGCTAAGCCCAACAAAATTCATAAAATAAAAATTAAAAAAAGGTAATGAAATGCTAAGAGGTGTATGTCGGATCTGTGAGTGTCTCAAGAGGAAAAACATATGGGCTAAGCCCATTTTATAATCTACAAGGCAACGTTTCACTTTCAAAACAGAATAATGGATTATTCATGAAATCAAATTAAAGTGGCGCAAGCCACTTTCCCAAGTGGCACCCACCACACTCTCATGTGGCACCCGCCACAATGAGATGTGGCACCCGCCACTTAGGTGGTGAGGTGGCCACTCCCCCTAATTTCCCCCTAGTCTTCCGTTTGCTCCTCCCGTTTCGCTCGCACGCACATTTTGTTTCTTCCTCCCGTTTCGCTTGCACATGACCCAGTAACCAACCACGTTTCAGTCAAAGAAAATTATGCAAACCTACTTATTTCATTCAATATAAATATATGCACCTATTACTAGTGAAGGGATCCGAAAATTCTTAGAAAAATAGGGAATTTTTATATTTCAGTTCTTGTTATTGTTCTTCATTATTTTTATAGTTTCGTTCTGCAATTTTATTTTTGGCATCGAGTTTGTAATCGAATCAGTGTAATTGGATTGAAGCTTGCCGGAATCATCCGACAAGATTTATTATTCAAGTATTTAATTTCAGGTTTTTATTTACATGCTTTTTATTCCGTTTATTTTATTTCAATTAAGCATGTTTAGTTTAATTATTAACCGTAGTTTATGCAATCGTTTCCAAATTATGTCTAGCTAAATTATTTATATCGGTATGTAGCAAAATTAATCGGAAGGGATTAAATAATAATCGGTGTTTTTACAAAGTATTGTTTAGGCTGAGGTTTCTTATTTTAAACAAAAATCGATCTTTGTTACGAGAGTAAAAAGAACAACTAAGGTTAATTTTAAGATAAACGAGAGTTTGAGAATTTAATCAGATAGCTGAAACTTGGTATTAATTCTAAATACAGTGAAAGCTCTTTGGAATTAATTAGGATTTATTTATTTTCAAAAAGTATTTTTAAATGCAAAATGATACAGCGAGAGTGCTCATTCAGATTTATTAGTATATTCTGAATCAATAAACAGGAGCGTGTGAGACGAGGTCTTTTAAATGAATATTTGCTACTGAATAGTATTTTGAACCATAAATATACATCGAGAACTTATTAAATCCCCGAATATCGATTGCGCTGCATACTGATATTCTTTCCTTGATTATTTCAATTAAAATTATAATTTTCTTAGATTTAATTTTAGTAGCTTATAAACTTAAAATTTGATTCTCCTTAGCTAAACATAGTAACAACCAAATTACATTAGTTCGATTATATGTCCCTGTGTGTTTGATATCTTTTAAAACTATGCGATAGACTGTGCACTTGCAGTTAGTACCCGATAGACTCTTAAATTCGCGATCAACTTGACATAAGTAGAGGTGGAAACAAAGTTGATGTCGGGGAGATCAACTTTAAACATAATAGGGGAAGGCGAAACATAATGATATTGGAAAAATATGAATTATATGATTGTACTAGTTTTGGATGGACGTTTGTCATACCCAAAATTTTTACCTCAAGATTCCATGAATTTTTCATACATTTGACCTTATTTGCATACATTTTTTATACATCACTAACCTATTGGATAAAACCAAAGTTTGTTTCTTAGTTTACACTTACAATCGACTAGGGTTTGAAGCTTCAAAGAAAGATTCGGGCAAAGGATCAATCAAGGATTGACATGATATTCAACTTCTCAAGTATATCTATCATCCATGGGAGTCAAGAGATTCTCCATATTAATAATCATTATCCATATTAAGAATTAATCACAAGATTTTACAGATTCAAGAAGATCAAGCCTCAAGACCCTCAGTATCACCAAATTAGGGTTTTGGTCGACTGAGGTCCCCAGAGGGAAAATTTCATATGACAATGTGCCAATACCATGGGACATGGATTGAATAGCTTATATACACCTTTGGAGTTTATACATAAGTTTAGAGATGCCTCAGAGGATGCACTGGCCCAAAATAAGGAATTGGGGTTTCACAGTGGGAATTTCATCTGAAACAAAAAGTCAAAGTTTGACTTTTTAGCCAAAAATGATCCTCATGACCTATAATTCAAGAATAAATGGTACATTGATGCATTTGAAAAAATAATAATCGAAAAATCAAGGTTACTTGTAAAAGGGGCAATCTTAGAAAAATGGAAAATTTCTAATTTATGTGGAAAAAGTGTTCAAGCACCTAACTTCTAAGGATCATAACTTGTGATCCAAGCAATAGATTTTTGTGATTCAAAGCTTAAATGATAGTCCATGTTACATAATAAAAAAGCTTCAACTAAATTCCATTCTAATTCTTCATGGATTTAAAATTATGGATTGATCAAAATCACAAAAAATAAGGATTGCACTTTGACACTTAGTCAAATCAGCCTAAGTTAAAAAGCAGTCCAAACATCAAAATGTAGGAGGATTTTTCACTATGATCCAAAAGGAATTGGAGCCAAAGTTGCACCTCAAAGTTGTTGCACATCTTCTTAGTTTTCCAAAATGTCCAAGAGAATCTCTAAATTCCATTTGAGCAACGAGTTATGGACCTCCAAACACACCTCCCGATAGTTGTTTGGCACAAGGCAAATTATAGGTCATTTGCTCGAATTGGCTAATTTGTGCAACATTAAGCCTTGCAATCCTTCTAGAAACATTATGATCAGATCAAATCCAAAAGATCTCTAAGCCACAAGCTTCATAAGTCAATAAATCATCACTTATGCATGTGATATCTAATGATGCAATTCCAAAAACTTCAAAGTTGTCATGGATCCTTCAATGGATGCATTAAGGTGGAATGAACTGAGGCAAATACAACTAAATGAGTCAAGCCTTATCCTTGCAATAGAAGACTTATAGCCTACACACTACTCTCAAGTCAATGGCTAGTGGAGTTCTTAGCATTAGATGACTTACAAGGATTCTGATGGGAAAAACCTTCAAAAAATCCTCTTTCAACTTCCTTGGTTAGATGACTTGATTCTGCAATAATCTTTGCAACATTAGTAGTTGTAGCAACCTCAGAGGCTCTAGATGCTTCAACAATACTAGCAGCTTTGGCAGCTTCAACAACTCTGACAGCCTCAGCAGCTCTAGCTGCTAAAGTAACAACCCTTTTATGGATTTTAGCAGCTTCAGTATTTACATACCTAAGAATCCTACTTGAGGTATCATAATTATTAGATTTTTTGGATGGAGAATAAAGAGGATTATAAGTTCCTTCACCGTCCTTTTCAGACTTTCTATTCCTTTTGAGAGTTGCATCAGGAGGAGGATCCACCAAGTTGTGAATGTCCTCACCTGGATTAGTTTCATCTACTAAAAAACTATTCACGAAGCCATTAAAACATCTAGATGATCCAACTAATTGAATAAAATAAAGTCATAAATCTCAATCCTTCCGTTGGAGAAAAATTACATGTACATCCCATTAGGATTCACAACATCTTTACTCATAAGTATGTTCTTAACATTTGTTCTATTTAAGGATTTTCCAACATTTGTGGAAAGGTCATCATGAAATTACATTTCTACCAGCCTGGCTACTAGTTTGCTTTCAACTAGGATGTCATAGATTAACCTCCCTAACGGAATCCACTTCCATTGTTTGCTGCCTCTGTTCCTTGTTTCATTAACCATCTCTCTAAAGTATTTAAACAAGACATAAGGAAGATTCACCTTGATATCTTTTTCCAGATAATACAACATGTATTTATGGTCTGTATTAATATAGTCATTGTCTTTAATATCATGTCTTTTTGGAAAAATTAAAAGGCCTTGATTGTTGAAGAAGCCCGAGTCGAAGGTGCGAGGAATGCAAGGACGTGGACTTAGAATATTTTCTAAGTACAAGGAATGTATTTCGACTTAGAATTATTAGGAATGGTTGACGTGCAACAGTTGAGATCAATATTGGAGGTAGATTGATGTTTCTTTCAATTTGAATAAAGATAAGTGGCGCACGTTGGAAGTTCAAGAACATGCAAAGTGACAAGTGGCATATTTTTAGGAGTAAACTGCCAAAAGTGGATACTTCAATTAGTATAAATAAAGTAGTTCTAGTGTTAGAATTGTGTATGATCATATTGTACAAGTTACTCCATAAACACTCAAAGTACCTGTGTGTAGAGAAACGAGTGAAGACGAGAATGTACGTGATGAGATCACCAAATCATTTCATATCGATGCAATTTACATTTAAGTTTTTACTTTGAAGTCATTTATTTGCATTTTCTTTACTTTCAAGCAAGTTTATCTTTCAGCATTTTTATTGTCTTTTTACTTGCTTTCTTTAAACTCATTTGCCAAAAAGACACTTCATAAAGTCTGTCAAAGAGTTTATGACATTATTCCAGAAAAACCAATTAAAACCTACTATATCACATTTCCTAGGATCAATCTGGTCGATCATGTGAGTGAGTGAGAATATTTTGTTGTTTTTAGAGGATCAGCAGTTGTTTATAGTTTTCAGGGTAAACAAATTGGCACGCCCAATGGGACAGTGCTATAAGTAACCAATTTTTGGAATTTTTATTAACTTCCTTCAAAATAACCAATTTGTAAGAAGTTTATAACTTCTTTTTCTTTATGTGTTCGATTGATCAAAGTGTGGCGTAGTCTTTTGTTGCATGCATTTGAGAAGCGAAAACGTAGCCACTACTGACGAATACATACCAAAGAAAAGAAATAAGAGGAAAATGGCATCTAGTCAAGGGAATACAAGTAATCCAAATCCTAATACAAATGGGTCGAATCCTCAACCAAGCAGTTCGACTACACCAAACACTGGCATTAGTCCACCAGATATTCCAAGGAGTTATGCGGTGCCCCTCCCAAATCCTTCGACAAGAGGATCAATAATACCATCCATGGTTTCGAAACCAGTGTCTTCGATGGAAGGAACAAGAGTAATGATATATAGAACTTATACTCAGCCAGTGATGGAATATATTATGGGAAAATCCTCAAACTCCACCGCCAAACACAACAATGTTTAGGTATTTCCCCCCCAAGGTTTTCACAACCTTTACCTAGGAACGCAGCCTATGGCATGCCTACAACAGTGATGCAAACCCTATGCAAAGAGCCTGCAGTATTTTCAGACAATATGCTTTCTTTTCCCTTGCAAGAATCAGGATCTAGAGTAAACATGGGTCGAAACAGTTAAACCATAGGGTTGGGATATTTCGCCTAGGGTCCTGGCTTGACAAATCAATCTGCAAACTATTTGAGACAACAAATTGATGAAAACATTATGCAAATGATACAAACTTTGTCTCAAACTATGGGGCAAGTCTTTCAACCTTTGATTCAAAGTACCACTCAAACTAATTAGCAATTGGTGTCCCAAATGGCTCGAATATCAGAATTTATGGGAGTACCTGCCCCTCCTCGACATCCAACTAGACAATATATGAGAGAAAACCATGGTGTCGAAATCAAGGAGAATGTCCAACAGGCCAACCCAGGATATCAAGAGGTAGTCGAGCCACCCAGGGTCGAACCTCCTGGGAATCAAATCCATGTTCTTGAAGAAGGAGAAACAAGCGTAATAATGGTGAATAGGAACCAAAATGTAGATAATGTAGTTCAACAGGTTCGGCAATATAATATGGCAATGGAGAATAACCTTGCAACCATTGTCGAAAGGATAATGGCTCGAAATGGAATGAATATAGGTTTCACCATGCCAAACTTTAATTCACCCATAATAGATTACATACTTTAGTCTAAATTACCTCCTAGGACGAAGGTCCCAAAGTTCTCCAAGTTATCAGGCGATACAACTGAATTCACCGTCGACCATGTGGCTCAATACCTGATCGAAGCTGGGGAGATTGCAAATGATGAGAGTCAAAGGATTAAATACTTCCCCAGTTCTCTTACTAAAAATTACTTTACATGGTTTACTACATTACCACCTGGTTCGATTTGTAATTGGACTCAATTGGAACATTTATTCCATGAGTAGTTTTACATGGGTCAGACTAAAATTAGTTTGAAAGAGTTGGCTAGTGTTAAACGAAAGTTTAATAAGCCAATAGATGATTATTTGAATAGGTTTTGACTACTCAAGGCTAGATGTTTCACACAAGTTTCTGAGAGTGAGCTTGTCGAAATGGTCGTTGGTGGCGTAGATTACTCTATTAGGAAAAAGTTGGACACTCAGTACTTGAGAGATATGGCCCAATTGGTTGATAGAGTTCGACAAGTAGAACGTCTGAGAGACGAAAAGGCTAGGATGAATAAAAAAAATAATAGCCTACATTGAATTTCATGAGGGGGTCGAAGAAATATATGACGAACCTATAGATTTCGACGAAAGTGAAATAGACCTTGTTGAACTGAAGAATGGTCCCCATATTTCTGTAAATTGTTAGTTCCCTCAAATGGAAAGAATCCTGTCAAAACTGAAAAGAATGATAAGTTTACAAAGAAAACACACACTTTCAACATCACGAAATGTGATGAAATATTTGATTTGTTAGTTAAGAATGGGAAAATATTAGTGCCTCTAGGTGCTAAAGTTCCACCTTTAGAACAAAGAAAAAAGAGAGTTTTTTTTGCAAATACCATAACTTTTTGGGTCATAAAACTTCTTAATATTTTCTTTTCGGGGATTTAGTCCAGAATGCAATTAAGGAAGGGAGACTCAAGTTTGGTGAGAAGCCAAAAAACCAAATGAAGATCGACTCAGATCCTCTTCAAGTTGCAGAAGCCAACTTCACTGAACTTGGTGAGGTTAAAATGCTCGAAGTAACTGAGGATTGTGACAACAGTGTGGAGAGTGTCGACACTGATGAAGCTATGGGTCAAAATGTTGTATGAAGCAAAGTCACTGAAGAATTCATTGATGATGTTGTGTTTTAAAATTTCATTGAAGAAATTGATGGATTTCAGATGGAGCACTTCATCTATATGGCTGCTGAATACCACTTCAAGACATCACCTGATATCGAAAAGTTTGGTATGGGGACAATTGTTAACTCACATAAGGATGTTGAAGGGCCGAGTCTCCAGCTGGTAACTAAGGAGACTGTTGATGGTTTCATTAGGATAGACAAGGCCACTGAAGGCATTGACATTGACTTTTTCAAGATGAATCTGAAGGATGAGGTCGATGTAAACATGGTCAAAATCAAGAATGAACATGCCATAATTGCTGATGACTTGGGTCATTAAGAGGAATACAACAAGATGACATATCTTAAAGAGGAAGACACTATTGTCGAATTATTGGATAGGTGCCAAAGGAATACAACAAGAGGAATACAACAAGATGTCATATCTTAACTGTGGTGAAAAGTGGACAAAATGACATTTCACCACAATTTGAAGTTCCATTTGTGGTAAAATGTAGTGCACTGTCTAGTTTTTCACCATGGATCTTAGCAACGAGGTGAAAAAAAATAATGCATTTACTATCACGTCCTTTGTTACCACAAACCTCTATCTGTGGTGAAGTCCTTCTCCCTACCGTGATGATAGATACTTTTTATAATATTGCTCCAACCTTGACCATCTCATAAATCAAATATTCTAGATCCTTGTTTGAGGACAATTGTCTCATAATGCACTTGTCGAAGAATCCAATTGTATTTGTTATCCAGTAATTCCAGTAATTCTGATATGTCACTCAACCCGAATCACATGTCCTAATATAATTTTCATCTCATTGATCACTTTAACTCTCATTATTTAGTGCCTTGATTTCAGCCTAAAACACAATTTTTTATATAATAATATCAAATTTTTATTTTAAATGTTATTATATAAAATCTATTTAACCTTGATAATGAGGGTTATGGTAGTGAAAAAGTTTAATCTAAACTAAAGACTCAATGTCATCCCTATCAATTTATTTGCAAAAGCTAAATGAAATTCTTTTTAAAAATATATTTAAATTAATTTATAATCTTTTTATACGGAAGACAATTTATTCATTTGATTAATTATACATTACAATGACTTATTTAAAATTTTTTTTATCATATTTTGAACTGAGCCTCAAGAAAATTTGATGGACCATCACCAAACTGAAACTCAATATCTTTAATCTATACTTTCAATGAACGTGACACTGTTATAAAGAAGACAATATTTTGCACTTGGACCTCGTGATCTTTAGGATATGATAGACACGAATATATTATACACGATCATATGACTCATGGGACTGTCGAACGTCCAGTATGAGGGTCCAGATGAAGGACAAGAACTTAATGAATATGACAAAGACACATAACTTAACACTACAAACAACAGACCAAAACAAAAACATAACCAGTGGTTTTTTACTGTTTGAAAGATATATTGGGTCTGATATGACCCGCGCGCATTCGTCCACTTCAATTTGTCCAACAATTTTTCGAAATAATGTTGTTTGAATTTTGAAGCATGTGAAATATTAAATGTAATGTTTTATTATATATTCCAAAGCAATTGCTATTTTCTATTATTTTGTTTTGTTTGCACTTGACATTAATTAATTAATTTTTGTGTAGAATATTTGTTAGATTTGTGTTAAGGTTTGTTGCATTGCTTGAACCAAAAGAAGATGAAAGTGATACAATTTTTTTAAAAACATGTCTTAACATTATGTTTTAGGTTTGTCTTGTCTTCATCGATTTAGAAAAACTGGATGTAATTGAATGATTAGACAAATCCCAATTAATATATTTTGAAAACTTAAACATGAATCATAAGTTAATATTAAACATATCGATCAACGATATTTTATAAAATAATTTTTTTTTCATTTATTAGAAAATAATGGAATGATTTAGAACAAGTACGTATAACTCACTATGAAATCTCAGTATCATTTGTCGAATTATTAACATGACACGTTAAATAAGATATTGTGTCTCATATAAATTTCATGAGCATTTAAGAGTCAATTCCTTAAACTACATGAAGTAGAATCAATTCATTCTCATAAAAGTAGATTATATTTGAAATGCATTCATAAATTTCAGCAAACATATTATACATATGTCTATTAAGAGGAAAATTTTGTCCTATTATATTTATTTTTATGGTCCAAGTATTTTTACTCATTGGGATGTATCTATCGTCAAGTACTTTAAAAATTTGTTCCTCATGGGACATATGTCGAACACGATGCTCCAATAATAGATGATAGAGCAGCAAAGTAATAAATAATACAATCAAATTGTTTATCTAGTTCGGTGAAACTACGCCTACATATGGGGGATTGAGTCCACAACCCAAGAAATGAAATTTACTATTTCGCAATGTCAAATAAGGGAAAAGACAACGTTTTTGTTTTGCCTTTAACAGCGCTTAAAAGCCTAAGGTGGCGCTGTCGTAGGTAAAGACAACATTTTTTTAATGAGAAAGCGCTGCTAAAGGCCTACTTTAGCCAACATTTTACCTTTAAAAGCGCCTTCTAAATTAGGCCTTTAGCAGCGCTTTTACCTGAAAAGCGCTTTCTTAAGTGGGCCTTTAGCAATGCTTTTTCTATCATTTTATGCTTTCTATTGGCATCTTTAGCCAGCACTTTCTCAGGAAAAAACGCTTTCAATTGCCCCCCTTTAGACAGCGCTTTTGAAAGCGTTGTCTAATGTATTTTTTATTTTTACTTTAAGGCAGTACTTTTAGTAGAAAACACTTTCTTTTGTGAACTATAGACAGCGCTTTTTCCTAAAAGCGCTTTCTTTTCTTCACGTTTTTTTAATGATTTAAAAAAAACCACATTTTCCTTTTTTTTATGCAGAAACCTGTATATGATTCACATTTTAATTCATTTCTATTATCATTTCCAATCCTTATAAATCACATAAACCATTCTAATCCTTCTATGATTCACATTTTAAGTCATTTCCATAACAACCATTCTAATCCATAAATCATTCACATAATAATTAAACCATTATAATCCATAAACCATTCACATAATAATTAAACCATTCTAATCCATAAACCATTCACATAAACGATTCACATAAACCATTTCCATAATTAAACTATTCTAATCCATAAACAATTCACATAAACCATTCTAATCCAAAAACCATTCACAAAAACCATTCACATAAAAACCATTCGAATCCATGAACCATTCACATAAACTATTCACATAAAAACCATTATAATCCTTTAACTTCTAAAGATCTCCTAATATACAACAGCTTCCAAAACTATACAATTACACTCCATAACTGCACACCAACTTCCATACCTTATATGATTCTTTTCTCAATAAGGTATTCACACAATTCCTCATTGATTCTTCCAATTTATCTTTCGTGTAATGAGTACACGTGTATTCATCAAAGTACTACATAACAAAACATAATATGCATGATTTAGTTTAAAATAATAAATTATATGAAATATCCGATAAATATTAAAATAAATCCAAAGTTATAAATCCATACCGTGATGGAAATCTCTAATCGATCCAAATGAAAGTTTTATCTCGTAAACCTCAAAATGAAATAACCGCAGTCTATACCATTACGCTGACAGAACACTACACATAGAAAAACAAATAAGAATTAATATATAGTTATCTTGTGTTATCAAGTAGCGTCACTATTATAAGCAACATTATGAAAATTAATATACCTCCACTTTGATCCATGTAATGTTGTTTGCTTTAGACTGTGATACTCGAGTGTCTCTTTGTGCTCGGTATACTAGTATTGCTCTATAAAGAAAAAACATAAATTTAGAACAATCTTACATAAATAATTAAATATACAAATACACACGAATATTTAGAACAACCTCACTTATGTGTTAACCAAATCCTTCATATTCTGATATGTTGTCCATTCATGATCTAATGAATTCAGATAATACACCACATCTCTTATATGATTAATAGCAACCAACAACCAGTGTCCACTGTAAAATATAACAAAAGTTTAAATGGATAATTTCTACGCAACAAATACAAAGATTAGAATGAAATTAGAATAAAAATCTTACCCATGTCCAGTGTTATACAGTAAAAAATACAAACTTTACGTATTGCTGGCCATAAATCTCTCGAGTAAGTGATCTCTTACTGAATCTGAATCCTTATTAATTAACGGTGCATTGACATGGGCAGAAGACACGAAATAGAATCTGTTTGACAATTGATTCATGCGCATCAATTTGTCATACAAGCACCTTAAATAAAAACATAATAAACATTAGACTTTTTTCATTGAAATGTGTAAATAAATTGTTCAATTAATTAAATAATAGATTGATCGGAGTACGAGATGTATGAATGCATAACATCGATGTCTAATTCAAGATACTGAAAAATCGGTTCCATGTCCTCTTTTTAATTGTTTCGGAAATGAGGAAAACCAAAAACACATTCGTCCATGTCTATTTGACGAATATCACCATCCATCAAATTTGATGTTGCCACAAGCGTTTCAAGGCACACCCGAAAGCGAGGTGTAAGAGCTCTTTTTTCCTGCTCGGTCTTTGTATGAGCTCTTTTCTTGTTGACTTATTCAATTGGTCCGGAATATCTTGTAGATTTTCCCTCTGTGAATTTTTCCGACCAATTGAACATAATACTTTTCTGGCTTTCATCAATGTTAAAAGACCTCTATGAAAAAACAAAACATGTAGTGTGTTAGTATAAGTAATTTAAAGACATAATCGTCAACAAAAATCTAACATCAATCATATATGGTACATACCTGTATCTCAATCCATAATTTTTCTTTGCCGACCTTCAACAATGGACTCCTCAAATTGTCACTGGTGATTGGAATGTGCTGACAGACAAGTGAAGCTATGTAACTTGCCATCACTACACCGTTAGGCTCAATTAGTTGGTTTTCATCACTTCAATTTACATCAAATTTGACTCCTTTATCTCTTGCACAAATGCTTGACTTCATAATAGTTATTCCTCGTGTAATTTCACTTTCTACATTTTGGGCTTCATTTGCATCATTTGTATCGTGTGAGTCTTCCTGGTTACAAGCCATTTGACCAGTAACAAAAAAAAACAAATTAAATGACAAATATAAAAATACATAATCCATAATCCATTGAATATGTTTTACTCGTCTCTTAACAACACGGGCGATTGGATTGATCCAAATACTCTTATTATGATCATTTCTAATATATGATTCATTCTTTATAATATTTTCACCTTGATCATTTCTAGTAATCGATTTTATCTCAACATCAATATCACCTTGATCTCCAATGTTTTCATCAATTACTTTGTTAGATATAGGCAATATAGACAATTTTGTACTTGTCAGATCAGTGACAAAGAACACTTGTTTAGCTTGAGAGACTATAATAAATGGCTCATCTTTGTACCCCGCCCTATTCATATCCACTTGCAAAAATCCTGAATTATCCATTTGTATGCCATTATTATTTTCAACCCACTTGCAACCAAATATAGGAATCTGAAAATTCTCATAATCAAACACCCAAATGCTCTCGATAACTCTAAAATATGACAGATTTGCAAATTTGGGGTTTAAGTCCTTCACACTTGAAACGTGCATTGCTTCAGCTACCAAGGTGACACAACTATTTTGGATAGTACTTTTATCATCTTTTTCTTTGGTATAAAATGTATTGCCATTAATTGCGTATGCGCTATAAGAAAACACAACCAAACGTGGATCATATGCTAAACATCTCAACCTTTCTGTTATTGAAGTGGTATCTGAATAATACTTTGAATAAATATGATCCTTTAACCAATGTATAAAACTTTGATTGTGCTCTCGTACTATCCAATTCTCATTTCTATTCGGATTTAAACCTCGAAGAACATCCTTGTGAATTACAACATACGACTCAACCTCATTCTCATTGTGTATAACATACAAATGCACTTGATCCCGTTCGACCCTTGATATTGTCACAACTTTATTTCCAATTAATTTTTTTCCTTCTTTTTTTCCAACAATATGATATTTGGGGAGTCCAATTGATTGAACATTGGATAAATATTCAATACAAAACTTAATCGCTTCTTAAACAATGTATCATTCAGAAATACAACCCTCTGGTCGACTTCGATTTTTTACATACCTTTTAATATTTTCATATAACATTCAGCAGGGTAAATTCATCTCATATAAGCTTATCCACACAATTTTGTCTCTTTCACAAGATGAAAAACTCAATGAACCATTATGTCAAAAAACAAGGGAGGAAAACACATTTCAATATCACACAAAGTAATAACTATTTCTTTTTGCAATGTTTGTAGGATCACAGGACCGATCACCTTATCGCAAATTGAATTGAATAAAAAACACAATTTAGTTAATGTGCTTCTTACTTTTTCTGGCAGAATAAATGTATATCTATTGGTAGAAAATGTTCCATTATAACATGGAAATCATACGTCTTTAAACTCTTTAACTTGAGGTATTTCATTGACACAAGTCTTCTACTATCTGAAGAGTATCCTTCTGGAACTTTAACTTCACTTAGAAACTTACACAATACTTTTTTCTCCTTTCTAGATAGAGTATATGCAGAAGGTGATAGATATGTTCATTTTCCTTTCTTCAAGGGTCCTAATTCAGTTCTTATCCCTGAAGGTGCGCAAAACACAAGGAAGGGGGGTTGGAATTGGGTTTTCTTTAACAATTAAAAATAACTTCTAATGACACGTTTAATTTATCCTGGTTCGTTTGAACTCAAACTACGTCCAGTCCACCCGCCAAGGTGATTTTGCCTCTACTGAGGTCTTAATCCACTATTCAATAAGAATACACACAAAGACCTATAGTCAATGTCCTCTTGAGTCTTCTGACTAAACTTAGTCACTCAAGGAATAGAATAACTATTACAAAAATATAATAAAGAAGTAACTTAGAATGCTTCTTGATAAGCAAGTATCACTAAGTGAAAGTTACAATAATAAGCACAAAATGATTTAATTGGTTTACGTGAATATGATGAGATGCGTTGCTGAATTCTTCAAATGAAGTCCTTTATATAGTTCTTGAGAATGTAGCCGTTGGAGACATCTTGAATTAAATTAGGATAGACTTTAATACCATAAATTCCTTCCATAAGTAAAGATACTTGTCTATGTTCATTAATTAAAATATTCTTTAATTAATGTCTTTAATAAGGATACCAGCATCTTCTAAGCGGAGATCAGAGATAATAAATAAAAAATTGCGCAGCCAATAAATATGTTTATTTAATGCTGGATTCTCCTTTGAGAGTATCTTCTGTAAGTGACCAAATGAATCTTCTAAGCACGTACGGTTTTACTTAAATAAGTTTGTCTTCTACACAAGAATAAATATATTCATTAGAACTTCTAATATAAAAAGCTTTGTTATCATCAAAACACTTAGAGGTTCAGAACCATAATTGTTCTAACAATCTCCCCCTTTTTGATGATGACAAAACATTTTAAAATAAAGAGAATAGAGTTTAATGAAATTAAGTGAACTCCCTTTGATTAGAAGAAAAATTCTTTCAGATATTCCATGATTCTTAGCTCCCCCTGAGTTGATTACTTGACCTGTTTCTTTTCATGATAACAACTCAAATAGTTTTATTAGAATTATATGTAAGAGGCAAATTATGGTAAACTGCTATGGATCAGAATCATTTACGTTTCTCCCCCTTTTTGTCATAATCAAAAAGAATTAGAGCAAGAGAAAAAGATAAAAGGTAATCAATATATTAAAAATTATAAGCAAAAACAAAACCAATAGAAGTTAAAAGAGTTATGCAGTAGCAGAAGATAAAACAAGGGAACAGCTAAGGTAGAAGATAAGCAAAAAAAAAAATTTAGGAGTTCATCTTAGTAACTAAGGTCTCCAACAAAGATTTGATTTCTGATGATGATTCTACTTGCTTGCCAAGTGTAAACACCCCAAATTTTCCCTCACCCATTCACAACATGGCTTGTGATCATTTCATATGCATAAACACAATCATATCATCTCATGTCACATTTTTGATTCACTGCATTGGTTCTAAGTCATCTGCATCTAGGGTTTGTGATCTGAGCAATCCAAGAGCTTCTTGAGCCACTCCAAAGGCCATCAATCACTTCAAAGGGGTCTATGTGTGTTCAAATATCATATTATATCCTCTCAAAGTCAAGAATGTCAAAGAATCACAAGAACTGAGAATGGAATGGAAGCAGAGCCAGGCTTGACTGCACAGATGACCTAGAATTAGGGTTTTGGTTTCAAAGGCCATAACTCCAATTTTTTTGGTCATTCTTGTTTCTATTGGTCTCTATATGGTACAGGGAGTATGCATATCAATTTTCATGAAGAAATTCCATGGGGAAGTCATCTGATCAAGAGTTGACTTTTCAAGCAAGTCAATGCAAAATCAGGGCATCTGAGGCCCCCAATGACCCAACCAAAGGGCATTCTTCATCATTTTGATTGTATATGATCTTTATTTGATCATGGAAGATGTTTTAAGCTTACAAAATTCAAGAATTTCAAGTTTTTGCAAAGTTGACTTTTTGGGCAAGTTTGACTTTTAATGAAATTGCCATTTTAGGCAACTTTTCCAACCTTTACTTTTTGATTCAAAAAAGCTTCAAATGGAAAAACTTTGGTCATGAAAGTTGTAGAATAGATCTTTCCCTTTTCAAAAAGTACAAGAACATGACCTAATTCATTTTGGATCAAAAGTTATGGCTTGTCAAAGTTGGCAAAAATCACTAAATTTCAAAGTTTCTACCAAAGAGGTATTTTGCAAAATGACTTGATCAAGTGTTCTAAAGCTATCAAATGCACTTCTAATCCACACAACATGATCATGTGACATCTAAAGTTCAGAATGGACCAAAGAATTACACATTTTTATGGTTTATGGAACAAGATTTTTCATAAGAGGCAAAAGTGAACCAAGTTGCAAAACTCATCATAGCTTCTCATCCACTTGCTTGCTAGCTTGCTGATCAACCCTAGGCCCTTCCTCACATCATGCTGCGCAGCACACCCTCCTTGTACTTGGCTAGAAAGTAGCTCATGCCTTCTTACACCAACTTTGACATTTTGGCAAAAGCACCCATACCAATCAATAAAGCACATGTCACTTCTTCTGACCAATGGCATTTGTTTATACAAAGAAAATGCAAGCCAAACACAACAAGAGGCAAGCCTGAAACACTTCACAAGACAGCATTCTCATTTTCACCCTCTTGAGCAAAAGCATTCGAAACTCACCACACAGGCCACAAACACACAAACAAACTTCATAAACCAACTCAATACATCTTCCTGGTCACAAAGCACCCTTCAAAACAACCTGAAACTCAAAGAATCAAAAACACGATTTCCTCACTTCACTGAACAGAACTTGTTCAATCTCTCAAACCAGCCCTTTTAAACTCCAACCAAGCATTGCAAGCTTCTCAGGAGGTCCATTAGAGGCATTTTGGGTCAAAGGGCCAGCCAGAAAGTGTCAGAAGTCAAAGCTCCATTTCAGGTGAGCTCAAGAACATTTTTTTCCAGAAACATGTTTTTAAGTTCTTAAATGATTCTCTATGTTCCACTGATCATGCTGATATGTTTTGTTTCGAAAATGATTGAGTATTGAGTATGTATGTTGTTCCTGAAACTTTTTGACCTAAACCCCTTTTGATTCGATTCAGCCTGGATACGAAAAATAAATGCATTTTGTTTGTTGATTCGTGTTATATGATGTTTGGGGATGGATTCTGGGCAGAAAGATTTTGTTTTAGATGCCTAAGAAGTGAGATTGAGATTCTCAGGGGAGAGTGTGGCCGGAGAAGATGACCAGAGGTCATTTCCGGCCACCTGAAAGTGATTAGTGCATTAATGAGGATTAGGGCTAGGTTTGAATTCTGAGCGTAGGATGGGTTGACTGACATTGACTCCCGCGTGAATGAACGCACCAGATTTCACATTAAAACCCTAATCATAATTATTTAATTTAATTAAGTCAGATTAGGTTAATTGGCCAAGTTTGAATCTCAGCCCTAGGATCACGCGCGAAGTCTTTCCCTCCTTCTCCAGTTTGAATGCAGGCCATTGGATGCGCTGACTTTTCTTTTAATTCATTTTTATTCTCATTTTATTTCATTTAATTTGTACATTTATTTTAAAATAGCAAAAATTATTCAAAAATTCTGAAAATTTTTATACACACTTTTATTAATTTTCAGAAACCAAAAATATTTTTATTTTTATTTTTTGCATTAAAAAATATTTTTAAATCATTTAAAAGTTTATTTTTAATTAATTAATGAGAATTAATTAATTAAAAATACTTTTAGGTATTTAAAAATCACCAAAAAATTCATGAAACCTTCATAATCATTTAGAAACATTGTCCAACCCTCAAACCAAATTTCTTTTTTGATCTTGATGTCTTTTGAGAATTTTTCATGGAATTAAAATCATTTCAAGGCATTATTTTGATCCAAACTTCAAAAAATCATTTCTGCCTAACCATTGAGAGTTGGACTTTGATTCTTTTTGCATTGTATTTTGTTTAGCATGTAGTTTGTGAGATTAAATTGGCATGATTTGATCTTTCATTTTCAATTTGTTTGGTATTTTTCTTGTTAAGGTACCCTAAAACCCTAGGAAGCTTAGGAAATTCATAACCCTAATTAGGTTAAGAGTTGGAACCCCTCCTTTGGGCAGTGAGTTTGTATAGGATTAGGGTTGCTTTGAATGCATTTTCAATTTTTTTATCTTGATGTTTGCTTCTGATTTTGGTTTTTGTTTGATGCATTGATCATAAGCCCTAATTTGGGCTTTCATTTGCATTCATCTTGCATTTGCTTGCATAACATGACTTGCCATGACATTTTATGCATCCATTTGATTCATTGGGCATCTTAAGACATATTAAAAGTATGTTTGATCATTGCATCATGTATTTTCCATGTTGTATGTCATTTGCATCTCATAACTTTTCATGTATGTTCATGGTTCTAAACTTGTCCCATTTGCATCCACATGTTTGTATGATCATTCTCATGTCTTGATTCATGTTTGCATCATCTCATAGCATCATTATCACCTCATATTTGCTTCTGGTTTTGATTTGCATCATGCCATTTCATTCCATTTTGCATTGCATTGCATTCATTTCACTAACTTTTCAGGTGGTAAGCAACTTTGAGAAGTGAATTTGCCTTCACTTCTCACAACTTCTTTTCATCTCTTTCATGCATCCTTGTTGCATTTTACTTTGTGTTTGAGATTGAGCTTGCTCATTCTTGTTCTTCTTACTTCCTTTCCTCAAGTGACTTGCCTTCTTAAATGAAGCAAGTTACTTTGCTTCTCTCTGATCCTTTTATCTGCTTCCTGGTGGTTCCATTGAAGACTTCTCTTGCAAACCTCACAAACCTTAGGAACAACCAAGCATGACAATGATTAGGGTTTTGATTAGTCTCCCCTCTTAGTTTTACCTTTGTGTCTCATTGAGTCTTCTCTTCTCACCTCATAATCAGGGACTAAACCCTAAAGGCTTTAAGGCTTTGTGATTAAGCTTATGCCTGCATCCTTCTATTAGGATGGAGTGTATAACTTTAATCCTAAGTGTCAAACCCTTAATGTGTTTAAATCCTTTAATCAATCCACATAATAATCATCAAGACTTCACACTTGTAACTTGGGCCTTGCATTAGGGTTCTAATTCTTCCTTAACTGGTTAAGAAGGACTAACCCTAGTGTTAATGGACAAGTCCCCCTCAAGTTGTCTTACAAACCATAAAAATCACTTCATCATCTCATCACTAACTAAAATCCACTTAATAAAGGCTTTGTTTTGTCATGAGTTTAATCCCTAATCATGGATTAAGTTGAGGAGCATTCCTCAGCTTAAACCTTCTCATCTATTATCCTTCTATTAGGATGGTGTAATGAGTCTGTTTAATCCCTGATTATGGCTTAATCTCATTACTCAACACTAAACAAAAACACCAAAAACATCTAAATAATCACAAGTAGGTTAATGATCTTAATCCTACATCAAATGGTGATTAAGTGTGAGAAGCTGACTTCACACTTAAGGTATTCTCATTACCCCTAATCAGAGGGAAGATGTGATGAGTTTACTAAATCCATTGGTTTAGGCTCAAGCTCATTAACTTATAACAAACCTTCAAAAGCAATAAAAGACTAAAAACTCAAAAACAAACAATAATCGTCTCCTCCAGGATTCTTTTCTCATCATCTTCATTCACAAACGAGAACTTGCTTCTTCCGTCTAATGCAAGACAGTTTGCACCTGAGCCAGACAGGTCATACACTTGAGCATTGACAAGTAAGCAGTTCACAAGTCAATTCACCTTTCAGTCTCTTTGGGTCGAACTACGGTGTTCTGACTTCCTCATTGCACGAGAGGATACGTAGGCATAACTTAACAGTTATCGAACAAAAGTCTCTGTATATTCCCCCTCTTTCCAGCCTCGTTCTTTAAGCCTCATTATCATGAGCATTTCACCTCTTTCTCTTTTGCACTGACACTTCATTTATACACTTCACATCACTTATACACTATACACTGACACCTGTACATCCTTTTCCAGCTCTTTTATACACAAATTGCACTGACACTACCCCTTTAAAGCACAAATCTTCTAAGCGTGGATCCCGTCGAGTACGGCGGATAATCTGGGTGCTAATACCTTCCCAGGTTGTAACCAACCCCCTTTCTCAGTCTCTCTGGTTCGCAACCGTCTTATCCATCTCTTTCTAGGCCTATGCAGCATTGCCTTTCCTCTGGGATAAAAATGCCTAGCTGGCGACTCTTTTCATTCCCTGTGGGTTCACTCCTGTGTGTTCTCACATCCCTCTTTCGCCGACCGTTCGCGTCTGTACCTTTATTTGGGCCATTCCCATTTATCGGGAGCGACAGCTTAGCGACTTCACTGGGGACCCTTATACTGTGACCAGGGCTTCTGGTTCTTTTTGTGGGTTCCTCCTAGCGCTTGATTGATTTGTGTTTACTGGGGTGTTATGTGCTATCTGTGTTTGTATATTTGTTTTGTTTATTGCTTTATGTACAGTGTTTTATTGCTTTCTTTATAGCTTTACATATATCATACTGTCATACTGTGCTGGCTGGATCTGTTTTGGTGGGTGGGTGTTCTATTGAGAGTTGAGGTCCTATACCTGGGACCTGAGTGACACCTAGGCTAGAGTGGTTCATGTTCTTTCCCATTCCATTTCGGTCTGGTGCGGGAATATGAAACACGGTTCAGATATGGGTTTCTTCTTGAGGACTCTGTGCTGCAGATTTCCTGTAGTGCTAGGGCTATCTGGGAAGCCTGCTAAGTCTGGATGACCTTTAGTATTGACCTTCAGAAACTGAGGTGAATTAGAGGAGGATCTTTTATGGTTATTGTAAACACTGTACCTCCGGGTTGGAAGTGTTTACACTTCCCATAACTGATCCAAGTCTGAGGATCCTTGTTTTAGAACACCACCTGTGAGGGGGTTGGGTTGTTTACAGGTTTGCAGGTACCCTTGACCTCAGCATACCCTGTTACTTTGTTTTGATTAAGAGTACTCCATGTTGGAACAGTTCTTGTGATTTTTAACCCTGGACATGTGACTCTTTATTTGAGTCCCCCACCTTGGTTACTGGATTTATGAACCTCCATCTGGATTTCTTGAACATACCTGGACTTATATCAGAGCACTTGATCAGATCTAGCTCAGTCACAAACCCTTGCATATCATTTGCATACATCATCATTGCATCATTTTAACATTTGCTTATTTGTTTTTCAGGGTATCCATACTTTATTTTTGGCTTGGTTTTGACCCCATCATCAGCATAGACCTATCTACTTCAGCTATCTGCTACCTGCTTCAGTCACCTGTACTACCAGCACCTGCCCGTCAGTGGCCCATCTTCAGTGTTATTCTCCATCATCAGCATCTGTCTCAGATCTTCTTCAACAGCATGGCACCTAAGAAGAGTAACATCTCCTATCATTTCTTTCAGCCTGAGCTAGCTGACATCAGGAAGATTCAGACCCTGATTACTCCAGACCATATACCACTATTCAGAGAACACCATGGAGGCATACTTGATGTGGTTATGGATTTGGACCCTTTATTAGAGGAGTATTCATCATTGGTTGGTGTACCTATCAGGGGTGGAGTCCCCTTCAACCCTGAGATGGCTTTTCCAAGTAATGAAGAAGTGGCAAAGGCATTGCATTTGGAACCAGTCATGATTGGGCAGAACATGACTACTAAGGCTGGAATCTCTGGTCTACATCTGGATTTCTTGATCTCTCAAGCTACCCTGAAGGCTTCTTTGGGAGAGTGGAAGGCAGTCTGTGCTTTATTGGCCCTGAGCATATATGGGATTATTTTATTTGCAGATGAGCCTAAGTTTGTTAGCAAGAATGCAATCCATCTTTTCATTCTAAGGAACCCAGTGCCCACTTTACTGGGAGATTTCTACTACTCTGTTCACCAAAGGAATGAAAAGCAGAGAGGAAGATTGGTGAGGTGCTGTGCTCCCCTTTTCCATACCTGGTTACTCAAGCATTTGCCCAAGACAGATGCATTCTTGAATCCTCACCAGCCAAGGAATTGGGCTAGAAGACTCACTGCTTTAACTTCAGCTGATGTCAGGTGGTGCACTCAAAGCACAAAAGGCAGGGATATCATTACCAGTTGCGGGCAGTTTCCCAATGTACCCCTGATAGGAGTGAAGGGTTGCATCAACTACAACCCTCTGCTATTCAAAAGACAACTGGGCTATGCATTGGTCCACACTCCTAAGGCACAAGACTTGGTTGAGACTCTTTACTGTGAGATTAAGCCTAATCTGGCTATTGTCAGGCAAGCATCCTGGGCTTGGGACAATGTCCAGACTAAAGGAGTAACCATTCTGGGAAAATGCAACAATGTGGCCTCAGCACAGTACTATGAGTGGTCCCATGCCAGGGCTCAATTTTCTGGGATGCCCTTCACCATGGAAGATATACCTGGATCATCCTCAGCACCACCTCCTGTCACTGTCAGCTTAGAGGAGTTTGAGAATTTGAAAGAGAGAAATGAGAAGTTGACTCAGGCTCTGCAGAAGACCCTCTGGGAGAGGAGTGATGGTCGGCTGGACATTGAGAGGTTAGAAAAGCTAAGGGTGGAGCATCTGGCCAGGATTGAAAAGTCAGAGGATTACATCAAGAAGTCTAGGGCTGGAGAGCAGATCTTGAAGAATGCCTGCAAGGAAGCTCAGTTCCAGAAGGCCAGGACTGATTTGTATCTGAAGGAGAGCCAAGCTAGGTGGGTCAGGATCACCGAAGCTCGTACTCTGGAAGATAAGAGGACTCAGGACAAAATTGAGCAGTTGGAGGCTAGTACAAAGGAGCAACAGGAAGCCCTGCTAGCAGACCAAAGAGAAATCTCAGAGTTGAAGATTAGAGCTGGAGTGAAGAGGTCAAAGGACCAGAGTCAACACAAGAAGCTAACTGCAGCTGTTACTACCAGGAATCTCCTTATCAGGAATCTCACAGAGCGTCCAGCTGATCCTGTGACTGAAGCACTTCTCAAGGAAGTTCAGAAGGATGAGTTTGGTCTTGGTGTCTGACTTTTGCTTGTTGTTGCTTTCATTTCATGTACTTTTATTTTCTTATGTTGTATTTTGACCCCTCAGAGGGCATGATTTGTAAGAAACGAACTATGTATCATTTGTTTTCTTGTAATATATGTATCAGTTTGTTCCATCTGATTTCTTCAAGCAACATCAACAAGCTTCCTCCTCAGGGGTCTGGAAAGGTCAAAACCAAGTGCCAAGCCGGATACCTTGGAAGCAAATAAGCATACTGCATTGCATGCTAACCTTTGTTTGTTTTGTATGTTTGTGTTGTTTTTGTTACTAACTCTGTTGTGATATCAGGAACTATTGCTCGACGTCGGGTGTTCCCACTCAACCGTCCACACAGATATCCAACCCGCAACAACCTTCCGGGTATACAGATGGACCAGGTACAACAGGATCTTACAGAGGTCAGGAACCAAATGGCCAATGAGAGATTGGAAATGAGGGCTCAGATGACACAATTTATGGAGGTGATGAATAATATGGCTCAAAGCCAAGAGAGATTAAGAGCAATGGTAGAGAGGCAGAATTAGGAAGACCCCCATCTAGGGACTGCTGGGATAAGCAACAATGAGAGGGTTCAGCCTCATATCAACCCCCCTGTATTTGGACCCCACCTTTATCCAGAGATCAACATCCCTGCTAATGTACAAGGGAATGCTACTACAGGCAGAGTACTGCAAGAAGACCCCCAGGAAGATCAGTTCACAGTGATGGGAGCTGGGGATGAGGCTTATGACAGAAGGCTGGATGAAATTGCTGAAAAATTAAGGTCCTTGGAGTCTCAAAACTCTTTGGGTTTTGATGTTATGGACATGGGCTTAATGGACGGGGTCAGGATTCCCCACAAATTTAAACCGCCGTGCTTTAAGAAGTACAACGGGACTTCCTGCCCACGGACCCACTTACAATCCTTTCTGGGGAGGTTGAAGGCGTATACCATGGACGAGAAGCTATGGATGTTTTATTTTGAGGATAGCTTAACAGGAGCTTCAAGGGAATGGTATTCACATCTGACTAGAGCCACCATCAGATGTTGGAAAGACCTGGCTGGCACCCAACAGGACCCTCCTGATGGGAATGTCACAGTCATCCAGGGAAAGCTTCGGGGAGTACGCCCAGAGATGGAGACAGCTGGCTGCTGCTGTCCAGCCACCTATGTCAGAGAGAGAGATGGCAGATATGTTTATGAACACCCTCCAAGGGACATACATTGATAGGCTAGCTGCCTTTTCTTCTACCAGCTTTGCAGATGTCGTTATAGTTGGGGAAAGAATCGAGAGCCTGTTAAAGATGGGCAAGATTTCTGACAACGGTGCCAGCTCATCCAGCAACACAAGGAAGCCTTTTGTGGGCCCAAGAAGAACTGGTGAGACCAATGCTATCCACGCCAGCAGAGGCAGACCCCAATATGTCCATAGGTCTGTGGCAGCAGTCACCATTCCCGCTCCAATTCATCCACAACCAGCTTATCAACCACAGCAACAAAACTACCAGCAACCAGCTCAATATTCACCTCAGAGAAATTATAACAACAACAACACCAACAACAACAGTCAGCAAAGACCGTTCCAACAGAGACCTTCTCAGGCCAATAAGGTGATCGATCCGATCCCTATTCCATATGCCACATTATTGCCACAACTCCTAAAACTCAACCTGGTTGAGCTAAGGACGTTGGCACCTCCAAATCCTGCCAGTCTGCCCAGAAATTATGACGCCAGCGCCATATGTGCCTTTCACTCAAATGCACCTGGCCATAGTACAGAGAATTGCAGAGCTTTGCACATGAAGGTACAGGACTTGGTAGATTCTAAGGCTCTAAACTTTGCACCACCACAAAATGTTAACAAGAACCCTATGCCAAACCACGGTGGCCCCAGAATCAATGCTATTGAAGAAGACAAGCCGTCTTATTTGATAACCAGTGTGGGTCAGATTCGGACACCCTTGGTAGAGATCAAAGCTCAACTCCTTGAATGTCAAATATTCCCGGGATGTGAGCTAGGGTGTGCTTATTGCAACATTTCAGTGAATTGTTGTGATAACTTGAGAGATGGCATAGATGGTCTCATCCAGAGTGGCCTGCTTCAAATCACAACATCAATACCTACCAATCCAGCAATCTCCTTAACAACAATTCCAGAATCGTCTACAACTACAACAACCATTGTTCCAAGCAACTCTTCAATCTCATCAACAAATGTTTCATCTGTTACTTCAACGGACCAGATATCGACAAACATCCCTTCTACAACTTCAGCACCCCTTCATTCAGAATCTCTTACAACAACAACACCCATCCATTCAACAGTGTCTCCTACAACATCAACAGCAAACAATGAAAGCGTCTCAACAGTTACAATTTATTATGATCCTGAAAATGATTCTTCCTACAACTCACAAAATGCCACTCCTATCGGAGCACCAGTCACAATATACTATGATCCACAGACTATCACGATCCCTTCTGCAATTGCTATCAGTCCAGTCACTATCACAGTGCCTGGGCCAGTACCTTATGAAAGCAGTAATGCCATCCCTTGGCATTACGGCTCCGATCTCTACTGCGAAGGAAAGAAAATCACTTTGGAATCATCAACTTCTTCACCGCAAATAGACAATGTGGGGGGAGGCGGAGGCTTCACTCGAAGCGGACGTCTCTTTGCCCCGCAAATTCCAAGACCCAGTGCCGAAGCAGAAGCTGCTGCCAAGGCAAAAGGGAAGAGCATGGTGCAAGAAGAGCAAGCTGCTAAGGAAGTTTTGAAAACCCCTTTCGATCAAGAGGTTGATGAATTCATGAGAATCATCAAGAAAAGTGATTACAAGATAGTGGACCAGCTTCACCAGACACCTTCCAAGATCTCCATTTTATCACTGCTAATGTGCTCCGAGGCTCACCAGAACGCACTACTAAAAGTCTTGCACGCAGCTTATGTGCCAGAAGAGGTCACAGTCAATCAGTTGGAAGCTGTGGTTGGGAATGTTAATGCTAGTAATGGACTAGGATTTACCAACACTGATTTGACTACGGAAGGCCGCAATCACAACAAGGCTTTGCACATTACCATGGAATGTAAGGGTGCAGTTCTTTCCCATGTACTGGTAGACACATGATCATCCCTCAATGTCTTACCTAAAAAAGCCCTTGTGAAGCTGGAGTATGAAGGATTGGCATTACGCCCCAGCAACCTGGTAGTAAGAGCCTTCGACGGTTCTAAGAGATCGGTTCAGGGGGAAATTGAGTTGCCTATAACGATTGGCCCACAAACTTTCAAAACGACCTTCTACGTGATGGACATTCAGCCTGCCTACAGCTGTTTATTGGGTAGACCATGGATTCATGCCGCTGGCGCAGTTACGTCTACCCTTCACCAGAAGTTAAAATTCGAGTGGGAGGGCAAGTCATTACTATTTGTGGAGAGGAAGATATTTTTGTTAGCCATCTGGCTACATACAAATACATTGAGATGGATGGGGAGATCCACGAAACTAAGAGTCAAGGGTTTGAGGCCTTGAACATAAATGAAACATCTGCTGTACCTGGAACCTCAATGACATCTTATCAACAAGCCCGGAAGGTTGTTGAGGAAGGAACTGCCCAAGGCTGGGGCAAGCTGTTGCCTGTGGAGAAGAAAGAGGATAGATTTGGGTTGGGTTACAAACCAACTCAACAAGATCAAGCAGAGGCTGCTAAGGAGCTGTAAACACCCCAAATTTGCCCTCACCCATTCACACCATGGCTTGTGATCATTTCATATGCATAAACAGAATCATATCATCTCATATCACAGTTTTGATTCACTGCATAGATTCTAAGTCATCTGCATCTAGGGTTAGTGATCTGAGCAATCCAAGAGCCTCTTGAGCCACTCCAAAGGCCATCAATCACTTAAAAGGGGTCTACATGTGTTCAAGTATCATATTATATCCTCTCAAAGTCAAAAATGCAAAAGAATCACAAGAACTGGGATTGGTGTGGATGCAGAGCCAAGTTTGACTACATAGATGACCTAAAATTAGGGTTTTGGTTTCAGAGGCCATAACTCCAAATTTTTTGGTCATTATTGTTTCTATTGGTCTCTATATGGTATAGGGAGTATGCATATCAATTTTCATGAAGAAATTCCATGGGGAAGTCATCTGATCAAGAGTTGACTTTTCAGACAAGTCAGTGCAAAATCAGGGCATCTGAGGCCCCCAATGACCCAACCAAGGGGTGATCTTCATCATTTTGAGTGTATATGATCTTTATTTGATCATGGAAGAAGGTTGAAGTTCACAAAAATCAAGAATTTGAAGTTTTTGCAAAGTTGACTTTTTAGGGCATAGTTGACTTTTCAAGAATATGTCATTTTAGGTCACTTTTCAAACCTTACTTTTTGATCCAAAAATGCTTCAAATGGAAAAACTTTGGTCATGAAAGTTGTAGAATACATTTTTCCCTTTTCAAAAAGTACAAGAACATGACCTAATTCATTTTGGATCAAAAGTTATGGTGTGACAAAGTTGGCAAAAATCATTGATTTTCAAGATGTGCACCAAATGAAAAACTTGCAAGAACTTTGTACCAAGGCAATTGTAACTTCAAATTCATGTCTAACCACTACCTAAACATTCCATGTGACCTAAAAGTCAGAATTGAACCAAAGTCTCTCATGTTCATGGTTTGTATGGCAAGACATTTTCATGAAGTTTCAAAAGTAACCAACTTGCAAAACTCATGATCACACCTCACCAACTTGCTGCATTGGTTGCTGAACCTTCCTAGCATCACATACACACCATGCTGCGCCAGCCCTAGCCATTGTACCAAGCTAGAACTCAAGCCATACCTCTCTTACAACAAAGTTGACATTTTGTAAAAGTGGACTTACCAATCAATAAAGGCCAGGTCACATCATCTGACCTATGGGATTATTTTATACTATCCATTTGCAAGCTAAACATAAGGAGAAGCCAAGCTGAGACATCACACAACATCACATACACAAAACTCACCCCATTTGCATTTCTCTTCGAATCTCTCTGCCCAGCTCACAAACATTCAAACCAACTTCACCAATCATCTCACCATGCTTCATAGAGCCTAAACCAAGCAAAACCTAAGCCTGAAACCAGCAAGAACACCATTCCTCCATTTTCACTCTCAGAAGCAAAACCATTCGAATCTCTCTCCACAGCTCACAAACACACAAACAAACTCCACAAACCTTCTCCACTCACCATCCTGATCACAAAGAACCACTCACATTGACCTGAAACAGCCTGAATCACCATCACCATTTTCAACTGAGCTTGAACAGAACTTGTTCAATCTCTAAAACCAGCCAACTTAAAGTCCTTCTAAGCATTCAAGCATCATCAGGGGATCAAGTGGAGTGGATTGCATCAAGAGGGGAGGTCAGAAAGTTGCAGGATTGAAAGCTTCGAAACTCAGGTAGCTCAAGAACATTTTTTCCAGAAATCGTTTTTTAAGTTCTTAAGTTGTTCTATGTGCTTCACTGATCATCCTGATGTCATTGGTTTTGAAAATGGTTGAGAGACGAGGGTTTAATTGCTTTCTGAAACTCTGTGACCTAAAAAATGTTTTGCCCGATTCATGAGTTTGAGGAAGAATAAATGATTTCTAGCTTGGGGTTTTGATTCAGGGGAGTGTGGGAATCATTTCTGTGTGTTTAGATTTCATTTTAGGTTGCGTTTTGTGGATTTTGGGGATTTTCAGGTGGGGTTCCCACCGGAGAAGATGACCGGAGATCTTCTCCAGCCACCTGAAAATCATTAGGGTTTAATCAGTGTAATTAATTCCATTTGAATTTCGTGCGTTGGATGGCTTGACTTTGTTGACTTCCCGAGTGCACGAATGGTCCAGATTCAGTCATTTGCCCTAATCTTGTTTAATTAAGATAATCATAATTAATTAAATCAGAACCAACCATGGCCCTTGGATTCGCGCGCCAGTCAACTATCCCAAACCCAGTTCAAATCTTCACCCTTGGATCTGAATACTTTCCATTTTATTTTTTTTTATTTCATTTCTTTTCATTTAATTTGTCCAATTTATTTAAAATAGTAAAAATTGTCTAAAAATTATGAAATTTTTTCTCAAGAGTTTCATTAATTTTTATGACACAAAAAATATTTTTATTTTCATTTTTGCATTAAAAAAGTATTTTTAAATATTTAAAAGATTATTTTTAATTGATTAATGAAAATTAATTTATTAAAAATACTTTTAGGTATTTAAAAATCACCAAAAAATTCATGAAATGTTATAAGACATTTAGAAACATTGTCCAACCTTCAAACCAAATTTATTTTTTGATCATGATGCATTTTAAGAATTTCTCATTGAATTAAAATCATTTTTGTGCATTATTTTGATCCAGAGTTCAAAAAATCATTTCTGCCTATCCATGAAGAGTTGGACATTGATTCTTTTTGCATTGCATTGTGTTTGGCATGAAGTTTGTGAGATTAAATGGCCATGATTTGATCCTTCATTTTCAATTTGTTTGATAATTTTCTTGTTTAGGAACCCTAAAACCCTAAAAAACTTGTGAAAATCATAACTTGAGTTTGGTTAAGAGTTGAGACCTCTCCTTTGGGCTTTGGTTTAGTATAGGATTAGGGGTCCTTTGAGTGCATTATCAATTTTTTATCTTAGGGTTTGCTTCTGATTTTGGTTTTTGTTTGATATGTCATTCATAAACCCTAATCTGGGCTTCCATATGCATCCATCTTGCATTTGCATTCATACCCTGACTTGCCATGATATTTGATGCATCCATATGATTCACTTAACATCATAAGACATTTTGTAAGCATGTTTGATCATTGCATCTTTCATTTTCCATGTTGTATGCCATATGCATCTCATAACTTTTCATGTATGTTCATGTGTCTTAACATGCTCCATTTGCATTCATAAGCTTGTATGATCATTTCCATGTGCTGCCTCATGTTTGTAGCATCTCATAGCATCATTAGCATCATGTATATGCTTCTGGTTTTGTTTCTCATCATGCCATCTCATCCCACTTTGCATTGCATTGCATTCCTTTTCTAACCTTTTCAGGTGGTAAGTGATTTTGAGAAGTGGATTTGCCTTCACTTCTCATACTTTCTTCTCATCTCTCTCTTGCATCCATGCTGCATTTTGATATGTGTTTGAGTTTGAGCTTGCTCATTCTTATCCTTCTTACTTTCTTTCCTCAAGTGACTTGACTTCTTGAATGAAGCAAGTTGCTTTGCTTCTCTTGATCCTTTCATTTGCTTCCTGGTGGTTCCATTGAAGATTGTTCTTGAAAACCCCACAAACCTTAGGAACAACCAAGCATGACAATGATTAGGGTTTTGATTAGTCTCCCCTCTTAGTTTTACCTTTGTGTCTCTTTTGAGTCTTCTCTTCTCATCTCATAATCAGGGACTAAACCCTAAAGGCTTTAAGGCTTTGTGATTAAGCTTATGCCTGCATCCTTCTCTTAGGATGGAGTGTATAACTTTAATCCTAAGTGTTAAACCCTTAATGTGTTTAAATCTCTTAATCAATTCACTTAATAAGTATCAAGACACTACACTTGTAACTTGGGCCTTGCATTAGGGTTCTAATTCTTCCTTAAATGGTTAAGAAGGACTAACCCTAGTGTTAATGGACAAGTCCCCCTCAAGTTGTCTTACAAACCCTAAAAATCACTTCATCATCATATCATTAACTAAAATCCACTCAATAAAGGCTTTGTTTTGTCATGAGTTTAATCCCTAATCATGGATTAAGTTGAGGAGTTTTCCTCAGCTTAAACATTCTCATCTATTATCCTTCTATTAGGATGGTGTAATGAGTCTGTTTAATCCCTGATTATGGCTTAACCTCATTACTCAACACTAAACAAAAACAACAAAAACATCTAATTAATCACAAGTAGGTTAATGATCTTAAACCTACATCAAAGGTGATTAAGTGTGAGAATCTGACTTCACACTTAAGGTACTCTCATTACCCCTAATCAGAGGGAAGATGTGATGAGTTTACTAAATCCATTGGTTTAGACTTAAGCTCATTAACTTATGACAAAGTTCAAAAGCAATAAAAGACTGAAAACTCAAAAACAAACAATAATCGTCTCCTTCGGGATTCTTTTCTCATCTCATTCACTCACAAACGAGAACTTGCTTCTTCCGTCTAATGCAAGACAGTTTGCACCTGAGCCAGACAGGTCATACACTTGAGCATAGACAAGTAAGCAGTTCACGAGTCAATTCATCTTTCAGTCTCTTTGGGTCGAACTACGGTGTTCTGACTTCCTCATTGCATGAGAGGATACGTAGGCATAACCTATCAGTTATCGAACAAAAGTCTCTGTATATTCCCCCTCCTTCCAGCCTCATTCTCTAAGCCTCATGGTCATGAGCATTCCATTCCTGTCCTTACACTGGCACATCATTATACACTTCACACTCTTTTACACTGACACCTGTGCATTCTTTTCCAGCTATTTTACACACAGATTGCACTGACACTACCCTTTTAAAACACAAATCTTTTAAGCGTGGATCCCGTCGAGTACGGTGGACAATCTGGGTGCTAATACCTTCCCAGGTTGTAACCAACCCCCTTTCTCAGTCTCTCTGGTTCGCAACCATCTTATCCTTATCTTTCTAGGTCTATGCAGCATTGCCTTTCCTCCGGGATAAAAATGCCTAGCTGGCGACTCTATTCATCTCCAGTGAGTTCACGGCTGTGTGTTCTCACTGTTCCCTTCGCCGACCGTTCGCGTCTGTACCTTTATCTGGGCCATTCCCCATTTATCGGGAGCGACAGCTTGGCGACTCTGCTGGGGAACCTTATACTGCAACCAGGGCTTCTGGTTCTTTTTGTGGGTTCCTCCTAGCGCTTGTTTGATTTGTGTTTACTGGGGTGTTATGTGCTATCTGTGCTTGTGCATTTATTTTATTTATTGCTTTATGTACAGTTTGTTTTATTGCTTTCTTTATTGCTTTACATATATCATATTGTCATACTGTGCTGCTGGCTGGATCTGTTGTTTGCTTTGGTGGGTGGGGTTCTATTGAGAGTTAAGGTCCTATACCTGGGACCTGAGTGGCACCTAGGCTAGAGTGAATCATATTCTTTCCCATTCCATCTCGGTCTGGTGCAGGAATATGAAACACGGTTCAGATATGGGTTTCTTCTTGAGAACTCTGTGTTGCAGATTTCCTGCAATGCTAGGGCTATCTGGGAAGCCTGCTAAGTCTGGATGACCTTTAGTTTTGACCTTCAGAAACTGAGGTGAATTAGAGGAGGAACTTTTATGGTTATTGTAAACAATGTACCTCCGGGTTAGAAGTGTTTACACTTCTCATAACTGATCCAAGTCTGAGGATCCTTGTTTTAGAACACCACCTGTGAGGGGGGTTGGGCTGTTTACAGGTTTGCAGGCACCTTGACCTCAGAATATCCTGTTACTTTGACTTGATTAAGAATACTTCATGTTGGAACAGTTCTTGTGATTCTAAAACCTTGGATATGTGGCTCTTTATTTGAGTCCCCCACCTTGGTTACTGGATTTATAGACCTCCATCTGGATTTCTTGGACATATTTGGACTTATATCGGAGCTTTTGATCAGATCCAGCTCAGTCACAGACCCTTGCATATCATTTGCATACTCATTGCATCATATTGACATTTGCTTATTTGTGTTTCAGGGTATCCATCTTCATTTGGTTTTGGTTTTGACCCCATCTTTAGTATTTGACCTATCTTCATCAGCATCTGTTTCAGCTATCAGTTATTTGCCTCAGTCACTTGCACCAGCCAATCAGTGGCCCATTCTTCAGTGTTATCATCAGCACCTGTCTCTACTCATCTTCAGCATCATGGTTCCTAAAAAGAGCAACATCACCTATCACTTCTTCCAGCCAGAGCTATCTGACATCAGGAGGATTCAGACCCTGATCACTCCAGATCACATACCATTGTTCAGGGAACACTACGGAGATATACTTGATATGGTTATGGATCTGGACCCTTCACAGAGAAGCCTGATCCACACTTGCATTCAGTTTTATGATCCCCCACTGAGATGCTTCACTTTTCAGGACTTTCAGCTAGGCCCTCTATTAGAAGAATACTCATCATTGGTTGGTATGCCTATCAGGAGTGGAATCCCTTTCAACCCTGAGATGGTCTTTCCTGGTAATGGAGAAGTAGTAAAGGCTTTGCATCTGGAACCTGTTCTGATTGAGCAGCATATGACTTCCAAAGCTGGAATCCCTGGTTTTCATCTGGACTTCTTGATCTCTCAAGCTACCCTGAAAGCTTCTTTAGGAGAGTGGAAAGCTGTCTGTGCTTTACTGGCCTTGAGTATATATGGAATTGTGTTGTTTGCAGATGAGCCTCGATTCATTAGCAAGAATGCAATCCATCTTTTCATCTTGAAGAACCCAGTGCCCACTTTGTTGGGGGACCTCTACTACTCAGTGCATCAGAGGAATGAAAAGCAGAGGGGAAGGTTAGTAAGGTGTTGTGCTCCATTATTCCATACTTGGCTTCTCAGGCATCTACCCAGGACAGATGCATTTTTGAACCCTCATCAGCAGAAAAACTGGGCTAAGAGACTCACTGCTCTAACTTCAGCCGATATCAGATGGTGCACCCAAAGCACCAAGGGCAGGGATATCATCACCAGCTGTGGGCATTTTCCCAATGTGCCCCTTATAGGAGTTAAGGGTAGTATTAATTACAACCCTCTGCTGTTTAGAAGACAACTGGGCTATGCACTGGTCCACACTCCTAAGGCACAGGACTTGGTTGAAACTCTTTATTGCGAGAACAAGATTAATCTGGCTATTGTTAGGCAGGCTGCTTGGGCCTGGGATAATGTTCAAACCAAGGGAGTAACCATTTTGGGGAAGTGCAGCAATGTGGCATCAGCACAATATTGTGAATGGTCCCGTGCCAGGGCTCAATTCTCTGGGATGCCCTTTACCATAGAAGATGTGCCTGAATCATCTTCAGCACCACCCCCTGCCACTATCAGTTTGGAGGAGTTTGAGAGCTTGAAGGAAAGAAATGAGAAGTTAACTCAGGCTTTGCAGAAGACCCTCCGGGAGAGGAGTGAGGGTAGGATGGAGATTGAAAGGTTGGAGAAGTTGAGAGTGGAGCATTTGGTTAAGATTGAGAAGTCCGGGGATTATATCAAAAAGTCTAAAGCTGGAGAACAAATTCTGAAGAATGCTTGCAAGGAAGCCCAGTTCCAGAGAGCAAGGACAGACTTGTATCTGAAGGAGAGTCAGGCTAGGTGGGTCAGGATCACCGAGGCTCGTACTCTGGAGGACAAGAAAGTTCAAGACAAGATGGAGCAACTGGAAGCTAGTGCAAAAGTGCAACAGGAAGCCCTGGCAGCAGCCCAGAGGGAGATATCAGAACTGAAGATCAAAGCTGGGGTGAAGAGGTCAAAAGGCCAAAGCCAGCACAAGAAGCTAACAGCAGCTGTTACGACCCGGAATCTCCTCATCAGGAATCTCACGGAGCGTCCGGCTGATCCTGTGACCGAAGCACTTCTCAAGGAAGTTCGTGAGGATGAGTTTGGTCTTGGTGTTTGACCATTTGTTTGTTGTTACTTTCATTCCATGTACTTTTCATATTTCCTTGTAATGTATTTTGACCCCTCCGAGGGCTTGTATTTGTAAAACAAACTTTGTACCATTTGCTTTTTGTAATATATGTATTAGTTTGTTCCATCCGAGTTTCACTTCGAAAGCAACATCAACAGCATCTTCAAGGGTCTGGAAGGGTCAAAACTGAATGCCAAACCGGATACCTTGAGAACAAATAAGCATAACTGCATTGCATGCTAACCCCTTTTGTTTGTTTTGTAGGTTTTTGTTTTATTGCTGCTAACTCTGTTGTGATGTTCAGGAACTATTGCTCGGCGCCGGGTATTTCCCCTCAATCGTCCGCACCGTTATCCGACCCGTAACAACCTTCCGGGCATTCAAATGGATCAGATGTAGCAGGACCTTACTGAGGTCAGAAATCAAATGGCGAACGAAAGATTGGAAATGAGAACGCAGATGACTCAGTTTATGGAAGTAATGAACAACATGGCTCAGAGCCAGGAAAGATTGAGGGCCATGGTGGAAAGGCAGAATCAAGAAGATCCACATATAGGGACTGCCGGCACCAGCAACAATGAAAGGGTCCAACCTCATGTTAACCCCCCTGTCTTTGGCCCCCATCTTCATCCAGAGGTCAATATTCCTGCAAATGTTCAAGGGACTGCCACTGCAGCCAGGGTACTTCAAGAAGACCCCCAAGAGGACCAGTTTACAGTAATGGGTGCTGGGGAAGAAGCTTATGATAGAAGGTTGGATGAGATAGCTGAGAAATTGAGGTCCTTAGAGTCTCAAAACTCTTTGGGTTTCGATGTCATGGACATGGGCTTGGTAGACGGGGTCAGGATTCCCCATAAGTTCAAGCCTCCTTGTTTTGAAAAATATAACGGGACCTCATGCCCCCGGACTCATTTACAATCATTTCTGGGAAGGCTGAAGGCCTATACTATGGATGAGAAACTCTGGATGTTCTATTTCGAGGACAGCTTGACAGGAGCCTCTAGAGAATGGTACTCTCACTTGACAAGGGCAACTATTAGATGCTGGAAGGACCTGGCAGAGGCCTTCATCAGACAATATCAGTACAACTTAGATATGGCACCCAACAGGACCCTCCTAATGGGAATGTCACAGTCGTCAAGGGAAAGTTTCCGAGAATATGCCCAGAGATGGAGGCAACTGGCTGCTGCTGTTCAGCCACCTATGTCTGAAAGGGAAATGGCAGACATGTTTATGAACACCCTTCAGGGAACATATATTGACAGGCTGGCTGCTTTCTCTTCCACTAGCTTTGCAGATGTTGTCATAGCTGGTGAGAGAATTGAGAGCTTGTTAAAAATGGGTAAGATATCTGACAATGGTGCAAGCTCGTCCAGCAATGCAAGGAAGCCTTTTGCAGGCCCAAGAAGAACTGGTGAGACCAATGCTATCCACACCAACAGGGGCAGATCCCAATATGTTCATAGATCTGTGGCAGCAGTCACCATTCCCGTTCCAGCTCATCCTCAACCAACTTGTCAACCACCGCAACAAAATTATCAGCAACAACCTCAGTACCAGCAACAAACTCAGTATCCTCCGAGAAACTACAACAACAACAACAACAACAATCAGCAAAGACCGTTCCAACAGAGACCTTCTCAGGCCAATAGGGTGATCGATCCGATCCCTATGCCATATGCTACTTTGCTGCCACAACTCCTGAAACTCAACCTAGTTGAGCTAAGGACGTTGGCACCTCCAGATCCCAACAGTCTACCCAGGAATTATGATTCCAACGCCAGATGTGCCTTCCATTCAAATGCACCTGGCCACAGTACAGAAAAGTGCAGAGCTTTGCACATGAAGGTACAAGACCTGGTAGACTCAAAAGCTCTGAATTTCACACCACCACCCAATGTCAATAAGAACCCGATGCCAAACCACGGTGGTCCCCGAATTAACGCTATTGAAGAAGACAAGCCGTCTTATTTGATAACCAGTGTGGGTCAGATCAGGACACCGTTGGTAGGAATCAAGGCCCAACTCCTCGAATGTCAAATGTTCCCGGGGTGTGAGTTGGGGTGTGCCTACTGCAATATTTCGGTCAATGGGTGCGATAACCTGAGGAATGGCATAGACGGTCTCATTCAGAGTGGCCAACTTCAGATCACCACATCATTTCCAACAAACCCAGCAATCTCATCAGCAACAGTTCCAGCAACTCCTACAACTGCAACGACCATTGTTCCCGACAATTCTTCGGCTTCATCAACAAGTACTTCATCTGTCATCTCAACTGATCAGGTATCAACAAATTTTTCTTCTACAACTCCAGCACCACTCCATTTTGAAACTCCTACAACAACAACATCCATCCTTCCACCAATGTCTCCTACAACACCAGCAACAAATCATGAAGATGTCTCAACTGTCACAATATTTTATGATCCTGAAAACAACTCTGCTTACAACTCAGAAAGTGTTGCTCCCATCAGAGCACCAGTTACAATCTATTATGATCCGCAGACTATCACAATTCCTTCCGCCGCTGCAGTCAGTCTAGTCACTATCACGGTGCCTGGACCAGTACCTTATGAAAGTAGTAATGCCATCCCCTGGCATTACGGCTCTGACCTGTACCGTGAAGGACAAAGAATCACTTTTGAATCATCAACCCCTGCACCACAAATTGACAATGTGGGAGGAGGCGGAGGCTTCACTCGAAGCGGACGTCTTTTCGCTCCACAAATTCAGAGACCCGCTGCTGAAGCAGAAGCTGCTGCTAAAGCAAAAGGAAAAAGCTTGGTGCAGGAAGAGCAGACTGTTAAAGAAGCCTTGAAAACACCCTTTGACCAAGAGGTTGATGAGTTCATGCGGATCATCAAGAAGAGTGATTATAAAATAGTGGATCAGCTTCATCAGACGCCTTCCAAGATCTCAATCCTATCATTGCTTATGTGCTCCGAGGCCCATCGGAATGCACTACTCAAAGTCTTGCACGCAGCTTACGTGCCTGAAGAGATCACTGTCAATCAGCTGGAAGCTGTAGTTGGAAATGTCAATGCTAGTCACGGACTAGGGTTCACCAATACTGATTTGACAACGGAAGGCCGCAGCCATAACAAAGCCTTGCACATAACCATGGAATGCAAAGGTGCTGTCCTTTCTCATGTGCTGGTAGACACGGGGTCATCCCTTAATGTCTTACCTAAGAAGGCCTTGGTGAAGCTAGAGTATGACGGATTGGCATTGAGACCCAGCAACCTGGTGGTGAGAGCCTTTGATGGTTCAAAGAGATCGGTTCTGGGAGAGATTGAGTTGCCCATAACGATTGGCCCGCAGACCTTCAAAGCGACCTTCTACGTGATGGATATACAGCCTGCCTACAGCTGTCTATTGGGTAGGCCATGGATTCACGCCGCTGGCGCCGTGACCTCTACCCTTCACCAGAAGTTAAAATATGAGTGGGAGGGTCAAATCGTTACAATCTGTGGAGAAGAGGATATTTTTGTCAGCCACCTGGCTACCTATAAGTATATTGAGATGGATGGGGAGATCCATGAAACGATGAGCCAAGGTTTCGAGGCCTTGAACGTGAATGAAACATCTGTTGTGCCTGGTACTTCAATATCATCATACCAACAAGCCCGGAAGGTTGTTGAGGGAGGAAACGCCCAAGGCTGGGGCAAACTGTTATCGGTGGAGAAGAAAGAGGACAGATTTGGGTTGGGTTACAAACCAACTCAACAAGATCAAGCAGAGGCTGCAAAAGAGCCCAGCTTTGTGAGTGGGGGGATGCTCACCCCTGATGCTGTCAACTGTTTGGAAGACGAGCTGGAAGAAGAACGCAACCTGGGAAGCTGGATTCGTCCAAAGATCCCGGGGAGCAGTGTCTCGAACTGGTCTTCCCAGGAAATTATAAGAGTTACTCATGCAGAGTAATTATTATTTCCTGTATTTTTATAGCATGCATCAAAGTCTTGCATCTTGCCCAAGATGACAAGACTCATTTTGTAATCGGGCCATCTGTACTTTTTGTGCAAACAAGATTAATCAATGAAACATCAGACATCTTTTTGCAAATGAGTCCTTTTCTTTTCCGCTCACTGTTTTTCTATTTTTCTTTTTGTACAAAAAATAAATGGCAGTGTTTTCAAAATGATAACTTTATTTCACTTTTCTAAAACAAGATTAAAATCAAATCACTAAAATGAACCAACTGAACCTTTGCAGAGAGTGCCTTCCAGACAGCACCGACAACAGCACGACTATGACTTCGTATGACTTTGACAATCCAATCAATCAAGCTGATGAAGGGGTTGATGAAGAATATGAGCTTCCTGAAGAGCTAGCCAGGTTGTTGAGACAAGAGGAAAAGGTTATTACTCCTCACCAGGAGGAGGTTGAAGTGATTAATCTTGGTACAGATGAAGACGTGAAAGAGGTTAAAGTCGGGGCCTGCTTACAAGACTCAGTGAAGAAACAACTGATTGGCCTGCTTCAAGAGTATGTGGACGTGTTTGCTTGGTCTTATCAAGATATGCCAGGGTTGGATACCGACATTGTCGTGCACAAGTTTCCTTTGAGAGAAGAATGCCCGCCGGTCAAACAGAAGCTGCGCCGTACTCGCCCGGACATGGCGATGAAAATCAAGGAAGAGGTACAAAAGCAATGGGACGCCGGGTTCCTTGCTGTGACTAGCTATCCACCGTGGGTTGCTAACATAGTACCTGTGCCTAAGAAGGACGGCAAAGTAAGGATGTGTGTCGACTACCGGGATCTGAACAGGGCCAGCCCGAAAGATGATTTCCCTTTACCTCACATTGATGTATTGGTGGATAATACGGCTCAGTTCTCGGTATTCTCCTTCATGGATGGATTTTCAGGATACAATCAGATTAAGATGTCACCTGAAGACATGGAGAAGACAACTTTCATCACACCCTGGGGCACGTTCTGCTACAAAGTAATGCCATTTGGGCTCAAGAATGCTGGTGCGACGTATCAACGGGCTATGGTGACATTATTCCACGATATGATTCATAAAGAGATAGAATGTTTTGTGGATGACATGATTGCCAAGTCCCTTACTGAAGAAGACCACCTGGTAAACCTGCTGAAGTTATTCAAGCGTCTGAGGAAGTACCAACTGAAGTTGAACCCCAACAAATGCACATTCGGGGTGAGATCCGGTAAGCTGCTGGGTTTTATTGTAAGCGAGAAAGGGATTGAAGTTGACCCTGATAAAGTCAAAGCCATCCAAGAGATGCCTGCACCAAAGACAGAAAAAGAAGTTCGAGGGTTCTTAGGTCGATTGAACTACATCTCAAGGTTCATATCCCACCTTACGGCAACCTGTGAACCCTTGTTCAAGTTGTTAAGAAAAGAACAGACGGTCAGATGGAACGAAGACTGCCAAAGGGCTTTTGACAAGATCAAGGAGTACTTACAAGAACCCCCAATCCTTATGCCTCCAGTGGAAGGAAGACCTCTGATCATGTACTTGACGGTATTAGAAGAGTCAATGGGGTGTGTGCTGGGCCAGCATGACGAGTCTGGTCGAAAAGAGTATGCAATATACTACCTAAGCAAAAAGTTTACCGACTGTGAACAACGTTATTCACTGCTCGAGAAAACTTGCTGCGCTTTAGCATGGGCTGCTCGCCGACTGAGACAGTATATGTTGACCCACACTACCTTATTGATCTCAAAAATGGACCCAGTCAAGTACATATTTGAGAAGCCAGCTCTTACTGGACGGGTTGCAAGATGGCAAATGATCCTCACAGAATATGACATCCAGTACACCTCTCAGAAAGCCATCAAGGGCAGTGTACTATCCGAATATCTTGCTGAGCAACCCATTGATGATTACCAGCCTATGAGGTTTGACTTCCCTGATGAAGACATCATGTTCATAAAAGCGAAAGATCATGAAGAGCCTGTTCACACTGAAGGGCCTGACCCAGAAGAAGAATGGACTATGATGTTTGATGGGGCTGTTAATATGAATGGTCGTGGTGTTGGTGCAGTGCTCATTACACCTAAAGGAGTTCACATGCCTTTCTCGGCAAAACTCACTTTCAACTGCACTAACAACGAAGCTGAATACGAAGCTTGCATTATGGGTCTTGAGGAAGCCATTGACCTCAGGATCAAGACACTGACTATATTCGGAGATTCAGCTTTGGTAATCAATCAAACCAACGGCAAATGGTACACCCACCAGGATCATCTGATACCTTACAGGGATTATACAAGGAGGTTACTGACTTTCTTTACAACAGTCAAGCTTGAGTATATCCCTCGGGACGAGAATCAGTTTGCAGATGCCCTGGTTATCATTTCGTCCATGATCAAAGTTCAGGCTGCCAACTTTGTACCTCAGATTTCAGTGTCCAGACTTGACAGACCAGCATATGTGTTCGCAGCAGATGTTGTTAAAGATGATAAGCCTTGGTTCCATGACATTAAATGCTTCTTGGAGGATCAAACATACCCACCTGGGGTATCTTCCAATGATAAGAAGACTTTGAGAAGGCTCGCTGGTAGTTTCTTCTTGAACACTGATGGTTCTCTATACAAGAGGAACTTTGATATGGTACTCCTCAGATGTGTTGATAAGACAGAAGCAGACTTGTTGATGCATGAAGTGCACGAAGGATCTTTTGGTACCCATGCTGGAGGGCATGCCATGGCTAAAAAGTTGCTAAGATCAGGCTATTACTGGATCACAATGGATGCCGACTGTTGTGCCTATGCCAGAAAATGCCATAAATGCCAGATTTATGCGGATAAGGTGCATGTGCCTCCCAATCCTTTGAACATCATGTCTTCACCATGGCCCTTTGCTATGTGGGGCATTGATATCATTGGCAAGATTGAGCCAACTGCTTCAAATGGCCACAGATTCATCCTGGTCGCCATCGACTATTTCACCAAGTGGGTTGAAGCAGCCTCATATGCAAATGTTACAAGACAAGTGGTAGCCAGATTTCTGAAGAGAGATATCATATGTCGGTATGGAGTGCCCGAGCGAATCATTACTGATAATGGTTCCAATTTAAACAACAAAATGATGGCAGAGCTGTGCCGGGACTTCAAGATTCAACATCACAATTCTTCTCCTTACAGGCCAAAGATGAATGGCGCTGTTGAGGCAGCAAATAAGAATATCAAGAAGATTGTGCAGAAGATGGTAGTCACTTACAAAGACTGGCATGAAATTCTACCATTTGCCTTGCATGGGTACCGCACGTCAATCAGAACATCCACAGGGGCAACACCGTATCAACTTGTATATGGTATGGAGGCAGTCCTACCTGTTGAAGTTGAATTACCCTATCTACGGGTACTAATGGATGTTAAACTGAGCGAAGCAGAATGGGTCCGATCCCGATACGAACAACTGAGTCTGATTGAAGAGAGGAGATTGGCTGCAATATGTCATGGGCAGTTATATCAGAAAAGAATGAAGAATGCCTTCGATCAGAAAGTCAGGCACCGAGAGTACCAAGTGGGAGATCTTGTGCTGAAGAGAATCCTCCCTCCTCATACAGACCACAGGGGCAAATGGACTCCAAATTATGAAGGACCATTCGTAGTAAAGAAAGTTTTCTCTGGTGGAGCACTGATGCTCAGCACCATGGATGGTGAAGATTTCCCGTCCCCTGTGAATTCAGATGCAGTTAAAAAATACTTCGCATAAAATGACCCGCTGGACATAAAAACAGAATGTAAGTCCAGGCAAAAATAGGGCATCCCGGCGAGTCAAAAACAGAATAAAAGACTCGGGCAAAAACAAGGGAAAATAAATAAAAATGTACACCCGCTGAGTTGAAAAGCCACATTGGACAACTCAGGCAAAAATGGGTATCCCGATGGATTGAAAACCTTAAAGGGCGATCCATGCAAAATAAGGGAATAAGCGAACAACTGCATTCTGAATTCGTCTGTATCGTTTACAACTTGGTAAGCTTCGAAAGGATCAAGCTTCTATCAGAATCTACCTTCTTCAGAAAGCAAGATGAGAAGAGCGTCAAAAGTCATACGGGTCATAGTGAAGAGGAAGCTCCTTAAAGCGTCATCAACACTGCCAACATTTTGTTTCTCAATTTGTAACAATCTCCTCATTTCAGGGGATTTGTTTCTTTGACTGTATCTCGCCAATTCAGGGCATATGAATTAATAAAATCATATTTTCAGTCATGTCTCGTTTTGTACATTTTATTTGCAAAAAATGTCTGATGTCTTAAAAGAAAAAAAACTGATTGCATAAGAATACAGATGCTTATCTTCAAATAAAAACATGCTTGCAGGAAATATGCTTACTCTCAGAAGTATCTAAACTCCTATGACGGAATCCAGTAAAGGATACCTCGGGATTATCTTGCGCGTTTCTCTATCTTTTTCAGGATTGCAGGTATCCAGAACGCAATTTGGGGCATGTAGGCCTCATCCCAGCAAGCTGGCAAATCAACACTCAATTTTAGCACCCGAAGTGCTCTCTCCCCAGCTGAGCTGCCTCTCATGACTTCCCCAGTTGAGTTTGCCCCTTATTGCTTATCCCCATCAGAGCTGCCAGGCATCGCAGGAGGCGCCCATATCCCCGGCTGAGTCAAGGATCCTCTTCAATAGAATCCCTATGGAGGTCTCTCAATGATCTCTCTTCCTCCCCGGCCGAGTTGCCATCTCGCCCTCAGCCGAGCACAAAAGTCAGAGAGCTATCTCCCCACAGAGTTCCAGCCTCTATCCAGAAGAGCCGCGCACGAAGGAATCACAACAGAGTGAAGAAAGCTTCTACAAACCCCAGCTGGGTCTCTCATTCATAAGAATAGGTCTATCAATGACCCATATCCCCAAGCAGATATCATCTCATCAGATCTACCAGTGATCTCATCCCTAGCTGGGATGTCCATTTCAGGAAGATCAGCCAAAGATCTTCGTAGCAGCGGGACCCGGACCCCTGGGTTTGGTATCTTTGCATAATCATAGCATTCACATCATATTCACCCACAAAGCGTAGCATTCCGTCTTCACGCTGAGCATTACGGCAAAAACCCAACACATAGCATAATCATAAGCCATGTTTTGAATCAGCACTTCTGAATAATGACAGCTCATCAATGTACAGAAAAATCCCCACCAGAGCCCCCAGCAAAAAACAGCTGCCTCACAAATCACAAACACCAGTATATGCTCATTTTGACACCCGTCCGTGCCATCTTTCCCCAGTAAAGTCGCCTGAACACTCTTTACAAACAAAACCACCCATATTACAGATACTTCCTGACACCCGTCCGTGTCGAATCACCAGCAGAAAGCCAAAGACATCATCTTTGCACTCACCTACTTGTATATACAATTCCTTGACACCAGTCCGTGTCATATCCCCAGCGCAGTCGCCTACACTTTATATATCAGATACTTGTTCATATTATACTTTTCTCTCTTGACACTCGTCCGTGTCACCTTCCCCAGCAGATAAACACTCATCACTCATGCTACACTCATACAGATACTCGTCCGTATCTTGTATATACCATTCATATCCCCACAGATTCGACTTTGGTCCTTGTTCTTTGTTAACCCGTTGGTACTCGTCCGTACCATCATCTCTGAACATGCGTCCAGCGTTTGTTTCTACATGATACTCGTCCGTATCATAGTCTTAAGGATGCTCGTCCGCATCTTTAATCCATACACTGTGTCAAACACTCTTGTCTTCTTGAATGTAGATACTCGTCTGTGTCTAACTGTTCCCCAGAAGAATCCTCTCAGATTCAACACTCGTCCGTGTTCTCTGTTAACCAGTTGATACTTGTCTGTATCATCATCTTTGAACACGTGTCAGTATTTGTTTCTACCCGATACTCGTCCGTATCGTGGTCTTAAGGATGCTCGTCCGCATCTTTAATCTATACACAAATACCAAACACTTATACCTTTTGTTTCCTGGATGTAAACACTCGTCCGTGTTTACTTTTCCCCAGTAGATTGCCAACAAAGCATTTTAATTTCTTTTATCTAACACTCGTCCTGTGTTATGATAAGACCTGAGAGCAGCCGTACCCTGCTAGGTGGTCGTCCTCCACCTCTTGATGGTCGTCCTCCATCATGCTCATCCGATGGCCGTCCCCATCGTTGATATTTTTAGCAGCCGTCCCCTGCTAGGTGGTCGTCCTCCACCCTTTTGATGATCGTCCTTCATCATTTTATCCAATGGCCGTCCCCATTGTTGATTTTGGTTATCTGGCATTCGTCCTATGTCATGATGAACCCTGAGAGCAGCCGTCCCCTGCTAGGTGGTCGTCCTCCACCTCTTGATGGTCGTCATCCATCATGCTCATCCGATGGCCGTCCCCATCGTTGATATTTTCGGCAGCCGTACCCTGCCAGGTGGTCGTCCTCCACCTTTGATGGCCGTCCCCATCGTTGATATTTTCGGCAGCCGTACCCTTCCAGGTGGTCGTCCTCCACCTTTGATGGCCGTCCCCATCGTTGATATTTTCGGCAGCCGTACCCTGCCAGGTGGTCGTCCTCCACCTTTGATGGCCGTCCCCATCATGATTCCTTTATTCCCCAACAGAGCAGTCGTCCCCTGCTAGGTGATCGTCCTTCACCTTTGATGGCCGTACCCCATCATCTGTTTATTTCATTTATTCTTTAACCCGATGTCCGTCCCCGTCGTGGTCCCTTTTCCTTTTCTTTTTAACCCGATGGTCGTCCCCATCGTCGGTTACCTTGCTTTATGAACCTGATGGCCGTCCCCGTCATGTTTCATCAATCCCCAGAGAATTTTACAGCTTTATCTTGGTGGCCGTCCCCATCATAATATCTTATTTTTCCCAGCTAGTCGGCCGTCCCCGTCTTGGCTTTACCTTTTATCCCCAGCATGTCGACCGTCCCCGTCATTGTTTTATTTCCCACACTTTTCCCAGCATGTCGGTCGTCCCCGTCATTGCTATTTACCCAGCAGTCGTCCTCTGCTCGACGGTCGTCCTCCGTCGCCCACACTTTACAATATACTTTATTTCCCTTTTACAATCTATATCCTTTTTCTTCTTCATTCTGTGAGTGCAAATTTTGGACCGTCTTTGGTATTCAACCACAAGTTATCTTGTTTGTCTGATAAGCCGTTGCTTACATCCTGCACAGCTAACTCATGTTTGAATAGGGGCAGCTGTAAACACCCCAAATTTGCCCTCACCCATTCACACCATGGCTTGTGATCATTTCATATGCATAAACACAATCATATCATCTCATATCACAGTTTTGATTCACTGCATAGATTCTAAGTCATCTGCATCTAGGGTTAGTGATCTGAGCAATCCAAGAGCCTCTTGAGCCACTCCAAAGGCCATCAATCACTTCAAAGGGGTCTACATGTGTTCAAGTATCATATTATATCCTCTCAAAGTCAAAAATGCAAAAGAATCACAAGAACTGGGATTGGTGTGGATGCAGAGCAAAGTTTGACTGCACATATGACCTAAAATTAGGGTTTTGGTTTCAGAGGCCATAACTCCAAATTTTTTGGTAATTCTTGTTTCTATTGGTCTCTATATGGTATAGGGAGTATGCATATCAATTTTCATGAAGAAATTCCATGGGGAAGTCATCTGATCAAGAGTTGACTTTTCAGACAAGTCAGTGCAAAATCAGAGCATCTGAGGCCCCCAATGACCCAACCAAGGGGTGATCTTCATCATTTTGAGTGTATATGATCTTTATTTGATCATGGAAGAAGGTTGAAGTTCACAAAAATCAAGAATTTGAAGTTTTTGCAAAGTTGACTTTTTAGGGCATAGTTGACTTTTCAAGAATATGTCATTTTAGGTCACTTTTCAAACCTTACTTTTTGATCCAAAAATGCTTCAAATGGAAAAACTTTGGTCATGAAAGTTGTAGAATACATTTTTCCCTTTTCAAAAAGTACAAGAACATGACCTAATTCATTTTGGATCAAAAGTTATGGTGTGACAAAGTTGGCAAAAATCATTGATTTTCAAGATGTGCACCAAATGAAAAACTTGCAAGAACTTTGTACCAAGGCAATTGTAACTTCAAATTCATGTCTAACCACTACCTAAACATTCCATGTGACCTAAAAGTCAGAATTGAACCAAAGTCTCTCATGTTCATGGTTTGTATGGCAAGACATTTTCATGAAGTTTCAAAAGTAACCAACTTGCAAAACTCATGATCACACCTCACCAACTTGCTGCATTGGTTGCTGAACCTTCCTAGCATCACATACACACCATGCTGCGCCAGCCCTAGCCATTGTACCAAGATAGAACTCAAGCCATACCTCTCTTACAACAAAGTTGACATTTTGCAAAAGTGGACTTACCAATCAATAAAGGCCAGGTCACATCATCTGACCTATGGGATTATTTTATACTATCCATTTGCAAGCTAAACATAAGGAGAAGCCAAGCTGAGACATCACACAACATCACATACACAAAACTCACCCCATTTGCATTTCTCTTCGAATCTCTCTGCCCAGCTCACAAACATTCAAACCAACTTCACCAATCATCTCACCATGCTTCATAGAGCCTAAACCAAGCAAAACCTAAGCCTGAAACCAGCAAGAACACCATTCCTCCATTTTCACTCTCAGAAGCAAAACCATTCGAATCTCTCTCCACAGCTCACAAACACACAAACAAACTCCACAAACCTTCTCCACTCACCATCCTGATCATAAAGAACCACTCACATTGACCTGAAACAGCCTGAATCACCATCACCATTTTCAACTGAGCTTGAACAGAACTTGTTCAATCTCTCAAACCAGCCAACTTAAACTCCTTCTAAGCATTCAAGCATCATCAGGGGATCAAGTGGAGTGGATTGCATCAAGAGGGGAGGTCAGAAAGTTGCAGGATTGAAAGCTTCGAAACTCAGGTAGCTCAAGAACATTTTTTCCAGAAATCGTTTTTTAAGTTCTTAAGTTGTTCTATGTGCTTCACTGATCATCCTGATGTCATTGGTTTTGAAAATGGTTGAGAGATGAGGGTTTAATTGCTTTCTGAAACTCTGTGACCTAAAAAATGTTTTGCCCGATTCATGAGTTTGAGGAAGAATAAATGATTTCTAGCTTGGGGTTTTGATTCAGGGGAGTGTGGGAATCATTTCTGTGTGTTTAGATTTCATTTAGGTTGCGTTTTGTGGATTTTGGGGATTTTCAGGTGGGGTTCCCACCGGAGAAGATGACCGGAGGTCTTCTCCGGCCACCTGAAAATCATTAGGGTTTAATCAGTGTAATTAATTCCATTTGAATTTCGTGCGTTGGATGGCTTGACTTTGTTGACTTCCCGCGTGCACGAATGGTCCAGATTCAGTCATTTGCCCTAATCTTGTTTAATTAAGATAATCATAATTAATTAAATCAGAACCAACCATGGACCTTGGATTCGCGCGCCAGTCAACTATCCCAAACCCAGTTCAAATCTCCACCCTTGGATCTGAATACTTTCCATTTTATTTTGTTTTTATTTCATTTCTTTTCATTTAATTTGTCCAATTTATTTAAAATAGTAAAAATTGTCTAAAAATTATGAAATTTTTTCTCAAGAGTTTCATTAATTTTTATGACACAAAAAATATTTTTATTTTCATTTTTGCATTAAAAAAGTATTTTTAAATATTTAAAAGATTATTTTTAATTGATTAATGAAAATTAATTTATTAAAAATACTTTTAGGTATTTAAAAATCACCAAAAAATTCATGAAATGTTCTAAGACATTTAGAAACATTGTCCAACCTTCAAACCAAATTTATTTTTTGATCATGATGCATTTTAAGAATTTCTCATTGAATTAAAATCATTTTTGTGCATTATTTTGATCCAAAGTTCAAAAAATCATTTCTGCCTATCCATGAAGAGTTGGACATTGATTCTTTTTGCATTGCATTGTGTTTGGCCTGAAGTTTGTGAGATTAAATGGCCATGATTTGATCCTTCATTTTCAATTTGTTTGATAATTTTCTTGTTTAGGAACCCTAAAACCCTAAAAAACTTGTGAAAATCATAACTTGAGTTTGGTTAAGAGTTGAGACCTCTCCTTTGGGCTTTGGTTTAGTATAGGATTAGGGGTCCTTTGAGTGCATTATCAATTTTTATCTTAGGGTTTGCTTCTGATTTTGGTTTTTGTTTGATATGTCATTCATAAACCCTAATCTGGGCTTCCATATGCATCCATCTTGCATTTGCATTCATACCCTGACTTGCCATGATATTTGATGCATCCATATGATTCACTTAACATCATAAGACATTTTGTAAGCATGTTTGATCATTGCATCTTTCATTTGCCATGTTGTATGACATATGCATCTCATAACTTTTCATGTATGTTCATGTGTCTTAACATGCTCCATTTGCATTCATAAGCTTGTATGATCATTTCCATGTGCTGCCTCATGTTTGTAGCATCTCATAGCATCATTAGCATCATGTATATGCTTCTGGTTTTGTTTCTCATCATGCCATCTCATCCCACTTTGCATTGCATTGCATTCCTTTTCTAACCTTTTCAGGTGGTAAGTGATTTTGAGAAGTGGATTTGCCTTCACTTCTCATACTTTCTTCTCATCTCTCTCTTGCATCCATGCTGCATTTTGATATGTGTTTGAGTTTGAGCTTGCTCATTCTTCTCCTTCTTACTTTCTTTCCTCAAGTGACTTGACTTCTTGAATGAAGCAAGTTGCTTTGCTTCTCTTGATCCTTTCATCTGCTTCCTGGTGGTTCCATTGAAGATTGTTCTTGAAAACCCCACAAACCTTAGGAACAACCAAGCATGACAATGATTAGGGTTTTGATTAGTCTCCCCTCTTATTTTTACCTTTGTGTCTCTTTTGAGTCTTCTCTTCTCATCTCATAATCAGGGACTAAACCCTAAAGGCTTTAAGGCTTTGTGATTAAGCTTATGCCTGCATCCTTCTCTTAGGATGGAGTGTATAACTTTAATCCTAAGTGTTAAACCCTTAATGTGTTTAAATCTCTTAATCAATTCACTTAATAAGTATCAAGACACTACACTTGTAACTTGGGCCTTGCATTAGGGTTCTAATTCTTCCTTAAATGGTTAAGAAGGACTAACCCTAGTGTTAATGGACAAGTCCCCCTCAAGTTGTCTTACAAACCCTAAAAATCACTTCATCATCATATCATTAACTAAAATCCACTCAATAAAGGCTTTGTTTTGTCATGAGTTTAATCCCTAATCATGGATTAAGTTGAGGAGTTTTCCTCAGCTTAAACATTCTCATCTATTATCCTTCTATTAGGATGGTGTAATGAGTCTGTTTAATCCCTGATTATGGCTTAACCTCATTACTCAACACTAAACAAAAACAACAAAAACATCTAATTAATCACAAGTAGGTTAATGATCTTAAACCTACATCAAAGGTGATTAAGTGTGAGAATCTGACTTCACACTTAAGGTACTCTCATTACCCCTAATCAGAGGGAAGATGTGATGAGTTTACTAAATCCATTGGTTTAGACTTAAGCTCATTAACTTATGACAAAGTTCAAAAGCAATAAAAGACTGAAAACTCAAAAACAAACAATAATCGTCTCCTTCGGGATTCTTTTCTCATCTCATTCACTCACAAACGAGAACTTGCTTCTTCCGTCTAATGCAAGACAGTTTGCACCTGAGCCAGACAGGTCATACACTTGAGCATAGACAAGTAAGCAGTTCACGAGTCAATTCATCTTTCAGTCTCTTTGGGTCGAACTACGGTGTTCTGACTTCCTCATTGCACGAGAGGATACGTAGGCATAACCTATCAGTTATCGAACAAAAGTCTCTGTATATTCCCCCTCCTTCCAGCCTCATTCTCTTAGCCTCATGGTCATGAGCATTCCATTCTTGTCCTTACACTGACACATCATTATACACTTCACACTCTTTTACACTGACACCTGTGCATTCTTTTCCAGCTATTTTACACACAGATTGCACTGACACTACCCCTTTAAAACACAAATCTTTTAAGCGTGGATCCCGTCGAGTACGGCGGACAATCTGGGTGCTAATACCTTCCCAGGTTGTAACCAACCCCCTTTCTCAGTCTCTCTGGTTCGCAACCGTCTTATCCTTATCTTTCTAGGTCTATGCAGCATTGCCTTTCCTCCGGGATAAAAATGCCTAGCTGGCGACTCTATTCATCTCCAGTGAGTTCACGGCTGTGTGTTCTCACTGTTCCCTTTGCCGACCGTTCGCGTCTGTACCTTTATCTGGGCCATTCCCCATTTATCGGGAGCGACAGGAGCCCAACTTTGTTAGTGGGGGGATGCTCACCCCCGATGCTGTCAACAATTTGGAAGACGAGGATGAAAGCGACCGCAACCTGGAGAGTTGGATCCGTCCAAAGATCCCGGGGAACAGTATCTCAAACTGGTCTTCCCAGGAAATTATAAGAGTTACTCCTGCAGAGTAATTATTATTTCCTGTATATTTTAAGCATGCGTCAAGTCTTGCATCTTGCCCAAGATGACAAGACTCATTTTGTAATCGGGCCATCTGTAATTTTTGTGCAACAAGATTAATCAATGAAATATCAGACATCTTTTGCAAATGAGTCTTTTTCTTTTCCGCTCACTGTTTTTCCATTTTTCTTTTTGTACAAAAGTAAATGGCAATGTTTTCAAAATGTTAACTTCATTTCACTTTTCTAAACAAGATTAAAATCAATCACTAAAATAAACAAACTGAACCCTTGCAGAGAGTGCCTTCCAGACTGCACCGACAACAACACGGCTATGACTTCGTATGACTTTGACAATCCAATCAATCAAGCTGATGAAGGGGTTGCAGAAGAATATGAGCTTCTTGAAGAGCTAGCCAGATTGTTGAGACAAGAGGAAAGGGTTATCACTCCTCATCAGGAGGAGGTAGAGACGATCAATCTTGGTACAAATGAAGACGTGAAAGAAGTTAAAATCGGGGCCTGCCTACAAGACTCAGTGAAGAGACAACTGATTGACCTGCTTCGAGAATATGTGGATGTGTTTGCTTGGTCTTATCAAGATATGCCAGGGTTGGACACCGACATTGTTGTGCACAAGCTGCCTTTAAGAGAAGATTGCCCGCCAGTTAAACAGAAACTGCGCCGTACTCGCCCAGACATGGCAATGAAAATCAAAGAAGAGGTACAAAAGCAATGGGACGCCGAGTTCCTTGCTGTAACTAGCTATCCGCCGTGGGTAGCTAACATAGTACCTGTGCCTAAGAAGGACGGTAAACTAAGAATGTGTGTTGACTACCGGGATCTGAACAGAGCTAGCCCAAAAGATGATTTCCCATTACCTCACATTGACGTATTGGTGGATAACACGGCTCAGTTCTCGGTATTCTCCTTCATGGACGGATTTTCAGGATACAATCAGATCAAGATGTCACCTGAAGACATGGAGAAGACAACCTTCATCACACCCTGGGGCACGTTCTGTTACAAGGTGATGCCATTCGGACTGAAGAATGTTGGTGCAACATATCAACGGGCTATGGTGACATTATTCCACGATATGATCCATAAAGAAATCGAGTGTTATGTGGATGACATGATTGCCAAGTCCCTCACTGAAGAAGACCACCTGGTAAATCTGCTGAAGCTATTCAAGCGTTTGAGGAAGTACCAACTGAAGTTAAATCCCAACAAGTGCACATTCGGGGTGCGATCGGGTAAGCTGATGGGTTTTATTGTGAGCGAGAAAGGGATTGAAGTTGACCCGGATAAAGTCAAGGCCATTCAAGAAATGCCTGCACCGAAGTCTGAAAAAGAAGTCCGAGGGTTTCTAGGTAGATTGAACTACATCTCAAGGTTCATATCTCACCTTACAGCAACCTGTGAGCCTTTGTTCAAATTGTTGAGGAAAGAACAGACGGTCAGGTGGAACGAAGACTGCCAGAGGGCTTTTGACAAAATCAAGGAATACTTGCAAGAACCTCCAATCCTTATGCCTCCAGTTGAAGGAAGACCTCTGATAATGTACTTGACAGTATTAGAAGAGTCAATGGGGTGTGTGCTGGGCTAGCATGACGAGTCTGGTCGAAAAGAGTATGCAATATACTACCTAAGAAAAAAGTTTACCGACTGTGAACAACGTTATTCACTGCTCTAGAAAACTTGTTGTGCTTTAGCGTGGGCTGCTCGCCGACTGAGACAGTATATGTTGACCCACACCACCTTGTTGATCTCAAAGATGGATCCAGTCAAGTACATATTTGAGAAGCCAGCACTTACCGGACGGGTTGCAAGATGGCAAATGATTCTCACAGAATATGACATCCAATACACATCTCAGAAAGCCATCAAAGGCAGTGTATTGTCTGAATATCTTGCTGAGCAACCCATTGATGATTACCAGCCTATGAGATTTGACTTCCCTGATGAAGACATCATGTTCATAAAAGCAAAAGATCATGAAGAGCCTATTCACACTGAAGGGCATGACCCGGAAGAAGAATGGACTATGATGTTTGACGGGGCTGTTAACATGAATGGTCGAGGTGTTGGTGCAGTACTCATTACGCCTAAGGGAGTTCACATGCCTTTCTCGGCAAAACTCACTTTCAACTGCACTAACAACGAAGCTGAATACGAAGCTTGTATTATGGGCCTTGAGGAAGCCATTGACCTCAGGATCAAGACATTGACTGTATTCGGAGATTCAGCTTTGGTAATCAATCAAACCAACGGCAAATGGTACACCCACCAGGATCATCTGATACCTTACAGGGATTATACAAGGAGGTTATTGACTTTCTTTACAACGGTCAAGCTTGAGTATATCCCTCGGGACGAGAATCAGTTTGCAGATGCTCTGGCTACCATTTCATCAATGATCAAAGTTCAAGCTGCCAACTTCGTACCTCAAATTTCAGTATCCAGGCTTGACAGACCAGCATATGTGTTCGCGGCAGATGTTGTCAAGGATGATAAGCCTTGGTTCCATGACATTAAGTGTTTCTTGGAGGATCAGACATACCCACCTGGGGCATCTTCCAATGATAAGAAGACTTTGAGAAGGCTTGCTGGTAGTTTCTTTCTGAACACTGATGGTTCCCTATACAAGAGGAATTTTGATATGGTGCTCCTCAGATGCGTTGATAGAACAGAAGCGGACTTGTTGATGCATGAAGTGCACGAAGGATCCTTTGGTACCCATGCTGGGGGACATGCGATGGCTAAGAAATTGCTACGATCTGGTTATTATTGGATCACAATGGATGCCGACTGTTGTACCTATGCCAGAAAATGCCATAAATGCCAGATTTATGCGGATAAAGTGCATGTGCCTCCCAATCCTTTGAATGTGATGTCTTCACCTTGGCCCTTTGCTATGTGGGGTATTGACATGATCGGCAAGATTGAGCCAACTGCTTCGAATGGCCACAGATTCATCCTGGTTGCCATTGACTATTTCACCAAGTGGGTCGAAGCGGCTTCCTATGCAAATGTTACCAGGCAAGTGGTAGCCAGATTTCTGAAGAGAGATATCATCTGTCGATACGGAGTTCCCGAGCAAATCATTACTGATAATGGTTCCAACTTGAACAATAAAATGATGGCAGAGCTATGTCGTGACTTCAAAATTCAACACCACAATTCTTCTCCTTACAGGCCAAAGATGAACGGCGCTGTTGAGGCAGCCAATAAGAATATCAAGAAGATTGTGCAGAAGATGGTAGTCACCTACAAAGACTGGCATGAGATGCTACCATTTGCCTTGCATGGGTACCGCACGTCAATCAAAACATCCAATGGAGCAACACCGTATCAACTTGTGTATGGTATGGAAGCAGTCCTACCTGTTGAGGTTGAATTACCCTCCCTACGGGTGTTGATGGATGTTAAGCTGAACGAAGCAGAGTGGGTCCGATCCCGATACGAGCAACTGAGTCTGATTGAAGAGAAGAGATTGGCTGCAATCTGTCATGGGCAGCTGTATCAGAAAAGAATGAAGAGAGCCTTCAATCAGAAAGTCAGGCACCGAGAGTACCAAGTAGGGGATCTTGTGCTGAAAAGAATCCTCCCTCCTCATACAGACCACAGGGGCAAGTGGACTCCGAACTATGAAGGACCATTCTTGGTAAAGAAAGTTTTCTCTGGTGGAGCACTGATGCTCAGCACCATGGATGGTGAAGACTTCCCGTCCCCTGTGAATTCAGATGCAGTTAAAAAATACTTCGCATAAAATGACCCGCTGGACATAAAAACAGAATGTAAGTCCAGGCAAAAATAAGGCATCCCGGCGAGTCAAAAACAGAATAAAAGACTCGGGCAAAAATAAGGGAAAATAAACAAAAAAATGTACACCCGCTGAGTTGAAAAGCCGCATCGGACAACTCAGGCAAAAATGGGTATCCCGATGGATTGAAAACCCGAAAGGGCAATCCAGGCAAAATAAGGGAATAAGTGAACAACTGCATTTTGAATTCGTCTGTATCGTTTACAACTTGGTAAGCTTCAAAAGGATCAAGCTTCATTCAGAATCAGCCTTCTTCAGAAAGCAAGATGAGAAGAACGTCGAATGTCATACGAGTCATAGCAAAAGGGAAGCTCATTGAAGCGTCGACAACATTGCCAGTATTTTGTTTCTCAATTTGTAACAATCTCCTCATTTCAGGGGATATGTTTCTTTGACTGTATCTCGCCGATTCAGGGCACATGAATTAATAAAATCAGATTTTCAGTCATGTTTCGTCTTGTACATTTTATTTGCAAAAATGTCTGATGTCTTAAGAAAAACTGATTCCATAAATACAGATGCTTATCTTCAAAAAACATAAAAGTCACATGCTTGTAGGAAATATACTTACTCTCAGAAGTGTCTAAACTCCTATGACGGAATCCAGTAAAGGATACCTCGGGATTACTTGTGCGTTTCCCTATCTTTGCAGGATTGCAGGTATCCAGAATGCAACTTGGGGCATGAAAGCTTCACTCCAGCAAGCTGACAAATCAACACTCAGCCTTAGCACCCAAAGTGTCTTCTCCCCAGCTGAGTTTCCACTTGCTATTTCTCCCCAGCCGAGGTGCCAACCTTGCTTCCTCCTCAGTTGAGTACAAAAGTCAGGGAACCATCTCCCCACAGAGCTTCAGCCTCTATCCAGAAGAGCAACGCACGAAGGGATCACAACAGAGTGACGAAAGCTTCTACAAACCCCAGCTGGATCCCTCATTATCAGGAAAAGGTCTATCAGCGACCCATCCCCCCAAGCAGATATCATCTCATCAGATCTACCGGTGATCTCATCCCCAGCTGGGATGTCCATTTCAAGCAGATCGACCGGAGATCTTCGCGGTATCGGGATCCAAATCCCGGTCTGGTATCTTTGCATAATCATGGCATTCGCATCATATTCACCCATAAAGCGTAGCATTCCGTCTAATACGGAGCATTACGGCAAAAGTCAAACATATTGCATAATTATAAGCCATGTTTTGAATCAAACACTTGTGAACAAAAACAATCCATCAATATACAGAATGCCCCTCAGATTCCCCGGCAAACACAGTTGCCTCACCGTCCCAAACACCAGTGTATACTCCTCGTGGCACCCGTCCGTGTCATATCCCCAGCAGAAAGCCAAAGACATCCTCTTTGCACTCACATATACTTATATTTTCCTTGACATCCGTCCGTGTCATTTTCCCCAGTGCAGTAACATAAACACTTTGTACATCAGATACTTTGTTTATACTATGCTCTTCTCTTTGACACCCGTCCGTGTCACTCTCCCCAATAGTTAAATACTCATCTATACACCAATCACTCATACAGATACTCGTCCGTATCTTGTATACACCCTTTATATATCCCCACAGATTCAACACTAGTCCTTGTTCTTTGTTAACCCGTTGGTACTCGTTCGTACCATCATCTCAGAACATGCGTCAAACGTTTGTTTCTACCTGATACTCGTCCGTATCATAGTCATAAGGATGCTCGTCCGCATCTTTAATCCATAAACTGTGTCAAACACTCTTGTTTTCTCGAATATAGATACTCGTCTGTGTCTACTATTCCCCAGAAGAGGCCTTTCAGATTCAACAATCGTCCGTGTTCCCTGTTAACCAGTTGATACTCGTCCGTATCATCATCTCTGAACACGTGTCAGTATTTGTTTCTACCCGATACTCTTCCGTATCGTAGTCTTAGGGATGCTCGTCCGCATTTTTAATCTATACACAAACGTCTAAACATTTATACCTTTTGTTTCTTGGATATAAACACTCGTCCGTGTTTACTATTCCCCAGTAGATCGCCAACAAAGCAATTTTCTCTTCTGACACTCGTCCTGTGTCATGATAAACCTTGAGAGCAGCCGTCCCCTGCTAGGTGGTCGTCCTCCACCTCTTGATGATCTTCCTTCATCATGCTCATCCGATGGCCGTCCCCATCGTTGATTTTCTATCCGACATTCGTCCTATGTCGTGATATTTAGCAGCCGTCCCCTGCTAGGTGGTCGTCCTCCACCTTTTGATGATCGTCCTTCATCATTTTATCCAATGGCCGTCCCCATTGTTGATTTTGGTTATCTGGCATTCGTCCTATGTCATGATAAACCTTGAGAGCAGCCGTCCCCTGCTAGGTGGTCGTCCTCCACCTCTTGATGGTCGTCCTCCATCATGCTCATCCGATGGCCGTCCCCATCGTTGACCTTTTATTCGGCATTCGTCCTATGTCGCGGTATTTTCGGCAGCCGTACCCTGCCAGGTGGTCGTCCTCCACCTTAGATGACCGTCCCTCATCTTACCCCCAACAGAGCAGCCGTCCCCTGCTAGGTGATCGTCCTTCACCTTTGATGACCGTACCTCATCATCTGTTTATTTCATTTATTCTTTAACCCGATGGCCGTCCCCGTCGTGGTCCCTTTTCCTTTTCCTGATGATCGTCCTTCATCAGTTTAGCCCGATGGCCGTCCCCATCGTTGGTTACTTTACTTTGTGAACTTTATGGCCATCCCCATCATTTCTCATTAATCCCCAGAGAATCTTACAGCTTTACTTGATGGCCGTCCCCATCATAATCCCCTTTATCCCCAGCATGTCGGCCGTCCCCGTCATTGCTTTATTTTCCGCACTTTTTCCTGCATGTCGGCCGTCCCCGTCATTGCTCTTTACCCAGCAGTCGTCCTCTGCTCGACGGTCGTCCTCCGTTGCCCACACTTTACAATATACTGTGAGTGCAAATTTTGGACTGTCTTTCGGATTCAACCACAAGTTATCTTGTTTGCCTGTTAAGCCGTTGCTTACATCCTACACAACTAACTCATGTTTGAATAGGGGCAGCTGTAAACACCATAAATTTGCCCTCACCCATTCACAACATGGCTTGTGATCATTTCATCTGCATAAACACAATCATAGCATCTCATGTCACATTTTTGATTCACTGCATTGGTTCTAAGTCATCTGCATCTAGGGTTTGTGATCTGAGCAATCCAAGAGCTTCTTGAGCCACTCCAAAGGCCATCAATCACTTCAAAGGGGTCTATGTGTGTTCAAATATCATATTATATCCTCTCAAAGTCAATAATGTCAAAGAATCACAAGAACTGAGAATGGAATGGAAGCAGAGCCAGGCTTGACTGCACAGATGACCTAGAATTAGGGTTTTGGTTTCAAAGGCCATAACTCCAATTTTTTTGGTCATTATTGTTTCTATTGGTCTCTATATGGTATAGGGAGTATGCATATCAATTTTCATGAAGAAATTCCATGGGGAAGTCATCTGATCAAGAGTTGACTTTTCAAGCAAGTCAGTGCAAAATCAGGGCATCTGAGGCCCCCAATGACCCAACCAAAGGGCATTCTTCATCATTTTGATTGTATATGATCTTTATTTGATCATGGAAGATGTTTGAAGCTTACAAAATTCAAGAATTTCAAGTTTTTGCAAAGTTGACTTTTTGGGCAAGTTTGACTTTTAATGAAATTGCCATTTTAGGCAACTTTTTCAACCTTTACTTTTTGATTCAAAAAAGCTTCAAATGGAAAAACTTTGGTCATGAAAGTTGTAGAATAGATCTTTCCCTTTTCAAAAAGTACAAGAACATGACCTAATTCATTTTGGATCAAAAGTTATGACTTGTCAAAGTTGGCAAAAATCACTAAATTTCAAAGTTTCTACCAAAGAGGTATTTTGCAAAATGACTTGATCAAGTGTTCTAAAGCTATCAAATGCACTTCTAATCCACACAACATGATCATGTGACATCTAAAGTTCAGAATGGACCAAAGAATTACACATTTTTATGGTTTATGGAACAAGATTTTTCATAAGAGGCAAAAGTGAACCAAGTTGCAAAACTCATCATAGCTTCTCATCCACTTGCTTGTTAGCTTGCTGATCAACCCTAGGCCCTTCCTCACATCATGCTGCACAACACACCCTCTTTGTACTTGGCTAGAAAGTAGCCCATGCCTTCTTACACCAACTTTGACATTTTGGCAAAAACACCCATACCAATCAATAAAGCACATGTCACTTCTTCTGACCAATGGCATTTGTTTATACAAAGAAAATGCAAGCCAAACACAACAAGAGGCAAGCCTGAAACACTTCACAAGACAGCATTCTCATTTTCACCCTCTTGAGCAAAAGCATTCGAAACTCACCACACAGGCCACAAACACACAAACAAACTTCATAAACCAACTCAATACATCTTCCTGGTCACAAAGCACCCTTCAAAACAGCCTGAAACTCAAAGAATCAAAAACACGATTTCCTCACTTCACTGAACAGAACTTGTTCAATCTCTCAAACCAGACCTTTTAAACTCCAACCAAGCATTGCAAGCTTCTCAGGAGGTCCATTAGAGGCATTTTGGGTCAAAGGGCCAGCCAGAAAGTGTCAGAATTCAAAGCTCCATTTCAGGTGAGCTCAAGAACATTTTTTCCAGAAACATGTTTTTAAGTTCTTAAATGATTCTCTATGTTCCACTGATCATGCTGATATGTTTTGTTTCGAAAATGATTGAGTATTGAGTATGTATGTTGTTCCTGAAACTTTTTGACCTAAACCCCTTTTGATTCGATTCAGCCTGGATACGAAAAATAAATGCATTTTGTTTGTTGATTCGTGTTATATGATGTTTGGGGATGGATTCTGGGCAGAAAGATTTTGTTTTAGATGCCTAGGGAGTGAGATTGAGATTCTCAGGGGAGAGTGTGGCCGGAGAAGATGACCGGAGGTCATTTCCGGCCACCTGAAAGTGATTAGTGCATTAATGAGGATTAGGGCTAGGTTTGAATTCTGAGCGTAGGATGGGTTGACTGACATTGACTCCCGCGTGAATGAACGCACCAGATTTCACATTAAAACCCTAATCATAATTATTTAATTTAATTAAGTCAAATTAGGTTAATTGGCCAAGTTTGAATCTCAGCCCTAGGATCACGCGCGAAGTCTTTCCCTCCTTCTCCAGTTTGAATGCAGGCCATTGGATGCGCTGACTTTTCTTTTAATTCATTTTTATTCTCATTTTATTTCATTTAATTTGTACATTTATTTTAAAATAGCAAAAATTATTCAAAAATTCTGAAAATTTTTATACACACTTTTATTAATTTTTCAGAAACCAAAAATATTTTTATTTTTATTTTTTGCATTAAAAAATATTTTTAAATCATTTAAAAGTTTATTTTTAATTAATTAATGAGAGTTAATTAATTAAAAATACTTTTAGGTATTTAAAAATCACCAAAAAATTCATGAAACCTTCATAATCATTTAGAAACATTGTCCAACCCTCAAACCAAATTTCTTTTTTGATCTTGATGTCTTTTGAGAATTTTTCATGGAATTAAAATCATTTCAAGGCATTATTTTGATCCAAACTTCAAAAAATCATTTCTGCCTAACCATTGAGAGTTGGACTTTGATTCTTTTTGCATTGTATTTTGTTTAGCATGTAGTTTGTGAGATTAAATTGGCATGATTTGATCTTTCATTTTCAATTTGTTTGGTATTTTTCTTGTTAAGGTACCCTAAACCCTAGGAAGCTTAGGAAATTCATAACCCTAATTAGGTTAAGAGTTGGAACCCCTCCTTTGGGAAGTGAGTTTGTATAGGATTAGGGTTGCTTTGAATGCATTTCCAATTTTTTTATCTTGATGTTTGCTTCTGATTTTGGTTTTTGTTAGATGCATTGATCATAAGCCCTAATTTGGGCTTTCATTTGCATTCATCTTGCATTTGCTTGCATAACATGACTTGCCATGACATTTTATGCATCCATTTGATTCATTGGGCATCTTAAGACATATTAAAAGTATGTTTGATCATTGCATCATGTATTTGCCATGTTGTATGTCATTTGCATCTCATAACTTTTCATGTATGTTCATGGTTCTAAACTTGTCCCATTTGCATCCACATGTTTGTATGATCATTCTCATGCCTTGATTCATGTTTTCATCATCTCATAGCATCATTATCACCTCATATTTGCTTCTGGTTTTGATTTGCATCATGCCATTTCATTCCATTTTGCATTGCATTGCATTCATTTCACTAACTTTTCAGGTGGTAAGCAACTTTGAGAAGTGAATTTGCCTTCACTTCTCACAACTTCTTTTCATCTCTTTCATGCATCCTTGTTGCATTTTACTTTGTGTTTGAGATTGAGCTTGCTCATTCTTGTTCTTCTTACTTCCTTTCCTCAAGTGACTTGCCTTCTTAAATGAAGCAAGTTACTTTGCTTCTCTCTGATCCTTTTATCTGCTTCCTGGTGGTTCCATTGAAGACTTCTCTTGCAAACCTCACAAACCTTAGGAACAACCAAGCATGAAAATGATTAGGATTTTGATTAGTCTCCCCTCTTAGTTTTACCTTTGTGTCTCATTGAGTCTTCTCTTCTCACCTCATAATCAGGGACTAAACCCTAAAGGCTTTAAGGCTTTGTGATTAAGCTTATGCCTGCATCCTTCTATTAGGATGGAGTGTATAAATTTAATCCTAAGTGTCAAACCCTTAATGTGTTTAAATCCTTTAATCAATCCACATAATAATCATCAAGACTTCACACTTGTAACTTGGGCCTTGCATTAGGGTTCTAATTCTTCCTTAACTGGTTAAGAAGGACTAACCCTAGTGTTAATGGACAAGTCCCCCTCAAGTTGTCTTACAAACCATAAAAATCACTTCATCATCTCATCACTAACTAAAATCCACTTAATAAAGGCTTTGTTTTGTCATGAGTTTAATCCCTAATCATGGATTAAGTTGAGGAGCATTCCTCAGCTTAAACCTTCTCATCTATTATCCTTCTATTAGGATGGTGTAATGAGTCTGTTTAATCCCTGATTATGGCTTAATCTCATTACTCAACACTAAACAAAAACACCAAAAACATCTAAATAATCACAAGTAGGTTAATGATCTTAATCCTACATCAAATGGTGATTAAGTGTGAGAAGCTGACTTCACACTTAAGGTATTCTCATTACCCCTAATCAGAGGGAAGATGTGATGAGTTTACTAAATCCATTGGTTTAGGCTCAAGCTCATTAACTTATAACAAACCTTCAAAAGCAATAAAAGACTAAAAACTCAAAAACAAACAATAATCGTCTCCTCCGGGATTCTTTTCTCATCATCTTCATTCACAAACGAGAACTTGCTTCTTCCGTCTAATGCAAGACAGTTTGCACCTGAGCCAGACAGGTCATACACTTGAGCATTGACAAGTAAGCAGTTCACAAGTCAATTCACCTTTCAGTCTCTTTGGGTCGAACTACGGTGTTCTGACTTCCTCATTGCACGAGAGGATACGTAGGCATAACTTAACAGTTATCGAACAAAAGTCTCTGTATATTCCCCCTCTTTCCAACCTCGTTCTTTAAGCCTCATTATCATGAGCATTTCACCTCTTTCTCTTTTGCACTGACACTTCATTTATACACTTCACATCACTTATACACTATACACTGACACCTGTACATCCTTTTCCAGCTCTTTTATACACAAATTGCACTAACACTACCCCTTTAAAGCACAAATCTTCTAAGCGTGGATCCCGTCGAGTACGGCGGACAATCTGGGTGCTAATACCTTCCCGGGTTGTAACCAACCCCCTTTCTCAGTCTCTCTGGTTCGCAACCGTCTTATCCATCTCTTTCTAGGCCTATGCAGCATTGCTTTTCCTCTGGGATAAAAATGCCTAGCTGGCGACTCTTTTCATTCCCTGTGGGTTCACTCCTGTGTGTTCTCACATCCCTCTTTCGCCGACCGTTCGCGTTTGTACCTTTATTTGGGCCATTCCCATTTATCGGGAGCGACACCAAGCAATGCCTTCATTTCAGCAGTGGTTTCATCTTGCTTGTCCAGACGTTCTTTCACCAGGTGATTCTCCTTCTTCAACTCTTGTAGAGTTTGCAGAACAAAATCTGTAGCCAGAGGTTCTTCAGCTTCTGATGCAGCTTGAGTCTCAGGTTCATCAATATTTTCTTCTACAGAAGATACCAAGACCATTTGAAGTGCTGAGAGTTCATCCAGAGGTTCTGACTCTGTCCAAGGCTTGTTATCCAGCAGAAGAGGTTTAGCCTGTTCAACATTTGAGACGACTGCTTGAAGGTACTCACAGAAGTTCTGGTGAGCAACATCATAGCAGATGTCCTTAAGTCTTTTGGACTCAGCATTAAACCACTTTCTGAGGGTAGCCCACAGAAAATCAGAAGCAGCTGGATCTGTAAGCTCTGAGCATGCAGACTTCAGATCCTCTAACTTTAATTTCAAGCCTGTTTCAAAAGCAAGAAGTAAAGCAGAAATGTCTGTTCTAGATGGTTTTGGTTTTGGTATGGGTATTGCTCTTTTGTTTGATACGGAGGACAGTTTTTGTAGGGCTTCAAAATCAATAGATGTTCTGAGAGGATTTTCAGTTTCAGTTTCTTCTGGAGTATCAGGAATGTTTATGACAGCAGGTGAGTTTGGTGGAGTAGATTTATAAGAGGACAATGAGCTTTCTCTTATGGGAGAAAGTCTAGGTGCATGTTCAGGAGATTGGACAGATTCTGAGTCTTGAAAATGTTCAAGATCAATATCTAGAGCATTTTGCAAGGCAGTTTGTGTTTCGGTTGTTGGAGAGCGATCAATGTCAGATAGTGGGGTATTATCAATGGGTATGTCAAAATCAGAAATAGTTTGTGGTTGATGGTTTTCAGCTTCTGGTGGATATAATGATGAAAGGATGGAAGCTACTGCAGAAGTTGCAGGGATTTCAGTTTGAATGGGATTAACAGTTTGAGGAGGTTCAGAGGAAGGGATTTGTTCAGAGGGAATATCAATAGAGGGTTGTTGGCTAGAAGGTAAGGTGCTAGAAGGTAGTTCAGACACTTCTACATTTACTGCTTCTACTACAGAAATGAATCAGAGTTAGAGGCAGAATATTTACCTGATGTTCTAGATGATTTTGGCATCTTCTGAGAAGGTCCTTCAGCAGTCTTTCTCTTCTTGAGCCTTACAGAAGCAGCATCTGGAGCACTCTGTTTGAGTTCAGTAAGCTTGAACTGAGTTTCCATACCTTGTTGCTTGCAGATATCCAGGCAGTTAACTACAACATCTGCAGGTGTGTCAGAGGAGAAGAGAGGAAAGTCTTCCAATGGGATCCTTCTGGTACTGATTACTTCTCTAGAATGAAGAACAGGTTCTTGCTGAATAGATGTAATGAACTTCATCTTTTTCAAGTTCTTAGCATTCAGAGGTTTGCCAACATTTGTTTCTAGAAGATCAGTTTGCTTCAACTCTGCTAGAAAGTCTACCAGCTTGTTTTGGCAGAGTATATCAGAAATAATGCGTCCAAAAGGAATCCAATCCCTTTTGGTCTTCACACCATCTCTGGTTTCCTTCACACTGACTCTAAGATTCTGGAAGAGAGTGTGTGCAAGGTTGATCTTCTTCTTTTTAGCAATGAAGTAGAGAAGAAATTGTTGGTCCAGGTTGATGTAATCTGGAGAGTTGGTAGGTTTCCTGTGACAGATTGTCCCAAGAATGATTTTTGCCCAAATACGGAGAGGAGTCTTCAAGTCTTTGATTTTGTTGGAGGGTTTTCCAGAGGTAAAAATTTCTTTTGCTATCACAGCAGTATCAGACGCTTTGTCCATGTCACTGCACTTGATGCCATTGCCATCAGCTTCAAGAAGTTTAGCAAGATGGTCTTCAGAAATAACCACATTTTTACCAAGCATGTAAGAGGTAACCTGTGCGTCGTTTGATGATGCATAAACCCAAAATTCTTTAACCAGTTTAGGAAAGACTGGTCCCATTAATTTGTCAAAATATTTTCCCCAGCCCTGAGCTTCAACATACGGGAGGAGATCAAAACCAATTTCCTTTAAACTTTCAAAATCCACAAATAACTCACACAGGACTTCCAATTTGTCTGTAGGAGTTGAGAGAGTCTTTGTGGGCTCAACATAGTACACATCAGAAAAATCTTTGCGTTGATGAGAAGATGAAGCCATTAGTTACTAAGATGATATTTGAAGGTTTAGGGTTTTTGAAAAGAGTTTAGGGTTTTTGAAGAAAGTTTAGGGAAGACGCAAGAGTGAGGTTAAGAAAATTCAGTAAGAGTAAAATACGGGTAAAAGTTGAAAGTGAGAGAGACACTTGACATATATAGAAAAATAAAGCATTTAATTAGTTGAGAAATTAGTGGGAAAAATTAAGTTTAAAAAACATAATGATTAAAAGCATTAAATGCGCTGACATAGGGTAATGCGTAAACGATTCTGGAACAGTTACCCAAGAGATTTTCTTGCCTTTTTGGTGTCAAGTCTAGCCGTATCAGATTCCAGAATATCAACAGTTGTCCTTCTGTAGAGAACAGTTACAAAAGAATGTTCTGTCACTTTTTAGAATATGGACACTTGTTTTAATTCTGATGGAAATCCTTAGAGCCTTGTTGACACTTGTTGATTTGAAGATCTGCATGTTAATCCTTTGAACAGAAGTTCTAAGAGTGAAACAGTTAGAGCATAGCCTCTTCTGAGATAACCATATAGAAGATAAATCTCAGAACTTCTAGGTGATAAAAACATATAAGTAAAGCATTTTCATTCTGGACATAATTTCATGCTAAGGTTAGTTAGTATGAAATTAAATCTATCTTCAGGAAGGGGTTTTGTAAAAATATCAGCCCATTGGTGATTTGTGTCTATGAATTTTAACATTAAAATTCCCTTCTGAGTATAGTCCCTAATGAAGTGATGTTTAACTTCTATGTGTTTAGCTCTAGAATGTAAAATTGGATTTTTAGAGAGACAAATAGCAGAAGTATTGTCACAGAGGATGGGAATGTTACTCTCATAGATATTGAAGTCCTCAAGCTGATTTTTCATCCAGAGCATCTGAGTACTGCATCCAGCTGCTGCAATGTATTCAGCTTCTGCAGTTGATAATGCTATGGTTGGCTGTCTTTTGCTAGACCAAGAGATTAGATTGTCTCCTAGAAATTGACAACTTCCAGAAGTACTTTTTCTTTCTGTTCTGTCTCCAGCAAAATCAGCGTCACAATATCCTACAAGTTTATACTCTTCTGATCTTCTGTAGTACAGACCAAGATTAGTAGTACCTTTCAAATATCTAAAGATTCTCTTAACTGCTGTTAAGTGCGTTTCTCTAGGATCTGATTGGAATCTAGCACATAAACATACACTGTATAGAATATCTGGTCTAGAGGCAGTTAGATAGAGAAGAGATCCAATCATACCTCTGTAGAGCTTCTGATCTACTTTCTTACTTACCTCTTCTTTCTCCAAGATACAAGTAGGATGCATAGGAGTTTTAGATATAGTGCTTTCTGATAAGTCAAATTTCTTCAGAAGTTCTTTTACATATTTGCTTTGATGGATATATGTTCCTTCTGATGTTTGATTTATTTGAATTCCCAGAAAGAACTTTAGTTCTCCCATCATGCTCATTTCAAATTCTGCCTGCATAGATTTAGCAAATTCCTTTCCCAAGGCACTCTTAGTAGAACCAAAAATTATATCATCTACATAGATTTGACATATCAGAAGATCATTTTTAATGTTTTTACTGAAAAGAGTTGTATCCACTTTCCCTCTGATGAACTTATTTTCCAGAAGAAAATTACTTAGTCTTTCATACCAAGCTCTGGGAGCTTGTTTTAAACCATATAATGATTTTTTGAGTTTGTAAACATGTTCTGGAAATTTTGTATTTTCAAAACCAGGGGGTTGGTGTACATACACTTCTTCATCAATATAACCATTTAAAAATGCACTTTTGACATCCATTTGATATAGAATAATATTATGATTTACAACAAATGATATTAGAAGTCTGATTGATTCTAACCTGGCGACTGGTGCATAGGTTTCTGTATAGTCAATTCCTTCTTGTTGACTATAACCTTGTGCAACCAGTCTTGCTTTGTTTCTGACAACTTCTCCTTGCTCATTTAGCTTGTTTCTGAATACCCACTTGGTGCCAATGATGTTGAATCCTCTGGGCCTAGGAACTAGATCCCACACATCATTTCTGGTGAATTGATTTAGTTCTTCTTGCATAGCCAGAATCCAATCATTTTCTGAGAGAGCTTCTTCTACAGAAGATGGTTCAATCAGAGAGACAAGTCCCATTAACGTCTCTTCAGAGTTTTTGAATGAAGATCTTGTTCTGATTGGTTCATCTTTCTTTCCCAAGATTTTATCTTCTGGGTGATTAATATTGCTTCTGGATAGCTTCTTCTGGATGGGTTCTTCAGATGTTGTTGGAGAAATTGTATTGTTTTGATCTTTAGATGATTGATCTTTAGAAGTTCTGTTTGTAGAGATTTCTACTTCTATATTTGCAGAAAATTCATTCTGCTTTGGTTTTTCAGAACCAAGCTTATCATCAAATCTGACATGAATAGATTCTATCACAATGCGTGTTTCTGTATTGTATACTATGTATCCCTTAGAACGTTCAGAGTATCCTAACATATAACACTTTTGTGCCTTAGAATCAAATTTATTCAGAGTATCAAGAGTATTTAAGATAAAACAAATACATCCAAAGGGATGAAAATATGAAATGTTGGGCTTTCTGTTCTTCCACAATTCATAAGGAGTCTTTTCAAGAATAGGTCTTATAGAGATTCTATTCTGAATATAGCATGCTGTATTTACTGCTTCTGCCCAAAAATGTTTAGCCATATTAGTCTCATTTATCATGGTTCTGGCCATCTCTTGTAATGTTCTATTTTTACGTTCTACAACCCCATTTTGTTGTGGAGTTCTAGGACACGAAAAATCACGAGAGATGCCATTTTCATTAAAAAATGATTCTAATTGTTTATTTTCAAATTCTCCACCATGATCACTTCTGACTTTAATGATTTTAGATTCTTTTTCATTTTGAACTAGTTTGCAAAAGTTAGAAAATACAGCAATTGACTCATCCTTGTGTCTAAGAAACTTTACCCATGTCCATCTGCTGAAGTCATCTACGATCACTAATCCATACTTTTTGCCACTGACAGAAGCAGTTTTCACTGGTCCAAATAAGTCAATGTGCAGAAGTTCTAATGGTCTAGAGGAAGATACAACATTTTTAGCTTTAAAACCAGTTTTTGAAAATTTGCCTTTCTGACATGCTTCACACAGAGCTTCTGAGTTGAACTTCAAATTTGGAAGTCCTCTGACTAGATTGAGTTTGTTAAGTTGAGATAATCTTCTCATATTAACATGTCCCAATCTTCTGTGCCAGACCCATTGCTCAGTTTCCACAGACATTAGACATTTTACATTTTGAATTTTTAATTCTGAAAGCTTTATTTTATAAATGTTGTTCTTTCTCTTTCCACTAAAGAGGATTGTTCCATCTTTCTGACTGACAGCTTTACAGAACTTTTGATTAAAGATTATGTCATAGCCATTATCACTTAATTGACTTATGGATAATAAATTATGCATTAATCCTTCTACCAGTAGAACATTAGAGATAGAGGGAAGATTTCCATTACCAATAGTTCCGGAGCCAATTATTCTTCCTTTTTGATTGCCTCCAAAACCTACGTGGCCTCCATCTTTTAATTCAAGACTTTGGAACATATGCTTTCTTCCCGTCATGTGACGTGAGCATCCAGAGTCCAGGTACCATGATTGGTGTTTCAGTTTTGCTGTTAAAGACATCTGCAACATACACAATTTTATCCTTGGGTACCCATATTCTTCTGGGTCCTTGTTTGTTAGTTTTTACAAACTTCTGATTCATTTTAGGTTTTAAATCAGAACTTGTAGAACAAGATGACTCACTAGTGTATATAAGATCATGATTATGACCATAGGTGAAATGAGAACTTAGAGGAGTATTAGTATTTATGACAATGTCATCAATATTTTTTAGCTTCAGAGTTTCTTTATTTTTCACATAGCCTATGCCTCTTCTTTCATTTCTGCTAACACCATAGATCATAGAAGCAATCTTACTTCTATCTAAGCTTTTAGTAAGAAATTGTTGAAAGCTATAATCATATTGTTTTATGATATTATCAGAGTTGATTAGATCTTCTAATTCAGATTTCTTCTGAGCTTTAAGTTTCTCAAAAGAGTTTTTACATTCAAAGAGGTTTTCTTTCAGCTCAGAGTTTTCTGTTTTTAGTTTTCTAACTTCTTCTAATTCAGATACTAGACTTTGTTTAATGTCTTTGTATTTGAATTGAAGCTTCTAATATTTTTCAAGAATTTCTGAGAGGCTAGCTTCTAACTGAGGTCTAGAAAATTTAGAAAATACCTCTTCTGAATCTGATTCTAACTCTGATTCTAATGAGTGACCATCTTCTGGTATATTTGCCATTAATGCAATATTAGCTTGTTCATCTTCAGAATCTAACTCTGCTTCAGATGATTCAGAATCATCCCATGTTGCCATGAGACTCTTTTTCTTTTCTCTACTGAATTTGTTTCTGGGTTTTTCTTTCTGAAGTTTTGGACATTCACTTTTATAGTGTCCTGGTTCTTTGCATTCGTAGCACACAACCTCTTTGCTTCTGGGTTTCTTGTGACCAGATGTTGATTCAGAATAATTATTTGTTCTTCTGGTATTTCTGAACTTCTTCTGACGATGCTTCCAGAGTTGTTGAACTCTTCTTGATAGGAGAGATAATTCATCTTCTTCTGATGAACATCCAGAGCTTTCTTCTTCTTCTGCCTGTAAAGCTTTAGAAACATGTTTGTTAGATTTAAGAGCTACAGACTTACCTTTCTTCTGGGGTTCATCTTCTTCTAACTCAATCTCATGACTTCTCAAGGAGCTGATCAGTTCTTCTAAGGAAATCTCATTCAGATTTTTTGATAACTTTAAAGCAGTGACCATGGGCCTCCAAGCTTTTGGTAAACTTCTGATGATTTTCTTCACATGATCTGCTGTTGAGTAGCCTTTGTCCAGAACTTTTAGTCCAGCTACCAGGATTTGGAACCTTGAAAACATTTTTTCAATGGTTTCATCTTCTTCCATCTTGAAAGCTTCATACTTCTGGATGAGAGATAGAGCTTTAGTCTCCTTGACTTGAGAGTTGCCTTCATGTGTCATCCTCAGAGAATCAAACATGTGTTTAGCTGAATCCCTGTTTGTGATCTTCTCATATTCTGTGTAAGAGATGGCACTTAGAAGTATGGTCCTAGCTTTGTGATGATTTCTGAATTCCTTCTTCTGTTGAGCTATCATATTTTTTCTTTCAATCTTCTGACCATCTGCTCCAACAGGATGAATGTATCCATCTGTCACCATGTCCCAGAGATCTCCATCTAGAGCTAGAAAGAAACTCTCCAGAACATCCTTCCAGTAGTCAAAATTGTCACCATTGAATATTGGAGGTTTAGCATTGATCTTGTCATTCTGATAGTCATTGTTGTTAATTCCAGTTTCTGCCATGTGTTTAACTTCTGGATCTTTTAATGACACGGTTAAGTGTAATACTCAGAACCTAGCGCTCTGATGCCAATTGAAGGTGCGCAAAACACAAGGAAGGGGGGTTGGAATTGGGTTTTCTTTAACAATTAAAAATAACTTCTAATGACACGTTTAATTTATCCTGGTTCGTTTGAACTCAAACTACGTCCAGTCCACCCGCCAAGGTGATTTTGCCTCTACTGAGGTCTTAATCCACTATTCAATAAGAATACACACAAAGATCTATAGTCAATGTCCTCTTGAGTCTTCTGACTAAACTTAGTCACTCAAGGAATAGAATAACTATTACAAAAATATAATAAAGAAGTAACTTAGAATGCTTCTTGATAAGCAAGTATCACTAAGTGAAAGTTACAATAATAAGCACAAAATGATTTAATTGGTTTGCGTGAATATGATGAGATGCGTTGCTGAATTCTTCAAATGAAGTCCTTTATATAGTTCTTGAGAATGTAGCCGTTGGAGACATCTTGAATTAAATTAGGATAGACTTTAATACCATAAATTCCTTCCATAAGTAGAGATACTTGTCTATGTTCATTAATTAAAATATTCTTTAATTAATGTCTTTAATAAGGATACTAGCATCTTCTAAGCGGAGATCAGAGATAATAAATAAAAAATTGCGCAGCCAATAAATATGTTTATTTAATGCTGGATTCTCCTTTGAGAGTATCTTCTGTAAGTGACCAAATGAATCTTCTAAGCACGTACGGTTTTACTTAAATAAGTTTGTCTTCTACACAAGAATAAATATATTCATTAGAACTTCTAATATAAAAAGCTTTGTTATCATCAAAACACTTAGAGGTTCAGAACCATAATTGTTCTAACAATCCCCATCACTATCAAGTCCTTTCTTGCTTTAAGGTCATCCTTAGAATTTCTTTGTATATTGAGTAACATACCAATAACACTGTCAAACACATTTTTTCAATATGTAGAACATCGAGATAATGTCTTACATACAATGACTTCCAATATGGAAGTTCAAAAACAAAATTGACCTCTTCTTCCACCCACTCTTGACAAGTGTATGTGCAAAAGGCTTGCCAAACTGAGTACTCACATCTTTCACCTTTTAAAAAATTTGATCACATGTCAATATAGGTGGAGCTATACATTGTTTTGTGTCTCCATTGAAGGCTTTTATCCACCCATAGTAGTGTTGATTAAAATTTAAGAATCTACGATGACCGAGAAAAACATTCTTCTAACCAAACTCCAATCACATCCAATTTGTTTTATCTTCACAAATAGAACACACACATTTGTAAGAACAAGAGTTGTCTCTACATTCCATCTCTATGTTTTGATGATAACAATGAAGTATTTATGAAAGAATCATTTTATGTTCTGATGTTTGTTAAAGTGCAAATTATGAATATTGTATATATTAAGATCAAACAAACATTATGAATGAGTACGCGAATGCTAATATGCAAAGTTACTATGTGTAACATCAGTCGCAAGCATACTGAAGAAGCAAGTGTACTTCTAAATCTAAACACAATAAAAAAGATCCAAGGATGAGGATGTTGCATTGACAATGTTCTTGTGGATGTTGTTCTGAACATGGTTCTGATCAGATAGCGAATCGAAGCTTTTGAAATTAATCTTTTGAAGAACTAAGTTATGAAGATTATGATGACTTGAAGTTCTGAAGACTTAATGTCTGAAGACCAAATGCCTGGAATATTTTGAAGACTTACGAGTTATGAAGATTAAGATTATGAAGAACTAAGTTCTGAAGACTCTGAAGATAATGTTCTATGTGAACAAAGTTCTGAAGACTCTAAGACTTAAAGTTCTGAAGAATGGTTCTAAAGAACCAAGTTCTGAAGACTCTAAAGACAATGTTCTATGTGTACAAAGTTCTGAAGACTCTAAGACTTGAAGTTCTGAACACCATGGGTTTCAAGCTAAGTGTTGAAGTCCTGAAGAACGTAGTTCTATGTGAACAAGTTCTGAAGACTAAAGACTTAGTTCTCTGAATACCCAAGTATCATTGTCCCTAATTCATGCTTCATTTAATGATTTATAATCAGAAGCCTCTAAAGTTCAGATGATAATGTTACCGTTGGAAAGGATAGTACAAAGTACGAAAATGCTTTATCCCACTACCTCTCCATTATCTTTGAATTGTGGAAAAGGATAATATGTGGTTGTACTATTTGATTCGTTGTGTAACAGATTCCTTAGTAGTTGAATTGGGTTGTAATGGCTATTTTATGTTTGGCTATAAAAGGAAAACATCACATGCTTTGTGATGTTGTTGGTGCGAGTGAACCCAACCGTTGAAGGTCATGTTATGATCTCAACCATTGTTGGTTTTATCGAACCCAACCGGTTGTGTGTGAATCTCTGAAGAAAAATAGAGGTTGTTGGAAAAAATGATACATTATCCAAAACCATAAATACAATAATCAAAGTGTTGAAATCTCAGTTGTTGCTCAATCATGATCATATCATAAATAAAAAATTCAACATCTGAGAGTATGAGTTCATGTTGCTACATCAAGATCATCATCTACAACAACAACGATCATACATTGATGAACTAAATTCGAAGAAGAAGAAACAACAAGTCATTAATCAACACCAACTACATCATCTTGGAGCTCATTGAAGATTAGAAGCAACAAGTTGTTTCTTGTATCTTTCTCATCAATGAAGATGAATAATTCTGAAGATGTAATTTGAATTATAATATTATGATCATCTTAGAATCATGTAGTTTGCAAGAAGATAATGCTCATCTTAGAATCATGTAGTTTGCACTAACCTCAGTTGTACCAACGCTAGATATTCGACCAAATGACAGTTTTTAGCCTGGTACTCTCCTTTGACTTGTGATGCTACGAGCTGGGAATCAGTGTAAATTTTTATTTCCTGCACACCCATGTCTTTGGTTAAACGGAGTCCTGCTAGGAAAGCTTCATATTCATCCTGGTTATTAGATGTTGGGAAAGAGAGAACCAAGGATACCTCAACCACGAGCCCCTCTTTATTTTTAAGGATGATCCCTACCCTGTTTCTTGAGGGGCTAGATGCTTCGTCGACGTAGATGACCTATTTATGGGTGCATTCAGGAGCGATCTCCGCGGGGGTCATCTCGGACACGAAATCGGCCAAGGCTTGAGCTTTTAGAGCTTTTCTACTTTTGTAGTGTATATCAAATTCAGAGAGCTCTAGCAACCATCTCAGCATTCTGTCGTCCAAATCTGGTCGAGCAAGTAGTTGTTTGATGGATTGGTCGATTTGTACGACCACGATGTGTTCCAGGAAGTAGTGTCTTAGCCTCTTGGATGCGTTTATAAGAGCGAGGGAGACCTTCTCTATTTGCTGGAATATGATTTTTGTCCTAGAAGGGCTTTACTCGTAAAATACACGAGCTTATGCCCTTTTGTATTTTCTCTAATGAGAGTTGCGCTAATGGCCTCAGTGATGACGGAAAGGTACAAGTAGAGGATCTCCACGGTTGTTGGCCTGGATAAGACTGGAGGCTCCGATAATGCTCATTTAAGGTGATGCAGGGCCTGCTCGCATTCCTCCGTCCATTCAAACCTTGCCTCCTTACAAAGTAGTTTGAAAAAAGGTGAGGCGTGTGGGCTGATTTTTCTATAAAGCGTGATAACGAGGTGAGCATGTCATTTAGGGATTGAATCGATTTTTTGGAGTTGGGCATAAGAAATTTTGAGAAGGAGCGACACTTGTCGAGACTGGCCTCAGTCCCTCTTTCTGTAAGATAGAAGTCGAGGAACTTCCCCGCTCTGACACCGAAAGTGAATTTTTTGGGGTTAAAGCGCATCCTGCATTTCCTTGCTTGATCAAATACATTTTGGAGGTGGGACGTGTGATCGGACTCCTGGGTGGACTTTACGATCATATCGTCCATGTACACTTCGAGCATGTCCCCAATCTGTGATTGGAAAACCTTATTCATCATACGTTGATATGTGGATCCCGCGTTCTTCTGTTTGAAGGGCATTACATTGTAGTAATAGTTTCCCATCGGAGTCATGTGTATCTGATTGTACCCAGAATAAGCGTCCACGAAGGACAGGAGTTTGAAACCTGCAAAACTATTGACTAATTTGTCTATGTTAGGCAAAGGGTAAGAATCCTTCGGTCAAGCCTGGTTGAGATCGGTCTAGTCAATACAGAGGCGCCATTTTCCATTAGATTTCTTACAAGTACAGTGTTTGAGAGTCAGGTTGTATACCTGGCCTCAAATACAAAATTGGCCTCTAAGAGGTCCTTGACTAATTTTTCAACAACTAAAGTCTTCTTTTCGGACTACTTACGTCTGCACTGAGCAATTGCGCGTGTTGGTGGATTGATGGTGAGCTCGTGCATGCGATTTCAAGGGAGATGTCGGGCATATCGGCGGTGCTCCAGGGAAAGAGGTTTGTGTTGCTACGCAAACATTTTTTTAATTGATCTTTCACATCGTCGGGAAGCTCTGTGTCGATGCGAAGTTGTCCCTGAAGGTTATGACCCCGAACTCTCCTCAAGGAAAAGGGCGCGGGATGGTTGAATTGTATGCAGATGTGGCGTCTTCAGAATCTGCATGGATACGAGAATCAAGGTCGATTATGTTGATCTAAAGAGTGGCTTCTTCTCAGGCTATACCTCTTCAGTTGGGGCATTCTCGTCTCTTGCATGTTTTTTGATCTTAAGTGCAGACTCTATCACGGGTTTCCCTTTGGCCGCAGTCTCAAAACATTTTTATGCAACTTTAAAGTCTTTTTGAAGTGTATCTATGTGTCCCTTCTCTGTGTAGTATTTCATTTTGAGATGGACAGTGGATGGAACGACGATCATCTCGACTAGTGTTGGCCAACTCAAGATGCATTGCTAATGTTATGGGCAGTTGATGACCAAGAAATGTGTCTTTATTATCTTGGAGGCATCTCCTTCCCCAAACGTAACCAACAAATTGACATAACCCCAAGGTTTAGCGCTAGCCCCATTGAATTCTTGCAGATCAGATCCCACGTATGGGGATAGGTTCTTCTTGAAATTCTGGTATCAGATATGTGATGTGGAAAGAGATGTCACGACATTAATATCTGAACATTAACAAGGTAAATTAAATATAAAGTAAAAGGGCAGTAACATAAGGAATTGTTAACCCAGTTCGGTGCAAACACACCTACTCTGGGGGCTACCAAGCAAAGAAGGAAATCCAATATCAATAGTATCAATTCAGAGTTAAAGCTCCAACTTACAATCCTCAAATAATCACTACCCAATGCAATTTCTATCTAAGAACTCTTAGATAAGAGAACCCCTTTCACTCCCCCTCAATCACACATTGTGATAATCAAACAAAACCTTACAAATAAAGAAGAACACTCTTCCAAGACAAAAACTTGATCTTGCTTAAAAGCTTCAATCAAGAACACAAACACTCATGCTTAAAAGCTTAGAGTGGACAACATATGATTCAATAAACTCAGTCCAACCTAATATCAAAATGATAATAGAGTGGCTCACAAAACAACACACACACACACACACAAACACAAGGAAACCCTAAATCTCAAAAGCATTAAGCTTCACAATTCACACATATTCCACGTCCTTCAATTAGGTTAAACATATAGTATTATAGAGCATTCTGAATGGGCCTGGATTAGATCAGAAACTTCCACAAATACGATCACATGATAAACTCTAAATCAAGGATAAAAAGATCTTCAAAATATCCAAAAACAAACACATAACAACTTCTGTAAAGGACAACAAAACTTCCTTGATTTTCGTAGACACCTGAGCAAATCAAAAAAATTAACACCTGCTAAAAATATGCAAAAATCAAGTCAAAACTTCCTGCATCAGGATGTCCCAGATCAAACACAAGAGATATTACGACATATGATCTGACATCACAAACAAAACATACACAAATGTTCTTCAAGCATGTCAAAGACATCTTATAATACATCAGAACACATGATAATCTTTTTCTACACATGTAGCCTAACAAAGAACCTTTAATCTCCCCCTTTGGCAAATTGTGGCTAAAACATTATCAGAACTAGTCAACCAGAAGGAACCAAACAAAAACACAAAACACAGAGATCAAAGCAGCAGAAAAATTTTTAGTTGCATAAAATAGAACATCTGGTAAAACATCACCCAATCAGATCAACATCTATCCTCAAACAGTCAACCAGACACAACAACAAAAATAACCAAATTAGATTTATCCAACTCTCCCCATTTTAGCCATAATATGACAACCATACCAACACAATTGTTCCCCCTTAACACATGATTACTATTCAAAGGAGAGATAACACACACCAGCTTCCAATATCAGCAGTGGAAGCAACATCATTGTCAGACTTAACAAGTGTTTTCTTTGCAACAACTTTTTTTCCAGGGATAATGTTTGAACATCATCTTCAACATTATAGTCTGAGTCATTATCAGACACAACAACATTCTTCAACTTACTCTTAGCAGGGGATACAACAACAACATATTTTCCTTTCCTTGTCTTTATTCTCATGTCAACACTAGGATTCAAATTCATGATCAATTCATCATCAGATGATGTAACACCATAATATTCAACAGTTGATCTAGCATCTTCCACAAGTACATAATAGAGATGATGTGGGAGAAAACAAAATTGAAACATTTGAACAAATTTCAGTTGGAGAACTGAAATAACTTGAATGGTCTTCCCACACAACATTAATTGCTATATATCCTCATTGATGCAAGTCCCTAACTTACCCCTCAAGATTTCAAACTGATTGGAATCTAAAGCTTTAGTGAAAATGTCATCCAATTTTAAATAAGTGGCTACATGTTCTAAAGCAACAATCTTTTCTTTGACTAGCTCTCTAATGAAATGATGATGAATGTCAATATGCTTAGTTCTGCTATGTTGAATAGGATTCTTGGAGATGTTTATATAACTTAGTTTTTCACAGTATAATGTCATGACATCTTGTGGGACATTATATTCAGTCAACATCTGCTTCATCCACACCAACTGAGAATAGCTGCTTCCAGCGGCTATGTACTCAGCCTCATCTGTAGATAGAGACACATAATTTTTTTTATTAATGAACCAAGATATCATATTATTTTCCAAAAAGAAGCATCCTCCAGATGTGCTTTTTCTGTCATCAGCACAGCCTGTCTAATCAGCATCATAGAAACCACTCAACATAGAATTTGATCCATGTGAATATAGCATACCATAATCACATGTGCCATTGACATACTTTAAAATTCTCTTTACTTGGTTGATGTGACTTATTTTGGGATCAGCTTGATATCTGGCACAAACACCTAAAGCAAAAGCAATGTCAAGCCTGCTTGTTGTGAGATATAATAAGCTTCCAATCATACTTCTGTAAAGACTTTAATCCACATTCACACCCTTTTCATCTTTAGACATCTTCAGATGAGTAGGAGCAAGTGTCCTTTTGTGGCTAGAATTCTCCATTCCAAACTTCTTAAAAATATTCTTGGCATATTTACTCTGAGATATGAATATAGAGTCTTCCATCTGTTTGACTTGAAGTCCTAGAAAATAAGTTAATTCACCCACAAGGCTCATCTCAAAATGTTGAACCATCTCCTCAGACATCCCACTAAACACAATACTATCAACATAGATTTGATTAATCATGAGCTTTTTTCCTTCTTCTTTAACAAAGAGAGTCTTGTCCTTGCTACCTTTTCTGTAGACATGTTCAACAAGAAATTTTGTAAGTCTCTCATACCAAGCTTTTGGAGCTTGTTTCAATCCATATAGAGCTTTCCTTAACTTATAAACATGATTAGGTAAATTAGGATCAATTATTCCTTTGGGTTGTTCCACATAGACTTCCTCATTTAAGTAACCATTCAAGAAAGCACTCTTGACATCTATTTGATACAGTTTGAACTTCAAAATACAAGCAACTCCAAGAAGTAATCTAATAGATTAAAGTCTAGAAACAGTTTTGCTTGAGCAACTAGTTTTGCTTTATTCTTGGTAACAACTCCATGTTCATTAGATTTGTTCTTGAACACCCACTTGGTTTCCATCACATTTGATCCTTCAAGCCTTGGGACAAGATGCTAAACTTCATTCCTCTTGAATTGAGCTAAATCTTCTTGCATTATATTGATCCAGAACTCATCAGTTAATGATTCTTTAACATCTGTTGGCTCTATCTTTGACACAAAACAAGAGTTAGAGATTATTTCCCTTGATCTGGTAGTGAATCCTTTATCCAACTTTCCTATGATGAGATCTTTAGGATGATCTTTTTGAATCTTGATGGAGGGACCTTTGTTGGTATGACTAGCTTCAAGCTCAGAACCAGAGGGTTATTCATCAAAACTTCTGTCTTCAACTTCTGCTGGAGTTGCATTCTGAAAAGTTTCAACATCGTCCAGAACATCAGCTTCTTTTTTCAAGTCTTGATCATCAACAATAACATTTATAGACTCCATCATTACTTTAGTTTTGGAGTTGTAGAATCTATAGGATCTGTTGTTGGTAGAATATCCTAGAAATATCCCTTCATCACTCTTTGGATCTAATTTTCTTCTTTGTTCATGATCTTCCAGAATGTAGCATTTACTTCCAAATACATGGAAGTATTTCATAGTAGGTTTTATTCCTTTCCATAATTCATACAATGTAGCTGAAGTACCTTCACTCAAAGTGATTATGTTGTAAATGTAGCATGCAGTGTTCATTGCTTCAATTCTAGAAGATTCCTATATAGTCATGATTCTGTTGTGAATGTAGCATGTATCATCGCTCTAGAAGATTCCTATATAGTCATGTTCTTGCATTCTATAATTCTATTTTGCTGAGGAGTAATGGGAGATGAGAATTCATGACTAATTCCTTCAAAGGAGCAAAATTCAACAAACTTGGTATTCTCAAATTCCTTCCCATGATCGCTTCTGATTCTAATAACATTGCTTTCCTTTTCTCTTTAAAGTTTTTGACAGAGATCTCTGAAAACTTCAAAAGCATCTGACTTTTTGTTGATTAAATTTATCCAAGTGTATCTTGAATAGTCATCCACAATAACATAAGCATATTTCTTTCCACCAAGACTTTCTACCTGCATAGGTCCCATAAAATCCATGTGAAGAAGTTCTAAGACTTTTGCGGTGGTAAGATGTTGGATCTTCTGATGTGACATCTTAGTCTGCTTTCCTACTTGGCATTCTCCACATACTCTTCCATCTTCAATTTTGAGCTTTGGAATTCCTCTGACAGCTTCCATGGATATGATTCTCTTAATGCCTTTCAGATGCAAGTGTCCAAGTTTCTGATGCCAAAGTTTAACTTCATCTTCTTTGGAAAGCAAACAAAAGGAGACATAACTTGAATCTTAAGATACCCATAGATAACAATTATCCTTATATTTGACTCCATTCACGGTAAATTCACATTTTTCATCTATAACAATACATTCATATTTTGAGAAATTAACTTTCAGTCCTTGATCACATAGTTGACTGATGTTAATTATATTAACAGTCAGCCCCTTTACAAGTAGCACATTGTCAAGTTTAGGCACTCCTGAGCAGTCCAGTTATCCAATTCCCTTGATATCACCTTTGGCTCCATCACCAAAAGTAACAAAACTAGTAACACGAGGTCTCATATTCACCAGCATATTTTTGACACCTGTCACATGTCTTGAACACCCACTGTCAAAATACCAGTCATTTTTTGCTAAAACTTTGAGAGAGGTATGAGCTATCAAGCTGTTGGTACCAACCTTAGGAATCCATTGCTTACTGACCTTAGGTATGTTCTGAATTAGAACATGCTAAGGGGCATGCTTAGGATATCCATAGAGTTTGAAACAGTAAGGCTTCAAGTGATCAAACTTTTCACAATAATGACACCTCCATCTATGGGAATTTCCTCTTATGTAATTTACATGTCTCCTGTTATGATGTTGAGACATCTGATTCAACATCTTTGGTTTAAGCTCAGAATAAGCAAGATCTGATTCATGTTCTTTTATTTTGTCAAACCCTAGACCAGTCACATCTCCAACCATATTTCCAACTTGCAGAATCTCATCTAAAGTCTCTAAACTATTGTTTAGTATCCTAACAGACTTGGTCATTTGATCAAGTTAGGAGTTTAGCAATGTTACCTTATTCTCCAACTTGGAGATAGTTTCCAGATGCTCTTCCTTCTCAATCTCCAGTTGAGATATGATTTTCTTATGTTCCTCTCCTTGTTGGCACACTTCTTCACTTTTGAGGCATAGTTCTTTATAGAAAGTAGTTAACTCATCATATGTAACTTCATCATCACTGAAATCAGAATAATATATCCCAGTTAGAGTAGTAGCATTCTTAGTAGATTCTTCTCCAGCTTCACTTTCAGAGTCCTCATCAGACCAAGCCACAGTAAGACCCTTTTTCTATTTCTTGAGATGTGTGGGGCATTCAAATCTGATGTGGCCAAAAACTTCACATCCATAGCACTGAACTCATTTTCCTTGAGAAGAATTCTTTTCTTCCCTTGTCTTTCTACCAGAGTCATTTGACCTACTAATGTCAAATGAGTTGTTCTTGACATTTGGTCTTGACTTCTTGTCCATCTTTTGCATTACTTTGTTAAATTGTCTCCCAATAATAACTATAGCATTAGATATACCTTCCTCGGTATTCAAATCAAATTCTTTTACTCCATCTTCAATGTTGGAAGAAAAAGCAATATTTTTGCTTTTCTTGTCAGATTTGTCACTTATGCCAATCTCAAAAGTTTGAGTAGATCCATTAAGTTCATCCAATCTCATCTTGATAATGTCATGAGCTTCTTCTATGGCAGTGATCTTCATGTCAAATCTTTTAGGTAAAGATCTGAGAGCTTTTCTTACTAACTTTTCTTCAGACATTGTTTCTCCAAGAGCACTAGATGCATTAGCTATCTCAAGGATATTCATATGAAAATAATAAATACTTTCATCATCTTTCGTCCTTAAGTTTTCAAATTTTGTGGTAAGCAACTAGAGTCTTGACATCTTTACCTTAGAGGTACCTTCATGAGTAGTTTTGAGGATGTTCCAAGTATCTTTAGCCACAACACATGTGTTAACCAATCTGAAAATATTTTTATCAATTCCATTGAATATGTGTAACACCCCAAATTTGCCCTCTCATTCTCATACCATTTAGCATAGCATAAAGCATACATATCTTATCATTTGGCATAGAAAGATGAGGCATGGCATCCATAATTAGAAGCATAGGGCATGTGATCAGTCATCTAGCAAGTTATGATTCTTCAAAGTCAAGTGGAGAACCAAGTGGTCTTGAAAGAAGCTTACAAAGGATCCTCATACCTTACACAATTTCAAATTCATCCTCAAGGCCCAAGAAGGGGTGTAGTTCATCAGATGCTCAGTAGTGCAACTTTCTCTTATACAAGGAGACCCTAATTAGGGTTTTGCCTCAGATCCTCATATCCTCATAGTTTTGACCAATTCTTGTGGTCAAAGGCTTCTATATGGTATATAAGGCATATGGATGAATTTTTATGCAAAAATTCATTGAAGAATTCAGGCATTGGTCCAGTTACTTGTAAATGAAGAAATAGGTCAACTGTGTTGAAGAAAAGTCAACTTGGGATTTCAAAGGTTCCAATCATCATTTTCAAGCCTATGGACCTTAATAAGGGAAAAAGATAGTTTGGGTGATCTCTAGAATCAAGAATCAAGAGCTTGGAATAAAGTTGCTAAATATGGAAAGTGACCTATAATAAAACTTTCTATTTTTGACAATTTATGCCCTAACTTCATTCAATTCTTTCATGAGCAAGATGTCTCCAAATTAATTTTCCTCAAACATTAAAGTTGTAGGGTGTGTTCTCCCCTTTCCAAAAAGTCCTAGAACTCTTACATACCATTTGTGGATTGAAAGTTATGATCATTTGAATTTGGTGGATTTTTAGGGTTTTTCAAAATGTGCAAGTTTCTACCATTTGCAAAAGGGTTCATTTTGCATTTTCATGACCTCTAATTCATCAATTCTGATTACCACATTCAAGTACATCTCACAACAATCATTTTTGCTCAAAGAATCAAAGGAATTTGTGGCTTGTATACAAGTATTCCCATAATGTGCATTTTTGCAAAATCATCCATAACTCATGATCCAAGTCTCCCCAAGACCTAAGATCAATCCAAGGGTGATAAGTGACTTAATTTGAATCTGATCATGCACTTGATGAGGGATTCACACGAGGGATTCACCACATGTGCACTACTATGCAAAATTGCATTTCAATCCCCATCACACTTTCCAAGCCATTAAAAAACGCGCTAGTCAACTTCCCATTCTCCAGTTCAAATCTTGGCCACAGGATCTGCATACTTTTCATTTTTATCATTTTATTTTATTTTTCTTTCTATTTCTTTTCACATAATTATTAAAAATAGTAAAAATCATCAAAAAATTCTGAGAATTTTTATCAAACATTTTATTAATTTTCAGAATCCAAAAATATTTTTATTTTTATTTTTTGCATTTAAATTTTTTTTTAAATCATTTAAATATTTTATTTAATTAATTAATGGAAATTAATTAATTAAAAATATATTTAAGTATTTAAAAATCACCAAAAAAATCAGAGAACATCTTTAGACATTTAGAAGCATTTATAAACTCACCATACAAATTTCTTTTTGGTTTTGATCATGCTTTGACATTTTTCAATGAATTAGGGTTCTTAAAATTGTTCATTTTCTAACCCTAACTCCAAAAATTCATAACTTTTAAACCAAGTTGAGTTTGTGAATGGCTCTTTTTTCATTGTTCTATGCATGGCTTATAGCATCCAAAAACATTTTTGTTTCATTTTTATCTTGCATTTTCAATTTGTTTGGCATTTTGCATTGAGTATCACCCTTAAAACCCTAGAAACTTAGGAAATTCACAACTCCTTTTAGGTTTAGCTTCTGACCTCCCCCTTTGGATGGTAACCTAGTATAGGTTTAGGGTTCCTTTGAGTGAATTTTCAATTTTTTATCTTGTCATTTGCTTCTGTCTTTGCCATTTGCATCTCATGTTGCATTAAAACCCTAATTTCTCATCTTCCTTTGCATACACATTTGCATATCATCCTCATGTGAACTTGACATGACATTTCAAGCATTCACATGACATATAAGACATCTTAGGACACATTAGAATCATGTTTGATCATTGCATCATCCATTTGCCATGTTTTTCTTTCATTTCATTTCATGTGCATTCATGAACTTTCATGCCTCCTTTCAAGCTTCATTTGCATCCTCATCCTTTGTATGACCATTTGCATCTCTTGACATACATTTGCATCATCTCTTAGCATCATTAACATCATGAACATGCTTCTGGTTTTGGTTTGCATCCTTGCATTCATTTCATTTTCATTTCATTTCATTTCCTTTTGCTAACTTTTCAGGTGGTAAGAACTTTGAGAAGTGAATTTGCCTTCACTTCTCACAATCTCTTCTCATCTCCCATATGCATTCATTACTGAATTTTGTATTTGTATTAGAGTGAGCTTGATCATTCATGTTCCTTCCTCACTTTCTTTCTTCAAGCAACTTGTCTTCTTAAGTGAAGTAAGTTGACTTGCTTCTTTTTCTTCTCCTCCTTTCATCTGCTTCTTCCTTGGTGGCTCTTCTTGAAGATCTATTGCAAGCCTCACAAACCCTAGGAACACCCAAGTATGATCACAATTAGGGTTTGATTAGTCCCCCATTAGTTTTACCTTTGTGTCATCTTTTGTGTCTTCTCTTCTCATCTCATAATCAGGGACTAAACCCTTAAGGTTTTAAGGCTTTGTGATTAAGATTATGCCTGCATCCTTCTCTTAGGATGGAGTGTATAACTTTAATCCTAAGTGTTAAACCCTTAATGTGTTTAAATCCTTTAATCAATTCACCTTAATAATCACTAAGACATCAAGCTTGTAACTTAGGCCTTGTATTAGGGTTCTAATTCTTCCTTAAATGGTTAAGAAGGACTAACCCTAGTGTTAATGGACAAGTCCCCCTCAAGTTGTCTTACAAACCATAAAACTCATTTCTTAATATTACCATTAACTAAAATCCACTCTAATAAAGGCTTTGTTTTGTCATGAGGTTAATCCCTAATCATGGATTAAGTTGAGGAGCCTTTCTCAGCTTAAATGTTCTCATCTATTATCCTTCTATTAGGATGGTGTAATGGGTCCATTAAATCCTTGATTATGGCTTAAACTCATTACTTAACACTAAACAAAAACTCCAAAAACATCTAAATAATTGCAAGTAGGTTAATGATCTTAATCCTGCATCATGGTGATTAAGTGTGAGGTGTTTACCTCATACTTAAGGTATTCTCATTACCCCTAATCAGAGGGGAGATGTGATGAGTTTACTAACCCTTGGTTTAGGCTTAAGCTCATCAACTTATGACAAACACAAAAAGCAATAAAAGATTGAAAATACCAAAAACAAACAATAATCGTCTCCTCCGGGATTCTTTTCTCATCTCATATTCACTCATAAACGAGAACTCGCTTCTTCCATCTAATGCAAGACAGTTTGCACCTGAGCCAGACAGGTCATACACTTGAGTATAGACAAGTAAGCAGTTCACAAGTCAATTTATCTTTCAGTCTCTTTGAGTCGAACTACGGTGTTCTGACTTCCTCATTGCATGAGAGGATACGTAGGCATAACTTAACAGTTATCGAACAAAAGTCTTTGTATATTCCCCCTCTTCCAGCATTATTCTTTAAGCCTCATCGTCTTGAGCTTTTCACTCTTTACTTGCACTGACACTTCTTTCCTTCACTTCACACTTCTTTCCAGCACTGACACTTGAATTCTTTTCCATCTTTTTGCACACAGATTAGCACTGACACTACCCCTTTAAACATAAATCTTTTAAGCGTGGATCCCATCGAGTACGACGGACAATCTGGGTGCTAATACCTTCCCAGGTTGTAACCAATCCCCTTTCTCAGTTTCTCTGGTTCGCGACCGTCTTATCCATCTTTTCCTAGGTTTATGCAGCATTAACTTTCCTTCGGGATAAAAATGCCTAGCTGGCGACTCTTTTCAGTTCACCCTCATGTTCTTCTCTTTCGCCGACCGTTCGCGTCTGTACCCCTTCTGACCAGGTGTCATTTAGCGGGAGCGACACATACTCTAAGACAAGTATGAGCTATAAGACTTGTTACTTCCATTTTGGGTTTCCACACCTTCACTTGAACCTTCTCTTTTTCCTTTTGAACTTTAGTGTTATGGATAACCATATATTCTATAACACATTGGCCTTATGTGTCCATACTTTTCACAATGATGGGATCTTCTATTATAGCCCTTACGATGATGGTGTGCATGTCGAGCTGGATGTTAGAACATGTGATTCTTTTTGTCCACATTGTAACACCCTACTTTCCGACTCAATAATTAATAAATAAAATATACTTCTAACCAGGTAGGATGTCACTTCACAATCCAAGAATTCTGAATGTTACTTCATTTAATAAAAAAATATAGTCCAAACAGCAGAATTAAACAAAAGTATGGAATACATAGCCTTAACAAATCACTCACACCAAAAGTGGTTCAATATTTACTTTAAATAAAAAAGATACGTAACATTATAACATAAAGAAAACAAATTGTTCCCCGGTCTTACATATCAGAGCAACTCCACCAGTAGACTCGACCGATAACAACATGAGGTACATCTCCAACTACTCAGGTACCTGATTGTCTGTACTCTGAGAGAGTGTTGCACCCCAAAATTTGCCCTCCACGAGACAAGACATTGTGTACTAAGAGGCTCACAAGGTTCATAAGGTTCACAAAGTTCATAATTAGTCAGAAAATTTGACAATTCCCTCAAATAATGCATCCTCCTAAGCAATGCATCTTAAACTAGGGTTTTGACTTTCATCAGGCTAAATGGACTTCCAAGACCTCAAGTGAGCTTCATAGCATCCTATATGTGTTCAAGAATCCCCATGTCAAGTTTCAAGACTTTCCCAAAAGATTTGCTCAGTCAGATGATCAGATAGGTTAAAATCAGTCAAAATAGTTAAAAAAGTCAAACTAAGGTCAACTGTGGTCAAACCAAAGTCAAACTTCATGATTTTTTGCCAACATCAAGTATATGAAGTGAAATTCATCATTTGATCAAGGGTTGATCATGATTCATCAAGGAGATTTCAGATCATCAAGAATCAGGAGTTTCTAAATTAGGGTTTTCATAGGAAAAGTCAATTGAACTTTGACCAGCCATAACTTTCACATGTTTCATCAAATATTTTCCATCCAAAGCTCATTTTGAAGGAAATTGAATTCTCTACAACTTTGTGTCTAACAAGCCAAGCCCAAAAATGCTTCATTTGGAAGGTATGAGCTAAGACATTATTGGTCATTTTAAAAGTCAACAAAAAGTCAACAACTTCAAAAGAGCATAACTTGAGAATGGTAAAAGATATGGACATTATACCAAAGAGGTTGGTTAGAGGACTCTTCAAGCTTTCCAAAATGTCCAAGAACACCCTCATAGCAATAAAATTGAAGGATTTGTGCCCTTGCAAAGTTGGGAAATTTTAGGGAAACTTATGAAGCAAATAAGGCTTTAAATCAAATTTTTGCTAAATGAGCCCACCAAATTAAAATCCCATATTTACAAAAACACCAAGCACGACCCAACCCACCTATTTTCTGATTTTTTATTTTTTATTTCATATTTATTTGAATTTTATTCATTAAAATAAAATTTAAATTGAAATAAAATATAAAATCATATATTTGAAAAAGGATTTTGCTTCTAGAATGTCATAAAAGTTAATTGGATTTAATTGATACAAAAATTATGAAGATTGTCTTAAAATAGCAAGTTCATATCAAAGAATAATCAAGTTTTATGACATATATTTCTCAATCTTCAATTATCCAAAAAGTCCAAAGAATCATGACCTTTTTTTGATCTAATTCATTCCATATATATAGACAAACACATTGCCAATGAAAAGGGATGAAATTGCAGCCTCCAAGGGTAAGAACAAAGTTTCACTTTTCATACAAAAAAGTGGCATTCGGTTTTGAAGTTAGAGACATTTTCAAGACAAAGTAAAGGTTGTTTTAGCTTCCTTGAGACTTTCTGATCGTATCCCCATCATCATCTTCATCCATAACATCATAAAACACATAAATCGAATCCACTTTGTTCTTGATTTTTTTCGTTTTTCGATTTCTAATATCCAAGCATTATTAATGATTTTTGATGATATTTTCTTGTTTGTGATAAGCTTTAGGTCATATATGGGCTAATCGATTGAAGTTTTGTTGCCTAGAACAGATTCCACCATTATTAGGGTTTCACTGGCCGTTTAGGGTTTTCCATTTAAATACATATAAATAAATTCTAACAACGCTAATGAACTGTATAAGATGTAAGGATCACAATGATATGATCAATTTGGTGAAATTTCACAGGTTTCATGGTGTTTGAAAAACACAGGTTTCCCTAGGAACCTTAATTCGCAGGTAAATGCGTAGAGGAAAACGCAGGAAATTTCGCAGGTAATAGGTTGAAGATGAAGCAGCCTTGGCGCGAAAACCTGATTTGAAATTTGAGCTTATTTTATTATGTATTATTTGTGTAATATTTCATGAAAGCAGCGTTGGTTCAGTTGGTTTGTGTGTGTGCGCGTGAGGTTGATGGTCCTAGGTTCGAATTCCCCCCAGGCCATTTTGTGTTGTTTGTTTTTTTTAATGATTTTTACAGGTTAGCAAACAAAAGGCATTGATGCTCATTCAATATCACCAGCGCATGCGCAGCCCAGTGGAAGGGAGGCTGGTCCTGGAGATGTGAAGCCTAGGGCCTGGGTTCGAATCCCAGCCCCAGGTATGTTCTTTTTCTCATTTTTTTTTAATTTTTTTTTGTTTTGTTTATATTATATTTGATTAATCTAATTAATAATAAATGTCTAAAAAAAAATACTTATATTATTTTCTTATATATAATTCAAAAACTTATATTTTTAAAAATTCAAACTTTATTAATAAAGTTATTTATATTTATTTCATTATATGTTTATATTATTAATATTGTATGTATTTTTTTTATATAAATAATTCAATTAAGTTTAGATTAAATAATTAGCCCTAATTTATTTTTCTGAATAATCCAAAGTCCTAATTTTCTTTTATAATTTTAATTATGCTTGTATAATTGTAATTACTAAATATTTCTAATATGTACATATATATTTTTTGTATATAAATTCCTTAATTATATTTAGATTAACTTATAAACCCTAATTTATTTTTAAAAAAACCTAATTTTCTTTTATGATTTTAATTTCTTATTTTTGTAATTATAATTATTAAATATTTCTAATATGTATATATATATATATATAATTAATTTATTAAACTATTAATCATATTTATAAGTATATAATTATTATTATTTATTTCTTTTTTCTTAAAATTCTTAAAAAATGATTATTTATGCAAATTTGAACTTTTAATTTGTTTTCTATATTATATTATTATACTAACCTCTTTTATATTTATTTTGTTTATTATTACTAACCTATTTATTTATTTATTTATTTATTATATGCTTATTTATTTAAATTATTTTATTATTATTATGATGTAATTGTGCAAGTTATGTAATAGTGGTAGAATTTTTATTATTTATTTAAATTGCTATGGTTAGTAAAATAGGGAGTGTAAACATGTTTGTATCTTAAAATTGAATTTAGATCACTAATTATAAGATAAATACTTGAACTTGTACACGCACACACGTAAGTCGATCTTGGATCGCCATCTCACTTCTTAAGGGTTACCTCTCATTGTTGCCTAAATAAAAGGTCAAGTAAGGTGTATAAAGCAAAGTCCCTTATCGTAACTAATATCATCTAGTCCCTTTAAAAATTATAAGATCAATTCCCTTTATGGTTGCCTTCGTAAATGATCTTGTCCCTTTCGAATAAAAGATGATAAGTCCCTTCGAATTGCTTATACACCTTACAATTGCCTAATCACAAATGTCCCTTCACTTTTCCCTCACAAACATCCAAGGTAATGACTACCTATTCCTTAATAATAGGGATAGTCTTACCATTTAAAGGACATTTAAGAACAGAAAAGATTTAACTTAGGGTAGGTTCCTCTTATGTACTTGCTCACCTTTTCAAAACACTTCAAAATTACTTCACATTTTCAAACAATTTTCAAAACAAAGGCTTTATATATATCCGTACATGGATCATTATAAAGTACTTAAGAAAATTTCTAATCACACACTACACTTCTCAAAACAATTTAAAGTGAGCTAAGTAACTAAGAGACCATGGATAACCATGGATGTAAAGGGTGCTAACACCTTCCCTTTACATAACCTACCCCCCGAACCCAAAAATCTTTTAAGGTCTTTCCTGTTCTTTTATGCCCTTTCCTTTGGATAAAATAAAAGCCGGTGGCGACTCTTGCTATCCGCAACATTTAACTAAAGTCAGTTATCCCACCGTGTTACAGAACTGGCGACTCTGCTGGAGATTTAATAAAAGAGGGGTACCCTTAGGAATTAGATCACTTTAAACTTGTTTGATTTGTTTACTTTACTTTACTTGTTGGGTGCTCTTATGTGTGAAAGATCCTAACCCGGATCTAGTGTACCTTAGGTAAATGGCAATAGACCAAGGAAACTGTACGGCGTATACCGATATGGTTGATCTGGTGGCCATAGTTAGTGTGACTTCTTGGTTGGTGCTTATGTTCCTTAAGTCAAGTTGAGGATAATATGAGGCTGCTATATGTTGTCAATACACTAACTGACTTTTATAACCCTAGTCATCCCATCTTGGCCTTTAGAAAGTAGTGAGATAACCGGCTTTGGTGAAGACTGAAGTTGGTTGATACTCGATACTACACTCATTGAGATCTTAAACTTGGAGGGTTTTGGTTGGCAAGTAAGTTGCCTACTGAACAACCACCCTTGTGAAGGATCAATGATATTGAGATCCCTTAGAACCTGGTTACTTTTGTAGGACAGGATGAACCAACTAAACTTCAGGGGAGGGTACTTACCTTTAAACCTCATGCAAGCCTTCAAACCTAGGGATATTGTGTGACTTGTTTGTGTGTGCCACATGTTTGTGATTGAACATAACATCATAACATCATCATGCATCATAAGCATAGCATTTTCACTAACCATTTCAAGGACCAAAGGATTTATCTTTGTTCTTTGTTGCAGGTCATGGCTTCTGCTCGTAGGAATACTATCCAGATCAAATTTGTAGGAATACCTCCTAAGCTTAACGAATTGGTCTCTCAAGTTTCTGAAAACTCCCAATTCATCAAGAGGCATGGTCACCTACTGGATTTAGTCACTTCAGGGTTCAATGAAGACATGATGAGTGTTTTGTTTCAGTTCTTTGATCCTAAACATCACTACTTTACATTCCCCGACTATCAGCTGGTTCCTACAATGGAAGAGTTCTCCAAGCTTCTGGGTATACCTATTCTGGATCAGAAACCCTTCACAGGCTTAGAAAAGGAGCCTAAACCTGAGGTTATTGCTGCAGCTCTACATCTGAAGAAGTCAGACATTGTCTTGGAAACGAGAAGTGGAGTTAAGGGTATTCTTGCTAAGGCATTAATAGAGAAGGCTCAAGTGTTATTGAAGGCTATGAGCTATGATGCTTTTGAGGAGATCTTAGCCTTGTTGATTTATGGCTTAGTGTTGTTCCCCAATCCAGATCAGTTCATAGACGTTCACGCCATCAACATATTTCTGAGTCACAATCCAGTGCCTACATTACTTGGGGATATCCTGCATTCTCTTCATACTCGTACTACAAAGGCACGAGGAACTCTGATGTGCTGCATACCTTTTCTATCTAGGTGGTTTATTTCTCACCTTCCTTGATCAGTGATGAAGAATAAACAAGGGTTAAGGTGGTCCAAGAGGATTATGTCACTTTCTCATTCATATATTCATTGGTGCTCTAGATCTATGGAGAATGTTACTATCATTGACCGTTGCGGGGAGTTCCCTAATGTGCCACTCCTTGGCATAAGAGGGGGCATTACTTACAACCCTTATTTAGATCTACGTCAGTTTGGTTACGCTCGGAGTGATGGTCCTCATGACATGTTGATTCAGGGTATTGTGTTCGACTACGACAACGATCTTCAAGGTTACCGTCAAAGGTTTATACGAGCATGGGGGAAAGTGAACAAGGTTGACAGCAAGACTCTGAAGCCCAAGTACACTATCCCTATGGAAGCTTATCTCAGATGGGTATGAGCTCGTGCTCAGACTCTTATGATGCCATATCCTGCCATCCTGCCAGTTACTATGGAGCCTATTGCTGAAGGAGATACTTCTTATACCATCCTTCACCCAGACATGCCCACTGACATGGAAGACTTACAGAGGTCCTGGATCCAGTTGAAGGAGCAAAGGGATACTTTCGAGGCTCATTACAAAGCAAGTCAAGAAAGAATCCTGGAGCTAACAAAGCAACTTCACGAGGAACAGAATCTCAACTCATACCTCAACACAAAGAGGAAACGTCCATGGGAGACTTAAAACCCCATCTTTTGTATTTATTTCATTTCATTTTTATTGTAAGCCCAAGGGGAAAATAAATTTATTACTAATAAAAGTTTACTTTCTTGTTTGTTTAAGCAAATTTAAATCCTGCGGTCCTTGAAAACATTGCATACACATTTATACACCATATCATTGAATCACAGGTTTCTTATGTACAGGTTTCTTATCTTCTCGTTGTTTATTTCAGCAATGGCTCTTGAACAAACAGTTAAAGATCTCCAGGCACAAAATGCACAGTTCCAAGAACTGATCCTGAACTTGTCCAAGGGGCAGGATGAATTGAAGACACTGCTGGCCAAGAAGAACAAGAAGACTAGAAGGTCAGGAGGCCTAATCAACATGGGAAGAAGGTTCAGAGGTCCTGTCAAGACCAAAGAGCAGGTTGAAGATTATGAGTCTGAAGAGTCTGAGAAAGAGGGAGGCAGTCTCCATAATACAATGGGGGATTCTAATTCTGAAGCTAACTACTATCATGATCCTAATGAAGATAAGTTCAAAATGTTGGTGGATAGAATGGATGCTATGGAATTGCAAAAGTCTTCTGGGTTGGATTTTGAAGACCTGAGTTTGATATCTGGAGTGGTTATACCCATTGGGTTCAAGGTCCCTGCATTTGTAGTGTATGATGGTGTCTCCTGCCCCAAGCTGCATCTGAGGTCCTATGTCCGGAGAATCCAACCCCATACTGCTGATAAGAAGTTGTGGATCCATTTCTTCCAAGAGAGCTTGTCTGCAGCTCAATTGGAATGGTACTATCAATTGGAGAGTGTCAACATACGTGATTGGAATGATCTTGCTGAGGCCTTTTATAAGCAATATCAATACAATGCTGATCTAGCCCCTACTTGCATGCAACTACAAAGCATGTCTATGGGTGCTAAAGAAAATTTCAAGGAGTATGCCCAGAAGTGGAGAGATTTGGCTGGTAGGGTACAACCTCCTCTAACTGACAGGGAGTTAGTGGATATGTTCATGTGTACGTTGAATGGTCCCTTTTATAGTCATCTCATTGGAAGCTCATCATCTGGCTTCACTGAGTTGATAATGACAGGAGAGCGCGTAGAAAGTGGTATAAGGAGTGGCAAGATACAAGCGGGTGCTTCTTCATCAAGTACTACAAAGAAGCCTCCTAGTGGGAAGAAAGAGTCAAATGCTGTTTATGGTCAACCTGATCGTTATAGGAGGCACCAATCTGTGAGTGCAGTTCATATCTCCAATCCTACTCCTGCAACACCAGAGCCACCACAGGGCAATCAACAGAGGCCTAGAAGACAGTTCACCAAGCTCAACATGTCAATGGCCCAAGCTTTGCAACACTTGTTGAAGGGTGAACTCATCACTTTGAAGGACCCTCCTCAGAACCCCAATGTTACCTCTCCCAGGTACAATCCTAATGCACGATGTGCATATCATTCTAATTGTCAGGGACATGATACCAATAATTGCTGGATATTGAAGAATAAAATTCAAGATATGATTGATGCTGGAGAAATTGAGTTTGACCCTCCGGGTACTCCAAATGTGATTACTGCTCCCATGCCAAATCATGAAAAGACTGTTAATGCCATTGATGAAGTTTCACATATTTCCTCAATTGCAGATATGACTACACCATTGTCTGTTATTAAGAAGAAGTTGGTACAAGTTGGGTTCTTTCCAGGTTGTAATGAAGATTGTTTCTATTGTGCTTATAAACCGGATAGTTGTTGGAAGTTGAAGGACGAAATTCAACGCCTCATGGACAATTACACAATATTGTTTGAGAGGACACCTTCTGTGGAGCACATGGTTGAACATATAACTCGAGGAGCGAAGGTTGAAGAGGTGGATATGGTTGATAAGGTACCAGTAAGGATCACTTCCAAGGGCCCTGTCAAAATCACTCATAAGGGTCCAATTAAGATTACTGCTGAAGGCCCTGTGAAGATTGTTGCTGAAGCTAGAGTGGCTCCTATGATCATTACCACTCAATGTCCTATTCCGTACACTTCTGATAAAGCTGTGCCGTGGCATTATGGTTCTGATGTTTATATTCATGGTGTTAAGCAGGAATCCTTAGCTGAGCCACCTGTTGTTGATGAAAATCTTGATGTTGATAATATTGCTGGATCTAGTAAGATCACCCGAAGTGGAAGAGTTTTCTCTCCTCCAGTTACCTCCAAGAATACATCTACTCCAGCTACTACCTCCACTACTGACGCTCGGGGCAAAGGTCCTGTTATTGAACCTGTGCAAACTGATGTACCAACTGCTGATGATCTTTCTAAGCAGATGGAAGAAGTACTGAAGATCATTCGCAAGAGTGATTATGATGTTGTTGATCAATTGGGGCATACTCCCTCCAAGATTTCTATGTTGTCTTTATTGTTGTATCTGAGGCTCATGCCAAAGCCTTGATTAAATTTTTGAAGACCGCTCACGTACCAAATGAGATTTCTGTAGACCAGTTTGAAAATTGTGTGGCACACTTGACCTATGATAATGGGTTAGGTTTCTCCGATGCTGATTTAACTCCTGCCAAGAGGGATCATAACAGGGCTCTACATATCTCTATTGAATGTAGGGGCACTACTCTGTCACATGTGTTAATAGACAATGGTTCCTCGTTGAATGTGTTGCCCAAAGAAGTTCTGAATAAGCTTAGTCCTGAAGATGCTGTGTTGAGGCCCAGTAATATAGTGGTGAAGGCTTTTGATGGTTCAAGAAGAGTGGTGCACGGAGAAATAGATCTCCCAATCAAAGTAGGTTCTCAGGTCTTCAATGCTACCTTTTATGTAATGGATATTCGTCCTTCGTATTCTTGTTTGCTTGGGCGCCCCTAGATCCATGGGGCAGGTGCTGTGACTTCTACTTTACATCAGAAGCTGAGATATCCAGTAGAGGGAAAGGTTGTCACTGTTTACGGAGAGGAAGGATATATGATTAGCCACGTGAACACATTTAAATATCTTGAAGTGGAAGGTGAATATGTTGAAACTCCATGCCAGACGTTTGAAGTAGTTCCTTGGGTTGTTCCTAATTTTGAAGCTCCTTCTGTTGTCAAGAAAGTTCTTGTGGTCACCAGAGTACCTCCTACAATGGCCTCCCTCAAAGATGCTAGAGCTATAGTGGATGAAGGTGGTTGTACTATTTGGGGTCAGCTTCCTGATATTCCTTACAAGTCTGACAAATTTGGTTTGGGTTTCACTGCAGAGTCCCAGAAGGTTGTTCGTCGTGCTCGTGTTGTTCGTATAACTAATCAAGGGATTATGAAAGATCAGATCAATGCTGTGGGTGACTATGATGAAAGTTATAACTTGGACGCTTGGATTTTTCCTACTGTGGGCGATGGGCTCAATAATTGGAAAGCTGAAGATGTTATTCCTATCTCCTTTAGTCAGGAGTAAATACTATTACTGTGTTGTTATTTCTTAAGTTTGTAATTTTTGAACAATTAAACTCTTAAGCCTTGTGCCTTACCCGGGGTACAATGGTATTCTTGTTTCGGGATGTCATTTCATTTGCATACTTCATTCAATAAAAATCAGTGGACGTTTCGTTTTCGTAAATATTGTGTTCCTTGTCCTTCTTTTATTTTATTTTTGTTTTATCAGCTATGTGTTCTTACACACACCCACATCACTAAAATGCAGATCCTCATCCACTATGGATCCTGTTGATCACAGTTCTACTATTGCCAATTATAATTTCGAGAATCCGATCTATCAAGCTGAAGATGGAAATGAGGACGATTGTGAAGTACCTGTAGAGCTTGCTAGGTTGTTACAACAAGAAGAGAAAGCTATACAGCCACATGAAGAGCCAATCGAAGTTGTGAATCTGGGAACTGAAGAAAACAGGAAAGAAGTCAAGATATGGGCTGAATTAGAGGATGGTGTTAAGAACAAATTGATTCAGATGTTACATGATTATGTGGAGATATTTGCTTGGTCCTATGAAGATATGCCAGGGTTGGATACAGACATTGTGGTTCACCGTTTACCAGTAAAAGAAGATTGTCGTCCAAAGAAGCAGAAGGTTCGTCGCATGCGTCCTGAAATGTCAGAGAAGATTAAAGCAGAGGTGATGAAACAGTTTGATGCAGGGTTCTTAGCTGTGACTTCTAATCCTCAATGAGTTGCAAATGTGGTGTCGGTACCTAAGAAAGATGGTAAGGTACGTATGTGTGTAGTTTACAGGGATTTGAACAAGGCCAGCCCCAAAGATGACTTTCCACTTCCTCATATTGATGTTCTGGTAGACAACACTGCTCAGCATAAAGTATTCTCTTTCATGGATGGTTTCTCTGGTTACAATCAAATCAAGATGGCACCTGAAGATATGGAGGAGAAAACATTTGTTACACAGTGGGGCACCTTTTGTTATAAAGTGATGCCATTTGGTTTGAAGAATGTCGGGGCAACATATCAGCGTGCTATGGTGGCTTTGTTTCATGATATGATTCATCATGAGATAGAGGTATATGTGGATGATATGATAGCCAGGTCCCAGAATGAAGAGCAACATCTTGATCATCTGCATAAGTTGTTTGAGAGGTTGAAGAAGTACAAGTTGAGATTGAACCCAAACAAGTGTACTTTTGGAGTTAGATCTGGTAAGCTCCTGGGTTTCATTGTCAGTGGAAAAGGTATTGAAGTAGATCCTGCAAAAGTGAAAGCTATACAAGAAATGCCAGCTCCCCGTACTAAGAAGGAAGTTAGAGGTTTCTTGGGACGATTGAATTACATTGCAAGATTTATTTCCCAATTAACTGCTACCTGTGAGCCAATCTTCAAGTTGTTGAAGAAAGATCAGGTAATGGAATGGAATGATGAGTGCCAGACAGCCTTTGATGAAATCAAGAAATATCTTCTAGAACCTCCCATTTTGATGCCACCAGTTGATGGAAGACCCTTGATTATGTACTTAACAGTATTAGACAACTCAATGGGGTGTGTGTTGGGGCAACATGACGAGTCTGGTCGAAAAGAGCAGGCAATATACTACCTTAGCAAAAAGTTTACCGACTGTGAAACAAGATACTCACTGCTCGAGAAAACTTGATGCGCTTTGGCATGGGCTGCTCGCCGACTAAGACAGTATATGTTGACTCATACAACCTTATTGATTTCGAAGATGGATCCAATCAAGTACATATTCGAGAAACCTGCTCTCTCCGGAAGAATAGCAAGATGGCAAATGATTTTGACAGAATATGATATACAATATACTACTCAGAAGGCCATTAAAGGAAGTGTTATAGCTGATTATTTGGCTCATCAAGCAGTGGATGATTATCAGTCAATGAGTTTTGAGTTCCCTGATGAAGACATTATGATTATTACCAAAGAACCTGGACAATATGACGGACCTGAACAAGGATCCCGATGGACTATAGTTTTTGATGGAGCTTCTAATGCACTTGGTAAAGGTGTTGGTGTTGTGATCAGTTCCCCTAAAGGTTGTCATACCCCGATTACTGCCAGACTTTGTTTCTATTGTACTAATAACATGGCTGAATATGAGGCATGTATCCTGGGTATCAAAGCTTCCATTGATATGAAGATTCAGTTCCTTGACGTGTATGGAGATTCAGCCCTGGTAATAAGTCAGATTAAAGGAGATTGGGATACCAAGCATGATAACCTCATTCCTTACAGAGAGCATGTGTTGTCTTTGATCCCGCATTTCAAAGAGATTACCTTTGGACATATCCCACGAAGAGAAAATCAGTTGGCAGATGCACTAGCCACCATGGCATCTATGTTTAAGATTAGCTGGGATGATGAAGCTCCCAAGATTACTATTGATAGATTTGAGAAGCCTGCATACTGCAATGAGATTGACACTGAAGAGGCAGAGGAGAAGCCTTGGTTCTATGAAGTGAAAAGATATCTTGAAGCTCAGGAGTTCCCTGAAGGGGCATCTATCAAAGATAAGAAGTTTCTGAGGAGGTTTTCTGCTAAGTTCTTCTTGAGTAATGGGATTTTGTACAAGCGCAATCATGATTCAACTTTGCTTCGTTGTGTGGATAAGAAGGAAGCAACAAAGATTATGGAAGACATGCATGATGGGATCTTTGGAACTCATTCCAGTGGTCATACTATGGCAAAGAAGATATTGAAAGCAGGTTACTATTGGTCTACCATGGAGGCTGACTGCTATCAACATTCCAGAACGTGTCACAAGTGTCAAATCTATGCTGATAAAGTCCATATACCCCCATCACCATTGATATGATTGGTGAAATCAAACCTACTGCTTCTAATGGGCATCGTTTCATCCTGGTTGCTATTGATTACTTCACGAAGTGGGTGGAGGCAGCTTCATTTGCATCTGTTACCAAGAATGTAGTGGCTCGATTCATTAAGAATAATCTCATATGTAGATATGGCATCCCTGAAAGGATTATTACTGACAATGGCTCTAATCTGAACAACCCTATGATTACTGATCTCTGCACACAGTTCAAGATTAAGCATCACAACTCTTCTCCGTATCGTCCGAAGATGAATGGGGCAGTAGAAGCTGCTAATAAGAACATTAAGAAGATTATACAGAAGATGACTGTTACTTACAAGGATTGGCATGAGATGTTACCATTTGCTCTTCATGGTTATCGTACTACAATACGTACTTCAACAGAGGCAACCCCATTCTCCTTAGTCTATGGTATGGAAGCAGTTCTGCCCATTGAAGTTCAGATCCCTTCCTTAAGAATCATGAAGGATGCAGGCTTGGATGAAGATGAGTGGATTCAAACTCGACTGGACCAGATAAATTTGATTGATGAGAAGAGGTTAGCAGTTGTGTGTCATGGTCAGATGTACTAGAAACGGATGATCAAAGCTTTTAATAAGAAGGTTAAGCCAAAGGTATATCAGGCTGGTGACTTGGTAATCAAGCGTATCATATTACCACAGGGTGATCCTAGGGGCAAGTGGACTCCTACATATGAAGGACCATTTGTAGTCAAAATAGTATTCTCAGGAGGTGCCATGATGCTCACTACTATGGATGGTGAAGACTTCCCACAGCCTGTAAACGCAGACATAGTTAAAAAATACTACGCATAAAAAGAGACCCGCTAGGTTGACTGGCCTAGGCAAAAATAAGGGCATCCCGGCGAACCAAAAGGGTTCGGGCAAAAATTAGGGATATATATATAAAAAAATGTACACCCGGCAAGTCGAAAACCTGAAAAGGCGGCTTGGGCAAAAAAGGGTATCCCGGTGGATTGAAAACCTGAAAAGGCAATCCAGGCAAAAGTTAGGGATTAAAGCGTATGACTATGTCTCGTTTGGATCACCCATGTAACTCCAACCAGTTGTGCTACTTAACCCAAGTTCGAACAGATAAAGATCAATCCAATCGTTTCCGTCTCAACAACAGAAGATGAGATACTTGAAGATAATGGCAATAGTAGAATTGAAACTCAATAGGATTATTTCTCACATAGCTGATTTTCTTTGTTTTGTAAACATTTTACGACAAATTCCTCTTACTAGGATTTCTGTCTCCTTATACATGTATAGGTCACTTTGTGATATAAATAAAATTTCATCTTTGAATCCAGATTTACTTTTACCCTATTTACATAAGCGAAACGTCCATTGGTTGTGTTTGAATGTATGTATGCTTTTGAATATGATTGATGTTTACCAGAAATGCATAAAATGCTTAATATGATTGATGTTTACCAGAAATGCATGAAAATGCAGTAATAGAATTTACTAAAGACGAACGAGGGAGGGAATGCAACGAAGCTTCGCCGGTTCATCCCCACAAGATAGCTACAAAGCCCCCAGTAGGGCAAATCTATCATCATAGATACCTCAAGTTACATCTCCCCTTGAATTTATGTCCATCTCTTTTATCCTCAGTCGGGATACTCAGGAACTTATTCCTTCAATAGAAGTACGACGAACGAAGACGGGAAGTTATAAATACAATACTATCAAACAAGACGGGAACGAGTTTCTCATATTCTTCAGCAACGAATCGGGATTTATTTTCCCTAGCCAGCAGTTGTTATACAAAGATATCCATACGCTTCAGGCTGCATGATTCATACATACATCATTTATATCATACCATAGCATATACATAATGCATAATACATTTACTTAGGTGCATCATACTATGCATGCATACATATTGCATAAACTAACATTCTCCTTGCAGGATAGTTATATGCAGATAAAACAGCATCAACAACTTACAACAGGTCAGAAATGATCCATACATTACTCAAGATGTCCTCAGAGAGTAGGCAAACGGTCTGCAAGAAGATCCATTCCCTAATCCAGGATATTTCCAGAAGATTTCATCTATCTGGTCTTGAATAGCAGGCAAACGATCTGTACAAAGATCCATTCCCTGGTTCAAGATATTTTCAGAAGATTTAATCTATTGGCCCTTGAATAGCAGGCAAACGGTCTGTAAAAAGATCCATTCCCTGGTTCAAGACATTATTCAGAAGAACAAATCCTGACGTTCTTTTGGCCCTTGAATAGCAGACAAACGGCCTGTAAAAAGATCCATTCCCTGGTTCAAGACATTATTCAGAAGAACAAATCCTGACGTTCTTTTGGCCCTTGAATAGCAGGCAAACGGTCTGTAAAAAGATCCATTCCCTGGTTCAAGACATTATTCAGAAGAACAAATCCTGACGTTCTTTTGGCCCTTGAATAGCAGGCAAACGGTCTGTAAAAAGATCCATTCCCTGGTTCAAGATATTACTCAGAAGAACAAATCCTGACATTCTTTTGACCTTGGAAAGTAGGCAAACAGTCTGTACGAAGATCCATTCCCTAATCCAAGATACTTCCAGAAGAGATAATCATCACAAGATTTATTTCTACTAGTCCATTCAACAACTCAAATCATGTTGCATAAAATGATTCAGAAACGGCTTATACAAAGACCTAGTACTGATATCCAGTATCAACATACAGACATCATCACATTTTGATACTTTAGATGGCATCTCCAAGCCCATCTCCAGATGGCATCTCTAAGCCCATCTCCATTTCTTCCAAGTGGCATCTTCAAGCCCACTCAAGCATATACAATTAATCATTATTATTACTCTATGCACTGGTGAGTACAAATTTTTGGGCTTTTGTGTTCAATCCCCTTCAACCTTCCAGGTCACAACTGGCACATATACCAATCTAACCCCTCAGGTTTCAGAAAATTGAACAGGGGCAGTTGTTGCACCCCAAAATTTGCCCTCCACAAGACAAGACATTGTGTACTAAGAGGCTCACAAGGTTCATAAGGTTCACAAAGTTCACAATTAGTCAGAAAATTTGACAATTCCCTCAAATAATGCATTCTCCTAAGCAATGCATCTTAAACTAGGGTTTTGACTTTCATCAGGATAAATGGACTTCCAAGACCTCAAGTGAGCTTCATAGCATCCTATATGTGTTCAAGAATCCCCATGTCGAGTTTCAAGACTTTCCCAAAAGATTTGCTCAGTCAGATGATCAGATAGGTTAAAATCAGTCAAAACAGTTAAAAAGTCAAACTAAGGTCAACTGTGGTCAAACCAAAGTCAAACTTCATGATTTTTTTGCCAACATCAAGTATATGAATTGAAATTCATCATTTTATCAAGGGTTGATCATGATTCATCAAGGAGATTTCAGATCATCAAGAATCAGGAGTTTCTAAATTAGGGTTTTCATAGGAAAAGTCAATTGAACCTTGACCAGCCATAACTTTCACATGCTTCATCAAATATTTTCCATCCAAAGCTCATTTTGAAGGAAATTGAATTCTCTACAACTTTGTGTCTCACAAGCCAAGCCCAAAAATGCTTCATTTGGAAGGTATGAGCTAAGACATTATAGGTCCTTTTAAAAGTCAACAAAAAGTCAACAACTTCAAAAGAGCATAACTTGAGAATGGTAAAAGATATGGACATGAGACCAAAGATGTTGGTTATAGGACTCTTCAAGCTTTCCAAAATGTCCATGAACACCCTCATAGCATTAAAATTGAAGGATTTGTTCCCTTGCAAAGTTGGGAAATTTTAGGGAAACTTATGAAGCAAATAAGGCTTTAAATCAATTTTTTGCTAAATGAGCCCACCCAATTGCCATCCCATCTTTACAAAAACACCAAGCACGACCCAACCCACCTATTTTCTGATTTTTTATTTTTTATTTCATATTTATTTGAATTTTATTCATTAAAATACAATTTAAATTGAAATAAAATATAAAATCATATATTTGAAAAAGGATTTTGCTTCTAGAATGTCATAAAAGTTAATTGGATTTAATTGATACAAAAATTATGAAGATTGTCTTAAAATAGCAAGTTCATATCAAAGAATAATCAAGTTTTATGACATATCTTTCTCAATCTTCAATTATCCAAAAAGTCCAAAGAATCATGACCTTTTTTTGACCTAATTCAATCCATATATATAGACAAACACATTGCCAATGAAAAGGGACGAAATTGCAGCCTCCAAGGGTAAGAACAAAGTTTCAATTTTCATACAAAAAAGTGGCATTCGGTTTTGAAGTTAGAGACATTTTCAAGACAAAGTAAAGGTTGCTTTAGCTTCCTTGAGACTTTCTGATTGTATCCCCATCATCATCTTCATCCATAACATCATAAAACACATAAACCGAATCCACTTTGTTCTTGATTTATTTCGTTTTCGATTTCTAATATCCAAGCATTATTAATGATTTTTGATGATATTTTCTTGTTTGTGATAAGCTTTATGTCATATCTGGGCTAATCGATTGAAGTTTTGTTGCCTAGAACAGATTCCACCATTATTAGGGTTTCACTGGCCGTTTAGGGTTTTCCATTTAAATGCATATAAATAAATTCTAACAACGCTAATGAACTGTATAAGATGTAAGGATCACAATGATATGATCAATTTGGTGAAATTTCACAGGTTTCATGGTGTTTGAAAAACACAGGTTTCCCTAGGAACCTTAATTCGCAGGTAAATGCGTAGAGGAAAACGCAGGAAATAGGTTGAAGATGAAGCAGCCTTGGCGCGAAAACCTGATTTGAAATTTGAGCTTATTTTATTATGTATTATTTGTGTAATATTTCATGAAAGCAGCGTTGGTTCAGTTGGTTTGTGTGTGTGCGCGTGAGGTTGATGGTCCTGGGTTCGAATTCCCCCCAGGCCAATTTGTGTTGTTTGTTTTTTTTAATGATTTTTACAGGTTAGCAAACAAAAGGCATTGATGCTCATTCAATATCACCAGCGCATGCGCAGCCCAGTGGAAGGGAGGCTGGTCCTGGAGATGTGAAGCCTAGGGCCTGGGTTCGAATCCCAGCCCCAGGTATGTTCTTTTTCTCATTTTTTTTTAATTTTTTTTTTGTTTTGTTTATATTATATTTGATTAATCTAATTAATAATAAATGTCTAAAATAAAATACTTATATTATTTTCTTATATATAATTCAAAAACATATATTTTTAAAAATTCAAACTTTATTAATAAAATTATTTATATTTATTTCATTATATGTTTATATTATTAATATTGTATGTATTTTTTTTATATAAATAATTCAATTAAGTTTAGATTAAATAATTAGCCCTAATTTATTTTTCTGAATAATCCAAAGTCCTAATTTTCTTTTATAATTTTAATTATGCTTGTATAATTGTAATTACTAAATATTTCTAATATGTACATATATATTTTTTGTATATAAATTCCTTAATTATATTTAGATTAACTTATAAACCCTAATTTATTTATAAAAAAAACCTAATTTTCTTTTATGATTTTAATTTCTTATTTTTGTAATTATAATTATTAAATATTTCTAATATGTATATATATATAATTAATTTATTAAACTATTAATCATATTTATAAGTATATAATTATTATTATTATTTATTTCTTTTTTCTTAAAATTCTAAAAAAATGATTATTTATGCAAATTTGAACTTTTAATTTGTTTTCTATATTATATTATTATACTAACCTCTTTTATATTTATTTTGTTTATTATTACTAACCTATTTATTTATTTATTTATTATATGCTTATTTATTTAAATTATTTTATTATTATTATGATGTAATTGTGCAAGTTATGTAATAGTGGTAGAATTTTTATTATTTATTTAAATTGCTATGGTTAGTAAAATAGGGAGTGTAAACATGTTTGTATCTTAAAATTGAATTTAGATCACTAATTATAAGATAAATACTTGAACTTGTACACGCACACACGTAAGTCGATCTTGGATCGCCATCTCACTTCTTAAGGGTTACCTCTCATTGTTGCCTAAATAAAAGGTCAAGTAAGGTGTATAAAGCAAAGTCCCTTATCGTAACTAATATCATCTAGTCCCTTTAAAAATTATAAGATCAAGTCCCTTCATGGTTGCCTTCGTAAATGATCTTGTCCCTTTCGAATAAAAGATGATAAGTCCCTTCGAATTGCTTATACACCTTACAATTGCCTAATCACAGATGTCCCTTCACTTGTCCCTCACAAACATCCAAGGTAATGACTACCTGTTCCTTAATAATAGGGATAGTCTTACCATTTAAAGGACATTTAAGAACAGAAAAGATTTAACTTAGGGTAGGTTCCTCTTATGTACTTGCTCACCTTTTCAAAACACTTCAAAATTACTTCACATTTTCAAACAATTTTCAAAACAAAGGCTTTATATATATCCGTACATGGATCATTATAAAGTACTTAAGAAAATTTCTAATCACACACTACACTTCTCAAAACAATTTAAAGTGAGCTAAGTAACTAAGAGCCCATGGATAACCATGGATGTAAAGGGTGCTAACACCTTCCCTTTACATAACCTACCCCCCGAACCCAAAAATCTTTTAAGGTCTTTTCTGTTCTTTTATGCCCTTTCCTTTGGATAAAATAAAAGTCGGTGGCGACTCTTGCTATCCGCAACATTTAACTAAAGTCAGTTCTCCCACCGTGTTACAGAGAGCACAAACATAACAAACACAAAAGGGATAAGTAATTCATTCATATAATAAATGGTGTAGAATAATTAAAAGAGAAGTATTTATACACACAAATCACATTCATTTACAATCACATTCTCACCACAACAAATGCATAAGCACAACTAGGGGTGGCAAAACGGGTCGAGACCCGCCGGCTGGCCCCGCCACCCGCAAAAAATGGCGGGTTGGATTGGGATTTTGGGTCCGCCTACTCGTTTCGCCCGCCCTGCCAAAGCAAAAAAACCATGCGGGCAGAATACATAATGGGGCGGGGTTGGCCCGCCAGCCCGCTAAATTTTTTGAAATAAAAACTACTATAAAACTAAAAAAATTATATGCATCCATATAGAAAGTTTAGAAAAAAGTATGTAAATTTTTATACAGTACCAATATATATATATATATATATATATATATATATATATATATATATATATATATATATATATATATATATATATATATATATATATATTATATTGTGTATAAAAACTCTAACCAATAAAATATTACAATGAAAAATTCTCCATAATGCAATGTATACATAATATATAATACACATTGCAGAAAAAAAAGACATAACATTGATATACTGTAATACATATAGAATACTCTAATTTAATATTTCAATTGAAATATGTAAATATTTTTAATTGTGAAATTTCTATTCCATTTATATATAATGGAACATTCATATATACCAAAATATATGCAAAGTAGTTTTCACTGTTTCTTTACATATACATCTATTTTAAAACTATATTATGTACTGAACATATTCAACTAGTAAGAATTTCTCTATTATCATATATGCGACACAATAGTTTTACTAACATTGAAGTTACTTATGTTTATAACTGACATTGTTTCTTGTTAATAACAGTAGTTTGATTTCATATCTCTTACAATTTAAAAATAGCTATAAAAAAATGGAAAAAAATAAAAAGAAAAAAGAAAATTTAAATATAGCTTATAAAAAAATGGAAAAAAAATAAAAATAAAAAAGAAGGCGGGCAAGCCCGCCGCCCGCCAACCCGTCGGTGGGGCAGGCGGACTTGAATTTCATGCTCAATTCACCTTGGCGGGCATGCCCGCCCCGTTCTTTTTTTGGCGGGCTTTTGGCGGGGCTGGCGACCCGTTTTGACACCCCTAAGCACAACATAATTACAATGCAATGAAACCTGAAAATATTACATGATGCATGTGTTAGAACAAGAGTTTGATTCTACACCCCTTAGTAGTTTTGATGATAACAAATACTCTATTATTATAAAGAACAAATATGCTCCCTAATTATTTATTTTGATGTGTAGAGAAGTCTTGAGACAAAAGCAAAAGAACTTGGACAAAATATGCACTAAGAAGATCTGCTAAGAAGATCTGAACAAATTGAAATATACAGAGAAGTTCTGATATAGAAGCAAAGGAAGTTGGCAAACAAATCTGAGCTAAGAAGATTTGTTTGGAAGATCTGAACCAACGTAATTCAAGTATCACGGTCTCAACACCAAAGCTGCATGATTAAAAGACTCCGATGATCCAAAACTTCAAAGCATACTTTGATGCATTACATATCAATTAATGAGAATCAAGGAGAAACAGCTAGTACCAGACAAGATCTGTATTTTTGGAAAGTGCATTAACAACTTTTATCAACCTCCAAAAATAGCTTCTTATGTCTCCAATGGATCTAAAAGGTTTCACCTATATAAAGGAGTTCATGAAAGGATGATAGACACTTGTGTTCATATAAAACAAATATTCAACAAGTTATCATTTTGCTTTAATTCTGTGTAAACATCAAAGTTATGATATAGCTTACTAGAAGCACTCGTATACACATTTTTTCTTATTGTTATTTTGTAATTCCTTGAGATACCAAGTTGTGGTTCTATCTCAAGAAGATATTGACACAAGTCTTTGTGTCTTTTTAATCATAGTTTTAATCAGTGGATTAAGACCTCTCTTGAGAGAGGAAAAATAACCTTGGCGGGTGAACTGAAGTAGTTTGAGTTCAAACAAACCAGGATAACCAAACGTCTCATACTATTTTAATTTTTGAAAACCCCAATTCAAACCCCTTTTCTTGTGTTTTTATTTTCTTCAACTAGTATCAGAGTGCATGGTTCTGGGTGCTAACACTTAACTGTGTCAGAAAAAGATCCTACAAGAAAAACACTATGGTGGAACCAGTTCAGAACAACAATGACAACCAGAATGAAAAAATCAAAGGCAGATCCCTATAACACCCCAAAATTTACCCTCTCATTTATTACTATCTAACTGGGTTATGTTCGTATTCATCTTCATCTTCATTAGGTCATCTAACACGTCATGCATTCATTCACATCATAGCTTGTCATTTAGATCAGAGGCTTTGAGAATCAGGGTTTTGCAGTGTTATGTGGTTTTCTCTTCTGCAAGTTTGGTTCATTGGAAAATACAAAGATTTTGGTTTAGGTTTTGTCTTTTGTGCTCATGGTTATCAGGTGGATCCTCAAAGCTTGAATGTGCAATCATCAAAGATATTCATCTTCTTATATTCATCATCGTTTGGTTAGGGTTTATTTCCCTAGTTAAGTGGCATTCAAGTGATTTCCTTAGGGAGACTATCCATTGGTGCATCTGATCATCCAAAGTATCATCATTATTTAAGTAGCAAGTTATGGGCAAAGGTTTTGGTTCACGTAGTCCATTCCAAGTACATTCAATATCTATGAAAGACTAGTTGTATTCAGGGCTAAGTTCTTTGGTTACTACTTCCCATTTGGTTATGTACTTGTCAAGATTTGATTAAAATAGTGCATTAGAGGCTTTCTTAGGATCCAAGTTTGTCATTCACTACCAAAGTCCATTTTTCCCAAACCCATAACCATTTTAGTCAAATTCGAACCCTCTGTCCATATCCAAAAGGACCATATTCCTAAACCATTTCACGTCCTAAATTCATAAATTAATTCCAATACCTTTTTATGTTCAACTAATATTCATTTTCAATTCTATTCCATATTTGACCATTTCTATCCATTTTTTAGACCAATTCTAAACCACTTTCCAAAATCCATTCAGTTAAATAAGTCTTCTCTTGTACTAGTTGCTTGGGATAAAGAAGGTGTATTTAAATTAAATGACTTTGAAGTTAGGATTGGTTTATTTGTTTGTTTCTTTAGTTTGTTATTCTTTTGGGAGCATTATTGTCCTTTGAATCTTCTAGTTGCTGCTAAAAACAAACAAACACATATTCAAAGGTAAGCCCACTTTATGATTATAGTATTAATTTCAATCCATACACAGAAGTTGGAAAAGAGCCTACAAGAAACAATAGGCTAAAATGCGATTCAAAGCACACCATGAGCATAAAAAAACGGTGTTATCTGCTTCCAAATTCAGAGTAAAACACAAGGACTATAAAAACATTAAAAAAAAATCCAATAGGATTTTACAGCAGGAAAATTGCACACGAATAAAGAAGCTTCATAGCTGTAGGAATTTCATGGAAAAAACAATACATAGCAAAAAATGGTTACAACAACCATAACAGAATTGGAGAATGAGCCAGTTACAAAAACTCACGAGAAAAATTCGTGTAATATAAAAATCGGTTAAGACTTGACTTCATACCTTCACCAATGGAACAGATCGAAAACAAGAAAGAAAACACTCTTGAACCTCTCTCTCTCTCTCTCAATACAAAATTTCAGTTACAAAAAAACTACAACGAAAAATCTAACTAACTTCTGGACTCTCTCAAAATCGGGATTTTCTTTAGACTCTAACATAAAAAATCTCTCTTCAATCTTAAACTTCAACCATCATCATAACAGAAATCGATCTTCCAATCTCACTCTTCATTTTTTCAGAGGAACACACTCTTCAATCTTCTTCACCAATCGTGCACCATAACCAAGACCTTCGCCCTCTGCATCACCATCTTCAAGCTTGTTTCTTCAACCGAATATTCATCAATCTCTTCAACATCTTCATACATCACCATCATTATCGTTAATCTGTAACAAGAAGCAACGACACAAAAACAAGAAGCTCCAATGCAGAACATCACCATAGTCATCGATTAACCAACACCTGCAACAAGAATCATATCAGTAAGAAGCATAAGAATTTGAATCATAAGAGGAGGAGGAGGAAGGACACACAAGAGAGGAAAACGAGTTTCTACCTCTGAGTTGAGCATGTTTTCATCGATTAACAGGTATGCATCTTGATCCACTCATAATTGCGGCCTCAGATTCAATAGGAATCCGTTGTGGATTATTTGTTTGTGCATGTTTTGATTTTGTGATTTCATTTTTGAATGTTGAGATCCCCTAGTTTGGCTAGAAATTTGGGGAAACTAGATTCGTATTTGTAATTAGGGAGGGAAATAAGGTAGGGTTGATGTTGGGTGTTTTCGATTTAGGGGAGGTTGGAGCCAGAGAAGATGGTGGCGCCGCTGGCCACCGCCTTCTCTAGAGGCTAGGTTTTTTTGAAGCAAGAATGTGAACAAGAGAGAGAGAGAGAGAGAGAGAGAGAGAGAGAAAGGAAGGCACAGGGAGATGAACATGAAATATGAGGGATGAGGTTTCCTTTTGATTTTGATTCCCTTCTCCTTTATGATAATGTTAGGATATAGATAGGCTTGTGGTGAAAGTCCACTCCGGAGGTGACACTTGTCACCATCTGGTAGGACCTCAATTTTCATAATTTCGTGCGTGCGTTCCTTTGTCTTTATCACGCACCACCATTTCCTTAACCGTTTGATAAGCATACTATGTCAGATCTAGGATCATGTGACTCAAATTCAGTCAACAAAAATTGAATGCAACTCCACCGTACACCAGTAGGCTTCCATGCATTTGGGCCTTAGAACTGTTGTTATTTGCACCCCTAGGCCTTAAGCCCACGCCATTTTATAACTCAGGGTTTACTATCTCCACACCCCCTCTTTTCTTCTTTGTTTTTTCCATTTTCCTTTTAACATTGTTTTAGTTTTCTTTTCATTAAAAATACCAAAACGCCTATAACAATTCTACAAAAATTATCATAGCCTATTAATACATTTTAGAATATTTTTGCATTTTTAGTTTCTAATTTTATTGAGTTTTGGATTTTATTTTGATTTTTTCTCATATTTCTTTTTCAATGGACTTTTGCATTGATAGTTCAACTTTCTCAATTTCTTTCTCCTAACTCATAAACAGCTTGAAACTCGTTATTTTTGCATTGATCCAAGGACATGTTAAAACACTTAAAAAAAGTTTTTTTTTTTTATTTTTAAAATCAGTTTACATGGCATTTTGAACCATCCTCTTGTACATTTCGTTTGGTTGTTCCAATGTGACTTTGAGGTCACTTTTGACTCATCTTCCTTTTGAATTTTCAAGAGACCTTGTAACATGATTTTAGCCCCTGACTTAGGACTTTATAGCCAAGTTTTCATAATTTTTACAATTGGTTAACTATTTGTTTGAGGCCTTACCACTAGGATAACTTTTTGTGAAAATTTTCTCACTTCCCTTAGGTCTAATCTTAGGAAGGCACTTGTGCCATTAGTTGAGGAAATTTGTGGGATATTATAGACCACTTTTAGGATATTATAGGTCATTTGGTTAGAATTATAGGTCACTTGATTTGGTGTTTGTCTTTGACTTGTGTTTGTATGCTTACTTGAACTATTTTGACCTAATTTGCATCTTTTCCTCAACTAGTTTCAAAGTGACTTGCATATGCATTTGGTATGACTAATTCATGCATGCTAACCTTATCTTAATTGAATTTTGGTACTGACCTTATCCCTATTTATTCATTTTTGTTTGCAACTTTGGCTTGTGTTCCAAGTTACTTCATGTTATGTGATATACGTTCACCTCTTCCTACTTCTTCTTCATCTTACTTCTTCTATTACTTGAAAATTTCTTCTCATGCTTTGTATGCTCATTTATAAACATCATAGGACCTTCTCAAGTGATGTATGCTACTGACTTTGAACATTCATTAAGCCTTAATAGATGTTCACCTTGCATAATCATCCATTCTTCCTCCACTAACTTCATATTGAACTTCACTAACTTCATATTGAACTTCCTTGAGGTTTAGTATATACTTTGGGATTAATTGGTTTGTGTTTGGTTTCTTAGACTTGGTGAGCTATCTTAGATATTAACTAGTGACTTTTGAAGTCATTTAACCCTTAGGAACCTTCACCTTTAGATTTAGGCTTTATTTGAACCCTAGTTTCACTTCATAGCAGGTTTGATGCCTAATTGTCTTCTTTGTTCTTATTGTTGATTTCATATCCAATTGTTTAACTAACCTTTTATGTAGGGGCTATGGTAAGTCATTGAGTATGTGGATGCTTATCCATACTCATACCTCTTATCCCTTCTTTTTTTAAAAGCTGTCTCCTTTGTGTTTGTGAAAGGCACTTGATGCTTCTTTGGACAAGTAAATTATTTCCATCCCTTTCAAGTTCTCATCTCATTTTCAATATTTTAACTGAGTTAGAACTTGTTCTTCTTCTCTCTTCTTTTCAAATTAGAGTTCTTCAAACCTAACTAACCTTAGGATCTCCATTGTATAATAACATATGGTTGGTCTTAGTTCCCCCTTAGATGTTTGACCTTTTCTCTCCAGTTGAGTCCTCTCTTTCTCATTTCAAAACATAAGCAAAAAATACATAATAAAGGTTACGCTTCTTCATGTGCCAAATGACTTTGCCATGGGATACTTGCACATATTCCATATGGGGATGAGGTGTAGGGCATCTATCATGATGAATAAGTCTTAGCATGAGGGTGCTTCACAAATAAACTAAAAAACACTTCTTAATCCAAAAACAATAAAAACACCTAATAAATAAAATAGGACAGTGTATTTGAGCCTTAATCTTTGGAACTAGGTTTGGGGATCTCCTCCATACTTAGGTGTGCTTCTTATTCATCAGGGGCGTAGGCTCAACCCCCAACCCCCTTTTCTATTTTTGTGATTATGAAAGTTTTATATATTTTAATTAATAACTGATCTTAGAGAGCGCTTTTTAAAAAGCACTTTCTTAATGCTACCTATAAGAGCGTTTTCTAAGGTTGAGCCTTTAGCAGCGCTTTTTAAAAGCGCGTTTTAAGGTTATCCTTTAAAATTGCTTTCTTTAGCGAATCTTTTTGAAAACTTATAAGAGAGCTTTTGCATAAAAGTGTTGTCTATGTTGCGTTGTCAAAACTCAATTTTGGCGTAGTGAGACTCTCTTAGGTATAAGACCCTTCTCAATTCTCTTACAATCACCACATGATCACATTCACTATGTGCTTAAAAGCTTAAGACTGATCAATATTTTACAACTCAATAAACAATCTAACTCTTAGCATCAACACGATACAAGAGAGACTCACAAAGCACAAACCCTAATACTCACTAATATCAATATATGTTCTACTCTGAAACTAGGGTTAATCCATCATATATATAACTATAAGTCAGACTGAATTATGGGCTTCAAATCGTAGCATATTTGATGCACATAATCTATAAAATATTCTTAAAAAAATAAAACTTTATAGTTTTAGTCAGACGGGAATATGGATTTCAAATGATTTTTTTTCTTGAATAAATGGCAAAAATTTCTATGTAACTGAAAATATTTTACAATTAAAAAGGACACAAAAAAAACAATAGATTTTAATATAAGTCTTTCAATTATTCTTAAAATTTTGATGATAAATATGTTTGATGTGAATATATCATTCATATTAATATTTTTTAATGTTTTAAAAATCGGACTAGATTGGTCAGTTGGACCGGTCGATCCAGGAACTGGTCAGGTAACCGGTCTGGTTCAAATGTTGGATCGTCTATACCGTTGAACCGGTGCGAACTGGTTAAAACCGGTGTAAACCGGAAAAATCGACGGTTTAATTGCATTTTTTTAAATTAATTTTTTATTATTATTTTAATTAAAAAATTAAAATAAAAAATGAAATAAAATTTAAAATAAAATTAAAATATAAAATGAAATAAAAAATAAAAATAAATTAAAAAATAAAAAATAAAACAAAGTAATGATATCATTGACAAAGAAACTGTTGCGGATGCGGTTGATTTCACCGTAGATTATTTTAATATTAAGGAAGGAGGTCCCAATATTGAAACAATTTTCTCTCATTTGAACTAAATTTGATATACATTGGAATTTTTTTGTTATAAATTGTTTAATTAAATTATGTTGCAATTGGATTTTGTTTGCAATTAGACTTTGTAATTTTATACTATTTTGTTATGTGATATCTTTGTTTAAAATTTAAATTTAGATTATGAACTTGTGAATTTATGATATGATAATTTTAAAAAAAATTGAGTGTTAGTTATATTTTGTAGAAACTGAATCATCAGGTTCGACCAGTTTTATACTTATATAGTTTTGCTATAAATATCGATCTATTCAACCGAGTTATTCAGTTTAATCCAATTTAATCATGTAGTTCAATCAGTGATCCAGTGGTTTGACCAATAAACAAATGACTTAGTATTTTACCAGTTTAATAACCAGTCCTATTTTTAAAACACTGTTATTTTTAAAGTATTATGAGGGAATTTGTCAAATTATTTATATCCTTTTATTTTTAATTTGTAGCAATGAATTGAACCAAAATAATTTTAGTGTGAACATACACTTAAAAATATTCTTATTTACAGAGAAATTTGTGCCACTTATTCAAGAAAAAAAATCATTCAAATCATTGATCATTTATAATTATGTATTTTCCATTTAGATTTCTATCCAAACATGACATTGGTTTGGTGGCATCCTCATGTGTCCAAGGAGCTTTTAACACCTTTTGATTTTCTTTTTGTCATTTAGTTTTTCAAAGTAACAAATAAATTCCAATTTGAATCTAATTTAAAACACACAACCACTCCAACAACTTAAATAAATCCATAAACTTTGTTTCTATTCTAAAAATTCCATTAAATACATTTTAGTCATTATCATTCATCAAATCAATATTCTGGACATTTCTGCAACAATATTAATATAAAAATCAACTTCACATTAATAGTGTTTAAGACTTCGTTAAATTGTTTTTATCTGAAAAGAAAAATTGTATTATGCATGATGAGTGTGATTGCCAGATAATTTCATATTCCAATCCATAGTTATCACTTGACTCATGACACATTGTTGTTGGCACCTTGATAATTTGATTGAGCTATATTATTAGTTTAGAGAGTCTCAAATAGACGTTTATTTTATCCAGTAGTATATTCGGAAACAGACGGTGTATATAAATAAAATAAAATAAAATAATAAAATATCTTATTTTATTATATTTTAATAAAAAATTATAAAAGATCCTATTGAAATATAATTTAAAAAATTTAGACTCTGTCCAATAGTCTGCATTTGCATGTCCTTAAGGACAGCCTAATTGTATATACTATATTATTATTATTTATTATACAAATATAAAATATAAATTTTAATATGTTGGAATTGATTAATAGGAATTGTAAAATGTTTAGCACGTTGCTTCATACACCATATTGCTCTGTGTTAGTATGGACAAAATACGACATGTACTCCTGCTCTTCATAGAGGCATAAGACATACTTGGAACATGATCACAATATAAATCATACATCAAACTTTGTCGTCTTCTCAATCCTCGTTGTGTTACAATGCTATGTAAGAAAAATAGAATCCTAAAATATTAGCATAGCATTGCACGATTTCCATGAACTTCATATTTTAATAGTTAGGCACAATAGTGTTGATATATGTCACTCTAAAGAGTAAAATTAAAGAAGCACACTTCTACGATAAACAAACTTACCACATACTTCATACTCTATATAATGACTTCTTTCTTTTCAAAATAACCAAATTTTTAAACAATTCTTTTTATAGACACAGAAATCTTTGTATATATATATATATATATATATATATGCCAACATTCAATTTTAATCAATCAAAACACGTTTAATATAACAACATAAACAACAAATAAAAAGTCTTAACACCATAACATATCTAAAAGATTATAACAATCAAAACAATATCATCTGATACTGACATCATATTCTTAACATCATTGTCATTTTTCATTGGCACTCACATGCGCTGAATATCATCGTTATTATCCACAATAGAGATGTGTGAAATAAATCTCTAAATACTTATAATTCTTTCACCATCATTAATATTTAAATATAACCAAAGGATCAAGCTCATCTCAAGTTGCTCAAAACTCTAGATGTTCCAATGCATATTCATCGGAGGCTTGGTTCTAAAAAAAACATGCATGTTTCTTTTACTACTCATGCTAGAACAATTGAAGAAAAGATTAAGAAGAAAATGAGAAGAGGTGTGAAAAAATTGGTAGAAGGCACATCTCTATTTATACTAAAAAAAATATCCAATACAAAAGAGGTAAGTGAATTGGCAACTGCTCCTATGACTTATACACAATCGTCAATTCAATTGGATAAACTAGGCGCAGTCACCAATTTAAGTGGCTAGACCATTTATTTTTTCAAAGGAGACTTCAAATGGATTTGCTAGTGTCGTGCATTGCATATTTTTTATTTGAAACATGGGTACTTTGAAAATTAATGGGGAAAGATGATTATTTGGGAAATTTTGTTGGAAAAGTTGGTTATTTTGAGAAACAAATTCCAAATAATACAATATTTAATGGGGAAAGTTGGTTATTCTGAAAGTGTCGGTTGATATTGCATTAGAGCTGAATGCGTTACTACATATACCTGGCGTTGTTTCAGAGATAACATTGTTGCGAGATGCAATAAGATCGTTTGTTGTATGGCCGTCAGGCCTCATTTTCATAGATGATGAGCTATGTTGAAAACCATTATGAATATTTTAGTATTCAAATGTCAATTCTGAATCATTATGAAAATCATTATGAACCATTACATACATTTTATTTACATGGTAATGTTAGACTCCTACAAAAACCACATCTAAGGATAAATAGATTTTGCGGCACAACGAGTCTGTTGCATCACAAAAATATGTACATTGATATATACGCATTGAAAGTGTTAATTCTATGATCCTAAATCAAAAGCTTCATGATTTTATACTTTACCTGACTTATATGATTTTTAGGTTTCTGATCAAGAGTTGCAACAAGTCAACAAGAAAATTAGTAATGTATCCAACAAAAAAAATGATCTTCCAAGGACCGGGATAAAAAGAGTTTCTATACCTCGATTTAGGATGTGTCTTGAAACACTTGTGGGAACATCAGATTTGATGGAATGTGATATTCGTCAAATAGATATGGATGAAGGTATTTTTTTTCTCATTCTGAAACAATTGCAAAAGAGGACATGGATCAAATTTTTCGGCATCTTGAATTAGGCATCGGTGTTATGCATTCATACATCAGGTACTCCGACCAATCCATTTTTTAATTAATTGAACAATTTATTTACACATTTCAATGAATAGTCTAATGTTTATGTTTTTATTGAAGATTCTTGTATGACAAATTGATGTGCGGGAATCAATTGTCAAACAGATTCTGTTTCGTGTCTTCCACCCGTGTTAACACACGATTAATTGTTCAGGATCCCGATTCAGTAAGAGATCACTTAGTCGAGAGATTTATGGTCAACAATACAAATTGTTTGTATCTTTTACCGTATAATACTGGCCACAAGTTAGATTTTCATTCTAATTTCATTTATTATAAAAAAAAATTGTATTTTGAAGTCGAGTAGAAAATTTCCATCTAACCTTTTGTTTTATTTTATAGTGGTCACTAGTTGTTGGTTGCTATTAATCCTACAATAGAAGTTGTGTATTATCTGAATTCGTTAGATGATGATCAAACAACATATCCAGATATAAGGTTATGGTTGATAAGTAAGTGAGACTGTTTTAAATATTCGTGTGTATTTTTATATTTAATTATTTATGTGAGATTGTTCTAAATATACGTTTTTATTTTGTTAGAGCAATACAAATATTCCGATCACAAAGAAAAGCTCGAGTATCAAGGTCTAAAGCAAACAACATTACATGGATCAGAGTGGAGATATATTTACCACTTTTTTTTCTTATAATAGTGATGCTACTTGATAAAACAAGACAACTATATATTCTTATTTTTTTCTATGTGTAGTGTGCTCGTCAACATAATGGTATAGACTACGATTATTACGTTTTGGGGTTTATGAGAGAAATCCTTCATTTAGATCAAATAGAGATTCCAATCATGGTATAAATTTATAACTTAGGATTTACTTTGATGAATCCAAGTGTGCTCATTACTCGAAAGAAAAATTGGAAGAAATTAAGGAGGAATGGTGTGAATACATTATTGAGAATAAAATCGTATAAGGTATGGAAATTGTTGTGTAGTTTATGTAAGTTGTTGTGTAGTTTATGTAAGTTGTATTTAGAAATTGTTGTATATTTGGAATCTTTAGAAGTTAAATGATTTGTAAGTGGACAACTTGTTATTTGAATTATGGATTTTTCTTGGTGTATATATGATATGTTTGTGTTGATTTATATAAAATGGTTTATGTGTTGAATCATAATGGTGTATATATGTTGGATTATAATGGTATATAAGGCCTATGTTGAAATAAAGGTGTGTTGGTTGAAATATAAGGCCTATGTGTTGAAATAAAGGCTTGTTGGTTGAAATACAAGGCATATGTGTTGAAATAAAGGCTTGTTGAATGTCATATAACGCTTATGCATGTGTTGAAATAAAGGCTTGAATTATAAAGGTTTATGATATAATTTCCAAAAAATAGCTTTCTAAATAAGTAAGAATAGACAGTGCTTTTAAATAATAATAATAATAAAATGCTTCCTAAAAAGTGATTTTTAAAAAAGTGCTTTTAAAAAGCACTATTTACGTAAAGAAAAGAAATCGTTTTTTAGAAAAGCGCTGCCTATAGTACAAAATAGAAAGTGTTTTTCATTAAAAGTGTTGCATAAAAGAGAAATAAAAATTACATTAGACAACGCTTTTGAAAGCGCTATCTAAAGGGGGGCAATAAAAAGCAACAAAAAGCATAAAAGGTCAGAAAAAACGCTGCTAAAGGCCAAATTTATAAAACATTTTTTCATGAAAAAATACTGCTAAAGGTCTACTTTAGAAAACACTTTTCAAGGTAAAGCGCTGCCTAAAGTATACATAAGGCAACACTTTTGCATTAAAAAATATGTTGTTTTTTTACCTACAGCAGCGTTTAAGCGTTGTAAAGGCCAAAAAAACGTTGTCTTTTCCCTTCCTTGGCATAGTGGATACTAATTCCAAAGTGGAAAAAGTTTTAAAAATTACATTTTTTTTTATTTATCAATTTAAGTCTTTAAATAACATGAAAATATGAATAAGTAGTTTATGTGTTTGCATTTACTAACCCAAAGATGTTAAAATTATTTGAAAGTGGAATTTTTGAAAATATTGAGAAAATTTTAGTATATAATTTTTTCTCCTAAACCAAAGAATTATATTGAAGAGAGTATATAATGCACAATAATGGGTTGTCTAGCCAATCAAACAAATTGTAATGAGAAGAACCAATACATCTAGCCCTAAATCAATCCCAAGAGCAACCTCATTCTCAATTAACAAATACCCTTTAAAAAGAATAACATTCCTAGCTAACCATAAAATCCAAACAACCAAAAACTAAAACAAAATTATGAAATCCATTTTTATTCTACCTGATAGAAGAATTTCAAAAGTTAAAAAAGTGGTCTAGAACTGAAGTGGAAGTAAGGAACTCATCAAAGCCAATCCAAGCCAAAACTAAGCATCAAATGCGAATAGAAACATGACACAATAAAAATAGGTGAATAACTATTTCTTCATTATGAAAACATAAAAAGATTACCATGTCATGAGAACCACTAACAACTTCGTGTTTACTAAGCTCTGATTGAATTGGAAACCTATTCAAAAAGGAGTATCCACTCAAAGAACCGAATGTTACTGTGATTTCTCCCTCATAAATTTTTGAGTGGACCCCTGTCTAAATTTTATAATCCTAATAGAATAAATAAAAAGTTATAGAAATTTGAGAATTTAGGCTGGTGTGATGACATTTTTCTATTTAGAGTTGTGAAAAATGAGTCTAATTTATCATGTCCTCCACCAAATTTTAATTAAACTAATTGTAGATGTTTCAATTTGTAACATTATATTTCTTTATTATTTAAAAAAAATTCTCAAATTCTTAAAAATACACTTTAAATTTTTGAAATCAAAACATATCTTTTAGTATTCAGATTATGAAATCTGGATATCACCAAACATGATGTGTTCAAATACTTCTAAATCTATCATGTAGGTCTCGATTTCATCAAATTCTATCATACGAATCAAGATTGATGAGATAGAACATGACCAAATTAGCAACTTAAATGGCTGATCCTAAGAAACTATATTGACCAAATATTAAGAATATGATTTTCATAACATCTTTGTTTTGAAGTTGCATGTTACTGAACCAAATATATCCATATATGTATATTGATGGATGATAATATACAACACTGGCCACCCTTCTTGTTGTTAAGAAAAACAAATGCATAAAGAAAAAGAGGAACACAAAAACAACACAAGAATTTAACGTGGAAATTCCAAAATCAGAGAAAAAATCATGACCATTGATAAATGACAACCAGAGAATAACATTATATGAAATTTTTTACAACACATAGACTACTCTCAATCAACCTAAGGCCCCAATACACTCGCATTATCCAAAAACATATATTTAACTACCCATCGCAACACTCTAACACAAGAGTATAATAGAAAATATAAAAAAAGTCAAATACAAGCTTAAAGTGCTTGTGTCTGATACATTTTGTAACGAAGAACTTGAATCCTTTATATAGCCTTGGACTCCCTCTTTCTTTAGAAAACTAAGCAATGTGAGACTTCTTCAACATGTATATTTTCAACCAACCCTAACAATTTCAACCTTGATTAAAAATAGTACATTAGCTTTCATTGTCTTTACTGACAATCATACTACATCCTAAAGAGTATAGTCACTTGAAGCTAGACCACTTCAAGAATTTTTACATTGTTTTCACTGAAAATCATAGTTCAAAAACTATGATACTCCACCTAAAGAAGAGTATGGTTAAATTGAAGGTAAAACACTTCAAGAATGTCCACATGTTAAAAACCAGATTGAAAATTTATGGTGCAACTTCCATGTTGGTAGGAAGATTTTAAACCATTAACATAATCTCACAACACACTTTACATCAATGTCCATGTATTAATATCTTAGCAATAACTCATCCTTTTCCATGACAACATAAGTTTCTTGAGGACACGCTTCACAATTTTTAATGAATATCATCCTCTCCCACAACGGGGGAGAAATTGCTAGTATTTTACTAAGAGCCCTTCTCTGACGCTTCCCCATTAGAACACATATACTTTATATGTCTAATCTTTCCACATTTCCAACATCTCACACTCGTTTCATTATTTTTCTTCACATAAGGTCTTCTTATAGGAACCAACACATAGTTTGATAAAGTATTATCCTCACCTTTCAATCTTCTTTCTTCAAAAATAATTTTATCAGCAACTTCTTCAAAACTCAAATTTTTTAACCGCATATATCATAACATGTTTAATATACTCGTAGTAAACATGAACCAACTAAGCTACTATAAAGCTTAGCATTAATTTTTCAAATAAATTAGTTAACATTTTATTATATTCATACCATATGCACCTCTTCCTTTTGTACAAGCTCTGATACTACACTGTCCGGGAGCCTTACATACCATGAAACTAACCTTAACTATATCGTCAACAAATAGCCAAACATAGGCATAACACAGACTAACAATTAAAACTGAAATTTCATAATAGCAAGGACCGTAGTTTGTATCAATGCTCAGATGCTTTCTGATACACAAGATCCTCATTTAGAGGCAGGTGAAGAGCATACTTGCATCTTTGGGGGAATTTATGATATGAATATAATAACTAAAGCTTTGAGGGAGAAAGAAAAGATTGTTAGAACATGTTTGTTCTTAAGCGCACAAGAGAGTTTATTTGTGATTGCTTGATGAAAATATGTTACAAGAACCCTCATTTTATAGCCAAGGAGGTACATATAAGACAAAAGAAACATTATTTACAAGCATGTCCATTTAGTCTTATTACACAAAAGGATCAAAATTACTATTCATAAACATGCTTATGATCTTTGAAGGAAACTTGTCCATTTAGTCCTTGCAAATGGGTTCATGAGAGGGACATATTCTAATTGGATAAATTCCCATCAGAAAAGCAATCTTCATAGTGAGATGACTCACACTTCCAGGTGTCATCCATCATGTAAGCGTTATCCGCTAATTTTTTATTTGTGTCTGCCACTTGTCCTTCTAAGAATTCAGCTTCCATCAAAGAATCTGGTTTCTGTTGTGTGGCTTGAGTCGAGCTTTCTCTCACTTCCGGTCTTCGTGACTTTTCATGACTTGTGCAGGTTGAAATATCATCAAGGTTCTTTGGATCATACATATTAATGAAATTAACATACTCCAATAATTACCATGTGATTTTTAGACTAGGAGGATATTCATCAATAGTTTCCCAAAGGTGAACATAACTCTTATAATTAATCAACTTAGTTATATGATCTGTCATATAAGGCCTGTGTAGAAAGAAAATAGACTTGAGTTTGCCAATATATTCGGAAGATAATATACTCGCTTGGACCTCGTATATGATCGATTTTAATTGATTTCTCCACCATTGTAATGGAAAGTACCACTCAAGAGTTGTCCAAATCAAAGACTTATGGTTCTCGGGATCCATTATATGTTGATACGTGGCCTCAATGGGAATGAGATCAAACATATAATACAAACATGTGGCACACCAGATATACCACATATGGTTTTTTTGTGAATTTAACATTTGGGTTTATTAAAATTGGTAGGAGAAAAGGTGTGTCTGGGAAATAAGGACTATGATCAAGTAATTTATTCCTTATGATTTTTGTCATGTAATAGAAAAGATTTTTCTTGGCATACTGCTTGAGCTGGGACAGTGAAAAGGATATCGTTACTCCTGGAGGAAGATTCTTAGTTTTGGATGCATGGGCTGGTAGTGGCTTGACCGTAAGAATCAAAGGAAAAGTGTGTTTCGCTGTGATGATCTGGATAGGTTTCATAGGTCTGGATAGTAGATAAAGGATTACACTTTGAGTTCCTTTGATATGTTTTACAGAGAAATCATACATAGAAACCAATCTTTGAGCCTAAGAGTTTGAGGATCAAGAGGCATCTTATTATTGAATTCAAGGATCTTAGAAATAGAGGAATTGTCCATTTGGACTTCAAACTAGTAGCCTCTTAGGTGAAAGTCAAACTTTTGGATTCCACTTTTCACGGCGAGAGCTTCCTTGTAGGTGGCATGGAGTGTTTTTCAACTTTAAATTGTCCACTTGTATGACCATAATAGTATATTTTTTCATCAAGTTATTCTATCAGAACTGCTCCCCAATAATGATCATTGGCATCGGTCTGCAGGATTCTTTTGCCATTCTCAGGAATATTTAGGGCAAGTGAAGTTTGTGTGATTTTCTTCAAGGCTTTTATTGCTTTAGTTTGCTTTGCTACCCATTATGGGGGTTTTTCTTCAGTATTTGGGATAAGGGACTTTTTTATCTCACCAGTTTCGGTAGAAAATCTCGAATAATTAATTATACAAAGAAATTGTTGGATTTTCTTAACTGAGATTTTCATCAGGAAAGTTTAATAGTTCTTGGGCAATATGAGGTTGAGGTTGATATTTCCCCTGGGAGAAATGCATCACTAGAAAATCAATCTTTGTTTGCCCCAATTGACTTTTCTTTTTAGAGAGCATCATTCCATGTTGTTGGGCTATTTGAAGGAATCGGCCCAATAATTGTTTATGGGCTTTTTCATCTTTTAAGAATAATAACAAATCATCGATATAGATCTAGATACTGTTGAGAATGGGTTCAAAAATTATAGTCATGGCTTTTTGAAAGAGATATGGAGCCACCTTAAGCCCAAATGGTAACATCGTCCATAAGTATTGGGCGTTAGGAATGCAAAACGATGTTTTGTGACGATCCTCGGGGTCAATGCCTAATTGTAAAAAAAAACTGACTTGAGGTCGAACTTAGAATAGATTTAGGCATCTTTGATGAAAACATTCAAGGACGAGGCCTTTGGAATGGGAAATTTATCATCTTTGAGAGAATGATTTAGAGGTTTGTAATTGATTACTAGCCTCTTTTTTCCTCTCAACTTTTCAGATCTCTTTTCTACATAAAATGCTTGGCAAGCCCATTCTGATTTAGTGGGTTCTATTAGACCTTTATTGAGTAGCTGGTTGCATTCTTCCCTGGATAATGTGTAATCTAATGGAATCATTCCTTGGTGAGTGGCCTTGGTTGGATTAACTTTTTCATTAAGCTTGAAAGGAAGTTGAACGAAGAAAACTTTATTCTTCCATAGAGGTTTTGGGTGGCGTAAATTTTCATGGTTGTCTGCACATAGTTTGAGTAGGTTGGACATGATTTCTTCATAGCCAACATGGATTTTGGAAAGTGAATATAGTTTCAATATCCCATAATAATATTTGAATTCTCTTTTGTATTTGATTCATGTAGGGAGAATTTGAAGTATACTTGTTGCTGAATAGACATCCAGTCATACTACAATATCTTTGTTTGGAATATTACTGCCAATGACCCTGATCCAGACTATGTAGTCTGGGAATAATTTAATTCCTATTTTGTCTTTGGTCATTAAATCTGTCTTGAAAACTTTTCCATCTGCTGCTACAAAGTATGCATCACGTGTCACCCATGATTCTGCAGGGAGAATGTTTGGATTCATCATTATAATCTGGCCTCCAGTGTCCATGAAAGCTATGACTTTCTTCGGACGGGAAAACTTTGTTGCGAGGATATGAGCTTCAACACAAGAAAGTGGTGTAGTAGGAAGAGAACTTCATATCTCTTTGAAGGAGTAAACAGGGAGATATTTGTCATTTTCTTAAAATGAGGCTTCGTCAGACGAAGAGTCTTGTAGGGCAAAAATTGTTTCTTCATCAGCATAACTTTTTTCAGAATATAAAAATTATAAGTCTCCTTCTGGAGGCTGGAGAGAATTAATCAGTTTTGTGGCTTTATGGGTGTTATTAGGACATTCTTTAGAGAAAGGCCCCTTTTTTCCACAAATAAAACATCTACGATTTCTCCCTTTTCCTCATAAAGGCTTTTTTCTAAAGAACTTCATATTCTTTCTTTTATTTCCCTTGAAGGTCCTAGGATATTTGGTGTATTTTTTTATTATGATGTTTCTTTTTTGTTGCACAACTTCACCTCTTGTCTTTACACTTAATCTCCAGGTAGGGCTTCTTACATGCTTGGGTGAACTTGGACTTTTGTTTTATAACTTCGGATAATTAATGATGGAAACTACAAAGCTTTTCAAGTACTTCTAGTGTCACCTGGTGGATTTGGCCAAGACTCATTGTTTTAAGATCCTTTTGATTTGTGGCTAACATTTTCCGGCTGGAGTTCTTGTGGTAGAGTGGATACATAGGTATTCTTGAGACTAGGGTCATTGTATCCATTAAGGACATAATGCCTATGTTCCATCCTATGCTAGTGTTTGTCAAGGTCCTTTGTTTTAAGAGAACAACACTCCATCTCAAAGAATTCTTGTTTGTTCTTCCTATCAAATATCTCCATGTCACCAATGAATTCACAGTGAAGCAAACCAATAACATTACCTATAGTTTCTAGATGATGCAGTTCATCTTGTTTGAAATCTCCAAGATTGTGATACCATTCTTTCATTGTGCTTGTCATTCTACAACAAAATTATTCAATGATCTTATAGCTATTTGTACTTGTTTTCATCATCTGGGTGTCAAGCCAAGCTCCAAATTCTAGTAGTCTCTTTCTCCAGTGGCTAGGTGGTATATCATCAAAAGTGAACCAGGGACCGCCATTTGGTCTATTCCTTTCAGGGACTAGAGTTTCTTCTGGGAATTCATCCTCAAAAAAGGATTCTTCCTCTTTTATATTTTCCATTAAGAGTTTTGGGATATAATTGTCTTCGGATTCTGGTTTAAATGAAAGGGGTCTCAATGTTTCATCAGAGGACTTTTGTTGGTCAGAGTTGTTGTCACCATCTGAAGAGGATCAATCTTCCTTTTGTGTTGAGGATTCAGAGTAATTTATTTGGGAAGATTCATAATTTATAATGATTTTTGTAACACCCAAAATATTCCCCACAAATTTATATTTAAAATCAGAGTAAATAAAAATTATCATTTTATTCTGAGTGTCACCTTCGACAAAACTCATGGCTCAATAGATACGTGTTACAAAAATATTTCACCTTGCAGCGGAAAACTTTCAAAACTATATAAAATAGTGTTTCAAAATAAAAATTGTTTTCTAAAAGTAAATGAACAAGAAACAATTGTCGTCCCGACACCCAAAGCACGTATCAGAGCCCACTCCTAAAGACGCAAAGCACACAGACTTCACAGACCGCTAACCAACTAATCCTGGTCACTTGCACGTTACCAACATAAGGGTAACATTCAAACAGAAAGGGTGAGATACTTTCATCATCAAAATAGAAACATAATAAGAATAAGCAAGTATCATTAATTAGATCACCACCTCCAAACAACAACAACTACACAATCACATCATATACACAACAACATTATACACATCATCAACATCATACACAACAATAACAATAACCATCATTATGCAATGAGACTCTACTTGACTCTATGCATGTGGTACCAATTCCAATCTCTATTTCAAGATTCAGTTCCCGTCGGAACTCTCGACCCCTCTTTCATGGTCCAGTATGACCCTTATTTCATGATCACACCCTCGACCCCTATTTCATGGCCATGTATGATCCCTATTTCATGACCGCACCAACATCACAACAACGATATACCCCACCTTGGTATGTTATACAACTATGTAACATGTCACTCAACACTGATGACATATGCAATAACCACAACATCAACCTCACGCAAAAACAACATCAATGACATACAACAACAATTAGCTCATGCATTATCATCATCAATAACATACAATAACAATGATCTCATGCATTAGCATTATCAACAACATACAACTACAAGATCTCATGCATTAGCATCATCAAGAACATACAACTACAACGACGTCAACAACACATAACAACCTCATATAACTTCAATTAACATCTAATTCATGCATCATCAACTACGACAACATATAGCAACATCAATAACACCTATCAACACCTACAACATACATCTTCAATTACAACAACATATATCAATATCAACGAGAACGCATAACAACAACAACACATACAACACCATGTACCAACACCTACAACATACATCTTCATCTATAAAAACATATGATAATAACAACAAGAACACATAACAACCATAATTTCATTAATATCATGCATATTTTAGCATATAACAACATCAATCCACTTTAGCCACCACTAACGCAACAACATATACAACAACCTATTACATATACATAAGTCAACAACAATTATACATAACTCATCACAACAACAACAAAGCCAACAAACATATCCACCGTGTTTAGATTCAAGTTATACTATTGATCCCTACAGTTATGGGTATAACTTTTCTTTTACTATTTTCAACTATAAAACCAATATGAACATCGAAATCATCAAAATTCATCAAAACAAAGGACTGACACGGCCAGCCGTGTCCTATGACACGGCCCGTGTCAGAGTGTAACACAGTGGGAGAACTGACTTTAGTTATGTTGCGGATAGCAAGAGTCGCCACCGACTTTTATTTTATCCAAAGGAAAGGCATAAAAGAACAGGAAAGACCTTTTAAAAGATTTTTGGGTCCGGGGGGTAGGTTATGTAAAGGGAAGGTGTTAGCACCCTTTACATCCATGGTTATCCATGGGCTCTTAGTTACTTAGCTCACTTTAAAATGTTTTTGAAATGTGAAGTGTGTGAATAAAAATTTTCTTACGTGTTTATAATGACCCATGTACGGATGCGTATAAACCTTTGTTTTGAAAATTTTGTTTGAAATTGTGGAGTGTTTGAAAATTTTTTGAATAGTGAGCAAGTATCTAGGAGGAACCTACCCTAAGTTTTAAGTCTTTTCTGTTCTTGAATCCTTTAAATGGTAAGACTATCCCTATTATTAAGGAATAGGTAGTCATTACCTTGGATGTGAGGGACAAGTGAAGGGTCATCTGTTATTTAGGCAACTGTGGGGTGTATAAGCAATTCGAAGAGACTATCATCTTTATTCGAAAGGGACAAGATCATCACGAAGGCAACATTCGAAAGGGACTTGATCTTTTATCTATTAAGGGACTAGATGATGTGAAGTTGAGGGACTTTGCTTTATACACCCTACTTGACCTTTTGTTTTAGGCAACATGAGAGATATCCCTAAGGAAGTGAGATGGCGATCAAAGATCGACTTACGTGTGTGAGTGTACAATTTTAATATTTATCTTTTAAATTAGTGAGCTAAGTTAATTTTAAACATACAAACATGTTGCACTCCCTATTTACTAACCATAGCATAAAATAAATATTTAATAATAATATTACAATATTACATAAAGGAAGCAATTACAAAATAATAATTAATAAATTAAGCAAAAATAATAATAATAAATGAATAAGCAAAAATAATAATAATAAGTAATTGGGTTAGTAATAAATAAATATCATAAGAAAATAAAAATAATATAAACAAAAACATTATAATAATTAAAAGATCAAATTTTTATATAAACAATTATTTAAGATTAATAAAATAAATATGAACAATTATATTAATTATTATAAAGTTTTAAGTTATATGTAAATTATAAAAAAAAAATAAGTTAATGATAAACATATTATAGAAATAAAACAAAATTAATTTAGCAATTTTTAACTATTTTTAAACATATAATAAAAATTATTTACATACAAAATTAAATTATAAACAATTTATAGAATATTTACATATTATGAAAATAGTATTAATTATAATTATATTTACAAAATTTTAATTATTTTAAACAAGATTTAAACAAATAGTAAAACATGTACATGATTAAATAAAAATAGGATTAAGTTTTGAATAAAGAAAATTAGGGTTTGATTAAAATTATTAGGATTTATGGAAATTAATTAAAAAAATATTAGGGTTTATAATTTATTCATACAAAAATACACACAAATATATTAATATAAACAATTTTATTAATAAAGTTTGAATTATTTTTAAAAAAAATTATAAGTTTTTTGAATTATATAAGAAAAATAATATAACTATTGTATTTTAAATATTTATTTAAATTAATTAACTATAAAACAAAAACCAAATAAATGAAAAAAAACAGAGAAAAAGAAACATACCTGGAGCTAGGATCGAACCCACGCCCTAGGCTCTCCTTCTTGGACCAATACCAGCACCACTGGGCTATGCGCGCCTTGGTGATTAGGAATGGATAATGAAGCATTATATTTTTAACCTGAAGAATAAATGGAATTTTAACCAAAAAATGACTGAGGACAGGTTCGAACCCACGTCCTTGACATATTTCATGTGCGCACTAACCACCAGCCCATCTATCATCCTGTGAAATAATGTACAAACAATTCAATAAATATACAAATAAAAATTCAAAAATCTGAAGCGCGCGAAGATCTTCATCTTCAACCTTGGATTCGCAGGTTTTCCTGCGAATTTACTTACAACTTTTCCTGCGATTGTTCCTGCCAATATATCCTGCGAACTTCATACACCATGCAAACAGTATAATTTCACCAAATTAATAATGTCAACGGGTTCCTTATGACCTATACGATTCAAATATAACAATCAAAGTCATTTATATGTTCTTAATCAAAAAACCCTAAAAGCTTGGGCCAAACCCTAACTATGGCATATGCGGATTTAGTCCATGAAACTCCAATGGAATTGTCCAGAAAGCTTCAGTACAATGAAACAAACAATATTAATCAATCAAAATCAATTAAGAAACAACAAAACCATGAATCGAAAAAAACCAAACACGGCATGAACATCCATTCGGTTTATGTGATTAAGGGTGTTTTTGATGCTGTTTATGATCCAGACATGTTAAATGAACATCATAAAATGTATTGCAATCCTTAGAACACCTTGAAATCACCTCTACCTTAAAATCCGAAAGTGAGTTTTTGAATGAAATTTTGAAATTTGAATGTGCACTTGGAGGCCAGAAATTCGTGTCCAATGAATAGGGTTATGTTGTATACTTATAGTGTAATAGAACTAGGTCAAAACAATTGATTGTTGTGTGAAGAAATTGATTGAAAAAGATTGAAAAATATTAAGACTTAAAATTCAAATATTCTTGAATAAACCCTTTCTATTTCAAGCCAATCACCATTATTTTTGTATCAATTTGATCCAAGCAACCTTTATGACTTTCTAGAAGCTCAATCTCTTTTAAATATTTGATTTTCCTATTTTATTTTAATTTAAAATGATTTTAAATGAATAAAATCAAAATAAATAAAATAAAATGATAAAAAATCTGAATAATTGAGATTTGGGTCTTGCATGAAGTATTGGTATGGATTGGATCATCACATGGCAAGCCCATTTAGAAAAAATTGGTTTTAAACCTCCATTTTCTTCATAAACCAACCAAAAATTTCCCAACTTTGCAAGGGCACAAATCCTTCAATTTTAATGCTATGAAGGTGTTCATGGACATTTTGGAAAGCTTGAAGAGTCCTCTAACCAACCCCACTGGTTTCATGTCCATATCATTTACCATTCTCAAGTTATGCCCTTTTGAAGTTGTTGACTTTTTGTTGACTTTCAAAAGGACCTATAATGTCTTAGCTCATACCTTCCAAATGAAGCATTTTTGGGCTTGGCTTGTGAGACACAAAGTTGTATAGAATTCAATTTCCTTCAAAATGAGTTTTGGATGGAAAATTGGTGATGAAGCATGTGAAAGTTATGGCTGGTCAAAGTTCAGTTGACTTTTCCTAAGGAAACCCTAATTTAGAAACTCATGATTCTTGATGATCTGAAACCTCCTTGATGAATCATGATCAACCCTTGATCAAATGATGAATTTTACTTCATATACTTGATGTTGGCAAAAAATCATGAAGTTTGACTTTGGTTTGACCACAGTTGACCTCAGTTTGACTTTTTAACTACTTTGACTAGTTTTGACTTATCTGATCATTTGACTGAGCAAACCTTTGAGAAAAGTCTTGAAACTTGTCATGGGGATTCTTAGACACATATAAGATGTTATGAAGCTCACTTGAAGTATTGGAAGTCCATTTAGCCTGATTAAAGTCAAAACCCTCGTTTTGGATGCACTGTTTAGGAGAATGCATTGTCTGAGGGAATTGTCAAATCTTCTGACCAATTGTGAACTTTGTGAACCTTGTGAACCTCATAAGATGTCTTGTGAACCTCATAAGATGTCTTGTAAACCTCATGGGAGGTCTTGTGAGCCTTGTGAACCTTGTGAACCTCATAAAGTGTCTTGTAAACTTTATGAACCTCATGAAAGGTCTTGTAAATATTGTGAATCTTGTGAACCTTGTGAACCTCATAAAGTGTCTTGTAAACTTTATGAACATCATGAAAGGTCTTGTGAACCTTGTGAACTTCATAAAGTTTCTTGTAAACTTCATGAACCTCATGAAAGGTATTGTGAACCTTGTGAACCTCATAAAGTGTCTTGTAAACTTCATGAACCTCATGAAATGTCTTGTGAACCTTGTGAACCTTCTGATCACATAAAGTCTTGTATTGTGAGGGCAAATTTTGGGGTGCAACACAGAGGCCTACGTCCACACCTTCCGAAAACACAACATTTAGCCAAACACAATGGTCTGACACGGCCACCCGTTTCCTGTGACACGGCCCGTGTCAGGCTTATTGTAGCCCAAAACTCTTCTTTTCTACACACAGAGGGCTGAAACGGGCGCTCGTGTCCTGTGACACTGCCCGTGTCAGGAGCTTTGTAGTCCAAAACTTTGTTTTTCTCCATTGTTTTCCTGTTGCGATTCTTCTTTCAAAAACCCCAAAAACCAATTTTTTTTCTAAAACGAAAATGCTTCCAAATAGACCAATAAACACATATATCAACAAGTATCAACCCAATTCATTCTATTTCATAGATTCATACCTTCCTAACTCAAGTTATATCATCAAACACCTCAAATTACTCAAAAGACACAAACTTAGTCTATTCATAATTCAGAATTACTCTTATCACCATCTATTTCATATAATTGCTATACAACAACAATGAATTATCAATTAATCAACCCAATTCACGTTCAAACACCAAAACCTCAAACCCTCTAATCAACAACACAACCTAACTCGTATTATAGAACCCTTACGAGACGGAAGAATCCCACCCTTACCTTGATTTTGATGAGCAATCTCTTCATTCTCCGCAGATTATTCTTCAAGCCCTTAACCTTCTTCTTTCTTCTTCTCTCTTTTCACGATCGGTATATCGCTTCCCAAAACATGATTCTCTTTTCTCTTTTTCCTTATTCCAACATAACCCCTTAGACCCAATCTATGAACTTCCACCTTTACCCTTACTAATTTCACCAAATGAACACCTTACCCCTTACCTCTTATTATTTCCATTATTTTATTATTCACCAAATAGTTATTCCATATAATATAATTCTTATAATTAAATATCATATTGAATAATAGTTCCTTCTTCCACAACATAAAATACCACAAATCTGATTTAAATAATTAAATAAAATTTGGGGCGTTACAATTTCCAAGGCTTGGAAACCTTTATTAGCAAATTCTTCCTCCTTTTAGATTTTTGGAGGTGGTGTTTCAGGGATATCTTGAGATTCTGAGGATGAAGTGCTCAAACAGACAACTTTCTATTTTTTCTTCGAGGTTGAGGAAGTGGTAGTTCTGATGGATTTTGGTCTGTAAGCTATAGGTATGTATTTGACCGGGTTTGGTGGTGATGAAACATAAACAGGGTTGAAAGGATAAGGCTTTTCTGGTAGTTTGAAATATGTAGGAAAAGCAGGAGGGTCCAAGAAATAGTTTTCAACAGGCTTGGAGTTTCTTTCATGAGAGGATCCTAAGAAATCATCTATCTCTTTCACTTGGCCTTGTAGACTTCTGATTTCTCTCTCCTTTTGGTCAAAAGTTTTGCCAAAATTTCTCTCTTCCAACATCTTCTGCAAATCACGATCTAGCTGGGATACTTGGGCTTTTAAGAGCATGTAATGTTTCTGCATTTTTTGGGATAAACCTTGAGATACTCATCTGTTTCGTCAATATTTCCATAAATCTTATCTACCTTTTTGTCAAGGTTTTGGAGAATCTCATTTTGAGAAACCATGTTTTCATATTTCCAGTTCAAAACTTCTTTTGCTTGAGTTAAAGGTTTAAGTTTCCCATCGGGCTGGACTTCATTAGGGTGAATGAAGGGCTTGGATGTTCTACCTGTGATTGGATCCATTTTTCTTTCTAAAGCAGGAAATTGTCAGTCTTACTCTAAATTTGTGGATGAGTACATAAAGCAAGGAATTAGTTGGATAACATCTGGAGGATGTGGTTTATAATGATCTGTCGGTGACCATGTAACAAGAGTCAGGTCATCAAGTGGTAACAATACTTCTTTCCGAAGAATCTTAAGTCCTTCCTCGTAGATATAGAGGGGTTTATTTTTACCATGGATTCCTACCCATGAACCATTGTCTAGATCAGATCTACTTTGTGGAGCTGGAAGAGGTTTGCACCTTCCTTTTTTCTTTGTTTTAGGAAGAATGATATCTCGATCGATATCATTGTCGTGTATCCAGCAGTCATAATCTGGCTCACATTTTGTTGGATCAACATCCCAGATGAAGTGGACATCTATTTTATCAGTGTATATGGGTTTTCTCTTTGTTGTAACGGCATGGACATGACACCAGTTTTCTTTGAGAAATGGTTGGATCATCAATGTTAGGAAGATCGGAGATATTGAGCTCGACCCTTTGTCTGGCTTCTTGAAAATCGTCTTAACCATCTTGTCAATGGATCTTCTGAAAGTAGCCTCTTGGGATTGGGTAAGTCATATTTTAACATGGAGTCTCTCATAGTTGGTTATCCATTCAAGGGGAATTAACTAAGTCAATTCTTCTCTTGTGACTCTTCTTGAAATCTGGACTATTAAGGGTATGTCTTCTTCTCTGTTGGTGACAACCAATAGGGAATCAGAAGAGCATCCAGAGATTGAAAGATCTATTGAATGATTCTGTAAGCGGTATATTATTTGGTGATGAAGGGTAGCTGACATGGATTCTGGAACTTGGTCAGATCCGGTGATCTGGACCTGTACTTTTAGTCTTGTAGATAAAGTATCATCATTAAGACTTACATTATAGTTTGGGAAAATGGTGAGGACAACACTTCCCGCATGAAGTGTAGTTAGAACAGTTCTTATCACAACATTTTCACAGTGGAGGTAGTTGGAGTCTAGTAGAGCTATTTTGCAAAAGACATGTTGGTTTTTCCTTCCATGAAGGGAAATGATGAGCCTGATGTAACACCCCAAAATTTGCCCTCTAAATTATTACCATATAACTGGCTTACAATTCGTTCATCTGTTTCTTTCATTAGGTCATGATACTTGCCATCATACATTTTCATGGTCTTCTAAAACATGAGATCGAAGCAAGATTATTGTGATTTGAATTTTCTTATTTAGAGGATCTAAGACTTGGCAGATCAAGATTTCCCAATGGTTGAGGTGTATAATAAACATGATTCTTCTTTTTCCTTCAAGTAGTGAAGTGTGGATTTTTGAAGTGTGATCATCAGGGATTTTTTCTTCTTCGAGTTATTATTGGTTATTTTCTTCAAATATTACCAAGAGATATATCATATTTCCCGAATAAACTTGTTTCGAGACTGCGGTTCAATTTAAGGGTGTAAGGTGCACGATTACGGTTCATTTGGAAGGTGTATTGTAAATGCTATCCCATTACCAGTTCCCATTTATCCAATTTTAAATGACCAATTCCAACTTCAGGTCCATTTTTAACAACTGAAATAAACCCATGTTCTACTTCAGCCCAATTACCATGACTTTGGTCTACCCGTTAATCCATATTTTATCCAAACTGAACCCATTTCTCTTTTAAAACCATGTTAAACCAATTAATTGTTTTTTTTAATACCACTCACAAATCCTTTTATCAAAATTTGAAGCCCAAACCATGAACCTAAAATCCTTTTTAATTCATTCATGTCCTATCCAATTTTATTTGATACCAAAAATCCTTTTTCATTCAAATTCTATCCAATTTTATTGGACAAATTAATGAGCCCAGGTTCAGAGGCCCATGCGATTTTGGTTAGGCTATGGTCATTACAAAAAAAATAAAAAGGAAGAGCTGAAGGAATCTAATCCCATTTTCACGAATTCAAGGACTCCTCACAAAAGCCTTTTACGGAAACTCACAGGATTTCCATCTGGTTTTGGAGGGGGGATTTACCGTGTGTAATCTACACGTTTATGGAGGCAGAAATTATCTGGTTATACCAGATCCATTATCAGTTACTTCATCAGCATATAAACAACTATAATATTGGCACACTATAATATAGCATACTGAGTCAAATAAAGTTCATAACATAAAAACAGAAATGCGAAAAGTCATCAGAGTAACTTCGACAATTCATTCAGAAAAATACATTCAAAGTTCAAGCTAAGTTATCTAACCAAGGTTCAATATTAATTGATTCTAATAACAGAATTACAAAGAAAATTCAGCCCCGGAATTATGGCTAATCGTGGCGGTATGCTCGCTAATTTCAGAAGATATAAAGGGCTTGTGTGCTGCAAAATGGCTTCTGAAGGATGTTTCCGCCAATACCTTTCAATCCCCATGAAACTTTAATACCTCCAATAAACTCTCCAACCTTCACTCTTCGTGTTTTCGTGACGGCTATCCCGCATAAGAGCTTTGAATCGGCTGCAATTTAGCAACAAAAATATGACTCAGAAGAAGAAAAATCAGCATAGAAAAAAATCAAATCAGGATGAGTGCAATACAGAATAAAAACGGTTACACAGTGTAATGGTTCAAATAAACATTCTGGTGGATTTGGAATTTGACAGGTAGTTTGCTCCACAAACTTCAGATATCAGTGTCTATCTCGTCTATCTCACCTGCTCGTTCACGTGGTTTTGGTTTATCCCTTTTGCCATTTCATATATATCCGATTAACCTGTGGTGAATAAACTATGTTTGAAACAGTAATGGGAACAAATTATATAGTTTGGTATCGCCTAATCCACTACAATCCGAACAAGAACTCTAAGAGAATGACAATTCAATTTTAAGAAAGTATTCAATTCAAAGACTCAGATTTAGGTTCATTATAAAATAGTTCAACTACTTACATCTCCACCTGGTTTTGCGTTTGTTCCAATAAGAAAACAATACAATTTGTGTAGTCAGTTGCAAATCATTAACTAACTTTAGCAGAATCAGAACTAATTCCTAACTGTTTTCTAACAAACTCTAACAGTTTTTATAACAGAAATTTAACTGATTCACAAAGGAAAACTCACCTCTATAAAATCAGGGTCTTCACCATCTTCAAATCTCTCTGAAAAAACTCGACTTCTCTTCCTCTCCATTCTTCTTACTGCTTTTACAACCTCTGCACTCTCAAGAGCTGAACCTCCAATCTTTCGGGGCTGGATCTTTTCTCTTCAATCTTCTGACTCCTTTACTTCTTTCATTTCTCATCCTTCTTCTTCTTTCCTTTTTCATCTTTCCTTCTCAATCTCATTCATTCCAATTCTTCTCCATTTGATCTTCAAACTTCACCCTCCATTCTCCACCTCAAACAATCTTCCATGCTTCAGCCCTATTTTCTTCATCATCCCCAAGCCAAATTCGTCACTCTAATGGCGTCAATCATCAAGAACTCGTAACCTCTTCACACTTTCGAATCCCTCACGCTTCCGTAACCTAGACTCAACCTGCATCGCAAATCAATCACAACAACGAGTCACAGCTTAAGAAAGGAGAAGAGGAAATAATTCACTGAGCAAGAATCAAGATCAGAAGGAGAAAGAATCAACACCTACAAATTTAAATTCGCAACAAGAAGAAGACATGAATCACATCAGGCCCATACCTTAAGTGCTTCACCATCGTCCCTCATCAACCACGCAGCATCGTCAACTACTATCTCCGCCATCTTCGTCACCATCAAACAGCCACAAACCTCATCATCTTCATTTTTTCATTATCATCAAGACCTGAAAATCGACGGCAAAAAGATGAATAGCAGAAATTGATCCAGTTACGGAAGGAACGAATTGTCCAACATTGCAATTGTATCAATTACCTCTAATCAAGTCGGATATCAGCTTTCGCTCGTCTTCACCATCATCTCGCGACCTTCCTCGTCTGTGGAGCGTCATCAATCCCCGATTGAGATCGTCTTCAAGCTTCATCATCCATCTCGTCGCGAAATTGCCCACGACAACAATAAAACTACCATCGCTCATATTCGGTGACGTCAAGGCTTCCTCGTCCATAAGTCAAAAGCCATAGCTTTGCTGTCGACTCGTAAGGTACGAGTCAACCCTCTTCCTCATAAATATCTTGATGAAATCGTTGCAACATTGTTGATTCTGTTTACGCCGATGTAAGAGGGTGGGGGTTTAATTTCAAGTTTGAGAGTAAAGAGGACTTAGGTCAAACTCTACAAGTTGTCATGGTGAGGTTGCGCTCCGGCGTTTAGGGGACAGTGATAAGGAGAGGGAAACGGAGGCGATGGCGAGGGTATGGTGACGATGGTAGGGTTGAAGGTCTAGTGACGGCGCGGTTTGGAGGAAGTGTGAATTTAGGGTTTCAGTTAGGGGAGAAGGAGAGAAAGAAGAACCCGTGAAGGAGGGTTTCTTCTGAGTTCTTTTTTAATTTTTATTAAGGTAATAATTAAGTTAATAATAATTATAGATTAAAAAGAAGTAAATGCCCAATAATTTCTCTTAATCACCTTCATTTGATTCTTAAAGAATAATTTGAAATTAAGAACTCATAAAGTCTTGCCACCGCCCCTTCTAATTTCGTGGATCCCCTGGGCCGGTGCATTTTTGGGCCTTGCAAAGCTGCTTTTCCCACCCCCATTTAGGGCCCAGTTATCATTATAAACCAATAAACATTTCTATTCTTCTTTTCTTTTTTAATTTCTATCTTATATACCTTTTGATTTAATTCCATGAAAAATACGGAAACTAATAATAAAATTCTATAAAAATTATATTATAATATTAAGCCAATTTAGAACTTTTCCCAATTTTTATTTTCTGGATATAATCATTTTTTTTAATTTTAATTCGATTTTTGATTTTAATTGGTTTATATTGAGTTTTCACATGATTACATAAATTTGTACAATTTATTTCTGCCACTTCATGTAACATTTTTGGCCCATTCTTTTTGCTATGATTAGAGGACAAATGGAAGTACCTAGAATATTTTTTGTGTATTTTTTAGGGCATTTTTTCTACTATTGTGGTAGTGCGATTCGTACAAAATTGTGATTAAACCTTAGTTAGATTTAGGTGATCATTTACCATGGTTAGAATTAGAATTTTTAAGAGATTTTTAAACATAGTGTTATAATCAGGTTTAAGACCCTAGGGAATTAATTTCACATTTTTCCCATGACTTTTGATATTTTTGTCATTTTAATTCATTTCATCATATTATTGCATATTCATGTTCATTTCACTTACTAACATTTCCTTTTTTGTGCAAGGTATTTTCCGAGGATTTGCTTATGGATTTGGATTATATTTTGTTATGCCTCAATTATGTTTGTATGCTTTGTGATGTAATAGTGTAATGCTTGTATGCTTGTATAGTTTTATAACTAGGTTAGAAAAGATAAAATGAATCGATAGAAAACCAAATCTCAAAAGAATGAAATAAATAAAACTCGATCCAACATCGAGTAAGTTTTCAAATAAACAAATAAAAAGGCATGTGAATTTAGGGTTCCTCGATTATCATCGTTCCACTCCATTCAACCAAAAGCAAGCCTTGTATGTTGCACACCATAAGTCGTGCGTCTTAGCACCACGCAACCGACCCACCCGATCCATTGTTTCATCTCATTTACATTTCATACCGTGTGTACCCACCATGACTTAGGAGGACCATATTGTTCATTATTAACTCTTGTATTCTCATTTGTAGTTTAATATCTCTTAGGTAGATTAATCTTTCAAACCTCATTAACCATAGGTCATCCTTGAATTCAATTAACTTAGGGTAAGTCTAGTTTCCCTTAGAATTTTTCCTTTTATAACTTGAGTCTCACTTCTCATCTTAAAAGAAAAGCAAAAACACTTAATAAAGGAAAAGGTGTACAATGCGCCACGAGCCTTAAGCTATACGGGAAATGATTAGTGGAGGTCTCCTTCACTCTTCTAGGATGCTTTACAAACGTTCCATTGGGGCGATCTTGGAAAGTATTCGCTCCTGTGTCATAGTCTTTAGTGTTGTACATATGAAAAACACAAACTTAAAAACACTTCTTCTAAAAGACAACAAACCAAGAAGTCACGTCTTCTCATCTCATCTCAGACTCTTTGCGGACGAACATGACTTGTCTCGACAGTTCAAACAGCGATACGGTAAACACCCTCGAGTCAGAGCCGGTAACACCTGAGCTAGAACTATGGCAACGTCATCCTAAAAACCACAAACGAGTGTAAGCCTTAGTTAGACGAACTACGGCGTCTCTGATCCTCATTTATCCCGATGAGGTACGTAGGCAGTGGGGTAGGGCCCATTCGAGCATAATTTTTCTTTTTCCCTACATTTTTTCCCTTTATTCCTATTTTCCAATCCCATTTCTTTTCTCACTTCCATTTCATTCCAAATAGCCATTCCTTTATTCAAACAGCATATTATTTCTCACCCTTAGAAAACAGACTTATAAGCGTGGATCCCGTCGGGTACGGCGGACGGATTGGGGTGCTAATACCTTCTCAATTCGTAACCGACTTCCGTATCCAGATCTTTGGTTCGCAAGGCCTCGTCCTTTTCCTTCTTCCTCAGGTTTGTGCAACATTACCTTTCCCATTCCTTTGGGATAAAAATGTCTGGCTGGCGACTCTAACTTTTCCACGCCACTTTCGCGTTTGTACTAGGATGAAAATCCCGGGAGCGACACCTGACATCCCCAAAGTGTAAGGATGTGTATCCTCCAGTCTTCCAGTTGTTTATGAAATACTTGGGAATCTCCAAATCTACATAATGCTCCTGGTTGTAGCTCTTAGGTTGTACTGGTCTAGTCTGGATGACTAGACGTATTCTTTCATATGAGGGCGGTTTGTAGAGATGAGATTTCAGATTGATCTGGTAACACTTCTTTGTCTTTTGAAGATGTTGTACGGACTTAATAGAGGATGTATTGTTTCGGCAATTTGAGCATCCTCTGGAACATGAGAGTACTCAATAAAGTTTTCTATTTTATGAGAATTAGTCTTTTTACAGAGTTTAGGAAGCGATAAAGAAGTAGTAGTAATAGGTTGAGTGTTTGGTTTAGGTGTTTCCATGTTTAAGTGATTTTCTCCCTTACTCACTCTCTTTATTATATTCCTACCATATGCACCCCTTCCTTTTGTACAGACTGACTTTGATACCACACTGTCCGGGAGTCTTACATACCATGATACCAGTCTGTATCGTCATCAAATAGCCAACATAGACATAACATAAACTAACAATTAAGAAATCATTAAAAAAATCCATTTTATTATTTCTTACTTTGATGTAAATATGTTTAGATGGTATTAAGAAATCACATTTAAATCACAATATTAAAATGTATTAAATACTATCAATAATTAAAAAATAATAAACATATTGTATTAATTAATATTTAATTTGTAATAATCATTTTTTATTTAATAAAAAATTAATTTTAGCTTATTATTGAATTCAAAAATATGAATTATTTATTATTTGTAAACTATATCATCGAAAAACATTTTAATATGTAATTTTAATGAGTCTGAGTTTAAAATAAAACCCAAAAACATTTTAATATTAACTTGTGATTAGTATATCAAATAAACATCAGTAAAGTGATAATATATATTTGTTTTATCAATCAAATGACCAAAGGCTTAGTGGTCAAGCGGTGAAGGCATGCATCCTATCACCCCCCATAATTTTACGATCCAATCGAGTTTTGATTTATTTCTGTAATATTAAAATGTCACTAATTAAATTAAGAAAAGTCAAATATTTACATTACAATCCAAGTCATCACTTGACTCATGTCCCATTGAGCTGTATTATTAGTTTGAGAGTCTAAATGGAGGATTCATAAACTGTGACATAGTGAGAGGGGTTGTTCAGGTGGCTGTGGCTCTACACCCCCAATCAACATATTATATAAAATATAATTTAATATCTACGAATTGATTAATACAGAATTGTAAAATGTTTAACACGTTGCTTCACACACCATGCTGCTCTATTTTCGTATGTGGACAAAATACGACATGTACTACTGATTTTCAGAGGCCTGAGACATAGCTGCTACATGATCAGAAGATAAATCTTATCAAACTTTATTGTCTTCTCAATCTTCATTATCTTATGAAGAAATAAAATAATCTAAAAATATTGATATAGCATTGCACGATTTCCATGAACTTCATATATGATAAGTTTATCGAGTAAGATATATACTCTATATTGAGAATCAAATGTAGATTTTTATAAACAAATGCCACAGTTTTGAAAATAATATACCAAAATATCACACTTTGAAAAAAAAAATACCAGAATGTCATATTTTTAATAAGGGTTCGTCCATGGAAAGTACAAATCTTAATTTTTTAAATTTCTTCAACAGTGGTTCGTCCATGCAAAGTCATCACCATTGTTTTCAAATTTTATTTCAATGATTTGTCCACCATAGGGACAAACCCTTCCTTTTTTGTTTTTTATTTTATTTTATTTTAGTATTTACGTTTATATTTTAATTTATTTTTTAATATTATTGTTAATTTAAATATAGCATAATTAATAATATAACATAATACAATAATTTAAATATTTTTCTTTATTTTAATTATAACATTAAAATAATACAATAATTTTAATATTAATCTTTATTTTAATAATATAACATAATTAAAATTATATATTAATATAATTAAACATAATATAACACTAATTAAAATAATACACTAATTATACATTAATTATATATTTTAATAAAATTCTTTTTAACAAAATTCATTTTAATATTATTAAATCTTTTATTTATTTTAATATTTTAATATGATTAAATCTTTTATTTATTTTAATATGATTAAATATTCGGTTCGTCCAGTCAATAGACTACCAGTATATTATTTTAATAATTTTTTGTTATATATAAATAAGGGTGTGTGTTGGGTAGTTGTTCCACATCAATTTTAACCAATATTCTCAACTCAGTCTAAAATTATGTCTACATTTGGTTCATCATCATCATCATCAGCTGCAGCAGTAGCAACATCAACGGAAGAACCGCTTCCAACGTTTCCACTTATGAAGAAAAAAGCTCTTGTGATATTTTCACCAACAAAGCCTCCGATGAAGATGCTACTATGGAACACGCAGACTCTTGAACATTTGCACAGAGAATTGAACCGTTGGCTGGAATGTGAAATTGGTCATAAAGAAAAGATCAGGAAAATTGAGAAGCGTGTTGTGGAGTCAGGCGTGATGAAGTGGAAAAAAATAGTAAATGATGCTGGTGTCCTTGCGATGATGTTCGGTCCGGGTGAGGCTGTCTTGATGGTTGTAATAGCATAGATCTAATGATGCACTGTGTTGTTTTAAGTAGGTAGGTTGTTATTTATTTTTGTATGTTTGTTGATCTTATGAGTTGTTATCGTTATGATGTTGTTGAAATGCAAGTTATTTTTGTTTGTTTGTTGATCTGATTATTTTGTTAATTATTATAATTCTAATGAATGCTGAATTAGTAAGACATACATATGACATTGTTACAATACTGATGATAACATTATCGCCGATTAGACGGGCCTGCTACATTGGGACATTTGCTATGTATATGACCAACTCCACGACATATCCCACACAATCTCTTAGCTTTCTCAGTTTCATCCATATCAGTCCTAATTCGGGTACTATTTGGGCGTCCTTTCTTTTTTCTTCGCATAGTTTCATCATGGCAAAGAGTAAATCCTCCATATTGTGGCCAATTTTCTTGATGTGGAAGTGCATGAAAGCTTTCCTTGTAGACTTTGAAAACATTTAGAATGGTGAAGACTTCTGGTATGTGAATTGTGTGGTCTTGTCGTATACTAGCACATGTTGTGATTGCATGGGAGCAAGGCAAATGAAACGTTTGAAATTTTCCACAATCACAATGTCTTGTCTTAAGATCAACATTGTAAGTATCCAATTGCCTACCAGTGTGGTGGTTAAGTCTTTCAGCCACCATGAAATAGAAATGCTCTCGGTCGAAATGCATGACGTTATGACTAGTGGCTTTACTGACTTCCTCAGCCATTGCCTTCTTGCAGCTCTTTGTGAATTTTTCACCAGATGCCAACAACTTTGTCCACTCATGACCTCTTTTGGCAAACGTCGCCCCCAAGCGAAAGTATGTGGTCTTAACCAAAGCAGTGATAGGAAGGTTACGAGTCTCCTTAAGTACAGAGTTATTGCCTCAGCAAGATTAGTTGTCATGTGTCCCCAGCGTTGTCCGCCGTCAAACGCCCTTGCCCATTTCTCCTGAGGAATGTTGTCTATCCACCTAACAACCTGTATATTTTCACTTCGAATTTCACCTCGATAGTAATTAAATGTTGCCTCCGTCACTGCATACCCTGTAATTAAGTATGTTAAGATGAATATATCAAAATCTTTAACTATTTTTGGTAATTATAACTGAAGACTCTTACCCATGTTGACAAATTTTTTCGCAGTTCCTTATCTCTAATCTCACGACTGAAGTTTTGTGCGATGTGTCTGATGCAGTGAACATGTGAAACGGAGGATGTTGCCAACCATTTTCTGGATCATCATATGCACTTTTAATTGATACATGCCTGTCAGATAATAGGCACAAATTTTCCTGGGGTGTGACGTGCTTTCTCAAATTCCTCAGGAAGAAACTCCATCCATCCCTTGTCTCGCCTTCAACTAATGCAAAAGCTAAAGGGAAAATGTTACCATTACCATCTTGTGCAACAGCCATCAACAAAGTACCTCTATACTTGCCATACAACCATGTTCCGTCGACCTGCACAATAGGCTTGCAATATGTGAATCCACGGATACACGGTTGAAACGCCCAAAATAGCCGGTGGGATTTCCTCCTGTCACCCAATTGGGTTCCGTCGTTTGTAAAAATAGGCAGCGTTTGCAATTCTAGAACGGTACCTGGAAGATAGGTTCGCATCACCAACAACCATTATGGAAGTTCATTGTACGACGTCTCCCAGTTCCCATACAGTGATTCAATGGCCTTCGTCTTTGCAAGCCACGCTTTCCTGTATGATATTATATAGCCATATTTTTCAACAATATGGGCTACAATCACCTTTATTTTGATTGAAGTGTCATTGTTAACAAGATCTCTGATGCTTTGACTAACTGGTTCTGAAGATATTTTTCCATGGTCTTGTGTCATAGCAGACGCCATACATGTATGGGGTCCATGAAGCTTACCAATCATCCATTTTAAGTTCTTACGCAATGAAGCTCTGCACATGAATTTGCACTCTGAGTTCTTACACTTTATAATATACCTTCCAGGATCAGATTTATAGACATCGTAGTCAACATTATTGATTATATGCCAATGTTGGATTGCCGTTACACATGCCTCCTTACTTTCAAAAATCATGCCTACCTCCAAATCGTTACCCACGGTGGTTGAAGTTTGTGCTTCAAAAATTGAGGCAGGTTGACCCTCCAAACAAATATTTGTCATGTGAACAGGAGGATTGTACAAATTCATCTGTTGCGAGTTTGTTGTCTGGGTAGCATTGACCATGATGTTCGCATCCTCATCATCATCATCATTGTCTCCGAATAGATCTTCGTGACTTTCCTCATCGAGTTCATCTTCACTGTATTCTCTGACCACTTCATTTGGTATGAAAGGTTCATTGTTTTGAATTGGTTCATCTTCAGTTAGTTGACTCATTCCATATTGGTGTGATTGTGATTCTTGAGTTGGATATACTTCGACATCAACGACACGTACATATAGCTCAATCGTGTCAAGTTAAGGAAATGTATTGTGACATTGAAACATCACGTTGACTCCATCGTCATCCACAATTTTCTTCATTACGTAAAATACACTACCATCAGCTCCAAGAAAAAATGGGAGACGATAGATGATTTCTAGTAAAGAACATTGCAATTTTTTTTCTATACGCTCCTTCAAATGAAACATATTAGATTTACAATGAATTTTGAAACGCATAATATCTGTATCAACAAAAGAGAAGCCGGCAGTAACATCATTGACAAAGGAACCATTATAGTGTATGGTTACAATAAAATTTCTATGTGACATTATGAAAAATAATGGATGCATAATTCAAACAAAAGTCCATAGTATATAGGCGTGGGAAATGTAATTGCAATGAGATATCCTAATAACCAGTTCATGCGAAGACATGGGGGGTAATAACCGGATCGTCCATACTATGGACTAACCCCTTGACCGGTTCGTCCACCATGTGGATTTCCCCATGATGAAAAAAAAGTGGTTCGTCCATGCCAAGGACGACCTGCTATTGGCAGCGTTTTGTCACTTCACTTGCATGCACGAGATTCTCACTTTGGTCACTTCATAATTTTTTGCATGCATGGCCCTATGAGTCTATTTTGCATGCATGCCAAGATTCCCATATTGACTATTATTTTGAATTTATGATGGGAGAATTTGGCTATAAAAATGGGAGAATTTGTTTACAAACATCACACAATCAATCTTCTATATCATCCTTCTACTATTTTTCTTAAAATTATATTTAGTCTAAACAGATAACAATGGTTGAATTATTATGGTTAGGCGAAGAACACCGGGGAACTCCAAATAACATTGTACAATTCGTAAGTTTTTAATATGTTAGTTTTTAATATTCGGTTATAATATTTTTTGCGTTAGTTTTTAATACTCATGACGATTGTTTTTTCAACAGGATAATGACAACCCCAGGTTTAGACTACATTCGCATTGTTTTGATGCACCTAGCGAAGACATATTGCCGTATTTGGAACTAGCCGGGTTTGCTGAAGTTTCATAAATACATTCCGCAAGAATAGATTCAAAGCTTGTGGTCGCTTTATTGGAACGATGGAGACCAGAAACGCATACATTTCATCTTCCAATCGGTGAATGTACAATCACATTGGAAGATGTACGTATGTTGTTTGGTCTTCGTATTGATGGTCCAGCCATTCACGGACCTACTCAATTAGGGGATAGTGTATACATGGAACATCTGGGTGTGGAACCCCCTCCAGAACAAAGACATAAAAAGTTTGTTAAAATTACGTGGTTACACGAAATTTTAGACTATCTTAAGAATCGGGTTGAGCCCACTCAAGAGGAGAACATTCTCCACGCTAAAATTTATATTTTGCTTTTCATTTCTTCCTTTTTATTTCCTAACAAATCACATAATTTGTTACATTCTTCTTGGGTACCTTTGGTGGGGGATTTACAAACATGCGGCACCTATAGTTGGGGTTCTGCTTGTTTAGCTACCCTTTATAGAAACATGTGCAGGGCGGCTATCAAAGATGTGGTGAGTATGGGAGGATGCGTACTCCTTCTGACTATTTGGGCGTATTGGCCTATCCCGTTGATAGCTCCTACTAGCATCCAAATGTCAACATATCCGTACCCCCTCAGGTAAATTTCTTTTTATACCGTCACTATTTTAAACGCATACACTTTTTAATTAACGATTAATATTTTGAAAATGCAAGGTTTGCACAAAGAGGTATGCAGTACCCCAATACTCCCTAATTCTATATACGTGGATATCGAGATGCTTTTGATCGCTTGACTCAGGAAGATGTAAGTCATGAAACCAATAATATTACTAATTTATGTAATACATTATTATTTGCACTCTAATTTTTTTTCCTTGTTTCAGTTTAACTGGAGGCCATACCCTCATTATCCAGATGATGTTCGTGATGATATGCGTGTGTGGAGTGCAACAACATCAATAATATGTTTTCATATTGTTGAGATGCATCAATCAGACCGGGTCAAATTGATGTTTGGATTTCCTATGGATATTCCATCTAACCCAAGATGTCTGAGAGAACATCACGCAAGAGAAATGCAATCCACCTGGCGGGTTCACTGGAGAACTATAAACCAAGAAGAGAACGAGGAGTGGAATAACAAAAGCCATTTGATTTTGATTGGTCAACGTTTGAGATGACAACAACGGAGGCATAGCCAGGAATATATTAATTGGTTTAGAAATATTCCATTAATATTTCCATCACAACAACAATATTTAGCCGACCTCCGTCAATTTCCCCCACATCCACAACAGCCAAACACATTCCCACAACAAACATTTCATCACACCCAAACAACAAAACAACCAACCTCATCCCAACAACCAACTCCTCATTAACCAATCCGTCATGCTGACTACTACCACCAACAATTTCAAGACCGAACCCCGCAACGACCACCCTACCAGTACACTCCAATCCCTCAACCTAACTTTGAGCATTCATACTCTCAGTCTCAACAACATACAAACAACCCATCGTCATCTCAACCTAACTATGGATTTGCCTCTTACCATTCTCAACAACAAATATTCCAACCATCACCAAGTCAAACTAACTTCCACCACTCCTCATTCTATCAAGATGTTTATCGTCCATCAATGGAACCGCCTCAGTCATACACACAAGCGTCACAAGCACTACCCAACTTTGAACTTACGGAAGAAAATCTTGTATCACTTCCGGACTTCAATATTAACGACGTAAATGATTGTTACGTGGTGGGTACATCGAGTACATCGAACCAACGTCCAACAAATCAAGATGATGATTTGTCATCCGATGATACTCCTCTTCCTCCTCCTCCCCCTCCTCCTCCTCCTCCGTAACAAATAATCCGCCCACGACGCGAGATATTTCCAACCATGTGCGGTAATGGGTCTTGTTTAAATCCACCACAACGGCCGCGAAAATAAAAATTAATGTTATATTATTTCTGTCATTAATATTATTTAAAATTAATGAAATATTATTTTAAATTATATTGGTGTATTATGTTTTTCTTTTTATAATTATAATTAGTGTATTATTTTAATTAGTGTTATATTATGTTTAATTATATTAGTATATAATTTTAATTATGTTATATTATTAAAATAAAGATTAATATTAAAATTATTGTATTATTTTAATGTTATAATTAAAATAAAGAAAAATATTAAAATTATTGTATTATGTTATATTATTAATTATGCTATATTAAAATTAACAATAATATTAAAAAATAAATTAAAACATAAACGTAAATACTAAAATAAATAAAAAAACAAAAAAGGAAGGGTTTGTCCCTATGGTGGACGAACCATTGAAACAAAATTTGAAAACAATGGTGATGGCTTTGCATGGACGAACCACTGTTGAAGAAATTTAAAATATTAGGGTTTGTACTTTCCATGGACGAACCCTTATTAAAAGTATGGCATTCTGGTATTTTTTTTCCAAAGTGTGGCATTTTGGTATATTATTTTCAAAACTGTGGCATTTGTGTAAAAAAATCTCAAATGTAAGGAAAAAGTCTCATATTGATTAAAAAAAGAAGATTGAATATTATATAAATAAAATAATCCACACACCTATCACCTTAAGGTTTTAGGTGAATATGTGGTGTTTCTATCACAAATAGTGTATCTCAAGTATCAGACAGAGCCTTTGGTTTCAAGTGAAGAAATTTTGAAAGAGAATATTTGGGAGAGATAAAATTTGTTACTTCTTTCTGTTATTACCCATTCTGCAACTGCAGAGAACTAAAACCAAATCTAAATCTAATATAAATCAAATATGGATACCTTCTCTTGAAGATAATGGAACATCATTTTGATGTGCTTGCTTCGACCATGTGCTATCAGATTTTTCGCCAGATTGATAGCTGTCATGTTATAGATCTTCATGGTGATTGCTCCATGACTCTTCGATGTAATCTCTTCGACCAGATTCACCATCCATGTTGCTTGACATGCACAAAGAGAAACAACTATATACTTTGCTCCGCATGATGATAATGTCAATACTTCCTCCTTTCTCGAACTCCAAGCAACTGATGCACCACCAAACATAAACACATATCCAATTGTGGGTTTTTTATCCTTAACATCTTTGCACCAACTCGAATCAATGTATCCAACTAACTTGCATTATTTTCCTTCATCAACTGCTGGAAACAAAATGCAATAGTCAAGAGTTCCTTTCAGATACCTTAGTATCTTCTTCGTCGCTGCTAGGTGTGATACCTTTTACTTCTGCATGAATTTACTCTCCATACCAACAATGTATGCTAAGTCAGGCCTTGTGTGACAAAGGTATCTAGTGACCCAATAAGTCTTCTATATTGGATTGGATCGACATCATCCTCATTTGAATCTTTCGACAGTTGCAATTTGGGCTCAACTGGAGTCGAAGTTGGGTTGCAATCTTGCATCTCAAATCTCTTCAGTATTTCACATTCATATCTTCTTTGGTGCATAATCAAACCTTTACCACTCTTGTAAAATTTGATGCCAAGGAAATATTGGAGATTTCCCAAGTCTGACATTTCAAACTCCAAGCTCAGCTCACGTTTGAAATCTTCGATCTCCTTCTTGCAACTTCCTATTATCAACAAATCATCGACATAGAGACATAGTATAAGAAATTCAGCATTGCTTCTTCTTACATATACTCGATGTTTGGTTTTTCACTTCACAAATTCTTTCTCCCTTAGAAATCCATCTATCTTTTTACTCCAAGCTCTTGGAGCTTGCTTAAGTCCATATAGGGCTTTGTGCAGCATGTACACCTTTATTTCTTCGCCTTGTTTCACAAACACATCTGGTTGTGCCACATAAACTTCTTCATCTAAGGGGCCATTGAGCAATGCACATTTCACATCCATCTGACATGTGTGCTAATTGTTCATGTTCTCTAGACCAACAACCAACTTGATTGTTTTGATCCTAGCAACAGGTGCGAATAGTTCATCAAAGTCAATTCCTTCCTTCTGAAGAAATCCTTTCATCACAAGTCTCTCCTTTTGTCGAGTCACTTCTCCTATAGGATTCAGTTTCACCTTGTATATCCATTTCACATAAATTGCCTTCTTGCCTTGAGAAAATTAGACAAGTGACCAAGTGTTATTGACTTCGATGGACTTCATCTCCTTATTTATTGCTTTCACCCACTTCGAATTTGTTAATGCCTCAGCTGCATTGATAGGTTCGCCATTTGCATAGAAAGCATAATGTATCAGCTCACCTTCTTAATTGACCACATCATCTGATGTAATCACATATTTTTTCAACCTTGCAGGCATGTGTCTTGTTCTTTGAGGTCTTCTTGGGCTTGCTTCACCTCTAACATCTTCTTATCGAACATCTATTTCGACTTCGCTAGTTGGTTCTTCACATTAGATTTCAACTGAATCTTTGTTGACATTTTCAGGCCAATCCCATTCTTTAAGCTCATCTAAGATCACGTACCTCCTGATCACAATCTGCTTGCTTATTGATTCAAACAACTTATAAACTCCAGTCGAATGATATCCTATCAGAATCATTTGACCAAACTTGTTATCAAGTTTCCTTCTCAACTGATCTGACAAATATCTATATGTTATAGATCTAAATACCTTCAGATGACTCAAGCTAGGCTTGACACTAGACCAACATTCTTCTGGTATAATTCTTTTTACCTTCTTCGTCGAAAATCTGTTCAAAATATACGTTACAGTCGACACAGCTTCTCCCCATAGTTCTTTGGATAGATGTTTTCCATTCAACATACTTCTCACCATATTCATGATGGTTCGATTCTTCCTTTCTACAATTCCATTCTGTAGTGGAGTATAGGGTGGCACCACCTCACGCACAATCCCTTCTTTTACACATAATGCATCGAAATCTTTCAACACATACTCTCCACCATCATCAGTCCTCAAAATTTTTAGTTTTCGACCACTTTGTCTTTCGACCATAGATTTAAACTTGGCAAATACCTCGATCATTTCACTTTTCTTCTTGATCTGGTAAGTCCATAATTTTCAACTGAAATCATCTATGAAATTGAAAAGGTATTCGTTACCTCCAATTGAGTCCACCTATATATGACCACATACATCAGAGTACATGACTTCAAGAATTTCCTTTGACCTGCTTCATGCATCCTTGCTGGATCTATTCTTATGATGTTTCGCCTGAACATAATCTTCAAACACTTCGTTTGGGATGTCAATTTCTGGAAATCCTGAAACCATATTTCTTCTCTTCAAATATCTGATGTCTTTAACACTTTGATGACCAAGTCTATAGGGCCACATTTATTCATCTCTGCTAGCTGCAATTGCAAAGCATTTATGCTCTATCACATTTAGTTCGATCTTGAAGGTTCTATTCTGAGACATTGGAGCCTTCAAGATCAACCTACCACTTATGTCGATAACTCTCATCATCTTGTCTTCAATCGACACCTTGTAGTTCTTTTCGACCAACTTCCTTATACAGAGCAAATTGCTCTTCATGTCTGGTATGTAAAATACATTGGAAATTACTGACCTCTTGCCATCCTTCCTCATAATGAGAACATCATCAATACCTTCAGCTGCTAGAGTATTGTCATTTGCAAAGTTCACCATGTTCTTCATCGAGTGCTTCATGTTGACAAACCAATCTTTCCTACCAGTCACATGTAATGAGCATCCTGAGTCCAAGTACCATTGATCTTGGAATCTCTCTTCATCTCTTATTATGACCATCAACAACATCTTTTCTTCTTCATGTTTTGCCATCTTTGTATCAGCTTCTTGATTCTTCTGTTTTTCAGGATAATCACTAAAATAGTGACCATACCTCTGACAATTGTAACACTGAATGTGACTATTGTCTGGCTTTCGACCACCACTCTTCCTCTACCTGCGGCACCACCTCTTTGGTTACCTTGGTTCCAGGGTTTTCTTTGATTCGATCAACCTCCTTCTTGATGATTTCTACTATTCGAATTGTTATATCCACCTCTGTCTTTGCTGTCGAACACCTTTCCTCTTCCTTTCTTATCTCTTGCTGATTGATCCTGAAGAGCCACATCACTCTTCTACTTGCCTTCTTCTATTTCAGCCATTCTTTGTTCATGAGATTCAAGTGTTCCTTGAAGCTCTTCCTTTGTCAATACTGATAATTATTTTGACTCTTTTATGGCTACTACCACATGGTCGAACTTTAGAGCCAACAATCTCAAAATCTTTGAGACAACTGCTTTCATCGTCAACATGTCTCCACATACTTTAATTTGATTCACAAGTTTCGTAACTCTTGTGAAGAAATATGTAATTCTTTCATTGTCTTCCATTTGAAGTAATTCATAAGCCCTTTTGTGAGTTTGTAACCTCACCTTTTTCACCTTCTTTGCACCTCCAAACAACTTCTCCAGAATTTCCCATGCATCCTTTGTTGATTCTACATCACTAACCTTCTCTAAGTTATTTGGATCAACACATTGATGGATTATAAAGAGAATTTTATAATCTTTCTTCTTCACTTCTTTATCCGTAACCTTTTCTTGGTCTGTTGCATTCTTTGTAAGTGTTATTACTCCTTCCTTCACAAGATTCCATAAATCTTGATAACACAAAACAATCTTTATCTGCTTGCACCAATTCTAATAATTATTTTTCTTGAGAATTGGAAGGTTTGCTGGAAAATGCTCATTCGGATTATTCATCGCCATCACGATTCCTTCCCTTGAATATCTCAAATCGGAGCTCTAGATACCAAATGTTGGAATTAATCCAAATTCTATGTGAATTCCAAACCTTTCTTGATGAGCAAGAAGGGTTCTTGCGCAACAACAATAACAAAGAATGAATTTTGAAAGAGGAAATTTGGGAGAGATAAAGTTTGTCACCCACAACTGTGAGATTTTTATTTCTATTATTACTCACTCTGCAATTGCAGATCCGTGAGTGTAATAATGTTGTGACGTTATTTGATTACAAAAGGGATACTCCCTATTTATAGAATTAGGTTTGCTTGAACCTCAAGCCAAAAACCCAAAAACTATAAAATCCCAAAATATCTATTTAGGAACTAAATCAAATCTAGATCTAAAACCAAATCTAAATCTAATCTAAATCAAATATGACACAATGAATTACACTTTCAACAACGTGAACAATAAGGCATCAATGGAATTATCTGCAAACAGATCCATGGCCTGTGCAAACAATTGATTACATTATCTTCAAAAACAAATAAAATTATTGATCATGTTGGTTGAGTCATGACCTTCTTGTAATTGATTGGTAATGATGGATTTTCCATGTGATGGTACAAATTTTTGATATGTTAGTGCGAGGTGAACATGTAAAATTATCATTCCAATATTTAAATATATTATAAAGTTTAAATTCAATGAAGTGAAAACATGAGATCAGAAAAATATACTTTAAGTCTCACATATGTCAATTATATATAATAGATAATTTTAATGGAGTTGCGTTGTTGGGCTTAACACTTTGTTCTTATGCATATTTTGCATTTGATCGACCCATAAAAATCCCCCCAAGGCTTGTCGAGCGTCATTATTCGATAAGTCTTTTAAAGTCGAGGTCGGTCTAACATCATCAGAGTCGTCCTCAAGAAGAAGTGGAAAGTTCATGAGGCAGTTTGCTAAGTAGTGGGGGGAACAAGCACATTATATGCATTTCCCGTTATTGAGACGTTTTACCAATTTTCTGGCACGTGGGATTAGGCTCGTTAGTTAGGGTGTGATGATATTCTATAGAATATTCTAGTGCACTTGAGTTTTCTTGTATTCACAATTGACGATCGAACCTTTGCTCTTTGTCTTCTCATTTTTCCTCAAATCTAAATTGTTTGTTGTTATCCGTTTTTGCTATAAAGAGCTCAACTAGATTTCAAATGTTCTTTTCTCTTTGTTTGCCACTCAAAATTATCTTCTTCTCTAAGTCATCTTTAGTTTGCATGTTACAATGATTTTAACCACTTAATATCTCTTTGCAGTAGATCTAGCTACTATGTGTCCTTTTCTTTCTCGAGTTTGGCCGCCTTCCCTAAGGTATTTCTCTACTTTCCTTCGCATACTATTAAGGTAAACTTAGGGAATGACCATGTAAACGTCATAGCAGAATCTGAAAGAGATGAGTCTTCATCATCCGTTGGAGTCGACAATCCAAACTTCATGGCATTTTCTCAAGGGTAGATCCTCCTATCTATGTTCAGAATTCCCCCAACGGTAGTTCTGGGTAGGAGTTAAACTCTTCGGATAATGACAATGATCTTGTTGTGAGGGAAATTGCTACTCACACTACATATTTTGCACATGCTTATTTCAATTTGGGTATTGTTCTATCTAGGGAGACGGGCGTGAGACTGGTTGCTTCATCCACTCTCTCGAAAAAGACTTCATTCATAGTCATACTAGGGTTTATGCTTCATTTTAGAATTTCTATGTAGATGTTGACCAAAATGACCATTTTTATGTTACATAAATGAACACATCTCGACCTAAAAATTCATTGAAACCAAGTGACGTGGAAAAGTACCACTGGGTAGATCTCGAATTTCTGGGGACGATTTCCAACTATTTCCTTGGGACCAACATTGAGCATGCTGGTGTTGAGATATGGCCCTTTTCTGATTGGTTGATTTCCCTTACCCCTACCAACGAAAGGATTTGCGGCTTATTTAAGGGGTGTTCTATCCTCGTTTTTTATTGTATCTTTTAGAAGTTGGGTGTAAGGTTTCCTATGACCATTTTCAAGAAGTAGGTGCTTGATCATCTATGCATTTACCCCTTTCAACTCCACCTGATGGCTTGGATTTTAATAATAATGTTACAATATTGGTATGAATATAAGGGGCGAAATGGTTCTTGCCTCGAAAAATATTTCGTTTCATCTCTTGTTATCAATAGTACCTCAACGAAAAAGGGATGCGGCGAAGGGTTGGTTTCCTTTCGTCAGAGTAGTTATAATAACATCTTCCTCATTTATAATGAGAGTTGCAAGCATTTTAAATTGAACTATTTTCTATTGACTCTAATTTTACTGACGACTCATTTAGAATTACGTAACGTCCCTGATCCCTCCATGGGGCCAAGTTATTTTCTATAGATAGAGCACAAAGTTACAAGTGGCTGTATCATTTTGTATAAACATCCAGTTATTACTTTTTCCCCATAACTCCTTCACTACCAAGGAGAGGGATGACTAGTTGCTCTTATTTTCTGAATTGTTGATCAGTACCTAAGACGTCGTGGATGTAGGTTCCGCTTAAGATATGAGGAAAAGTTTTGGTAATGGATCTATTCTGGAATGTAGGATTTTTGTTAAATCTTATTATCCTTACTTAACCATCTATATCTTTTGTTGAATTTCAGATGATATGAAAGGAGAAAGAGTTGACTAAACTTCATCTTCCCTAGTTTTTCCGCAGATAGAGATACCCACTCTCCGCTTAGACGAGATTAGAGTATCTCTAGTTAAAGTGGGAAAGACCTCATCGAGACTAACTCAACATTCTTATGATCAACAAAGCAAGGATAATAATGATAGGATTACCGCTTTATCTGGGGATAATATGAGTTGCATAAAAGATCTTGTTCATGAAGAAATCCCACCAAAGAGATTAAAGTTATTCGAGCATGATCTCGCCACCATTTCCCTGATGGGACGTGACACGTCTCCTGATACTCAGATTCCTAATATCTTTTACAATTGGATGCCTCACAGTTCTTTAGAAACAAAAGTGTGTGTATATGTCAATGATTTTGATTTGTAATCTTTTTGAGATAGGAAAGTTGGGATTAATGGAAGAGTCAGCCTTCCAAATATTGTAGTTAGCTTCCATTATGAATTTATTTGTGGTTGTTCATGTGAACTCTTAGCACTAGGTTCCTTTTCTCAAGAGAATCAATCTTTGAAGAAGCAATGAGACCTTGCTAATTACAAAGTTCTTTAGATCCAAGAAAAGTTGTCTAAGCTTAGGCAAGAGTTGGAATAACATTATTCAATAAAACTATATGTGGGCCTACACAGAACCCCTGTAGAATTGTCTGGAAGGGAGAGTGATCTGTTGGCCACACTCGAAGAAGAAAATAAAAATTATCGTGAAACAAATTCTTGTCTGGAAACTTTTTCCATAACCTTCGTAGTCATTGAAAATGAGGTAAAACAAGAGGAAAAGGCTCACTCGTGCAAAGTTAAAGTTCTTCAGGAAGAGATAAACCATTTAGAGAAATATTTCCTAACTATTTTGGTGGATGGTCTTGGATATGCTAGTTTTAAAAACATCATGGATCAGCTGAAGCTATTCTTCCCATACATTTAGGTTCCATGTGATGAGGTGAGCTTTGGAAAGAGATAGTCAATGGTGTGCTCGTCGAGCGGAGGTGACCTAGACCTTGAAAGGATTTCTTTTTAATTTAATTTTATCTTTTTTCTTGTAAATTAAGGAATACTTTGACCCTTTTTTATTTATTTTTCTCCTTATTTTTATATGTTTAGTTAAAGCTCGTCTCGTTTATGGGGATCTAGTGTATCTTCAATCTTCTCACATTTACCTATGCTTTATTATAGGAATTGGTGTAACTTGGTGAGGGAGACTTTTCTTTATGGGATTACATGTACTGTTCAAGAGGAGATGGAGTAATTTTCCCGTGTCACAGAGGACCTTTCTCGGCTAAGGGTTGGACAACCATCCTATCCCCCAGGTTTCATTCGGGCTCTAGGTGGGGACGTCTCCTGAGCTCCACCACCTATGCTTTTGGAGTGTCTAGCTCCTAAAATGGATGCGTATAACCTATGACGTAATGTGTGTTACATTTTGTTCACTATTTTCCTACAAAAAGGGAAGCATGTGCAAAAGATCCAACAATAAAGAGAGAAAATGCTATCATATATATTTCAAAGGATTACATCAAATGTAGAAAACAATTTGATCTTTCACCTTTTATTCTCTCTGATGGGGATTTGGCTAAAATACCATTTTAATATGGCAATGTTCCAAGTTCTCGGTATTTGGTCCCCAACTAATGTTTCTAGGTTATAATCCCCATTTTTGGTACCGACTTGTACCATACATCACTTCCTAAGTTTTCCATTCTGGGTGTTTTTACCTCTGATTTCAGCCTACCACAATATCAGGTTTCCATATTTGAATTCCTTTGGCCGAATGCGCCCATTGTATAAACTTGTAGCTTGTTTGATAACGGTGATAGCGAAGGCGGTGGATGCCCTCTTTTCCTTTAAGAAGTCAATTTACCACTTAGTACACAATTGTTTTCTTCCTCTAGTAAGGGTTGTGTCGCCCTCCAACTTAGTTCTTCAAGCTCTACTGGAATGACGACTCCAGCAATGTAAGTTGGACGAAAAGTAATTTTGTCATTCATTGAATGAGGGTTGTTCTCTATGCCCATAAGTCGTGCAGAAAATAATTTTCCCATTTTCCTTTGGGAGTCTCGAGCCTTTTCTTAAGTCCCCTTAACACACCCGGTTAGCTACTTCCGCTTGTTTGTTTGTATGAGTATGATCTACCGAGGAAAATTGTTGTTTAATTCTCAATTCTTATAACAAGATATTTTACTTCCTGTCCATGAATTGTGTTCCATTATCTATCAGATGGCTTGAATAACTACAAATCTGGTGAGAATACTCCTCTTAAAAAACTTTAAGATATTTGTCATCGTGATATTCTCTAAAGCCCCCGCTTCGACCTACTGGGTAAAATATAAACAACTAATATTAAATATTTAATTTGAACCAGAGTTGAAGCAAATGGATTGAGGATATCCTTAGCCCAATGAGGAAAGGGTCAAGGACACGTCAACATGTTCAAATATGTTGATAGAGTACTATAAATGTCTCAGTGCCGCTGGCATTGGTTACACTTCTTCACATATTCCTTGGCGTCTTATACCATGGATAAGCAATATCACAATGCCATTAAAACCTATTTGGCCAATGCTCGGGAATCTAGGTGGTGCACCCATGAAGATTAATAGGTAGCGCTTATGACCATCACTACGTCTCTTGGGGTTTCAATGCTTTATTTTTCAAACTTTCTTGGATGAAAGATGGTTCACCCCATAATTTATTGTACTTGCCAATTTATAGAGCAAGATCGAATGTGTATTTTCTTTTAGCGGGACATGCTCGACCTCACACATCTTGAATTTTGCCAACTTTTATTTAGCAAGCCTCAGATATCATTGAAGTAGTGTGGATCATTTCCATGTGCCCTCCCTTTGACATGAGAACTAACTAGTTGGAAAATATATAGTTTAATGTACTTTGTCCCAATTTTTGCTGCCAAGGGGAGCCTAACAATGACTTATTAATACTTAGCTTGATTTCTAGTGGTGAAGAATTTAAAACATAGGGAAACTTCAACCACGAGGTCGACTTCATTTTACAAAGTTAGGACGACACCGCTCCTCTACTATTAGATGGTCCATTTGTGAATACCATCCAAGTGTGAGATTTTTCAGGTGAGATGGGACTCATTTTTGCTAGGAATTCTGCGAACAATTGAGCTTTTAACGTTTTCATTGCTTTGAAAGATACTTTTAACACAAAAAATCCAATTGACCTTTTAGATAGCCATTTAACCAAATATGGTCGGTGAAGTACCTATTTCAAAGTTAAGTCTACTCAAACTTCAATAGAATATGCGAGGAAGTATATTTTGAGCTTCCTGGAGGCAATCACTAATGCTAGATATGCCTTTTCTATCTTTATACACTGTGTCTTTGTTCCGATTAGAGCCTTTGGAATGAAGTATATAATGATATGGTTAGAACCCGACTACCTGGTCAGAACAATACTAACAACTTCTTCAAATACAACCAGGTAAATATGAAGGAATTAGTTGAGAACATACTGTAACACAGTGGGAGAACTGACATTAAGTAATGTTGCGGATAGCAAGAGTCGCCACCGACTTTTATTTTATCCATAAGGAAAGGGTATAAAAGAACAGGAAAGACCTTAAGAGATATTTTTGGGTCCGGGGGGTAGGTTATGTAAAAGGAAGGTGTTAGAACCCTTTACATCCATGGTTATCCATGGGCTCTTAGTTACTTAGCTCACTTTTGAATTGTTTTTGAAAGTGTAGTGTGTGAATAGAAAAATTTTCAGAATAGTTGATAATAATCCATGTACGGATGTGTAAAAACTTGTTTGAAAATTTGTTTGAAATTGTGAAGAGTTTGGAAAGTTTCTGAAGTGAGCAAGTACATAAGAGGAAACTACCCTAATGTTTAAAGTCTTTCTTGTTCTTTATCCTTTCATTGGTAAGACTATCCCTACTATTAAGGAGTAGGTAGTCATTACCTTAGATGTAAAGGGACATGAGAGGGACATTCTGTTTTAAGAAGGCAACTGTGGGGTGTAATAAGCATATAGGAGGGACTATCATCATTTATTCGAAGGGACTCGACTCGTATAGGCAACCATGAGGGACTTGATGATTTTCTTTTTAAAGGGACTTGCTTTATACACCCCACTTGACCTTATTCGTAGGCAACTTGAGGGATAACCTTAGAAAGTGAGACGGCGATTAAAATCGACTTACGTGTGTGGATGTTTAATTTAATTATCTTATTATTAAAGTGATCTAATTTATTTTAAACAAAATACATATTAGCACTCCCTAAATTACTAACCATAGCAATAATAACAATTAAAATATTACAAAATTTACATCCAAGAAGCAATTACAAAATTATAATAATAAGCAAAATAAATAGCAAAATAAATAATAAATAAGCAATAAATAATAAATAAATAATAGGGGTTAGTGATAGATATTTAAATAATAAGCAATAAAATAAAAGAGGTTAGTAAACATTAGTGAAATAATAATACTATATAAAATTAGTAAAGCAAAAATAAATAATATGGTTAATAATAACAATAATAAATAAATTTATCCAGAATTATAATAATAATAGATCAACAATTTTTAATATAAACAATTATATTTATAAAAAAAAATATGAGCAAACCAATTATTATTAAGTTATTTTTAAATATATTATAATTACAAAATTTAATTATTATAAATTCAATTATTTCTAAATAAACAAAAATTATAAAAGTATCCACATATTATATAAAGAGAAAAAGAAATTATAAGCATATTTATAAGATTTAATCTTTAATAGCATGAAATATATTTATATCTTATATGAGAAAAATACTTTATAATTATATTTACAATATTTACATGAATCATACTAAACAAATAAATATATATTATAATTATATTAATAATTAGAAAATAAAATTATTTAGAAAAAATAGAATTAGGTTTCATTTTAGAAAATATTTTTTAGGGTTTTTTTAAAAAAATTAGGGTTTAGTTATATACAAAATTTATTTTTAACTAATTATATTATCTTAACTAATATAAATTGTAAAATTTAAATTGAAAAAAAATCAAGAGTTTTATATTTTTTTTTAGAAAATAATATTAGTAATTGGAATACATAATATATACATACTTTATAATATAGAAAATAATAATAAAATTTTAATTATTTAAATTAATTAAAAAGAAGGAAAAGAAAATAAAAAGAAAGAAAGAAAAAAAAAAAAAAAAGGAACCTGGTGGGATTTGATCCCAAGACCTCATACTTGCAAGCAACAACAACAACCACTAAGCCAGCCAGACGCAGGTGACAATAAAGGAGACCCACTTTGTTTTGTGCCTTGCCGTGAAAATCCAGGAAAATAATGAACAAAAAAGGCCTGGGGTGGGATTTGATCCCAGGACCTTTATACATTCACACATGCGCATCACCACCCGGCTGGAAGAGCCCACCTATTAATCAAACTATAACAACTAATAATATATTAAGAACACAACATAAAATGAGAAAAATATCAAAACATTGTTGGGGACAGGATTCGACCCCACGCCCTCTCACCAAACGCGTATGCGTCTTTCCACTAAACCAACCAACCTGTTGTGATATACAACTAAGAAAATAACATAATATTTTAAGTCAGAAATTCAAATATGGGATTCGCGCCAACTAGCTTCTTCTTCAACCTTGTGACATACGAATTTTGCTGCGAAATCTGCTAGGGTTTTTCCTGCGAAAACAAAATTGTAACAAAACCTGCGAAATTCAAACATGGACAAAACAGCAAGATTTTGTAAAATTGATTATGCCATTAAGTTCTTAACAAGATTTCCAATGATTCTACGTTCTTAGAATCCATTTATATGGGCTGGATTGAAGAACCCCAATTGGAGCCATAAACCCTAAAAATGGTATATCACGCATTAGGCTATGAAACTTCATCAATCGCTCCAGATTTCATCTATAGTCATCAACAAACACAATTATGTAATCAAATTTCAATTATATGCAAGGAATCATTGGAATCGAAAAAAAATTATTCAAGAGCAAAGTGGATTCGGGTTGGCCAATGTAGTGCACATGGGATGCAAATGAGTGATGCCTTAGCTTCAGTGATGTCTAAAGAACACGTCTATGTTCTTAGTTTACCTTGAAACCTCTTAGATTGAAGAATCCGAATCTCACTTTTTTTGATGAATTTTGAGTTTTTGAATCTTACCCTTGGCTGCTGGAATTCGTGGTTTGAGGCTAGGGTTATCTTTAGTATATATATGAGAATGAATTAGGTCAGAAATATGGATTGGTTGTGTGAAAATTTGATCCAAAAAAATATTGAAAAAGATCATGTTGTAAAAGTCAAATATTTGCTCATGAAGACTTGCTATCTTTGGATTAGTCACATGATTTCCTTCTCTTTAAGCTTCAATCACTAATTAAGAATTTCTAGAACCTCAATCTTCACCCAAAAATAGATTTTCACATTTTATATTTATTTAAAATGATTTTTATGAATTAAATCAATAATAAATAAAAATAAAATAATAAAAATGCTGAATTTTGGTCAATTGGGTCGTGCATAATGATATGAGATGGATTGGATCACAACTTAGCAAGCCCATTTGGAAAGAATTACTTTTAGACCTCCATTTTCAACATAAACCATCACAAAATTTCCCAACTTTGCAAGGGCATATCTCCCTCAATTTTAGAGGTATGAGGGTGTTCTTGGACATCTTGGAAAGCTTGAAGAGTCCTCTAAACAACCCCATTGGTTTCAGGTCCATATCATTTACCAATATCAAGTTATGCCCTTTTGAAGTTGTTGACTTTTTGTTGACTTTTAAAATGACCTATAATGTCTTAGATCATATCTTTCAAATGAAGCATTTTTGGGCTTAACTTTCAACATAAAAGTTGTAGAGAATTCAATTTCCTTCAAAATGAGCTTTGGATGGAGACTTGGTGATGAAGTATGTGAAAGTTATGGCTGGTCAAAGTTCAGTTGACTTTTACTGAGGAAACCCTAATTTAGAAACTCCTGATTATTGATGATCTGGAATCTTCTTGATGAATCATGATCAACCCTTGATCAAATGATGAATTTTACTTCATATACTTGATGTTGGCAAAAAATCATGAAGTTTGACTTTGGTTTGACCACAGTTGACCTCAGTTTGACTTTTTAACTGCATTGACTGATTTTGACTTATCTGATCATCTGACTGAGCAAACTTTTGAGAAAAGTCTTGAAACTTGTCATGGGGGTTCTTATACACATATAAGATATTATGAAGCTCACTTGAGGTATTGGAAGTCCATTTAGCCTGATTAAAATCAAAACCCTAGTCTTGGATGCCCTGCTTAGGAGGTGCATTGTCTGAGGGGATTGTCAACTCTTTTGACCAATTGTGAACTTTGTGAACCTTGTGAACCATCATAAAATGTCTTGTGAACCTCATGGGAGGTATTGTGAAGCTTGTGAACCTTGTGAACCTCATGAAGTGGCTTTGTAGACCTCATGAACCTCAGGAGAGCTTTGTAATTATTGTGAATCTTGTGAACCTTGTGAACCTTCATAAAGTAACTTGTAGACTTCATGAACTTCATGAAAGGTCTTGAAGATGTTGAGAAATTTGTGAACCTTGTGAACCTTCAAGAAGTGACTTGTAGACTTCATGAATCTCATGAAAGGTATTGAAAGCATTGTGGGACTTGTGAACCTTGTGAACCTTCAAGAAGTAACTTGTAGACTTCATGAACCTCATGAAAGGTTATGCAAGTGTTGGAGAACTTGTGAACCTTGTGAACCTTCTTAGAACACAAAGTCTTGTATTATGAGGGCAAATTTTGGGGTGCAACAGCTGCCCCTGTTCAATTTTCTGAAACCTGAGGGGTTAGATTGGTATATTTGCCAGTCGTGACCTGGAAGGTTGAAGGGGATTGAACACAAAAGCCCAAAAATTTGCACTCACCAGTGCATTAGAGTGATACAGAGGACTAGTTGAATATGATTGAGTGGGCTTAAAGATGCCACTAGGGGAGAGCAGTCCAAAATATGGAGGTATAATGAAAGCTGTCAGGAGTCTGGAGCAGTTCTGAGGTATTGATGATATGTTTTCAAGATATTGGAGTAGTACTGATGTATTGATGATATGTTTTCAAGATATTGGAGTAGTACTGATGTAACAGCATGTCTTCATGAGGATAGAGCAATCAATAATGATAACCCTAGAGTAGTCTTGAAGTAATAATATGGCTTCAGGAGGATAGAGCAATCAATAGCTCTAAAGCAGTCTTGAAATAGTAATATGATTTCAGGAGGATAGAGCAATCAATAGCTCTAAAGCAGTCTTGAAATAATAAGATGGCTTCAGGAGGATAGAGCAATCAATAGCTCTAAATCAGTCTTGAAATAGTAATATGATTTCAGGAGGATAGAGCAATCAATAGCTCTAAAGCAGTCTTGAAATAATAAGATGGCTTCAGGAGGATAGAGCAATCAATAGCTCTAAAGCAGTCTTGAAATAGTATGATGATTTCAGGAGGATAGAGCAATCAATAATGATAACTCTAAAGCAGTCTTGAAGTCATGAGAATTTATCAGGAGGATAAAGTAACCCTGAGGTGACAATAAAGCAGTCCCAAAGTAATAAGGAGATTATCAGGAGGATAAAGTAACCCTGAGGTTACGATAAAGCAGTCCCAAAGTAATAAGAAGCTTATCAGGAGGATAAAGTAACCCTGAGGTTACGATAAAGCAGTCCCAAAGTAATAAGAAGCTTATCAGGAGGATAAAGTAACCCTGAGGTTACGATAAAGCAGTCCCAAAGATCCTAAGTTTGTTTGTTGGATAATTAACCTGAAAACAAGGTAGCATTCTGTATAATAACATTAGTTTATGCTTTATGTATGCATGTATAACATGATGTGCTCAAGTAAGGTACTATATGTTTATGGATATATGTGCTATGGTATGATGTAAATGATGTATGTATGATATGTTACTGCCGGAAGCGTCTGGATATCTTCGTATAACAACTGCTGGCCAGGGAAAATAAATCCCGATTCGTTGCTGAAGAATGTATAACCCTTTGTCTGCTGGGGATAACAGGGTATAGATAACTTCCCGTATGTTGGGGATAATAAGGATAGATATCACCTCCCGTATGCTGGGATAGTAAGGTATATATAACCTTCGTCTTCGTTTGATGGTAGGGTAGATATAGCATCCCGTCTTTGTTCGTCGTACCCTTATTGGAAAGTAAATTCCCGAATACTCGTATGAGGATAAAAGAGATGGATATAAATTCCAGGGGAGATAAGACTTTATGAAGACGGATTCGTCCTACTGAGGGTTTGTAACTGTCTCGTAGAGATGAACCGGCGAAGCTTCGTTGAAATCCTTCCCTCGTTCGTCCTTAGTAAATACTATTACTGCATTTTCATGCATTTTTGGTAAACATCAATCATATTAAGCATACATGCATTTCTGGTAAACATCAATCATATTCAAAAGCATACATACATTTCTGGTAAACATCAATCATATTCAAAAGCATACATACATTCAAATACAACCAATGGACGTTTCGCTTATGTAAATAGGGTAAAAGTAAATCTGGATTCAAAAGATGGAATTTATTTATATCAAATAGTGACCCATACACGGGTGAGTTTGTACAAGGAGACATAAACCCTAGTAAGAGGATTTTGTCATAAAGTTTTTACAAAACAGAGAAAATCAGCTATGTGGGAAACAATCCTATTGAGTTTCAATTCTACTATTGCCCTTCAAGTATCTCATCTTCTTGCTGTTGAGACGGAAATGATTGGATTGAGCTTTATCTGTTCGAGCTTGAATAAGTAGTACAACTGGTTGCAGTTTTATGGGTGATCCAAACGAGACATAGTCATACGCTTTAATCCCTAATTTTTGCCTGGATTGCCCTTTCAGGTTTTCAATCCACCGGGATACCCTTTTCTGCCCAAGCCGCCTTTTCAGGTTTTCGACTTGCCGGGTGTACATCTTTTTATATATATCCCTAATTTTTGCCCAAACCCTTTTGGTTTGCCGGGATGCCCTTATTTTTGCCTAGGCCTGTCAACCTAGCGGGTCTCTTTTTATGCGTAGTATTTTTTAACTATGTCTGCGTTTACAGGCTGTGGGAAGTCTTCACCATCCATTGTAGTCAGTATCATGGCACCTCCTGAGAACACTGTTTTGACTACAAATGGTCCTTCATATGTTGGAGTCCACTTGCCCCTAGGATCACCCTGTGGTAATATGATACGCTTGATTACCAAGTCACCAGCCTGATATACCTTTGGCTTAACCTTCCTGTTAAAGGCTTTGATCATCCTTTTCTGGTACATCTGGCCATGACAAACTGCTGCTAACCTCTTCTCATCAATCAAATTTATTTGGTCAAGTCGGGTCTGAATCCACTCATCTTCATCCAAGCCTGCATCCTTCATAATTCTCAAGGAGGGAATCTGAACTTCAATGGGCAGAACTGCTTCCATACCATAGACTAAGGAGAATGGGGTTGCCCCTGTTGAAGTACGTATTGTGGTACGATAACCATGAAGAGAAAATGGTAACATCTCATGCCAATCCTTGTAAGTAACAGTCATCTTCTGTACAATTTTCTTAATGTTCTTATTAGCAGCTTCAACTGCCCCATTCATCTTTGGACGATACGGAGAAGAGTTGTGATGCTTAATCTTGAACTGCGTGCAGAGATCAGTGATCATAGTGTTGTTCAGATTAGAACCATTGTCAGTGATAATCCTTTCAGGGATGCCATACCTACATATGAGATTATTCTTAATGAACCGAGCCACAACATTCTTAGTAACAGATGCAAATGAAGCTGCCTCCACCCATTTCGTGAAGTAATCGATAGCAACCAGGATGAAACGATGTCCATTAGAAGCAGTAGGCTTGATCTCACCAATCATATCAATGCCCCACATGGCAAAGGGCCAAGGAGCAGTCAACACATTTAACGGTGATGGAGGTACATGGACTTTATCCGCATAAATTTGACATTTGTGACAAGCTCTGGAGTGTTGATAGCAATCAGCTTCCATGGTAGACCAATAGTAACCTGCTCTCAATATCTTCTTTGCCATAGTATGACCACTAGAATGAGTGCCAAAGATCCCATCATGCATATCCTCCATGATCTCGATTGCTTCCTTCTTATCCACACAACGAAGCATAGTTGAATCATGATTACGTTTGTACAAAATCCCATTACTCAAAAAGAACTTAGCAGCAAACCTCTTCAGGAACTTCCTATCTTTGACAGATGCCCCTTCAGGGAACTCCTGAGCTTCGAGATATCTTCTCACTTCATAGAACCAAGGCTTATCCTCTGCCCCTTCTGTATCAATCTCATTGCAGTATGCAGGCTTTTCAAATCTATCAATAGTAATCTTGGGAGCTTCATCATCCCAGCTAATCTCAAACATAGATGCCATGGTGGCCAAAGCATCTGCCAACTGATTTTCTCTCCGTGGGATGTGCTCGAAGGTAATCTCTTTGAAATGTGGGATCAAAGACAACACATGTTCTCTGTAAGGAATGAGGTTATCGTGCTTGGTATCCCAATCTCCTTTAATCTGACTTACTACCAGCGCTGAATCTCCATACACATCAAGGAACTGAATCTTCATATCAATAGCAACTTTAATACCCAGGATACATGCCTCATACTCAGCCATGTTATTGGTACAATGGAAACAAAGTCTAGCAGTAATCGGGGTATGACAACCTTCAGGGGAACTAATCACAACACCAACACCATTACCAAGTGCATTGGAGGCACCATCAAAAACCATAGTCCATCGGGATCCTTGTTCAGGTCCGTCATATTGTCCAGGTTCTTTGGTAATAATCATAATGTCTTCATCAGGAAACTCAAAATTCATTGACTGATAATCATCCACTGCTTGATGAGCCAAATGATCAGCAACAACACTTCCTTTAATGGCCTTCTGAGTAGTATATTGTATATCATATTCTGTCAAGATCATTTGCCATCTTGCAATTCTTCCGGAGAGAGCAGGTTTCTCAAATATGTACTTGATTGGATCCATCTTCGAAATCAATAAGGTAGTATGGGTCAACATATACTGTCTTAGTCGGCGAGCAGCCCATGCCAAAGCGCAGCAAGTTTTCTCGAGCAGTGAGTATCTTGTTTCACAGTCGGTAAACTTTTTGCTAAGGTAGTATATTGCCTGCTCTTTTCGACCAGACTCGTCATGTTGCCCCAACACACACCCCATTGAGTTGTCTAACACTGTTAAGTACATAATCAAGGGTCTTCCATCTACTGGTGTCATCAAAATTGGAGGTTCCAGCAGATATCTCTTAATTTCATCAAAGGCAGTTTGGCACTCATCATTCCATTCCATCACCTGATCTTTCTTCAACAGCTTGAAGATTGGCTCACAGATGGTAGTTAACTGGGAGATAAATCTTGCAATGTAATTCAATCGTCCCAAGAAACCTCTAACCTCTTTCTCAGTACGGGGAGCTGGCATCTCTCGTATAGCTTTTACTTTTGCAGGATCCACTTCAATACCTTTTCCACTGACAATGAAACCCAGGAGTTTACCAGATCTAACTCCAAAAGTACACTTGTTTGGGTTTAATCTCAACTTGTATTTCTTCAACCTCTCAAACAACTTGTGCAGATGATCAAGATGTTGCTTTTCATTCTGAGATCTGGCTATCATATCATCCACATATACCTCTATCTCATGATGAATCATATCATGAAACAAAGCCACCATAGCACGCTGATATGTTGCCCCTGCATTCTTCAAACCAAATGGCATTACCTTATAGCAAAAGGTGCCCACTGTGTCACAAATGTTGTCTTCTCCATATCTTCAGGTGCCATCTTGATTTGATTGTAACCAGAGAAACCATCCATAAAAGAGAATACCTTATGCTGAGCGGTGTTGTCTACCAGAATATCAATATGAGGGAGTGGAAAGTCATCTTTAGGGCTAGCCTTGTTCAAATCCCTGTAGTCCACACACATACGTACCTTACCATCTTTCTTAGGAACTGGTACCACATTTGCAACCCACTGAGGATAAGAAGTCACTGCTAAGAACCCTTCATTGAACTGTTTCATTACCTCTGCCTTGATCTTTTCTGACATTTCAGGACGCATACGACGAACCTTCTGCTTCTTTGGACGACAATCTTCTTTCACTGGCAAATGGTGAACCACAATGTCTGTATCCAACCCTGGCATATCTTCATAAGACCAAGCAAAGATCTCCACATAGTCACGTAACATCTGAATCAACCTGTTCTTGACACTGTCCTCTAAATCAGCCCCTATCTTGACCTCTTTTCTGTTTTCTTCAGTTCCCAGATTCACAACTTCGACTGGCTCTTCATGTGGCTGTATAGCTTTTTCTTCTTGTTGTAACAACCTAGCAAGCTCTACAGGTATTTCACAATCGTCCTCATTTCCGTCTTCAGTTTGATAGATCGGATTCTCGAAATTATAATTGGCAATAGTAGAACTGTTATCAACAGGATCCAGAGTGGATGAGGATCTGCATTTTAGTGATGTGGGTGTGTGTAAGAACACATAGCTGATAAAGCAAAAAAAATAAAAGAAAAGAAAGACAAGGAACACAATATTTACGAAAACGAAACGTCCACTGATTTTATTGAATGAAGTATGCAAATGAAATGACAGCCCGTAACAAGCACACCATTGTGCCCCGGGTAAGGCACATGGCTTGAAAGTTTTATTGTTCAGAAATTACAAATTTAAGAACATAACACAGTAATAGTATTTACTCCTGACTAAAGGAGATAGGGATAACATCTTTAGCTTTCCAATTATTGATTCCAGCACCCACAGTAGGAAAAATCCATGCATCCAAGTTGTAGTCTTCATCTTGATCTCCCACAACATTAATCTGGTCCTTCACAACCCCTTGATTAGTGACACGGGCGGCACGAGCACGACGAACAGCCTTCTGGGACTCTGCAGTGAAACCCAAACCAAACTTGTCAGACTTGTATGGAATATCAGGAAGCTGACCCCAAATAGTACAACCACCTTCATCCACCACAGCTCTAGCATCATTGAGGGAGGCCATTGCCATTGTTGGAGGCTTTCTGGTGACCACAGGAACTTTCTTCACTACAGGAGGAGCTACATAATCATTAACAACCCAAGGAACCACTTCAAATGTCTGACACGGAGTCTCAATGTATTCACCCTCCATTTCCAGATACTTGAAAGTGTTGACATGGCTGACAAAGTATTCTTCTTCTCCATAGACAGTAACAACCTTTCCATTCACCGGATATCTCAACTTTTGGTGCAATGTAGATGTTACAGCACCTGCCCCATGGATCCAGGGACGACCAAGCAGACAAGAATATGAAGGACGAATATCCATCACATAAAATGTAGCAGTAAACACCTGAGAGCCAACTTGGATTGGAAGATCAATTTCCCCATGTACTACTCTTCTAGAACCATCAAAAGCCTTTACCACAATATTACTGGGCTTCAGTACAGCATCTTCAGGACTCAGCTTATTCAGGACTTCCTTGGGCAACACATTCAAAGAGGAACCATTGTCTATCAGCACATGAGACAGGGTAGTGCCCCTGCATTCAATTGAAATATGCAAGGCCCTGTTATGATCCCTCTTGGCAGGGGTCAAATCAGCATCAGAAAATCCTAACCCGTTGTCATAGGTCAGGTGGGCAACACAGTTCTCAAATTGGTCAACAGAAATTGCACTGGGTACATGAGCCATCTTCAGAAACTTGATCAATGACTTGGCATGAGCCTCAGAACATAATAACAGGGAGAGCATAGAAATCTTCGAGGGAGTATGCCCCAACTGATCAACAATGTCATAATCACTCTTGCGAATGATTTTCAATACTTCTTCCATCTGCTTAGAGAGATCATCAGCAGCTGGCACATCAGTAGATACAGGCTCGATAACAGGACCTTTGCCCCGAGCATCAGTGGTAGAAGTAGCAGTAGGAGCAACTGCACTCTTAGAAGCAACTGGAGGAGAGAAGACTCTTCCACTACGAGTGATCTTACTAGATCCAGCAATATTATCAATGTCAACAGGCACATCAGGTAAAAACTCTTGCTTAACACCATGGATGTAAACGTCAGACCCATAGTGCCAAGGCACAGCTTTGTCAGATGTATAAGGAATAGGACCAGGAGTGGTAATGATCAGAGGAGCCACTCTGGCTTCAGCAACAACTTTCACAGGACCTTCAGCAGTAATCTTGATTGGGCCCTGATGAGTGATTTTAATGGGACCCTTTGAAGTGATTCTTACCGGTACTTTGTCAACCATGTCAACCTCTTCAATCTTCTTACCCTGAGTCAGATGATCCACCATACTTTCTACAGATGCTGGTCTTCTTTCAAACACTATGGTATACTTATCCATGAGACGTTGAATGCCATCTTTCAACCTGAAGCACTTCTCTGGATTATACTCACAATAAAAACAATCTTCACGACAACCCGGAAAGAACCCAGCTTGCACTAACTTCTTTTTGATGATGGCCAATGGTGTGGTCAATTCATCAACTGAACGGATATGCAGATCTTCCTCAATGGCATTGACAGTCTTCTCGTGGTTTGGCATTGGAGCAGTAATCACATTGGGGGTACCCGGAGGATCAAATTCAATTTCTCCAGCATCAATCATATCTTGAATTTTGTTCTTCAAGACCCAGCAGTTATTAGTATCATGTCCTGGACAGTTTGAATGATATGCACATCGTGCATTGGGATTGTACTTGGGAGAGGTAACATTGGGATTCTGAGGAGCCTCCCTCAGGGTAATAAGTTCAGCCTTCAACAAGTGTTGCAATGCCTGAGCCATTGACATGTTGATCTTCGTGAACTGTCTTCTAGCCCTCTGTTGGTTGCCTTGAGGCTGTTCCGTTGTTGCAGGAGTTGGATTTGAAATATGAACTGCACTAACAGTCTGATGCCTTCTGTTACGATCAGGTTGACCATAAACAGCATTGGATTCCTTCTTCCTAGTGGGAGGCTTCTTTGCAGCACCTGATGAAGAAGTGCCCACTTGGATCTTACCACTCTTGATACCATTCTCTACTTGCTCTCCTGTCATGATCAACTCAGTGAAGCCAGATGATGAGCTTCCAATGAGATGACTGTAGAACGGACCATTCAGCGTACACATGAACATATCAACCAGCTCCCTGTCAGTCAAAGGGGGTTGAACTCTTCCAGCTAAATCTCTCCACTTCTGAGCATACTCTTTAAAACTTTCTTTGGCACCCATAGACATGCTCTGAAGCTGCATGCGAGTGGGGGCTAAGTCAGCATTGTATTGGTACTGCTTATAAAAAGCTTCAGCAAGATCGTTCCAGTCTCTGATATTGACACTCTCCAACTGATAATACCACTCCAACTGAGCTCCAGATAAGCTCTCTTGAAAGAAATGGATCCACAACTTTTTATCAGCAGTGTGGGGTTGAATTCTTCTGACATAAGACCTCAGATGCAGTTTGGGACACGAGACCCCATCATAGACAACAAATGTAGGAACTTTGAACCCAATGGGTATGACTACCCCAGATATCAGACTCAAGTCTTCAAAATCTAGCCCAGATGACTTCTGCAACTCCATAGCATCCATCCTATCCACCAGCATCTTGAATTTGTCTTCATTAGGCTCATGGTAGTAATTAGCCTCAGAATCAGAGTCCCCCATAGTATGGTGGAGACTGCCTACCTCTTGCTCAAATTCCTCAGATTCATAGTCTTCAGCTGGTTCTTTGGTCTTGGCAAGACCTTTGAACCTTCTTCCTATGTTGATCAACCCAGCAGACCTTCTAGTCTTCTTAGTTTTCTTGGCCAGCAATGTCTTCAATTCATCCTGCCCCTTGGATAGGTTCAGGATCAGCTCTTGGAACTGTGCATTCTGTGCCTGAAGATCCTTAACTGATTGTTCGAGAGCCATTGCTGAAATAAACAGCGAGAAGATGAGAAACCTGTGTACAATTATAAACCTGTGATGCAATGAAATGATATGTGAATGCATATGCAATGTTTTCAAGGACCGCAGGATTTAAATTTGCTTAAACAAACAAGAAAGTAACTTTTTATTAGTAATAACTTGTTTTGCCTTTTAGGTTTACAAAAAATGAAAGTGAAATAAGTACAAAAGATGGGGTTTTAAGTCTCCCATGGACGTTTCCTCTTTGTGTTGAGGTATGAGTTTAGATTGCGCTCCTCATGAAGTAGCTTTGTTAGTTCCAGGATCTTTTCTTGGCTTGCTTTGTAATGAGCCTCGAAAGTATCCCTTTGCTCCTTCAGTTGGATCCATGATCTCTGCAAGTCTTCCTTATCAGTAGGCATGTCTGGGTGAAGGATGGTATAAGCTGTGTCTCCTTCAGCAACAGGTTCCATGGTAACTGGTAGGATGGCAGGATATGGCATCATGAGTGTCTGAGCACGAGATCGTACCCATATGAGATATGCCTCCATAGGAATAGTGTACTTAGGCTCTAGTGTCTTGCTGTCAACCCTGTTTACCTTTCCCCAAGCTCGTATGAATCTCTGACGGTAACCTTGAAGATCGTTGTCGTAATCAAACACAATGCCTTGAATCAACATGTCATGTGGACCATCACTCCGGGCGTAACCAAACTGTCGTAAAGCTAGAGAGGGGTTGTAGGTGATGCCTCCTCTTATGCCTAGAAGTGGCACATTAGGAAACTCCCCACAACGGTCAATGATGGTGACATTCTCCATAGATCTGGAGCACCAATGGATGTCTGAGTGGGAAAGTGACATGATCCTCTTGGACCATCTGAACCCTTGCTCATTCTTCATTACTGAGCGAGGAAGGTGAGAAATAAACCACCTAGAAAGTAAAGGCATGCAGCACATCAAAGTCCCTCTTGCCCTTGTAGTACGGGTGTGAAGAGAATGCAGGATGTCTCCAAGCAATGTAGGCACTGGATTGTGACTCAGGAAAATGTTGATGGCATGCACATCTATGAACTGATCTGGATTGGGGAACAATACTAAGCCATATATCAGCAAGGCTAAGACCTCCTCAAAAGCATCATAGCTCATGGCCTTCAAGAACATTTGAGCTTTATCCATTAATACCTTGGCAAGAATACCCTTGACTCCGCTTCTCGTTTCTAGAACAATGTCAGATTTCTTCAGATGTAGAGCTGCAGCAATGACTTCTGGTTTAAGTTCCTTCTCCAAACCTGTGAAGGGTCTTTGATCAAGAACAGGTATACTCAGAAGCTTAGAGAACTCCTCCATGGTTGGAACCAGCTGATAGTCGGGGAATGTAAAGCAGTGGTGCTTAGGGTCAAAGAACTGAAACAGGACACTCATCATGTCTTCACTGAACCCTGAAGTAACTAGATCCAATAGGTGACCATGTCTCTTGTTGAACCGGGAGTGATCAGACACTTGAGAAACCAACTCTTTGGGCTTGGGAGGTACCCCTACAAAGTTGATCCTGATGGTGTTTCTACGAACTGAAGCCATGACCTGCAACAAAGAACAAAGATAAATCCCTTGGTCCTTGAAATGGTTAGGGAAAATGCTATGCTTATGATGCATGATGATGCCATGATGTTATGCTCAATCAAAGACATGTGGCACACACAAACAAGTCACACCATAGCCCTAGGTTTAAAGGCTTGCATGAGGTTTAAGGTAAGTACCCTCCCCTGAAGTTAGATGGTTCATCCTGTCCTACAAAAGTAACCGGGTTCTAAGGGATCTCAATATCATTGATCCTTCACAAGGGTGGTTGTTCAGAAGGCAACTTACTTGCCAACCAAAACCTTCCAAGTTTAAGATCTCAATGAGTGTAGTATCGAGTGTCAACCAACTTCAGTCTGCACCAAAGCCGGTTACCTCACTACTTTCTAAAGGCCAAGATGGGTTAACTAGGGTTCTAAAAGTTAGTTAGTGCATTGACAACATATGGCAGCCTCATATTATCCTCAACTTGACTTAAGGAACATAAGCACCAACCAAGAAGTCGCACTAACTATGGCCACCAGATCAACCGTATCGATATACGTCGTACAGTTTCCTTGGTCTATTGCCATTTACCTAAGGTACACTAGATCCGGGTTAGGACCTTTCACACATAAGAGCACCCCAACAAGATAATATAAAGCAAACAAAGCAAGCAATTCAAAGTGATCTTAATTCCTAAGGGTACCCCTCTTAAAATAGATCCCCAGCAGAGTCGCCAGTTCTGTAACACGGTGGGAGAACTGACTTTAAGTAATGTTGCGGATAGCAAGAGTCGCCACCGACTTTTATTTTATCCATAAGGAAAGGGTATAAAAGAACAGGAAAGACCTTAAGAGATATTTTTGGGTCCGGGGGGTAGGTTATGTAAAAGGAAGGTGTTAGCACCCTTTACATCCATGGTTATCCATGGGCTCTTAGTTACTTAGCTCACTTTTGAATTGTTTTTGAAAGTGTAGTGTGTGAATAGAAAAATTTTCAGAATAGTTGATAATAATCCATGTACGGATGTGTAAAAACTTGTTTGAAAATTTGTTTGAAATTGTGAAGAGTTTGGAAAGTTTCTGAAGTGAGCAAGTACATAAGAGGAAACTACCCTAATGTTTAAAGTCTTTCTTGTTCTTTATCCTTTCATTGGTAAGACTATCCCTACTATTAAGGAGTAGGTAGTCATTACCTTGGATGTAAAGGGACATGAGAGGGACATTCTGTTTTAAGAAGGCAACTGTGGGGTGTAATAAGCATATAGGAGGGACTATCATCATTTATTCGAAGGGACTCGACTCGTATAGGCAACCATGAGGGACTTGATGATTTTCTTTTTAAAGGGACTTGCTTTATACACCCCACTTGACCTTATTCGTAGGCAACTTGAGGGATAACCTTAGAAAGTGAGACGGCGATTAAAATCGACTTACGTGTGTGGATGTTTAATTTAATTATCTTATTATTAAAGTGATCTAATTTATTTTAAACAAAATACATATTAGCACTCCCTAAATTATTAACCATAGCAATAATAACAATTAAAATATTACAAAATTTACATCCAAGAAGCAATTACAAAATTATAATAATAAGCAAAATAAATAGCAAAATAAATAATAAATAAGCAATAAATAATAAATAAATAATAGGGGTTAGTGATAGATATTTAAATAATAAGCAATAAAATAAAAGAGGTTAGTAAACATTAGTGAAATAATAATACTATATAAAATTAGTAAAGCAAAAATAAATAATATGGTTAATAATAACAATAATAAATAAAATTATCCAGAATTATAATAATAATAGATCAACAATTTTTAATATAAACAATTATATTTATAAAAAAAAAATATGAGCAAACCAATTATTATTAAGTTATTTTTAAATATATTATAATTACAAAACTTAATTATTATAAATTCAATTATTTCTAAATAAACAAAAATTATAAAAGTATCCACATATTATATAAAGAGAAAAACAAATTATAAGCATATTTATAAGATTTAATCTTTAATAGCATGAAATATATTTATATCTTATATGAGAAAAATACTTTATAATTATATTTACAATATTTACATGAATCATACTAAACAAATAAATATATATTATAATTATATTAATAATTATAAAATAAAATTATTTAGAAAAAATAGAATTAGGTTTCATTTTAGAAAATATTTTTTAGGGTTTTTAAAAAAAAATTAGGGTTTAGTTATATACAAAATTTATTTTTAACTAATTATATTATCTTAACTAATATAAATTGTAAAATTTAAATTGAAAAAAAATCAAGAGTTTTATATTTTTTTTTTTAGAAAATAATATTAGTAATTGGAATACATAATATATACATACTTTATAATATAGAAAATAATAATAAAATTTTAATTATTTAAATTAATTAAAAAGAAGGAAAAGAAAATAAAAAGAAAGAAAGAAAAAAAAAAAGGAACCTGGTGGGATTTGATCCCAAGACCTCATACTTGCAAGCAACAACAACAACCACTAAGCCAGCCAGACGCAGGTGACAATAAAGGAGACCCACTTTGTTTTGTGCCTTGCCGTGAAAATCCAGGAAAATAATGAACAAAAAAGGCCTGGGGTGGGATTTGATCCCAGGACCTTTATACATTCACACATGCGCATCACCACCCGGCTGGAAGAGCCCACCTATTAATCAAACTATAACAACTAATAATATATTAAGAACACAACATAAAATGAGAAAAATATCAAAACATTGTTGGGGACAGGATTCGACCCCACGCCCTCTCACCAAACGCGTATGCGTCTTTCCACTAAACCAACCAACCTGTTGTGATATACAACTAAGAAAATAACATAATATTTTAAGTCAGAAATTCAAATATGGGATTCGCGCCAACTAGCTTCTTCTTCAACCTTGTGACATACGAATTTTGCTGCGAAATCTGCTAGGGTTTTTCCTGCGAAAACAAAATTGTAACAAAACCTGCGAAATTCAAACATGGACAAAACAGCAAGATTTTGTAAAATTGATTATGCCATTAAGTTCTTAACAAGATTTCCAATGATTCTACGTTCTTAGAATCCATTTATATGGGCTGGATTGAAGAACCCCAATTGGAGCCATAAACCCTAAAAATGGTATATCACGCATTAGGCTATGAAACTTCATCAATCGCTCCAGATTTCATCTATAGTCATCAACAAACACAATTATGTAATCAAATTTCAATTATATGCAAGGAATCATTGGAATCGAAAAAAAATTATTCAAGAGCAAAGTGGATTCGGGTTGGCCAATGTAGTGCACATGGGATGCAAATGAGTGATGCCTTAGCTTCAGTGATGTCTAAAGAACACGTCTATGTTCTTAGTTTACCTTGAAACCTCTTAGATTGAAGAATCCGAATCTCACTTTTTTTGATGAATTTTGAGTTTTTGAATCTTACCCTTGGCTGCTGGAATTCGTGGTTTGAGGCTAGGGTTATCTTTAGTATATATATGAGAATGAATTAGGTCAGAAATATGGATTGGTTGTGTGAAAATTTGATCCAAAAAAATATTGAAAAAGATCATGTTGTAAAAGTCAAATATTTGCTCATGAAGACTTGCTATCTTTGGATTAGTCACATGATTTCCTTCTCTTTAAGCTTCAATCACTAATTAAGAATTTCTAGAACCTCAATCTTCACCCAAAAATAGATTTTCACATTTTATATTTATTTAAAATGATTTTTATGAATTAAATCAATAATAAATAAAAATAAAATAATAAAAATGCTGAATTTTGGTCAATTGGGTCGTGCATAATGATATGAGATGGATTGGATCACAACTTAGCAAGCCCATTTGGAAAGAATTACTTTTAGACCTCCATTTTCAACATAAACCATCACAAAATTTCCCAACTTTGCAAGGGCATATCTCCCTCAATTTTAAAGGTATGAGGGTGTTCTTGGACATCTTGGAAAGCTTGAAGAGTACTCTAAACAACCCCATTGGTTTCAGGTCCATATCATTTACCAATCTCAAGTTATGCCCTTTTGAAGTTGTTGACTTTTTGTTGACTTTTAAAATGACCTATAATGTCTTAGATCATATCTTTCAAATGAAGCATTTTTGGGCTTAACTTTCAACATCAAAGTTGTAGATAATTCAATTTCCTTCAAAATGAGCTTTGGATGGAGACTTGGTGATGAAGTATGTGAAAGTTATGTCTGGTCAAAGTTCAGTTGACTTTTACTGAGGAAACCCTAATTTAGAAACTCCTGATTATTGATGATCTGGAATCTTCTTGATGAATCATGATCAACCCTTGATCAAATGATGAATTTTACTTCATATACTTGATGTTGGCAAAAAATCATGAAGTTTGACTTTGGTTTGACCACAGTTGACCTCAGTTTGACTTTTTAACTGCATTGACTGATTTTGACTTATCTGATCATCTGACTGAGCAAACTTTTGAGAAAAGTCTTGAAACTTGTCATGGGGGTTCTTATACACATATAAGATATTATGAAGCTCACTTGAGGTATTGGAAGTCCATTTAGCCTGATTAAAATCAAAACCCTAGTCTTGGATGCCCTGCTTAGGAGGTGCATTGTCTGAGGGGATTGTCAACTCTTTTGACCAATTGTGAACTTTGTGAACCTTGTGAACCATCATAAAATGTCTTGTGAACCTCATGGGAGGTATTGTGAAGCTTGTGAACCTTGTGAACCTCATGAAGTGGCTTTGTAGACCTCATGAACCTCAGGAGAGCTTTGTAATTATTGTGAATCTTGTGAACCTTGTGAACCTTCATAAAGTAACTTGTAGACTTCATGAACTTCATGAAAGGTCTTGAAGATGTTGAGAAATTTGTGAACCTTGTGAACCTTCAAGAAGTGACTTGTAGACTTCATGAATCTCATGAAAGGTATTGAAAGCATTGTGGGACTTGTGAACCTTGTGAACCTTCAAGAAGTAACTTGTAGACTTCATGAACCTCATGAAAGGTTATGCAAGTGTTGGAGAACTTGTGAACCTTGTGAACCTTCTTAGAACACAAAGTCTTGTATTGTGAGGGAAAATTTTGGGGTGCAACACATACAACTAAGCACGAAGGTGTAGTTAATTCCAACTTTAACGACACAAATTCCTTATCACATTTTGGTGTCTGTTAGAATTATTATATCTTCTGATCGTACCTGGAGATCAGACTCCTCTGGCTGCTGACATGGACTTCTAACCCTGCTCGTGCAATATGAAATACGGGGATGTACCTGCAAGGTACTCCGATGCCAAAGTAAGTGTGGGAACAAGAGCAAACAAGTACGAGTATATTCGAGGAGAAGATTCAATACCCGATCCTCTCAACTAAGAGGGTTTATATAAAGGACCCCCAGCGCATGGTCAATGGTTCTTATTTGGGTCTGGATTGTGGATCTGCCCAAATAAGTAACTGCCAGAACTCAATCATCGGACGATGATCCAGATCGTGACGATTTGTAGGGCATAGAACATCATGAGCATGATATGTCCTGGTCGGATCTGGGTGGTTCCTGCCACGTATGGGCAGGAACCATGAACGAGGAGGAATCTCAACCGACCACAAAGATAAGGTCGCCATCTTGAATCCCTTTGGTCTGGGTCGTCTTGTAGACTAAGAGGATTGGGCCCAATCTAGTCGTTGGTCCAGTCTAGAACAGGAACCCCCCAAGTCGTTGCTTCTAGTCAGAGAAGTGATGACTTAAGGGTGTCTCCCTATCGGCGTTTTGTAACCTGGGTCGCTAATGGAATTGGTTATGGGATCTTGGTCGTTGTAGACGAGGATCCCAAACATTTGGAGTGGTTGAAGTGACACACGTGTGTCTTGAAAATTGTGTGCCTTTAATGCGCAATGATGGCTAACCTACGACCGTCCCTAGGCAATGAGTGTGCCATTCTTAGGTTTGCAGACTGCACGTGCTCGTGCACGTGTTGGAGAGGCTTATAAATAGGGTGTATGGCCTTATTTCCACACTTTTCGCTCTCCCACTTTCTGTTCGTTTAAGCCAACAACTCGCTTCCACTGTTACTCAGGTGGATTATGGAGGTTGGACTCAAAAATAGAGTCATTGTTATAATAACTCGTTCAAACACAAAGACTGGTAAGAGAGGAAGAAACAAGTTATTATAACAATGACTCTATTTCTGAGTCCAACCTCCATAATCCACCTAGTTGCCTCTTCTCTTGTAGGAAATTTTTCTGTAGTTGAGAATATCTTTGTTGTGTCTACATTTGTCTGGTCTTTGTCGCATATCATCAAAGAAACATTCATGTTTCTTAACTAGAGATAAAAAAAATACACTCTGGAAATAACAAGGGTGTTACTTCCGGTTGAGAAAAATAATAAAAAAAATACACTCCGGAAGTAACAAGGGTGTTACTTCCGGTTGGAAAAAAAATAAATAAAAAAATACACTCCGGAAGTAACAAGAGTGTTACTTCCGGTTGAGAAAAAAATAAAAAAATTACACTCCGGAAGTAACAAAGGGTGTTACTTCCGGTTGAGAAAAAAAATAAAAAAATACACTCCGGAAGTAATAAGAGTGTTACTTCTGGTTGTTAAAAAAAAAAAACACTCCGGAAGGTAACAAGGGTGTTACTTCCGGTTTGAACTATTTTGTATTTCAAAAAATTTTAAATAAAAAATAATAATAAATATAATAAAAAAAAAGATAAAATTGGAATTTTTAAAAATATATAGGGATATGAAGTTAAATGTATGAAGTATAAGGTAAAATTTCCGTACACCACTCCTCTTTGTTTTTTTTGTTTTTTTTTACTTAGTGCCCATAAGATTTTTTTTATTAAACTCTCATATAATTTGTTGCACACCCTAGTTTGATTTTCTTTATTTCTTTATTAATTTTTTATTTGATTAATCACTTATTATTACAAGATGAATATTATTAATAAAATCAAATTATTTTTCACAATAAAACCAACATCTTTTTCACAATAAAATCAAGTTTTTTTTTTCAAATTTAAATATAAAAAATTCTCAAAATAAGTGGATGAAAAAGAATCTATTGGATGTATATCCCTATGATTCTTGAGTATTCGGATAAAAGTCATCTAATTTGTCTTTCAAACGTTTGTCGTCTTCTCAAAATGTAATAATGCAATCAAATTTAATTTGTTACTTCATGGCTGAAAAATGATACATTGTATGTATATCCTATGATCCCTGAGTACTTGGATACAAGTCGTATAACTTGTCTTTCAAGTACTTGTCCTCTCAGAGGGATCTTGAATCGATTCATATCAAACGCTTATTTGCAATAAAATTGGATGAAAAGGATCTATTGGATGTATATCCATGTGATTCCCGAGTATTTGGATAATGACCATATAACTTTCCTTTCAAATACTCACCATCCACCTATAAACAACTTTAACTCATCAAACCTACTTTTTCCGACTCAGTACGACCAAACTTTTTCACAAACAAATGATGTTTTATCCATTTTGATACGACAAGCAAACGCTTCATTTCACCCATGATTGACAAGAAAGCAACGCTTAAACGCTCGAATGTGACATACATATCATTCACTATAATCAACCAACAAACAAACATTTTCTACCTAGAACTACGTAGCTTTGAATTTCCTAACACTTGGGGATACGTAAAAGCAAGATTCATAATCTTGTCAAGCATCATAATAAAAAATATATATATATGTTATCGCAAAGAATTACGTAACTTTGAGTTCTCCATCGTACATGAAGATACATATGAGTGAGATTCAACATCTCGTCATGCACCATAATAAAAATATATTTTTCTTCCTTTCTCTCCTTTTGTAAATATCTCACAATAATTAGAAGAAATCAAATAACATAAGCTAACACTCGTATTCGCTAATCTAACTAAATGGTTACCATTAAGTACAACTGATGTATGGTGTGGTAATACCTTTCCCACGCATAAGCGACTCTTGAACCTGAATTTGGTTGCGATGACCATATTTTGTTATTTTAGATTTTTATCAATGTTAACTTTAGAGACGACTTAATTGAATTTCAAGCGTTCATGCGCTCGGTTATTTTTTGCACAACGATAGGTTGATTCAAAGTCCACCATAGGTTTGATGTGTTTATGTTGGAAAAATTTAGGAGAGTCTTGGTGTGAGGTTGTACATTGATCTAACATAGTGAAATCCTTCACGGTTTGTTAAAGAACTAGATATATTTGTAGTTGATAAGGGGAACTAGTATAATTTCCTAGTGGCTCTTTTACTTTATGCATTTTTATTTTTCAACATTATTGTTATAAGTTCATGCACTTCATTTCGAAAAGATAAAAGAATAAGAACATACCTAAAATAACAATAACTATTGTTAAAACTTAATTCATCCCCTCCCTTATGTTACACTTTATTCTAACAAGTGAATCAAATGTTCCATTAGTAGAAAAAAGAATGATCAATTGATGATTGTTTAAATCCATGTTGCATAATTGTTGTAGAGAAATTTTTATACCTTTGTCTTGAAGCTTGTCTTAATTCATGTAAGGATTAATTCAGCTTACATACCATGTTCTCCCTCTCACTTAGACATGCAAGTAGAAAATCTTTATAAATTTATTCAAAAATTCACGCATTAAGGAAGACAATATTGATGTCTTATTGAGCTAATTTCTCCTTATGAGAATCTGCCAAACTGAATAAGACTCTAACAATAGTGGGTTTAACTAATGGAGAAAAGGTATCTATGAAATCAAGGACAGGTTGTTAAATGTACCCGTAAGTAATTAGTATATCCTTATACTTGTCTAATGATTAATCAACATTGAATTTAATTTTATATATCCATCTGCACCCAATAGTTATCTTACCATGAGGTAAAGTTTGAATTGTCCAAGTGTGGCTTTTGTTAAAGGGATGTTATTTCTTCACTCATAGCCTTGCAACATTCAGGAATATTGGTAGTTTGTTGATAAATTTTAGGAGAGGGGATTATTAATGGATAAGGAGCATGACAGACAAAATCCTTAAAACTAGCAAGGGGTAAATGAGTCCTAATAGACTATAAAAACAAGAATAATATGGGCAATATGAACATTAATAGATGGACCAAACACACAAAACTAAGGATTAGGAATGCCATGATCAGGAGCATCACATTTATTAGCTAACAAATACATCCAGGTAAAACAATTGAAATCATCAACAATAGTCATAAAGTAAGTGGCCATCATTGGTAGATTTTCCATAAGGACCCCATAAATCACCGTATATAAGATCAAAATTACGAGGAAAAAAATGATTTTTAAAATCGAAAGGAGTCTTTTGAGTTTGGCGAAAAGATAAATGATACATTTTTAGAACTAAATTAGAAGGTACAATAAAAGAAATTTTACTACTAGAAGTTTTCAACATTGAATCAGATAAATGTCATAGCCTATGATGCCACAAATGAGCATAAATAATGAAAGAAACAAAATTAAAAGAATTATGTAAACTAGTTACAAGCTTAACAAAAATTTTAGGGCTAAATATATATAATGTCCCTACAAATATCTCAATTTTTAAGTTTGGTTCCTCGAAAATTTTCCTTCTAACAATGATCCTCATAAAGTTTTTCGTCCCTAGATCAGTCCCTCCCGTTAGTTTACACTAACAGAGGCTTATGTGGCATGCTAAATGTATATTATTCAATTCTCATGTCAGAAATATTGTAAAATAAATGGTAGCTAATTTGTAGCTAATTCCTAACCAGTTCCTAGCTAATGTTCTATTCCCTTTTATTTTGAATCATTCCTAACACCATTCATGATTTCTCCATAACCATTCTCTTTATTCATGTTCTTCCATGATGCACATCACTACATAAACTCCATTAACACGTATGGAAAAGAGTATTCTTAACATTTCTCTTACTGTTACAAGAGAAATGATAAAAACTTACCAAATAACCAAATATACATTGATGCTAAAGATACTATAATATCCGATATAAGAAAACCAATAAACCATTTAAAAAAGAGAGACAAACATAATTGTATCACAATGTAATATAGTTGACAATGTTTAACAATTGCTCAGTAATGAGTTCAAAGAAGAAAAACACAATTAACATGAAAAAAAAAACTAATAAAATGTGATTTATTATAATCACACAAAACTAAGATTCATCCAAAAATGGCTACGGCAAATCAATTGGCATGTTATACCTCAAATAATGGAAAAACAAATCATTGAGGAAAATTATACATAATAGAACATAAATTTTTACATTAAATTTCATATATTCACCTTATGTTATACATACAAAGCAAACATTGAATGTTCAACATTTCTAATTTTTCATTAATGAGTGCTCAACAATATTCCAAAATAATGGCTAATAATAAACTATCAAGTGAAATTCTTCAATTGAATATCACTGACTTCTTCAATTGATCTCTATAAAAAGATTATATTCAAAGCCAAAAATTTGTGTGAAGCCAAGTCATTATTTAAGATTTGAAATAAACATCATTAATATCATAGCAGAGATTAGTTGTTAAACAAACATCCATAACCACGTTTAGAATCCTAAAAGGAAAGTAGCAAAAAAAATCAAACTGTCAAGAAAAACAAAACTCAAGGGAGAAATCACTTGTAAGCATCATTTAAGTTAAGTAACCAAACTGATACAGCTTTAATACAAAAACAAAATGATCAATGCATACAATCTAATTTATAGAATGCATTATCCAATGATAAAATAAACAGAGCCAGAAAAACTCAGGACTCCCAGATGATGCCTTAACAAACTAATCCCCATTTCTTTAATTTCACATAGCTCAAGTAGAACACAATAATCTCACGTCATAGCAACAATTATCATGACAGGTTTGTTTCAAGATTTATGAACTAAACTGGAAATGTCATAGCAAACAATTATTATTTAAAATTAAAATGTTGTAATATTTAAACATTTATTTAAGTGTATTAATTAAAAGGTTGAAGTGATATAATTTGTTACTAAGTTTACAATTTCTTTCTTATAATTCAGTTTCTTTAAGTTTAGTTGTTGTTACAATGATGATGGTGAGTTTTAATGGAGAGAGTATGTTGTTTTGTGTGATGAAACTTGTTGCTGTGTTATGAAGAATAATGGATGTTGAGATTGATGAGTTGTTTGTTATGTTTACTATTAGCGTGATGTTAGGAAACTACGCAAAATTTCCCCATATTATCAGATTTGTGGAAGAACAAAATAATGCGGAAGCACACAAACTTAATGAAAATGAAATCTATAAATTCATTAACCTCCCTTCTCATGAAAATTTCACAACTCAATTACACTAAAAGAATTTATTGAAAATTATGTTCTGATGATTACAAATGAAAGATACAAGGCTTTTATAGCCAATAAAACAAGAAATGTGAATGGTTATTATTTAACGTCTCCTTATAGTTCTCATAACCATTGTTGTTTCTTTTTACTATTATTTTTTCTTGTTTCTCCTTCATAATCTCTTTATCTCTCTTTTATTTTGACCAACAATCTCCCACTTGAAGAGTGATTTCAATCAGTCTTCACACCTTGGTCAAACAACAACGTTAATCAATCTATTATTCTAGCAGGCCAACTAAAGAAGAGCACAACTTCAGTTTATCAATTGTTACCACCTTTGTTAACATGTCAGCTGGATTCTCACTTCCTTGTATCTTGCTCAATGTTAGTACCTCATCCTCAAGAAGAGATCTAATGAAGTGATAACGAAGACCAATGTGTTTTGTTCTTGAATGAAATGCAGAATTCTTTGCTAGATGTATTGCACTTTGACTGTCACTATACAAAACACTATTCTCCTGCATGAAACCCAACTCTGTTAACAATCCTTGAAGCCATATTAATTCCTTACTAGCTTCTGTGACTGCTACATACTCAGCCTCAGTTGTAGATAAAGCAACAATCTTTTGTATTCGAGATATCCAACTAACTGCTCATGTACCAACAATAAATATATAGCTAGTCGTACTTCTTCGGTGATCAACTTCACCAGCAAAGTCTACATCAACATATCCTTGTACTTTTATTTCTCCTTTGCCAAAGTATAGACATTTCTCTTTAGTGCCTCGTAGATACCGCAAAATCCACTTGACTGCTTCCCAGTGAGCTTTTCCAGGATTTGCCATAAACCTGTTTACAACTCCCACTGCATGGCCAATGTCTGGCCTAGTACATACCATTGCGTACATCAAACTTCCTATGGCTGAAGCATATGGAATCTTAGCCATGAATTCTCTTTCTTCCTCCGTCTGAGGAGACTGGTCCTTGGATAGGCGAAAATGACTTGCCAAAGGTGTGCTAACTGGTTTGGCATTGCCCATGTTGAATCTTTGCAAAATACGATTGATGTACTCTGCTTGAGATAACTGCAAAATTCCTCTTTTCTTATCTCTCATGATTTGCATTCCAAGAATCTTCTTTGTTGGACCCAAATCCTTCATGTCAAACTCCTTTGATAACTGCATCTTCAAGTTTCTGATTTCATCCATATCTGGACCTGCTACTAACATATCATCGACATAGAGTAGCAAAATGATGTAATTGGATTTATATCTCTTGAAGAAACAACAGTGATCGGCATTGCACTTCTGGAAACCTTCCTAGTGCATAAAGCTTTCAAACTTCATATACCACTGTCTTGGAGCCTGTTTCAGGCCATACAAGCTCTTCTTTAATCTGCACACCATATTCTGTTTCCCTTCCTCTAAGAAACCTTCAGGTTGGTGCATGTAGATCTCCTCATCTGAGTCTCCGTGGAGAAACGCAGTCTTCACGTCCAATTGCTCAAGGTAGAGCTCTTTGCTGGCCACAATACTTAAAACAGACCTGATAGTATTGAGCTTCACAACTGGAGCAAATATTTCAGTGTAATCAACTCCTTCTTTTTGCTGAAATCCTTTGACAACTAGTCGGGCTTTGTATCGCTTAGAACCATCATGATCCTCTTTTACTTGATACACCCATTTGTTATGAAGTGCCTTCTTTCCACTAGGTAACTCACCTAGTTCCCATGTCTGGTTGGAGATTAAAGACTTCATCTCATCTTTCATTGCAAGCTCCCACTTACTAGCATCTGTGGTCTGACATGCTTCTGCATAGTCTTCAGGCTCACCTCCATCAGTTAGCAACATGTAATCCATGTATCTCCTATTGGGAACATGAGGTCGAGAAGACCTTCTCAATATAGGAGTTGGAGTACAAGTCTCTGATGCGTCATACTGTTGTTCACTGATTTGTTCATTTGATTCCTCTAATTGAGGACTTTCAATTGTAGGACTTTCTGGGATATCATCCACCTCTGCATAAACTGGGTCATATAATTTTGATTCATTGGTGCTTGTGTTATGCCTATCTTTGTACATAACTCTTTCATTAAATACCACATCTCTACTGCGGATCATCTTCTTGTTTTCATCATCCCATAAGCGATACCCAAACTCATCCTCACCATAACCGAGGAAAGTGCATTTCTTTGATTTGGGGTCAAGCTTATTCCTGCCATGATCACTAATGTGCACATATGCTACACAGCCGAAAACTTTAAGATGGGAAAGTTTTACCTCTTTTTCGCTCCATACCTCTTCTGGTATTCTATGCTCCAATGGTATCGATGGACCTCGGTTGATTAAATAAGCTGATGTGTTGACTGCCTCTGCCCAGAACTGCTTCGGTAATCCTGACTGCACACGTAAGCTTCTGGCTCTTTCAGTCAACGTTCGATTCATACGCTCAGCTACACCATTCTGTTGAGGCGTACTTGGCACAGTCCTCTCCATTCTTATTCCGTGCTCATAACATAACTTCTTGAACTTGGTGTCTACATATTCACCACCATTGTCAGTTCGGAGCTTTTTGATCTTCAATCCGGTCTCATTTTCTACCATCGCTTTCCACACCTTGAAAGCCTCAAATACGTCAGACTTATATTTCAGAAAGTATACCCATACCTTTCTGGAATGATCATCAATAAAAGTCACAAAGTATTTCTTTCCACCAATAGATGGGATGGTAGTTGGACCCCAAACATCAGAGTGAATAAGCTCAAGCCTTTCCTTCTTTGGGGTTCTCCCATTTGTCTGAAAGCTGACTCTCTTCTGCTTTCCAAGTATACAATCTTCACACATGTCAATTTCTATTGACTTAAGACCTGGTAGTTTTCCGTTTGAGTGCATAATCTCCATCCCTTTCTCACTCATATGGCCTAACCTCTGGTGCCATAGATTGGGACTTTCATTTGCCGCAACTGCAATCAAATGACATGCTCCCGCTGTCTTGTAAAGAGTACCATTCTTTTTACCGCGAGCAACTGTCATTGCACCCTTTGAAATCTTCCATTGATCACCATGAAAGACTGTTATGTAGCCTTCACTAGCCAATTGGCCTACTGAGATTAAGTTCTTTGTTAGGTCGGGAATATGTCTTACATTTTTCAATTCCCATTCAGACCCACCTAACTTAATCTTTACTACACCTTTACCTGTAATCTCACATGATTGCTCATTACCGAGGTAAACTTTACCGAGGTTTCCAGAGACATAATTATTAAGGAATTCTTTCTGGGAAGTGGCATGGAAGGATGCTCCAGAGTCTAACACCCAAGACTCCTCCTTATTCTCCAAAGAGCATATCAACGCGTCTTCTCCTCTTGAAGTGGAAGCAACATTTGCTTCATCCTTTACCTCTTGATTCTTTGGTGGGAGTCTACATTGATTTTTGTAATGCCCTTTCTTTCCACAATTCCAACATTCGATAGTCTTCGAATGATTGAAACTACGATGGTTTCTGGATTTGGATCGTCGGTCCTTTGATTTACCACGTCCATATCCCCTGGTTGAATTTCTTCCTCTTTCCTCTGTATGTAATACTGAAGAGGATGATGATTCACCCAACTCTCTTCGCCTGATCTCTTCACTGAGAACCAGATCACGAACATCATCAAATTTCATCTTTGTACTTCCTGACGAGCTACTCACTGCCGTGACAGTAGCACTCCAACTATCTGGTAAGGAAGACAAAAGTATCAATGCTTGTACTTCATCGTCAAACTCAATTCCAACTGAACTTAATTGGGTTGTTACAATATTGAGTTCATTGATATGTTGTGCAATTGAAGTGTCTTCTGTCATCCGAAGTGTAAATAACCGTCTCATCAAATGAACTTTATTTGATGCTGAAGGCTTTTCATACATGCTTGAAAGAGCCTTCAAAAGACCAGCGGTTGTCTTCTCCTTCGCAATGTTAAAAGCAACATTTCGAGATAACGATAATCGGATAACACCAAGTGCTTGCCTATCGAGAAGGTTTCACTCATCTTCCTTCATCGAATCTGGCTTTGTTTCCATGAGAGGTTGATGTAGCTTTTTCTGATATAGATAATCTTCAATCTGCATCTTCCAAAAGCTAAAGTCCACACCATCGAACTTTTCAATTTTTATTTTTCCTTCGTCTGCAGCCATCACTCCCACTTAAATTTGACTTCCTCTGGATCGTCTCTAAAAATTTCTTTACTAGAAAAATTAGAAAAAATCAACCAACTGGCTCTGATACCAGTTGTTAGGAAACTACGCAAAATTTCCCCATATTATCAGATTTGTGGAAGAACAAAATAATGCGGAAGCACACAAACTTAATGAAAATGAAATCTATAAATTCATTAACCTCCCTTCTCATGAAAATTTCACAACTCAATTACACTAAAAGAATTTATTGAAAATTATGTTCTGATGATTACAAATGAAAGATACAAGGCTTTTATAGCCAATAAAACAAGAAATGTGAATGGTTATTATTTAACGTCTCCTTAAAGTTCTCATAACCATTGTTGTTTCTTTTTACTATTATTTTTTCTTGTTTCTCCTTCATAATCTTTTTATCTCTCTTTTATTTTGACCAACACGTGATGTATGTGGAAGATGAAAGTGCTAGATATGTGCTAATGGAGTTTGTGTAGTAATGTGCATCATGGAAGAACATGAATAAAGAGAGGGATGGTTATGGAGAAATCATGGTATGGTGTTAGGAATGATTCAAAATAAAAGGGAATGAACTGGTTATGAATTAGCTACATATTAGCTACCATTTATTTTACACTATTTCTGACGTGATAATTGAATAATACATACTTGACATGTCACATAAGTCTCTGTCAGTGTAAACTAACCGGATAGACCAGATCTAAAGACGAAAAACTTTATGAGGACGATTTTTTAAAGGAAAATTTTGGAAGGATCAAACTTAAAAGTTGAGATATTTATAGGGACTTAATACATATTTAACCCAAAATTTTATTACTATTGAGAAGAGCGACATATTTATCGTGCAATGGTTCGTAAGACTCAAGAGTGAAAAAACTCATACCTATAACTGAATTCACAAATGAACCAACGTTAGAAACTCTAACCTTGAACATTTAAGTTTGTAATAATTGAATAATTTGTTGACAATTGTGTGGAATCATAGTAGATATATCAAGTACAGAGTCATTATTTGTAGAATCATTGTCATTGACAATGTTGTCTTGATTAGATGACCTGAAACTCTGTGGTTTCTTATACCCATGAGGATAACCATGGAGCTTAAAACACTTTTTTTAGATGACCAAGAACACCACAATTTACACATGTTGGTCTATCTTTCTTGAAAGTCTTAGAATTTGCTTGAACTGGACAAGCAACTAGTGGCTTAGTTGGAGTCAAAGTAGTAGTTAGTGATCTCCCTTTATTTCTCACCTTGAGAAATCATGGATAAAACAACATTGATTAAAGGAAAATGATTCATCAATAAAATTTGACCACAAACCTGATTACAAGATTCATTAAGCACAATCAATGAAGTAAGAATACACTCATTTTGAAGATGATCAATGATAGATTACACTCCCCCATAATGACATGCATGAATAGGTCAAAATTCTTCCAATGCTTTTCATAGAGATTTGAATTGAGTGAAATAAGAATTGACAGTGGAGGAATCTTGTGTGAAATTGAGAAAATTCTTTTTCAATTGTAAAAGATTCATTGTTGAATGTTATGTGTTAACTGAGCTTGCAAGTTATAATGTCTACAATACATAAATTCTAACTCAGTTAAAAGGAAATCTTGAAATCATAAATTTGGAGGTTATCAACATTGGACTTGGTAAAATTACTTTGCATTCTTGCAGTACGGAATTTCCCCCAGTTGATTGGTGAATATTTGGAAGGGTTAGCATGGTTTATCAACTCTTCCAATGGCTTCACATCAGTGTAGAGTGCCGGTTTCAGAAAAAATGGAATCGATAATCTATCCTTCTCAGAGTTCACCATAACCCTGTGCTCTACACTCTCATAACGATCATTGCTCCAAACCTGCATTCCTTGCTTCTACATCAATCTTGGAGAATAGTTTTTCCTAAAAATGTGTGTGTCTGATCATGTTCGTAGGAAATATAAGACCATGAAAAAATGAGGAAGTGTTTGGTACCTGAATCATGTCACCAACATTGATAATGAAAGAATTGAAAACGGGCTTAACTTGAATCCACTCTCCATCTGATTTTCTCTTAACTTGTAAGCCACCAACATCATCTTGAGCAAGCACAGTTAAGACACCAGTGTCTTTGTGACGCCCAAGACCAAGAGCTAGATGAGGGTAAGGACAAGGTGGATAATGATTGAGTCTTATATTGCTTGTGTTATGTATGAAAAAGTCACGAAATCTATTCGGTACTAAACCTAAGCTCATTGCAATAAGTTCCATCAATTTATATGCTAGTTTCTCCACTTCTTCTGCATATTCTTCGCATGCTTCTCTAGTATTAAGATCATGAAGTAACTCCTTATATTAGTATCGCACTGACATATGTTAGACATCAGATATGTCTGACGTCTGACATCGGTCATGCCTTGACATCAGACTAACATTCAACATGCTAGACATCGGACATTAGACATGCCTTGACCTCAAACGCATATTAAATATGTTAGACATCAGACGTGCCAAACATCGGACATGCATTGCTATTAGACAAGCATTCGAGCAAATATGTCTTGACATAATAGACCTTTTATACTATGCTTGACAAATCGATAAGACTACAAAATATACTTAATGAAATGATGTATATTGAGATACCTGAACTCAGGAGGATTTTGAGGCCAACGATTTTCCCATTTGAAGTGAAAATTTTGCTCAAGTGAAGGTGGAATAAAAGTGGGTTGTTGAACATTGAAATCATAAATTTCCTTCCAATCTCTAACATTCTTGGTATGTTCTGCTTCAAAATAACCAAGCAAGTTAACTTCATCTCTTCTCACTTTAATCTTCTCTTCCAAACTAAGTCCAAAGAACTTCCTTGCAGATTCTTCAATTCTCTCACGTTTATCCAAAGGCACTTTGTGATTAATCACTTGGAAAAACCCCCACTCCTTACATGCTTCACCTATTTCCTTGACTAAGCCTTGGATGGAAGGTTGGATTGTGGTGGTGGTGGTGGTGGTTTCGTCTTGGTAGTTTATGGGAGAAATATCGATTAGAGGGATACCTTGAGCAATGGTTATTGAGGATTTTGGTCTGTGTTGTGGGGATTGAATAAAAGCTGAATCTGGTTGATCTATTTCTAAGTCTCCCATGTTGTTTGTTTGATTGATCCAATGATGTCTGTGTGAGAATGTTTTATGTGATGAAAATGTTAAGAAAAATTGAAGACTATGATGTACTTGTACAGAAAAAAAGGGAAGATTGTGTTACATTGAATTTGGACAGGTTTCTGTTATGCTATGAGTTTTATGTTTGCAATATAATTACTGTATTTATTGCAATTTTTTCAATATACATTTTTTTTAGTGTTTATTGTATTCCTTGGGAAAACTCTCAATTCTCATTTAGCCTAAAAGAAAAACAAAAGTAAGTTTTAATCCCTGGTAAGAGAATAATATATTTGTATTTCTAAAGTGATATAAATGTCTTTAAACTAAAATAAAGTTATTATAGAGTTAAAATAAAATAAAATAAACATTTCATTGGTGTCAATAATAAATTATAAGGTGATTGAGCTATAATAATGGATTAAATATTTATGTATACATGTAAATAAGTTGTTGATATTTATAAACTAATAATTTTAAAAAATTAAAAGAAAAATATAAATTAAATATTAAAAGAAATAATGGAAAAAATATAAACATAAAATATATTTTGTGAAACTATTTTAATTTTTTTATTCAAAATATTGTTAATTTATAAATATCCACAACTAGTTTACATTAATAGATAAATATAAATGTCACTGCGAAAGGTTACTCTCAATATACCGGTGTCATTTAGGATCCCGGGTTCTATGTGCGTGGAGGTCGATGGGAAGAAAGTGCAGCTGACTATTAGAGAAGAGCTTTTCATATCGACGACTTGTTGTTCAGGAAGGCCAGCTTCCTCACATTCTGTTGCTATTTCAGTTTCTTCGTCTTCGGAAGAAGGTTGGTCGGATGATTTTCTCGACAAAAATTCTTTTTTGGGGGATGAAGTTGCTTCTTCAATGGATAGTATTAAGGAGTTTTCTGAGAAGGAGGCCCAAATGAGAGGTGAGATGCTGGCAGGGGTAGCTGAGTTCGCAGGATGCAACATGGACATGGTTGCTAGCTCTGATACTATTGTCCCTGAATCTTTAGGCTCCTTGAAGGCTTTTGTGGCAGATGGAACTCCAACAATCCCAACTGATATTTCACTTGGCAGGGTTGGTCTTTCTGGTGGTAAAGTATCTTCGATTCAGGATGTTGTAGGTGGTGGTATCGATAATGCGGTGGTGGGTGTTCAGTTGGATATTTTATTGTTGGAGGAGCGGAACACCTCTCTTCAGGTCCAACAGGAGGTGGGGGAGGGGTGTGCAGTGGCTGTTACCGGAGGGGGTGGTTAAAGCGGTTTCGAAAACTCACAAATTTAAGAAAATGAAGTTCTGTAGTTTGCTGGAGGATTTTAATAAACAAAATAAGACTTTAAAGCTAAGGAGAAGAGGCAAGGAAACCAGGACAGGAGTGACTTTCTCCAAGAAAAAGAGGCGAAAATTCTGTGTCAATTCCAAGATGGAATTTCACTCGCTTCAGGATCCTTTTACAGGGTCTTAGTTGGCGGTTGTTTCGGAGCCTCTACCAGAACCTACTGAGCAGTCGGTTGAAGGCAGGTTTCGTAGGGAGGATATGCAGGTGGCGGAGGATATTCACTTCATGAGGAAACCAGTTTGTACTGATAAGGCTACTTGTGATTTTAAATCTTTCTCTCAGCCTGATTGCAGTGCCAACCTTTATCATGGTGAGCAGTCATACTTGTCCGGCATGATTAGAAATAATTTAAAGCAATGGGATTTTTTAGATGATAAAGGAGGGCTCAAACTGAAGAATGCCATATAAGCTTTGGGGGTAGGTGAAGGAGGGGGCAACAAATCAATGAGGAGTAGAAATAAGGGATAAATATACAAAACCCCCTGTCATTAGGGCGTGATTTGGTTTTCCCCCCTTTAAGTTTTTTTTAATAGAGACCCCCTCATAAAATCAAAAATCAGATTTTACCGCCCCCTGTTACCCTCAATGATGACTGGGTTGCTGACTGTACTTCATTGAGGGTAATAGGGGGCAGTAAAATCTGATTTTTGATTTTATGAGGGGGTTATTATTAAAAAAAATTAAAGCTGAAATCTGAAATAAATCAAAACCAAATATCCCTTTAATAAAAGGATTCCCTAACTAATGGATAGAATTAACGTAAGAAAAAAAAACACATTTTTTTATAACCCAATATCCCTTTATCTCTCTCTTTCAACCGTGTCTCTTCCTGTTCCTCTAACCTCTCTTTCTCTTTTTTCAGAAAACTAACAAAACCCCATTTTTCAAACATCAAAACAACAAACCCTCAATTTCTAAAGAAACAAAAAAACGGAGTCGGCGAATGGAGGGCGGAGCGATGCTTCAATGGCGGATCTGGGTTTGAGTGGTCGGCAGTTTCCGCGGTGCATGCTTTCCAAAGTGGTTACGAAAATCCTGTGGTGGTGGTCGGGAGGGTTACTGCGCAGTGGTCTATTGCGGATCCGGGGTTGGTCAGTGCGAATTCGGCGGCGAGTCGATGGTGGTGATGGTGTGCACGGATGATCGGTGATGTTTGACGGCGACGCGATTCTGGGATTGTCATACAGAGCTCACGGTGGCGATTCGTCGAGATCTATTTCAGATTTCCGTTATTCTTGATTATGAATTTCTTTTGTAATGTTGTTTTGGTGATGATAAAGTGAATTGTCACTTTTGGTTTTGATTTATTTCAGATTTCAGCTTTAATTTTTTTTAATAAAAACCCCCTCATAAAATCAAAAATCAGATTTTACTGCCCCCTATTACCCTCAATGAAGTACAGTCAGCAACCCAGTCATCATTGAGGGTAACAGGGGCGGTAAAATCTGATTTTTGATTTTATGAGGGGGTCTCTATTAAAAAAAAACTTAAAGGGGGGAAAACCAAATCACGCCCTAATGACAGGGGGATTTTGTATATTTATCCCTAGAAATAATTATAAAGAGGTGAATAAGGGAATGAAGGTGTTTCGGAAGGAGAATGTGAATTGTTCCTTATGATAATTGGGTCTTTAAATATTAGAGGGGGGGGGGGGGGGAAATGTGCTTAAAAGAAGAAGAATTAATTCTTTGATTAAGAAGGGGAAATTAGATATTTTTATGATACAAGAAACTAAATTATCAAATATGAGCGATTCATTAGTCAAAAGTTTTTGGAGCAATGGTGATTTGGGGTACTCTTTCTCTAATGCGGTTGGAATGTCCGAGGGTCTTCTTATTTTATGGAGGGAGGATTTGAGGGAGGTTCTAATGAGCTTTCGTGGGGATGGTTTGTTAGGAATCAAGCTTGTTTGGAAGTCCGATGTTTATTATGTGGTTAATGTTTACTCTCCTTGCTCTTTTGCGTTGAAGAAGGTGTTGTGGCGTAATTTGTTGGAATTTAAGAAGAGGTTTGATGACGGGGAATGGATCATTGGAGGGGATTTTAATTCCGTCAAAAGTAGTAGGGAAAGGAAAGGGAGAACGAAGGTAGGTATCAATAGCGAGATGAAAGCATTTGGGGAATTCATTGAAGAAAGTATGTTGGTGGATGTGTCGTGTAAAGGGAAGAAGTTCTCATGGTATAATGGAGATGTTTTATCTATGAGTAGGATTGATCGCTTTATTTTGTCGGATACTATTATTAATAGGTGGGGTGTTATCGGTCAAACCATTGGCCCTAGAGACTTTTCGGACCATTGCCCTATTTGGTTGACGAAGGATAACATTGATTGGGGTCCTAAACCATTCAAATTCAATAACGAATGGTTTTCTTATAGCTCATTTATTCCTTTCGTGGAGAAGGAATGGAAAGCGTTAATGGTAGAAGGAAGAGGAGATTTTGTCTTAAAGGAGAAATTGAAACTCCTTAAAGGTAAACTAAATTGGTGGAATCTAGAAGTTTTCAGAAGGGTAGATTTGGAAGTGGATGAGGGGGCTTATGATATTAATCTTGGTGATGAAAGGGCGGAGGTGGAAGATATAGGTGTTAATCCCGACATCATTTTTAACCGGAAGGAAGCGACTAGTAGATTTTGGAGGAAGTTGAGAATTAAGGAGAATATGCTTTGTCAAAAATGAAGATTGAAGTGGTTGAAGGAGGGCAATTCTAATAGTGGTTTTTTTCATAAAGTTATGAAGGAAAGAAGAAGGCATAACCATATTTGCCTTTTATCCACATCTAGTGGTCTTATTCAAACGGTTAAGGAGGTAAAAGAGGAAGTTGGTGATCATTTCTCTTCTAAATTTGTAGAACTGGAAAGGGAGAGGCTTGTGTTGGAAGGGATTAATTATAATTTTATTAGTAGGGAGGATAATTTGGCACTTCAAAGACCTTTTGAAGAAGAAGAGATTAAAGAAGCGGTTTGGGGTTGTGGTGGATCCAAGAGTCCGGGTCCGGATGGATATACTTTTCTTTTCGTAAAAAATTGTTGGCATTTTCTTAAAGTGGATTTCATTCGATTTTGCAAGAGCTTCCATGAAGGTAATGGTCTATCAAAGTCTATAACTTCATCTTTTCTTACATTGGTTCCTAAATCTCCTAATCCAGTTTCTCTTGATGATTATCGCCATATTTTCCTAGTGGGTTTTCTTTATAAAGTTATTGCTAAAATCTTAGCCGGAAGATTGAAACGAACTTTAAATTCAATTATCTCCCCTTGTCAAAATGCTTTTGTTCCCGATAGGCAATTACTTGACGGAGTTGTCGTGGCCAACGAGGTGGTGGATTATGCTAGGAAGAAGGGAAGAAATTGTTTACTTTTTAAAGTGATTTCGAAAAAGCTTACGATAGGGTGAATTGTAATTTTCTTAGATTCTTGATGGACAAGATGGGATTCGGTATTATATGGAGGAAATGGATGGAAATTTTGTTGTTTCAAAGCAAAATGTCGGTGTTGGTTAACGGGAGTCCTACGAAGGAATTTGTAGTTGAGAGGGGTTTACGTCAAGGTGACCCTCTTTTGCCTTTTCTATTTGTTTTGGTGGTGGAGGCTTTATCGGGGTTAGTAAGGAAGTCTTGCGAAATTGGAGAATTTGAGAGCTTTATTGTTGAGAGAAGATATGCGGTTAATATTCTTCAATTTGCGGATGATACATTATTGGTGGGTGAGGGAAGTTGGAAGCAAGTTTGGGCTATGAAGACTCTTTTACAAGCTTTTGAAGTTGTTTCGGGTCTAGGTATTAATTTCCACAAAAGTAAGTTGATTGGCATTAATACTAACAATTATTTTTTGGAGGCGGCTTCGCTTGCTCTTTCTTGTAAGGTGGAAGATAGTAATTTTGTGTTCCTTGGCATTCCCATTGGAATTAATCCAAGGGAATTTTCAAGTTGGAATCCTCTCTAGTTGAAGATGAAAAAGTGTCTTTTGGGGTAGAAAAATAGATTTTTAAATCTAGGAGGGAGAATCACTTTGTTAAAATCTATTCTTTGCTCTTTGTCCATATTTATCATGTCTTTTTACAAAATGCCTCCGAAATTAGTGAAAAAGTTTACCAAGATTCAAAGTAATTTTTTGTGGGGAGGTACGGAGGAGAAAAGAAAGATTCATTGGGTAAGTTGGAAGAAGGTGTGTCTCCCATGTGACAAAGGGGGGTTAGGCATTAAAGATTTGGAAGAGTTTAATTTGGCTCTTTTAAATAAATGGAGGTGGAGGATTCTTAACAATCAAAATGAATTTTGGTATGATTTATTGAAAGCGCGGTATGGTGATATTGCAACTAAAGTTATTCGTGGGGGAGGAGATATAAAAGATTCACATTTGTCTTTTTGGTGGAAGGATATCATCTCGGTTGGTAAGAAATTTATTTTTGATCCTTTTGTTGATGGTTGTAGTTATAAAGTTGGAAATGGTTACACTACCCCATTTTTGGAGGTTAAGTGGTTGGATGGGGTGGTTTTGAAGGAGATTTTTCCGGTTTTGTATGAGGCTTTCGTCTTAAAGTGGTTTTCCACAGCGTCTTTGGGGGGGGGGGGGGGGTGGATTCATGGAGAGTGGACATGGGGTGACTTTGGTATATTTCTTCATGAAAACAATATCATGGAAGACTTTGATAACTCTAAAAAATTGTTTACTTCGTCATGGTATTTTGGGAGATGTTGGAGATTCTATTTGTTGGGATAGTGAACCCGATGGGAGGTATTCAGTGTCTTCATGTTACAATTATGCTTCCTTTCGGATTCCTTTTGGTCCCATCAATAGGTAGGATTCGACTTTGTCTTTGTTGTGGAAAGTGGAGGTTCCTTTCAAGATCAAAGCTTTTGGTTGGAGATTACTTGTGTATAGGCTTCCAACAAAGGATTTATTGGAGGTTAGAGGTATAAACTTTCATATTGATTCTTTAAAATGTGTTTTTTGTGGGGTGTATTTGGAAACTATAAATCATTCTTTCTTTTCTTGTTGTGTGGTTAAATTGATTTGGAGAGAAATTGCTAGTTTGTTGGGTAAATTGGAAGTTAAGGAGGAAGAGTGCCTTTCAAATTTTATGGAATGGTACTTGTTTTGCCGTGTAAAGAAACTTAAAAGAGGAAAAATGAGGTTGGTTTGGCTAGCGGTTACTTGGAGTTTATAGGTGTCTAGGAATGGAGTTTGTTTTCGTTCGGAGGATTGGAATTTCGACAATACGGCGAAGGGGATTAAATGTTTGATTTGGAGGTTGTCCTTTTGCGGGGAGCTTACACATCCCAATTATAGTTTTTACGAATTTAGTAAGGAACCATTGTTATTTCTTTCGTAATTTCAATTGCTTTGTAATCTTTTTTTTGTAGGGCTTGCACCCTCTTTGTGTAAAAGGTTGAAGAACCCTTAGTTCTCCATTTTATAATATCTTGATTATACAAAAAAAATACATAAATAAAAATAAATATTATCATCATGGATTGAACCTTAGATCAACCGTTTACAATCATTTAACTCAACTAGCTCATATTAGTTGAGCTACCCCAACCATGTGAAGACAATATGCACCAAGTATGATTTTTGATGAAGACAAAAGAATATTCAGTTCCAATGTCAAAAAGAAGAAAAAGGCTTCTCAACATAAAGTTCAAGACATGCCTCAAAAGGATCAAATATGCCTAAGTTAATTGAATGACAATTATGGAAATAGTCTTTGATCATTATGATAAAAGGTTGAAGTCCTAGCTCATTCTAGAATCAAGATTACATAAGTCTTTGAATGTTGATTTGAGAGGAGTTGATCTTGTTGCAAATATATTTGATTATAATTCATAGTATGTATCCATAAATGCTCAGAAAAATCGTTCATCATTTCATCTCAAATGTTTTTAAAGCATTCAAAAATCAAGTTTTTCAGGTTCTTTGTTATTATTTCTTTTTATGTCTACTTATTGCATCTTAATTCAATCATCATGTTGCTTTTAATTTTAATAACCATGAATTTCTTGATTATGTTCAATACCATGTCCGGCTAGAGTTTGGTATGTGAGGACCGTCGTTCAGATGGGACTCATTAATAAATTGATGTTAACCTTTTTATAAATTATTTTTATGATTTCGATTTTGGAGTTTTATTCTAAAGGGTTTTACACGACAGTGAAAATATAAAGGTTTAAGTCAATAGCACGACAGTGTGAGGCTTGAATTGGATAGTAAAAACCATACATTAATCCTAAACACAGAGAGAGCATTTTAGGCTTAATTAGGATTTATTTTGTTTCCAAAAAATATTTCTTTATTCAAATGGGCGAGCGTGAGCAAAATCTCATGGTCTAGAGGTATAGCTAGAGTCAACAACACAACAGTGTGAGATAAAAGTTTTAAACTGATATTTTCTACTAAAAGCAATTTAATATTCAACATACGCCGATAAATTACCAGGTCCCTAAGGTACATTGTGATCTACATTCTGGTCTCTCCTTTCTGATATATTTTCTAAGTTTTATTTTAGTTTTAGTTTTAATCTTCACTTAACCAAAATTTCATTAGCCTTAGCTTTTCATAGTACTAATAGATAATGATAGTTTGATTATTGGTCTTTATGGATTTGATATCTTTTAAAATTGTGCAATACATTGTACACTTGCAGTTAGATAATCTGATAGACCCACTGAGTCGCGATCAATCCTCAAGAGGGATCCTTGCCATTCTTCAAGGAAATAACTACGTTGAATCCATATGAAGAACCCTTTTATGCCTTCGAATGTGATATAACATACCATGTCTTGATGAGGGACCCACTCACCCATTTTTATGTGATCTAATGCCTTTAAATCCCCACAGAGGAACCATGGCCACTCCCATTTACAACTAAATGCGCTTCAAGCTTATATCGGGGGACCTTGTCGCCTAAAGGGGGTGGTATCAACAGAGGCCCAAAATAAGGATCCTAAACAATTGTATAGAAACAATTAAATAAACATGGAAACAACAATAATGAAGTTAATACAAAAGACTCCCAAAGGACGCATCAGTCTAAACAAAAATCCTACACAGGGGTAAGAACAAAAAAAAAATCCACAAAAGGCCAAAGAAACAAGAATAGAAAACTTGCCTATTGACCATCTTCCCGGGTAACCTCATACGTGAATGCTTCCTCAGGGCGAGGAGCTCCTGATTCACTTCCTCCCATTGTCATATCACCGCGATACCATCTTGGGAATCTATTGTTGGGGGGTCCTTCGTGCCCTGATTCTAGTACCCCGCATCATCCACCAATTGGCCATGACATATGACTTTAAAAATATCTAGTCTCAAATCATTTTAGGGTATAAGAAAAACACATGTTCCATCAAATGCTCAAAATTAAGTACCATAAATTACCACAAAGTCATGCATGAGCTCTGAAAACTCGTCCTCTAATTCCTTTTTGAAATGAAAGGCTTTCTCCAGAGTTATTCTCAATGACCCCTATTTGGCAGTGATTTCGTTTTCCTTGGTCGCCACACCGGCTAACTTTCTCTCTTAGGAATTCTTTTTTTCCTTTTAAAGTTCTCTAGAAGCTTCTGGCTTTGGGAGTAACCATCCTCATACATTCAAAGTCTTTCCCTCAATTCCTTCTCGGTCTGATCTCGCCTCTCCCAGTCAACGCTCTCTAGCATTAGCACTCTTAGTAAAAGGTTCCCTATCATGTCAATAAGCACAATGAGCGGCTTAGATTGAAGAGCTTTCTAGTCACCAAGAAACTTCTTAAAGAAGGGAAGATGAGATCCAATAAACTTGACAATATCAAAACTAGTGCCACTCCATAAATTGGGTTAGGGTAGAAGAACCTCTCCATCAGAGGACCTTTGACCACTCGCCTCCCCTATAGTGGGTGGAACAACTTTGCCCCTAAAAACTTGGGAAGAGTCACATTCCTGTTTGTGGGCCTTAACATTGGGAGAGTCAGGAAGTTATCCCTCGACTTTCCTTTTCCTACCTTTAACAGTGAAGCCCTCATGATGACTATGAGGGCTATGAGTTTCCCCATGTGTGGATTGGATGTTGTCTGTAATACCTCAAAATTTGCCCTCATATTTATTCCCTCTACTGGCGTATCATTTCGCATTCATCTGCATTTCTAATTAGTTCATTAATATCATAATAAGTGCATTTCATGGATTACTGAGGCATGTGATTCAGGCTCTTCGAATCCAGGGTTTCGTTCCTTATCTGTACCTGCCAGGGTTAGAAATGGGGAAGAATATTCATTGGACAACGATTCCACTTCAAACGAAGTTGTTCAGTTATGTTTCGATTCAGATGGGAGTTTGACTTAATTTTGGTCAAACTATCAAAAGATTACTACAACTGCCAGATTATTTGGGCCACTGGTCTTTTTCTTAGACAATGCATATTCAAAGTTCAGTTTGTCGTGCACTGAGATTCGTCAGTTTATCGAGCATTGTTTTGTGGGAAGTTTGGTTTGAATCTTCAGTTTATCAGTAATTCATCTGGTTTTGAATGGTCATGGCATGTTTCAGACGATTCAAAAGGGGTGTGATTTATCTGGAAAATTATTCAGTGGTTCAGAAGTGGACGTGCCCATAGGCTTGTGGAAAGAATTCAAAATAGGCTTTGGGCTAAAATCGAGACTTCATATCCATTCATTGATTTGTTCTCATCGTTATAAACCATTCCCGATTATTCCATTCCACTTCCGTTCTTTTTCAATTTTCATTTCTTTTCAATTTTTATTATTCTATATGTTTTCATCAATTCATTTTCAGTTTCTTTCATTCACCTATCCATTTATTTTTGTCCATAATCCATTGTGAACCACCCTTTTAAAGTCTAGTTGTCCAAAGCCATATTCAATTTTCAAGCTCATTATCCATTAACCATTTTTGCTAATCTATTCACCCATTTTTATCTCGTTCATATTTCTATAATCCATTGTGAAAATCCACTTATCCATATTTGAATTTCTTTTAGTTGAACTGATTATGCATTGCACAATTTTCTTCCTCATAATAACCGTCTTTATTCTCCACCTCTCTCTTCTTCACTAATTTCAACAATTACTATGGTTGTTGAGAAGAATGGTAACAAGAATCATCATCACCATACATCTGAGGTATCCATTTTTCAACAAATAGACTCTAAGTTTTTCAACGCAATAAATCAGCTTAGATGGATTGTAGGACCTATTGTCATGCTTCTCTTTGCTTGGGTTACTTTTTACACCTCCATTTTTTCTATGTGAATAATCCCGTCAAAGGAAAAAGATATTACACCTACATGGAAGTTGTTCATTTGAATCTTGGTGGTTTTCAAGTACAGATAAGTGGGTTAATTCAGTATTGAAAGGTCAAATTGTTTTCATAGGGAAGGAGGAAAGGATTCATGGCAGATATTTTTTTTGTATGATTGTGTTTGGTGCAGTGGAGATTGTATTCGCTCAAAGTTCAGTTTTTTTTGATCAATTTTTATGGCTTTCCATTGTTGTTGTTGTTATGCCTTTTACATATTAAACAATTGGTTTTGGTCCTAGTATTTGAAAAGTTATGGAAAGCAAAAATCATGCTGGAACCATTACTGGAATAAATGATGTGACAAAAGTTCAGAGAAAATAAACTCTCAAGAGAAGCTGATAACATAATAGCAATTATGGAATTACAACAAAAATTAGTTGGAAAATTCCAATGGATAACAAAAAGCCTAACAGAAAAAACAGAAAAGAGATTTAGAGTCATTAATCTCCTGCAATTTTTCAGGATGTTCCAACCTCTTTTTCTTCAATCTGCTTCTTTTCCTCTTCATCAACCAATGCAGCAACATCACCAGCATCATCTTGAACCTTCACTTCCTTGATATCAAAACTCATAGAAAAAACTTCTATAATGTGGATCCCTCTCGCATCCAATCTTCATCTTTCTTCATCCACTCTTTAACACTCTGCATCAACATACAACAGAGACAGAAAAATCAGGGGAGAAGATAATTTATCATAAATTGATACAAACGCATAATAGAGATCTCAAAAAATTCGGTTACCAATCACTAACAAGCTGTAATAGAAAACTGATAGAGGAGAGGATCAGTTACAACAGAAACCAAATTCAATTCCTCTTCATCACTCTTGATTTTCTCCAATCTTCACTATTCGTTAACCAAAAATCACCATCGATCTTCATAGTTCTTCATCTTTCAGCATCAATCTTCAATCTCCCTTTAACAACCATTCACCTGCAAAACACAGTTTCAACAAGTCCTCTATTAGAACATCAAGAATAGAGTACATCAATAACCAACCTGCAATAACAAGATTTGAATGGAGTGAAAACTAAAGAGAAAATAGGAAGAACAAGAGGAAACCTCATAAGTGAAAATCAGTTATAACAGAATTGCCAAGTGAAAGTGAGAAACGAAAATCATAACAGAAATAACAGACTTATCTTCCAGAAGCTTCATCGAATCCAAGCCTATAAATCAGGGTCTTCAACCTTCAATCGGATTCTTCAACCATTTTCTCTTCTCCTCTTCCATTCCTGAACCATTCTTCTCATCCATTTCTTCTTCAATCCCCTTCTTCTACTGCCTCTCTCAATCAAACATCTCGAATCTTTTTCTTCCTCTCACAATCTCTCTAATCTCCCTGACATTCAATCTTGAATAACACTTCATCATCACTTTCAAATGGCTTCATCACCATAACTCTGAATCTTCAATGCATACACTTGCAATCAATAAGAACCTTCATCAATCTATCAATCGGCAACCTGCAAACATGAAATCAACAAACAATACATATCACATTATCAGAATCATGAAGAAAGTGCAGAAAGACGCGGACTCAGGACGGATTGAAACATGACCAAGAAGAGGTGAAATTGGTACGCACCTGAGTGGAATTTTACGACACGCCTCTTTGTGCTATTGACACAGTCGTCGCTGAATTTTCATTGTGCAAAAGGCCTGGGTTTTCATCAACCTCACAGTAAGCGGCAACAACTTCCTTCCGTTCGTTAACGACATCATCGCAACTTCGATTCAAGGTACGAATTCGCGTCGGTGGTGAAATTGCTCTTGAGTTAGGTTCGATAAGCTTTTGTGTGTTAGTTTTGTTTCGGATTAGATGAGATTGAGTTTTGTTTTCGGTTAGCTTTGAGGATTAGATTCGTATTTGAGGAAGAAAAGGTGTTAGGTTGGTGGTGTGGTTTCGGATTGGAGGTTTGAAAGAGAGTTAGGAAGAGGATAGGGCGATGGAAGATGATGTTGATGGTGATGGTGAATTTGAAGAAGAAGAAGAAAGGACGGTGTTGAGGGCGGCGGAAAGAGGGGAAGAAGAAGGGGTTAGGGTTTCACGGACTTCTTGTGGTCTTTGTGAAGTGTATTTTCATTTTTATTATGAGAACAATTAATTTAATTAAGAATCTGTTAATAGAATAGTAAGAGGTTAATGATAATAAAACTCCTTTAATTTTAATTAATTCCCCCATAAGTCTCCATTAATCTTGCCATTAGAAGAGAGAAAAGTAAATCTTCATGAACCTCTTGCTAGTTGCGCCCCCATTTTAGGCCCAGTTCGGAAAACAACATAGAAAACGTTGCTTCCTGCACCCCCTTAAGTCCTGCGAATTGGGTCCAAAACACTGCTATTCTCACCCCCATTCTGGGCCCATCATGAAAAACAGTTAAAAAGAATTCCTTCTTGCACCTCCCTCAATCCTGCGTAATGGGCCCTGGTTCTTTGCTATTAACACCTTGCATTTTAAGTCCATTTGAAAAATAACTAGAAAAACTTCTGTTCGCACCTCCCTTCCCCCTTTTCTATTTATTTTTATTTTTTTTGGATTTTATTTTAAGTTTAGCATATTTTAGAAAATAATTCATAAAAAATACAAAATGCCTAGAAAAATCCCCAAAAAATTAAGAAGACTTTTAACTCATTTTAGAAATGTTTAAAATTTTATTTTCCTGAATTTGCTTTATTTTTGATTTAATTTTGAATTTTTCATGTAAGTAGTTTTAATGAATTTCCTTCAAATATACATAAATTTGTGGATTTTATTTCTTAACCTTCCACTAACTTTTTTTGTCCACTCTTTTTACTGTAATTAGATGACTCATAATAGTGCTTAGGATATTTTTAGTGGATTTTTTAGGACCTTTTATCTTAGGTTTTAGTGGTGTAATCCTTAGAAATTAGTGGTTAATTCTTAGGTGAGAATAAGCAATTTCTAGGCATAGTAAAAATATGATTTTTTAGAATCCCTTTTAATACAATATTATAGATAGTATTAGGTCCCTATAGTTTAATTTTCATAATTTTTCTAGAAGTTTAGATATTTTTTAGAATATTAGTTCTTAGGATTAGTTATGTGTAATTCCCATTAGTTTAGGCCATTAAAAAATAAAGTACAAAAAATATAGTTTAGACTAGATTTAATCCTAGAATCTAATATAGGCTTAGGTTAGTTTAAATTGAGTTTTAGAATGAAAGTATTAGGTTTGATTTAGATTTGGTACTTAGGCTTAAAGTTCCATTGTCATTAGAACTAGAATAAATAAAAATAGACTATTTTTTTAATTCATGCCTTTAATGGTTTTGTTTAGAAGTTTATTTCTTAATTCAATTTTATTGTTTTGCCTTATCATTTGATCTTATAACTTGCATAGGCTTCCCCATTGTTCTTAGAATCAACTTAACTTCCTTAGGAAGTAAGTTGAATTCTAGTAGTTTCTAGTTTATCTCATTAGGCTTAGAAAACCTCATTAACCATAGGCTCAACTTTGTAAATAAACAAAATTAGGGTTGTGTCTTAGTTCCCCTTAGATTTTTCCCTTTTTGCAATTTGAGTCATTCTTTCTCATCTTCAAACAAAATCCAAAAACACTTAACAAATAAATGAAATGATTCCTTGTGTATAGCCTTATTCCATGAAGCACTTGCATTCATTCCATCTTGGAGTGGTGTAAGCTTGTCTATCATGATGCACAAGTCTCATCAAGGAGTTGTTCACAAAGAAAAACTTAAAAGACACTTCTTCACAAAAGCAACAAAAGCACTTAATAAAGTTCAACAAGCCAATGAACTTAAGCCATAATCCTAGGAAACCAGTCTTGGATAAATTCTCCTTGCTGGGTATGCTTGTTCTATTATTCCATCTTGGAATGTAGAGTCAAGTGTACATTCCACGGAAAAGAGTTTGAATTCACTTCCTTGTGCCAAATTCATATAAAAACTTTTAAAAGCCAAAAACAAATAACAAGCGACTATCCTGCGGGAACTTCTTCTCTTCTCATTCACTCACAACGCGAACTCGCGACGACTTGTCACACATGCAAGACGGTAAACGCACTCGTACCAGACGAGCCTGCAACACCTGAGCATAGACATACGCAGTTCCAACATAAAAAACACAAACAAATAGTTCCCGCCTTAGTTAGGCGAACTACGTCGACTCTGATCCTCATTATCCCGATGAGGTACGTAGGCAGCGGGGTAGGGCCCGTTCGAGCACATTCTTTATTTTCCCTACATTTCCCCTTTTATTCTCATTCTCTTTTTTCCAGTTTCTCTTCTCATTTCCATTTCCAATTTCCAGTTAGCGGTTGTTCAGCAGCATATTTTTCTCACCCTTTGAAACAAACAAGCAAGCGTGGATCCCGTCGGGTACGACGGACGATCTGGGGTGCTAATACCTTCCCATGTCGTAACCGACTCCCGAACTCAGATCTTTGGTTCGCAGGACCTTGTCCTTTCCTTCTTCCTCAGGTTTGTGCAACATTACCTTTCCCGTTCCATTCGGGATAAAAATGTCTGGCTGGCGACTCTAACCTTTCTGCGCCACTTTCGCGTTTGTACTAGGATTAAAATCCCGGGAGCGATAGCTGGCGACTCTGCTGGGGACTAACCTGATTCTTCCGGTTTCCCTTGTAGAGTCAATCCTAGCGCCTGTTTGGTTTTGTGTCTTTGGGTGTTTATATGCTTGTTGCTGTGTGCTTTAGTTTAGCTTTATTGTTTTTATTTACAGCTTCTATTTACAGATTTACTTTATCGCATTTATTTATCGCTTTCAGTATTTTATTTTCCATGCATCATATTATATTGGACTGTCTGGCTGTGCTGGTTTTCATTTTTTCTGTGGGATGGGAGTTACTGTGAGATGAGCTCGTAACCGGGGCTCGAGTGCACCCTAGGACTTAGAGTGGTTCCACTTTGGCTTCATGGCATCTTGCTATGTTGGTAGTAGTGAGTTCCACACCTTGACTTGCGACCTTCTCGGGAATGTATTGATACCGGAATCTTTCTAGGTTAATACGCTACCTTGATAGTTATGTGCAGTCAGGGGACCGATCATTGAGAACCTTTGTGGAAACCTCCCTCTCTAGTGATGACAGTGGCAGACCACATTTGTTGGCAAACCCACTCGCATCCGAGGGCCCACTGGGAACTCGCATAGGATGGCCTGGTTCTCTCATAGGAATTCAGTTAAAGCAAACTAATCGTATGACGATAGTATTGTACCCTTCGGGATGAATGTACTATTGTTTCTCGACTCAGTGCTTGAAGCTGTAAACTTGTGAGGGATGCTTGTTTTTCCGGACTCAACTGAGACCTCCCTGAGTAGTACATAATGCTAAACTGATTCCTTGATTTGGTCATGAGCCATTTCTCGGAAATGGTGAACGTATTATTGCTATTCGGCTTTGAGAGTCCGTGATGTTTGACCCGAGTAGCACACCCGTGAGATTGGGAGGGGTTTGCAGGTTTGCAGGAACCCTGATACCTTCATCATACCCACTTTGCCTTTGGTTCAGTTTTATGATCTGGATTTCTGTTCTTAAGTTATGGATCCCGGATCAGAGGGATGATTATTGTGATATCTGGATTTTGAGACCTGACACCGACACCTGATTATATGATTGGCACATCACAGACACTTCACTGATCACATGCCTTGTCTTGCATAAGCATCATATCATCATTAATCATTTTGTGTTCTTTTTATTCTCAGGGTTCATTACTTCCTAGGTCCTGGTCATATTTGCTACTTCAGCATGGAGATTTCGAGGAAGAGAAATGTTCATTATACTTTCCCACAGCCAGAGACAGAGAGTGTTCAGGGTTTGATTAGCTTGATGGGTGACCGAGTCCTTGATGATTTCAGGAAAGAGTATGGCAAGATACTGAATTATATGAGCAAGCCCACAGTCGACCAGAAAGATAGCTTGCATTCCTTGTTGCAGTTTTATGATCCACAGCTGAGGGTTTTTGTTTTCCCTGATTACATCCTGGCACCTACATTAGAGGAGGTTTCTAGCATGCTGAGTGTTCCTGTTAAGGAGGGTGTACCTTATTATGTTTCAGAGAGGATCCCTTCTCATGAGGATATCACTACTGCCTGTCATTTGAGTATGCTTAGACTCAAGATGGGATTAGAGGCTGGCCAAAGTAAAGGGATCCCTTTGGACTTTCTTATTGCAGAGGCACATGTCATGGCATCGGAAAAGAAGTGGGCAGACTTCAAAGCACTATTAGCCATGATAGTATATGGAATCAGTTTGTTTCCAGGAGAGAAAGGGCTAATTAGCATGGAGGCCATCACCATCTTCGTCAAGAGAAATCCTGTTCCTACATTGCTAGCTGACTTTTATTATGGAGTTCACCACAGAAATGAAAAGAGGAAGGGATATGTAAACTGTTGTGCTCCCATATTTGCTGATTGGTTTGTAAGGCAACTCCCTAAATCAGGACCCTTTCAGGATTTGAAACAATCTTGGAAGTAGTCCAAAAGATTAATGGGCTTAACCTCAGCTGACATTGCTTGGGGATGCAACAGAGATTTTGTGGGCAAAGAAATGTTAGTTAGTTGTGGTAGCTTTCCAAATGTGCCTTTGATGGGAAGGAAAGGTGGGATTAGCTACAATCCTATCTTGTCTAGGAAACAGTTCGGCTATCCTTTAAGAGATATACCTTTGATCGACGATAAAAATGAGTCCTTATATTTTCCAGCAGAGGGAAACTCCAAAATGAGCATGCTAGCATCCCAAGCTTGGGAGGTTAGAGTGATGAAAGGAAAGAAAGATTTTGGAAAAGTGGATCCTAATACCTATGATCCTTTTGCCAGCTGGCTGGAGGATCGTGTGAAGACTCATCTTCTACCATTTTCTAGAGAGACACCTCTCTACCCTAAAGAGGTAGCACCAAGGACTTCGGTACCTTTGGAGGAATATCAGAAGTTAGAAGCTTTGGTTAAGCAACTTAGGGTTGAAAATCAAGAGGCTCTTAATTCTTGTCAAAAGCTGATGATCCAGAACCGTCGATTGGAAGATAGAGCTGTACAAGCCGAGGAAATAGTCCGTCTCAAGCAGAAGGACTTTGAAGATAGAGAGCTCTACTTCCGAAAGAAAGGTTTAGCTGAGACTCACAAGACTGCCCAACTCCGAAGAGAGAAGAAAGATCTTAGTGAAGCCAATGAAGCTGTTACGTTATGGCAGGAGAAATGGGACGAAAATTTGAAGAAACAAAAGGAGTTAGACGCCAAGCACAAACAGGAAGTCAAAAGCCTTCAGGATTCTTTAGACGGGCAGAAAGAACTTCTCAGGAAAGCTTATTATCAAGAGAAAGACCGTCTCCAATGCTTAGCAGAAAGCCAGCAGGCGCTGAAGGAAGCTCAAGAGGAAATTGAAGACTTGAAGTTGAAAGTTGATGTGAAAAGGTCGAAGTCCGAGTCAAGTCAAAGCAAGGAGAATGAGGCAGCATTCCTACAACAGATCTAGGAGTTACACGCTTCTTCTGATACGAGGGACCTCCTCATCCAGAAGCTCATCCAGGAGCCCGGTCATCCAGATGTAGTTCAGCTGTTCCAGAGTGTCAAACGCCTTAGCTGGAGATTGAAAGATATAGAGTTCCCTAGGGTTTAATTTCATGTTATTGTACTTGGATTACCACAGGCTTGTTGTGGGATTCCCTATATTTGATGTACTTTTGTTATTGTGATCAGCACCCTTCGGGGACTTTGTATTTTCAAACTCCAGTTTATATGATTGATTTGTTCTGGATTTCTTGTTCGTTATTTGCACCGACACGGGATAATAAGAACCGATTCTCCACAGCCATCATTATGTCTGAAAATTACTTGGGTCTTCTTCCCAATTCTTATCTTCTTAATGCCAGGACCGGACACAGGAAAATACTCGGGAATAAAAGGAACACATTGCATTGCATACGCATCATTTGCATTTTGTTTTTGTCTTTGCAGGTTTTCTTCGGGATGTCTAATTTATCTGTGTTCAACAGGCAAAGATTGCGAGGGCCGCCAAGACCCGATATCTTCGACAAGATATCCCTCATCGGTACGCGACCCGCAACAATCAAAGAACAGCAATGGACGCCATGCAGACAGAACTCAATGAAGTCCGTACCAAGATGGCAGAATTTATGACCCTGATGCAAGGGATGGCCCAGGGGCAGCAGGAGCTGAGAAATGCAATTCAAGGGTTAACACCTCCTAATACTAATGCTCAGGCAACCACTTCCGGCGGGCTAGGGGCTCCTCCCAACACTAACAACGGCCCAGGTGGACCTCATGTTCCAGATCCATCTATGGCTATGTATGTTCCTGTGCACGATAGGCAGGAGGACCAATTCCAGTACTTCAATAACGATATGGGTTTCGGTGGTGATGGAAATCTTAATGACTTCTTGGTGCTTGCGGAGAAGGTCAAGGCCCTTGAGTGCAAAGACACTTTGGGGATTGACGTGTCAGATATGGGTTTAGTACCTGGGGTGGTCATTCCACACAAGTTCAGACCACCAGCATTTGATAAATACAACGGTAGCTCCTGCCCAAAAACTCACCTACAGGCCTTCTACAGGAAGATTGCGGCCCACACGCGAGATGAGAAACTCTGGATGTACTATTTCCAGGATAGCCTCTCAGGAGGGTCCTTGGAGTGGTACATGAAGCTGGAGAGGAGCTCTATTAGAAGCTGGAAGGATTTGGGAGAGGCCTTCCTCAGACAATATCAATACAACATTGACATGGCACCCAGCCGCACTCAGCTTCAGAGCTTGACACAGAGGAGCTCGGAGAGCTTCAAAGACTATGCACAGAGGTGGCGTGAGGTGGCCGCCCGAGTGCAACCACCTTTATTGGAAAGAGAGATGGTCGACCTATTCCTGAATACCCTCCCAGGGCATTTCATGGAAAGATTGGCTGGTTGTTCCTCAAGTGGTTTCTCGGACATTATCTTGACTAGAGAAAGAATTGAAAGCTGGCTCAAACAGGGGAAGATTCAGAATGGAAGCGCTTCGGTGTCTGGCATCAAGAAACCCTTTGTGAAAAGGAGGGAAGGAGAAACAGGTGCAGTATACGCACAGAGGGGAATGATTCACCAAGGATATTATCAGCAAGTGGCCCCTGTCACTATTTCAACTCCGCCCGTCCAACAGCAGGTCCAGCCTCCACAGCCGCAGCGCTCACAGGGGTATCAGCCAAGAGCCCCTCGTCCATACTACTCTCAGAGGTCGAAGGATAGACATATTGAAGCTCCACCAATGTCTTACTCCCAACTTTTGAAGAATCTCCTGCAGCTTCAAATGATTCAGCTCTGGACCTTGCAACCTCCGAAGCCAGGCCAAATTCCTGAGGGTTATGACTTAAATGCTAGATGCGAGTTTCATTCTGGAGCTCCCGGCCATAGTACTGAGAATTGTAAAGCATTGAAGCATGTTGTTCAGGACTTGTTGGATTCTAAAGCGATCAATTTCGCTCCCTCTCCTAATGTGCTGCAAAATCCCATGCCTCCTCACAGGGGCACGGTTGGTGCGATTAATGAAGGGGAGAATTTGAATTTGGTAGATGATGTTGACGACTTGCAGACTTCATTGGTTGCTATCAAGGTTTGTTTGTTGAAGAAAGGCATCTTCCCTGGATGCGAGGAGGATTGTTCAGAATGTACTGAAGCTACCAACGGTTGTAAACAGTTGAAGGCCGAAATCCAAGGCATGATTGATGAAGGAGTGCTGCAGTTTGACAAGATTGTGAAAGAAAGTGAAGTCTCCACAGTAACTATCTTTTATGATCCATCCCAAGTTCCTTCACGAGCCAGGGCGGCACCAATAACCATTACCACTGCTGGACCCATAATGTACCAAAGTGACAGAGCTGTTCCTTGGAATTATTGTGGCGAAGTGTACTGCAACGGCCAGAAGCAAGAGTTAGCCACGACTAGTATAACCCCATCTCAAGTAGAAAATGTTGGAGTAGGGGGTTTTACTCGAAGTGGAAGGTTGTTTGCGCCAGAAACACTGAGAACAAATGTGATACCACCCAGAGATAATGCCGAAGCCCAAGCTAGAGCCAGAGGGAAGCAACCAGTAGTTGTCAATGATCCAACTCCATCAACTGATCCAGACCTCACCTTTGATAAAGAAGCGGAAGAATTCCTGAGGATCATCAAGAAGAGTGACTACAAGATCGTGGACCATCTGCAACAGACGCCGTCGAAGATCTCCATTTTGTCCTTGCTCATGTGTTCTGACTCTCACAGGAAAGCTCTCCTAAATATTCTGAACAAGGCATACGTGCCTCAGGATATTTCTGTAAATCAGTTAGAAATGGTGGTGTCCAGCGTTAATGCCAGTCATGGATTGGGTTTCACAGACCTGGATTTGACTTCTGATGGGCGTGCTCACAATCGGGCATTGCATATCTCTCTGGAATGTAAAGGTGCAGTACTCTCCCACGTGTTAGTAGATACTGGATCATCTTTGAACGTATTGCCCAAGAAAGCACTGATGAAGTTGGACTATGACGGAGTGGTTCTAAAGCCCAGTGATCTAGTAGTTCGAGCATTCGATGGATCGAGAAGATCGGTGTTTGGAGAGGTGGAGTTACCTATCAAAGTAGGTCCACAGGTCTTCAATACCACGTTTTACGTGATGGATATCCAACCTGCATATAGTTGTTTACTCGGGAGACCTTGGATACTTCGGCAGGAGCGGTGTCGTCTACACTCCATCAGAAGCTAAAGTTTGTGTGGGAGGGTCAAATTGTGACTGTCAGTGGGGAAGAAGATATTTTTGTTAGTCATCTCGCCTCATTCAAATATGTGGAGATGGATGGCGAAATAGTTGAGACCCCATGTCAAGCTTTTGAGCCCTTGAAGTCTGAGCAAGCATCCGCAGTGGCAACTTCTCCTGAAGTACCGAAGAAAGGGGTTTCCATAGCCTCTTATAAGCAAGCGCTTGAATTGGTAGAATCTGGAATACGAGAAGGCTGGGGCAGTCCGGTAGAAGTGCCAGAAAAGAAAGACATGTTCAGGATTGGCTATCACCCTGGAAGATCTTCGTCTGAACCAAGTGTTAAAGGTTGTCAGAGCCCGGTTACTTTCACAAGTGAGGGAGTGGTAGACCACGAAAACATCAGTGCTGTACAGGATGACATTGTCGATAGTGATTGTGACTTAGATGAATGGATCAGGCCTGCCGCTCCAGGAACTCAGCTTAGCAACTGGACATCAGAAAGGCTTATTTCGGTCACCTCTTTCGAAGAGTAATAATGTTTTGTTTCTATTGTTCCTGTATTAAAGCACTATGTCTTGCCCGAGGCATAGTGGCTCTTTGTAAGGGTTCATTTGTTAATTAACACAATCATAAATAAAATTGACGTTTCACATTCATTCATGTTGTTCTCTGTCTTTCATTTTTTTTACTTTTGTTTTTCAAAAAGAAAGAAAAGTTTTAAAATGGCAATGTTTCTCATTTTCTCAAGTTGTTGCTAAAGCCTTGCATGAATCATCATTCATGCAGGTGCTTGTCACTGGATCTTATCAATGACGACCCTGTTATGGCTGAGTATGACTTCGACAATCCAATTTATCAAGCCGATGAGGAAGGTGAAGAGGATTGCGATTTACCCGAAGAATTGGCCAGACTACTTAAACAGGAAGAGAAGATGATTCAGCCGCACGAAGAAGATGTCGAAGTAATAAACCTGGGTACTGAAGAAGACAAGAAAGAAATCAAGATCGGAGCTGCATTAGAAGAATCTGTCAAGACTCGTTTGATGGCTATGCTTCGAGAATACGTTGACGTCTTCGCATGGTCCTACCAAGATATGCCTGGTTTAGACACTGACATTGTGGTACACAAGCTACCTCTCAGAGAAGGTTGTCCTCCAGTAAAGCAGAAGTTGAGGCGCACGCGTCCAGACATGGAAATTAAAATAAAAGAAGAAGTGCAAAAACAGTTCGATGCTGGCTTCTTGGCGGTGACCAGTTATCCTCCGTGGGTTGCTAACATCGTGCCGGTTCCCAAGAAAGATGGAAAAGTAAGGATGTGTGTGGACTACAGGGATTTGAATAGGGCTAGCCCCAAAGATGATTTCCCTCTACCTCACATAGATGTGCTAGTCGATAATACTGCTCAGTTTTCCGTGTTCTCTTTCATGGACGGATTCTCAGGCTATAATCAAATCAAGATGGCTCCCGAGGATATGGAAAAGACAACTTTCATCACTCCTTGGGGCACCTTTTGTTACAAGGTCATGCCATTTGGTTTAAATAATGCAGGAGCTACTTATGAAAGGGCAATGGTGACGTTGTTTCACGACATGATCCATCATGAAATTGAGGTTTATGTTGATGACATGATAGCAAAATCCCAAACAGAGGAAGAGCACTTGGTTAACCTAGCAAAATTGTTTGACAGGCTTCGGAAGTTCAGACTGAGGTTGAATCCGAATAAGTGTACCTTCGGGGTTCGTTCTGGCAAGTTACTCGGTTTCATTGTTAGTGAACGAGGAATTGAGGTTGATCCAGCCAAGGTGAAAGCTATCCAAGAAATGCCTGAGCCGAAGACTGAAAAGCAAGTGCGTGGTTTCTTGGGGAGACTAAACTACATTGCACGGTTTATTTCTCACCTGACGGCCACGTGCGAGCCCATCTTTAAGCTTCTGAGGAAGAATCAGGCCATTAAATGGAATGAAGACTGTCAGCAATCCTTCGACCGAATCAAAGAATACTTGTTAGAACCACCAATTCTTATGCCTCCAGTGCCAGGGAGACCTCTGATTATGTATCTTACTGTGCTTGAAGGATCGATGGGATGTGTGCTGGGTCAGCAGGACGAGTCTGGTCGAAAAGAGCACGCCATTTATTACCTTAGCAAAAAGTTTACCGATTGTGAGACACGATACTCACTACTCGAGAAAACTTGCTGCGCTTTAGCATGGGCTGCTCGCCGACTAAGACAGTACATGCTGACTCACACTACTCTCTTAATTTCCAAGATGGATCCTGTGAAATACATTTTTGAGAAGCCGGCTTTGACTGGAAGAGTGGCCCGTTGGCAGATGATACTCACGGAGTATGACATACAATACACTTCGCAAAAAGCTATCAAGGGGAGTGTGTTGTCAGAATACTTGTCCCAGCAGCCGATCGATGATTATCAACCCATGAGGTTTGAGTTTCCTGATGAGGACATCATGTTCCTCAAGTCTAAAGACTACGAAGAACCACTTCCGGAGGAGGGGCCCGACCCCGAATCCAGATGGAAGTTGATGTTCGACGGGGCTGTAAACATGAATGGGAGTGGAGTAGGTGCTGTTATTATCTCACCAGAAGGAGTTCACACACCTCTCGCCGCTCGGTTGACCTTCGAATGCACTAACAATGAGGCAGAGTATGAAGCTTGTATCATGGGGATCGAAGAGGCAATAGACTTGCGAGTCAAGAACCTTGAGATCTTCGGAGATTCTGCTTTGGTGGTAAATCAAGTCAATGGCAAATGGCTGGTTCATCAAGCTCGTTTGATTCCTTACAGAGATTATGTCAGGAGGCTGTTAACTTTCTTTACTAAAGTCAAGCTGAGCTATGTTCCTAGAGACGAAAACCAGTTCGCCGATGCTCTCGCAACTTTGTCGTCCATGATTAAAGTTTGTCGAGAGAATTTCGTGCCTCGAATTTCGATCTCCCGACTTGAAAGACCTGCTTATGTATTTGCAGTTGGTGATGGTGAAGATAACAAGCCTTGGTACCACGACATCAAACAATTCCTGAAGGCTCAAGAATACCCGACTGGGGCATCTAGTAAGGATAAGAAAACCCTTAGAAGACTGGCAAGAGGTTTCTTCTTGAATCAGGATGGTGTGTTGTACAAACGGAACTTTGACATGGTGCTGCTCAGATGCGTGGATAGACACGAAGCAGACCTGTTAATGCAGGAGGTTCACGAAGGCTCCTTTGGTACCCATGCTGGAGGACATGCCATGGCCAAGAAATTATTGAGATCGGGATACTATTGGATTACCATGGAATATGATTGTTGTAAATACTCCCGTAAATGCCATAAGTGTCAAATTTATGCCGACAAGGTCCATGTGCCTCCGAATCCGTTGAGTGTCATGTCTTCACCATGGCCATTCGCTATGTGGGGTATCGATATGATTGGAAAGATTGAGCCAACAGCTTCTAATGGACATCGCTTCATCCTAGTCGCTATTGATTATTTCACGAAGTGGGTTGAAGCGGCATCCTACACCAATGTCACTAAACAAGTGGTCGCTCGATTTATTAAGCGGGACATCATCTGCCGGTATGGAGTCCCTGAAAGAATCATTACTGATAATGGTTATAATCTCAACAACAAGATGATGACTGACTTGTGTTAAGACTTCAAAATAGAACACCACAACTCTTCTCCATATCGTCCGAAGATGAATGGCACTGTCGAGGCGGCAAATAAAAACATCAAAAAGATTGTGCAGAAGATGGTTGTGACATACAGAGACTGGCACGAGATGTTACCATTCGCCTTGCATGGGTACAGGACATCAGTACGTACCTCAACTGGGGAAACTCCATTCTCATTGGTGTATGGTATGGAGGCAGTCCTACCGATCGAAGTAGAAATCCCTTCATTGAGGTTGATGATGGATATCAAGCTAGATGAAGCTGAATGGCTCCGATCCAGATATAATCAATTGAGCCTCATTGAAGAGAAGCGTCTAGCAGCTGTATGCCATGGACAGTTGTATCAGCGACGAATGAAGCAGGCTTTTGACAAGAAGGTGAGACCACAGAGGTACACGCCAGGAGATTTAGTGCTGAAAAGGATTCTTCCTCCTCTCAACGATCACAGGGGCAAGTGGACACCCAACTATGAAGGACTGTTCGTGGTTAAAAAGGTTTTCTCAGGCGGAGCCTTAATGCTGACAACCATGGACGGAGAAGACTTTCCATCCCCTATCAACGCAGATGCAGTAAGAAAATACTTCGTGTAAAAAGGACCCGCTGGATAAAAACAGAATAAAGATCCAGGCAAAAATGGGCATCCCGGCGAGCCAAAAAAAGAATAAAAGGCTCGGGCAAAAGTTAGGGAAATCTTGAAAAAATGTACACCCGCTGAGTTGAAAAGCCACATTGGACAACTCAGGCAAAAAAGGGTATCCCGGTGGATTGAAAACCCGAAAGGGCGATCCATGCAAAAGAGGGATTAACACGAACGACTGCGATCTACGAGATCCACGACCTACCTACAGTTGAGGCTATCCTAAGGGTTGAAGATCAGTTCATTTACTTTTTCTCAAGAGGCAGAGCGAGCGGAGCGTCTGGAAGACATACGAGTCATAATTGGGTTGAGACTTGATGAGATTCACTTCCCACATTGCCAATAGGATAGTTTGTTTTTCTTTTCAGTTGTTCCCTCATTCCAGGGAACTGCTTCCTTTGTATTGCCTATTCAGGGCCGCCTTTCCAAATCAATAAGAATTCAACTTCAGTCAATTGACTATTTTGCTCCTTTGTTTTTACTTTTTTCATCTTGCATTGATTGATTGTGAAAACGTCTAGCAAATGGTAACTTGCATTGTGTTATGAACATTTGGATGCTTTGATGATCGTCCTTCATCATTTTATCCGATGGTCGTCCCCATCGTTGATCTTGTTATCTGACATTCGTCCTATTTCATGATAAACCTTGAGAGCAGCCGTCCCCTGCTAGGTGATCGTCCTTCACCTCTTGATGGTCGTCCTCCATCATGCTCATCCGATGGCCGTCCCCATCGTTGACCTTCTATCCGGCATTCGTCCTATGTCGCGATATTTTCGGCAGCCGTACCCTGCCAGGTGATCGTCCTTCACCTTAGATGACTGTCCCTCATCTTATCCCAACAGAGCAGCCGTCCCCTGCTAGGTGATCATCCTTCACCTTTGATGACCGTACCTCATCATCTGTTTATTTCATTTATTCTTTAACCCGATGGCCGTCCTCGTCGTGGTCCCTTTTCCTTTTCCTGATGATCATCCTTCATCAGTTTTAGCCCGATGGCCGTCCCCATCGTTGGTTACTTTACTTTATGAACTTGATGGTCGTCCCCATCATTTTTCATTAATCCCCAGAGAATCTTATAGCTTTATTTGATGGCCGTCCCCATCATAACCCCTTTTGTCCCCAGCATGTCGGCCGTCCCCGTCATTGCTTTATTTTCCGCACTTTTCCAGCATGTCGACCGTCCCCGTCATTGCTCCTTCCCCAGCGGTCGTCCTCTGCTCGACGGTCGTCCTCCGTCGCCCACACTTTACAATATACTTTATTTTCCTTTTACAATCTATATCACTTTTCTTTTTCATTCTGTGAGTGCAAATTTTGGACTGTCTTTGGTATTCAACCACAAGTTATCTTGTTTGCCTGTTAAGCCGTTGCTTACATCCTGCACAGCTAACTCATGTTTGAATAAGGGCAGCTGTAAACACCCCAAATTTTCCCTCACCCATTCACACCATGGCTTGTGATCATTTCATATGCATAAACTCAATCATAGCATCTCAGACCACATTTTTGATTCATTGCATTGGTTCAAAGTCATCTGTATCTAGGGTTTGTGATCTGAGCAATCCAAGAGCTTCTTGAGCCACTCCAAAGGTCATCAATCACTTCAAAGGGGTCCATGTATGTTCAAGCATCATATTATATCCTCTCAAAGTCAAAAATGTCAAAAAAAATCACAAGAACTGAGAATGGCATGGAAGCAGAGCCAGGTTTGACTGCACAGATGACCTAAAATTAGGGTTTTGGTTTCAGAGGCCATAACTCCAAATTTTTTGGTCATTCTTGTTTCTATTGGTCTCTATATGGTATATGGAGTATGCATATCAATTTTCATGAAGAAATTCCATGGGGAAGTCATCTGATCAAGAGTTGACTTTTCAAGCAAGTCAGTGCAAAATCAGGGCATCTGAGGCCCCCAATGACCCAACCAAAGGGTGTTCTTCATCATTTTGATTGTATATGATCTTTATTTGATCATGGAAGATGTTGGAAGTTCACAAAATTGAAGAATTTCAAGTCTTTTGCAAAGTTGACTTTTTGGGAAAGTTGACTTTTTAATGAAATTGTCATTTTAAGAAACTTTTTCAACCCTTACTTTTTGATTCAAAAATGCTTCAAATGGAAAAACTTTGGTCATGAAAGTTATAGAATGGATCATTCCCTTTTCAAAAAGTACAAGAACATGACCTAATTCATTTTGGATCAAAAGTTATGGCTTGTCAAAGTTGGCAAAAATCACAAAATTTGAAGTTTTCCACCAAAGAGGCAAAGTTGCAAATTCACTTCTCAAGGCAAATTAAGTTATCAAATGGACTTCTAAACTTCACAACATGATCATACAAGACCTAAAATTCAGAATGGGCCAAGAAGTCTCTCATTTTTGTGGCTTATGGAGCAAGATATCTCATAAGAGGCAAAAGCAAGGCAAGTTGCAAAACTCATCATAAGTCACAACCCACTTGCTTGCTGACTTGCTGATCAATCCTAGGGTTATCCCCACATCATGCTGCACAGGACATGCCTTTTGTCCTTGGCTAGGAAGTAGCCCATGCTTCTCTTACACAACTTTGACATTTTGGCAACTTGAGCCATACCTATCACAAAAGCACACATCACTTCTTCTGACCAATCCCAATTGTTTATACAAGCAAAAAGCAAGCCAAAGCAGCTACAACACAAGCCTGAAACACTCTCCATCACAGCATTCTCATTTTCACACCATTTTGCAAGAGCCTTCGAAACTCATCCACCAAGCCTCAAACACACAAACCAACTTCACAAACAATCTCACCATGCTTCACTGAACACAAACCAACCCTTAAAACAGCCTGAAACTCAAAGAATCAAAAACACGATCACCACCTACCATTGAACAGAACTTCTGCCATCTCCCAAACCATCCATTTTAAACTCCAACCAATCATTGCAAGCTTCTTAGGAGGATCATTGGAGTGGATTTGAGCCAAAGAAACAGCCAGAAAGCACCAGAAATCAAAGCTTCGATTCAGGTAGCCATGGAAATTCATTTTTCCAGAACTCCTTTCTCTTGTTTCTAAAATGATTTGCATGCTTCCCTGAGTCCACTGAACATTTTATTTTTGAAAATGATTGAGTTTTGAGGTTGTATGCTTGATCTGAAAGTTTGCCCAAAAAAATGTTCTTGCTTGTTTCTCTTGATTCAATGAAAATAAATGTTGTTTGAGTTAGGGTTTATGTTTAGGGTTGTTCATAGATTGATTCTGGAGGTTTAGAGCTTTTGAAATGGCCTGGAATGTGAGATTGAGTTTTTGAGTGATCGGAGAAGATGACCGGAACAGTGTTCCGGTCACCTGATTTTGCTTAGGGTTCAGATTAGGGCACTAAGTTTAATTAGCGAATTTTGAATCTTGGCCGTCCAGATGCGCGCAAGGTCCACTCCCGCGCGTGTGAATTTGAATCTGGGCCCTTAGATGCGCATACTTTCTCATTTTCAGATTAAATCCTTTTTTATTTTACATTTTATTTCATTTGTTTTCTCATATTTATTAAAAATAACAAAACAATTTTAAAAATTCTGAAAAATTTTTGTATAAACTTTTATTAATTTTCAGAAACCAAAAACATTTTTATTTTTATTTTTTGCATAAAAAAATATTTTTAAATCATTTAAAAGTTTATTTTTAATTAATTAATGAGAATTAATTAATTGAAAATACTTTTAGGTATTTAAAAATCACCAAAAATTCATGAAACCTTTAAAATCATTTAGAAACATTGTCCAACCCTCAAACCAAATTTCTTTTTTGATCTTGATGCATTTTGACAATTTTTCATGGAATTAATTCAATTTCAAAGCATTATTTTGATCCAATGTTCAAAAATTCATTTCTGCCTAACCATTGAGAGTTGGACTTTGATTCTTTTTGCATTGTGTCTTGCATATCATGTAGTTTGTAGGATTAAATTGGCATGATTTGATCTTGCATTTTCAATTTGTTTGACATTTTTCTTGTCAAGGTACCCTAAAACCCTAGAAAACTTAGGAAATTCATAACCCTAGTTAGGTTAAGAGTTAGAACCCCTCCTTTGGGCAGTGAATTTGTATAGGATTAGGGTTCCTTTGAATGCATTTTCAATTTTTTATCTTGATGTTTGCTTCTGATTTTGGTTTTTGTTTGGTGCATTGATCATAAACCCTAATTTGGGCTTCCTTTTGCATCCATCTTGCATTTGCTTGCATACCATGACTTGCCATGACATTTTATGCATCCATTTGATTCATTGGACATCTTAAGACATGTTAGAAGCATGTTTGATCATTGCCTCATTCATTTGCCATGTTGTATGTCATTTGCATTTCATAACTTTTCATGTATGTTCATGGTTCTAAGCATGCTTCTCTTGCATTCATTTGTTCATGTGATCATCCCCATGCCTTGTTTCATGTTTGCATCATTTCATATCATCATTATCATCACACATATGCTTCTGGTTTTGGTTTGCATCATGCCATTCCATCTCATTTTGCACTGCATTGCATTTCTTTCATTAACTTTTCAGGTGGTAAGTTACTTTGAGAAGTGAATTTGCCTTCGCTTCTCACAATTTCTTTTCATCTCTTTTATGCATCCTTGCTGCATTTTGTTTTGTGTTTGAGATTGAGCTTGCTCTTTATTATTCATCCTACTTTCTTTCTTCAAGTGACTTGTCTTCTTAAATGAAGCTAGTTACTTTGCTTCTCTTTGCTCCTTTCATCTGCTTCCTGGTGGTTCCTCTGAAGATTTCTTTCTTAAACCTCACAAACCTTAGGAACAACCAAGCATGACAATGATTAGGGTTTTGATTAGTCCCCCACTTAGTTTTACCTTTGTGTCTCTTTGAGTCTTCTCTTCTCATCTCATAATCAAGGACTAAACCCTAAAGGTTTTAAGGCTTTGTGATTAAGCTTATGCCTGCATCCTTCTATTAGGATGGAGTGTACAACTTTAATCCTAAGTGTTAAACCCTTAATGTGTTTAACTCCTTTAATCAATTCATCTAATAATCATCAAGACATCAAGCTTGTAACTTGGGCCTTGCATTAGGGTTCTAATTCTTCCTTAATTGGTTAAGAAGGACTCACCCTAGTGTTAATGGACAAGTCCCCCTCAAGTTGTCTTACAAACCCTAAAAAATCACTTCATCATCTTATCATTAACTAAAATCCACTTAATAAAGGTTTTGTTTTGTCATGAGTTTAATCCCTAATCATGGATTAAGTTGAGGAGCATTCCTCAGCTTAAACATCCTCATCTATTATCCTTCTATTAGGATGGTGTAATGGGTCTGTTTAATCCCTGATTATGGCTTAACCTCATTACTCAACACTAAACAAAAACAACAAAAACATCTAAATAATCACAAGTGGGTTAATGATCTTAATCCTACATCAAAGGTGATTAAGTGTGAAACCCTGACTTCACACTTAAGGTATTCTCATTACCCCTAATCAGAGGGAAGATGTGATGAGTTTACTAACCCGTTGGTTTAGGCTTAAGCTCATTAACTTATGACAAACATTCAAAAGCAATAAAAGACTGAAAACACAAAAAACAAACAATAATCGTCTCCTCCGGGATTCTTTCCTCATCTCATTCACTCACAAGCGAGAACTTGCTTCTTCCGTCTAATGCAAGACAGTTTGCACCTGAGCCAGACAGGTCATACACTTGAGCATAGACAAGTAAGCAGTTCATCAGTCAATTTATCTTTCAGTCTCTTTGGGTCGAACTATGGTGTTCTGACTTCCTCATTGCACGAGAGGATACGTAGGCATAACTTAACAGTTATCGAACAAAAGTCTCTGTATATTCCCCCTCTCTCCAGCTATTCTTTAAGCCTCATTTGTCTTGAGCAATTCATTCTCATTCCTACACTGACACATCATTTATACACTTTACACTTCCTTTACACTGACACCTGTACATTTTGCTTTCCAGCTCTTTTACACAAATTGCACTGACACTACCCCTTTAAAACACAAATCTTTTAAGCGTGGATCCCGTCGAGTACGGCGGACAATCTGGGTGCTAATACCTTCCCAGGTTGTAACCAACCCCCTTTCTCAGTCTCTCTGGTTCGCGACCGTCTTATCCATATCTTCCTAGGTCTATGCAGCATTGCCTTTCCTCCAGGATAAAAATACCTAGCTGGCGACTCTATTCATCTCCTGTGAGTTCACTCCTGTGTGTTCTCGCACCCTCCTTTCGCCGATCGTTCGCGTCTGTACCCCATTTGACCCGGCTTCATTTGGTGGGAGCGACAGCTTGGCGACTCTGCTGGGGAACCTTATACTGTAACCAGGGCTTCTGGTTCTTTTTGTGGGTTCCTCCTAGCGCTTGTTTGATTTGTGTTTACTGGGGTGTTATGTGCTATTTGTGCTTGTTTATTTATTTTATTGCTTTATGTACAGTTGTTTTACTGCTTTCTTTATAGCTTTATATACATCATATTGTCATTCTGTGCTGGCTGGATCTGTTTTGTTGCTTTGGTGGGTGGGGTTCTATTGATAATTGAGGTCCTATACCGGGGACCTGAGTGACACCTAGGCTAGAGTGGTTCATGTTCTTTCCCATTCCATTTCGATCTGGTGCGGGAATATGAAACACGGTTCAGATATGGGTTTCTTCTTGAGAACTCTGTGCTACAGATTTCCTGTAGTGCTAGGGCTATCTGGGAAGCCTGCTAAGTCTGGATGACCTTTACTATTGACCTTCAGAAACTGGGGTGAATTAGAGGAGGATCTTTTATGGTTATTGTAAACACTGTACCTCCGTGTTAGAAGTGTTTACACTTCTCATAACGGATCCAAGTCTGAGGATCCTTGTTTTAGAACACCACCTGTAAGGGGGTTGGGCTGTTTACAGGTTTGCAGGTACCCTTGACCTCAGCATACCCTGTTACTTTGTTTTGATTAAGAGTACTCCACTTTGGGACATTTCTTGTGATTTTTAACCCTGGACATGTGACTCTTTATTTGAGTCCCCCACCTTGGTTACTGGACTTATGAACCTCCATCTGGATTTCTTAAACATACATGGACTTATATCAAAGCAGTTAATCAGATCCAGCTTGATCACAAACCCTTGCATATCATTTGCATACATCATTATTGCATCATTTTAACATTTGCTTATTTGTTTTTCAGGGTATCCATACTATATTTTGGCTTGGTTTTGACCCCTTTCATCTGCACAGACCTATCTGCTTCAGCTATCCTCATCAGCTACTGTTGTCACCAGCATCTGCCTGTCAGTGGCCCATCTTCAGTGTTATTCTCCATCATCAGCATCTATCTCAGCTCTTCTTCAGCAACATGGCACCCAAGAAGAGCAATATATCCTACCATTTATTTGAGCCTGAGTTAGCTGGCATCAGGAAGATCCAGACCCTGATTACTCCAGACCATATACCACTATTCAGAGAACATTATGGAGGCATCCTTGATGTGGTTATGGATTTGGACCCTTCCCAGAGGAGCTTGATTCATACTTGCCTACAGTTCTATGATCCCCCTATGAGGTGCTTCACTTTTCAGGATTTTCAGTTGGGACCTTTGTTGGAAGAGTATTCATCACTGATTGGTGTACCTGTCAGGGGTGGAGTCCCCTTCAACCCTGAGATGGCTTTTCCTAGTAATGAAGAGTTGGCAAGAGCATTGTATTTGGAACCCTCTCTGATTGGGCATAACATGACTACCAAAGCTGGGATCTCTGGTCTACATTTGGATTTCTTGATTTCTCAGGCCATCCTGAAGGTCTCCTTGGGAGAGTGGAAGGCAGTCTGTGCTTTATTGGCCCTTAGCATATATGGGGTCATATTATTTGCAGATGAGCCTAAGTTTATTAGCAAGAATGCAATCCACCTTTTCATTCTGAGGAACCCAGTGCCCACCTTACTGGGAGATTTCTACTACTCTGTTCACCAAAGGAATGAAAAGCAAAGAGGAAGATTGGTGAGATGTTGTGCTCCCCTGTTCCATACCTGGCTGCTCAAGCACTTGCCCAAGACTGATGCATTCTTGAATCCTCACCAGCCAAAGAATTGGGCTAGAAGACTCATTGCTTTGACCTCAGCTGACATCAGGTGGTGCACTTAGAGCACCAAGGGCAGAGACATCATTACTAGTTGTGGGCAGTTCCCCAATGTACCCCTGATAGGAGTAAAGGGTTGCATCAACTACAACCCTCTGCTATTCAAAAGGCAATTGGGCTATGCATTGGTCCACCCCCCTAAAGCACAAGACTTGGCTGAAACCCTTTATTGTGAGATTAAGCCTAATCTGGCTGTTGTCAGGCAAGCATCCTGGGCTTGGGACAATGTCCAGACCAAAGGGGTAACCATTCTTGGGAGATGCAACAATGTGGCCTCAGCTCAGTACTATGAGTGGTCTCATGCCAGGGCTCAAATTTCTGGAATGCCCTTTACCATTGAAGATGCACCTGGACCCTCCACAACACCACCCCCTGCCACTGTCAGCTTAGAGGAGTTTGAGAAATTGAAAGAGAGAAATGAGAATCTGACTCAGGCTCTACAGAAGACCCTCTGGGAGAGGAGTGATGGTCGGCATTGAAAGGTTAGAAAAGCTAAAGGTGGAGCATCTAGCCAGGATTGAGAAATCAGAGGATTACATCAAGAAGTCAAGGGCTGGAGAACAGATCTTGAAGAATGCCTGCAAGGAGGCTCAGTTCCAGAAGGCCAGGACTGATTTGTATCTGAAGGAGAGTCAAGCTAGGTGGGTCAGGATCACCGAGGCTCGTACTCAGGAAGATAAAAGGACTCAGGACAAGATTGAGCAGTTGGAGGCTAGTGCAAAAGAGCAACAGGAAGCCCTGCTAGCAGCCCAGAGAGAGATCTCAAAGTTGAAGATCAGAGCTGGTGTGAAGAGGTCAAAAGACCAGAGTCGACACAAGAAGCTAACTGCAGCTGTTACTACCAGGAATCTCCTTATCAGGAACCTTACAGAGCGTCCAGCTGATCCTGTGACTGAAGCACTTCTCAAGGAAGTTCAGGAGGATGAGTTTGGTCTTGGTGTCTGACTTTTGCTTGTTGTTGCTTTCATTTCATTGTACTTTTTGTGTTGTATTTTGACCCCTCAGAGGGCACGTATTGTAATAAACAAACTATGTATCATTTACTTTTTGTAATATATGTGTTGGTTTGTTTTATCTGAGTTCTTCAAGCAACATCAAAAGCATCTTCCTCGAGGGTCTGGAAAGGTCAAAACCAAGTGCCAAGCCGGATACCTTGAAAACAAATAAGCATACTGCATTGCATACTAACCTTTTGTTTTGTTTTGTAGGTTTTGTTTTGTTTTTTGTTACTAACTCTGTTGTGGTTCAGGAACTATTGCTCGACGTCGGGTGTTCCCACTCAACCGTCCACACAGATATCCAACCCGCAACAACCTTCCGGGTATACAGATGGACCAGGTACAACATGACCTTACAGAGGTCAGGGCTCAAATGGCCAATGAGAGACTTGAAATGAGGAATCAGATGACACCGTTTATGGAGGTGATGAATGGATTGGCTCAGAGCCAAGAGAGATTGAGGGCTTTAGTAGAGAGGCAGACTCAGGAAGACCCCCATCTAGGGACTGGTGGGACAAGCAACAATGAGAGGGTTCAGCCTCATATAAACCCACCTGTATTTGGACCCCACCTTCATCCAGAGATCAACATCCCTGCTAATGCACAAGGGAATGCTACTACAGGTAGGGTACTCCAAGAAGACCCCCTGGAAGATCAGTTCACGGTGATGGGAGCTGGGGATGAGGCCTATGACAGAAGGCTGGATGAAATTGCTGAAAAATTAAGGTCCTTGGAGTCTCAAAACTCTTTGGGTTTTGATGTAATGGACATGGGCTTAGTGGACGGGGTCAGGATTCCCCACAAGTTTAAGCCTCCGTGCTTTGAAAAGTACAACGGGACTTCCTATCCACGGACCCACTTGCAATCCTTTCTGGGGAGGATGAAGGCATATACCATGGATGAAAAGCTATGGATGTTTTATTTCGAGGATAGCTTGACAGGAGCTTCAAGGGAATGGTACTCTCACTTGACTAGAGCAACCATCAGATGCTGGAAAGACTTGGCTGAGGCCTTTATTAGACAATACCAGTATAACTTGGATATGGCTCCCAACAGGACTCTCCTGATGGGGATGTCACAATCATCCAGAGAAAGCTTCCGAGAGTACGCCCAGAGGTGGAGGCAGCTTGCTGCTGCTGTCCAGCCACCTATGTCGGAGAGGGAGATGGCCGACATGTTTATGAACACCCTCCAAGGGACATACATTGACAGGCTAGCTGCCTTTTCTTCTACCAGCTTCGCTGATGTGGTTATAGCTGGAGAAAGAATTGAGAGCCTATTGAAGATGGGCAAAATTTCTGACAACGGTGCAAGCTCTTCCAACAACCCAAGAAAGCCTTTTGTAGGCCCAAGAAGAACTGGTGAAACTAATGCTATCCACACCAGCAGGGGCAGACCCCAATATGTTCATAGGTCTGTGGCAGCTGTCACCATTCCCGCTCCAATTCATCCACAACCGGCATACCAACCTCAGCAACAACCCCACTACCAGCAACAAGCTCAATATCCACCTCAGAGAAATTATAACAACAACAACACCAGTAACAACAATCAGCAAAGACCATTCCAACAGAGACTGTCTCAGGCCAATAGGGTGATTGATCCGATCCCTATGCCCTATGCCACATTACTGCCACAACTCCTAAAACTCAACCTGGTTGAGCTAAGGACATTGGCACCTCCAGATCCTGCCAGTCTGCCCAGAAATTATGACGCCAGCGCCAGATGTGCTTTTCACTCAAATGCACCTGGCCACAGTACAGAGAAGTGCAGAGCTTTGCACATGAAGGTACAGGATCTAGTGGATTCCAAAGCTCTAAACTTTGCACCTCCACCAAATGTCAGTAAAAATCCTATGCCAAACCACGGAGGACCCAGAATCAACGCTATTGAGGAAGACAAGCCGTCTTACTTGATAACCAGTGTGAGGCAGATCCGGACACCCTTGGTGGAGATTAAAGCTCAACTCCTTGAATGTCAAATGTTCCCCGGATGTGAGCTAGGATGTGCTTATTGCAACATTTCAGTAAATGGGTGCGATAACTTGAGAAATGGCATAGATGGTCTTATCCAGAGTGGCCTGCTTCAAATCACAACATCAATTCCTACCAATCCAGCAATCTCCTTAACAACAATTCCCGAGTCTTCTACAACCGCAACAACAATTGTTCCAAACAACTCTTCAATCTCATCAACAAGTGCTTCATCAGTCACTTCAACTGACCAAATATCAGCAAACATCCATTCTACAACTTCAGCACCCCTTCATTCAGAACCTCCTACAACAACAACACCCATCCAGTCAACAGTGTCTTCTACATCATCAACAGTAAACAATGAAAGTGTTTCAACGGTTACAATTTATTATGATCCCACAAATGATTCTGCCTACAACTCACAAAGTGCCATTCCTATCAGAGCACCGGTTACAATATACTATGATCCACATACTATCATGGTTCCTTCTGCAGCTGCTATCAGTCCAGTCACTATCACAGTACCTGGGCCAGTACCTTATGAAAGCAGTAATGCCATCCCCTGGCATTACGGCTCCGATCTATACTGCGAAGGACAGAAAATCACTCTTGAATCATCAATTTCTTCACCACAAATAGACAATGTGGGGGGAGGCGGAGGCTTCACTCGAAGCGGACGTCTCTTTGCCCCGCAAATTCAAAGACCCAGTGCCGAAGCAGAAGCTGCTGCTAAGGCAAAAGGGAAGAGCATGGTGCAAGAAGAACAAATTGTTAAAGAAGCTTTGAAAATACCTTTTGATCAAGAGGTTGATGAATTCATGAGAATCATCAAGAAAAGTGATTACAAGATAGTGGACCAGCTTCACCAGACACCTTCCAAGATCTCCATTTTATCATTGTTAATGTGCTCCGAGGCTCATCGGAACGCACTACTAAAAGTCTTGCACGCAGCTTATGTGCTAGAGGAGATTACAGTCAACCAGTTGGAAGCTGTGGTTGGAAATGTTAACGCTAGTCACGGACTAGGATTTACCAACACTGATTTGACTACGGAAGGCCGCAATCACAACAAGGCTTTGCACATTACCATGGAGTGTAAGGGTGCAGTTCTTTCCCATGTACTGGTAGACACAGGGTCATCCCTCAACGTCTTACCTAAAAAAGCCCTTGTGAAGCTGTGTCGCTCCCAAAAGATGAGACCGGGCTCAAATATGGTACAGACGCGGACGGTCGGCGAAAGGAGGTGCGAGAACACACAGGAGTGAACTCACAGGGAATGAATAGAGTCGCCAGCTAGGCATTTTTATCCCGGAGGAAAGGTAATGCTGCATAGACCTAGAAAAAGATGGATAAGACGGTTGCGAACCAGAGAGACTGAGAAAGGGGGTTGGTTACAACCTGGGAAGGTATTAGCACCCAGATTGTCCGCGTACTCGACGGGATCCACGCTTAAAAGATTTGTGTTTTAAAAGGGTAGTGTCAGTGCAATTTGTGTATAAAAGAGCTGGAAAAGGATGTACAGGTGTCAGTGTAAAAGGAAGTGAAGTGTATAAGTGAAGTGTCAGTGTAAGAACAGAGTGAAATGCTCAAGATCATGAGGCTAAAAGAATAAAGCTGGAAAGAGGGGGAATATACAGAGACTTTTGTTCGATAACTGTTAAGTTATGCCTACGTATCCTCTCGTGCAATGAGGAAGTCAGAACACCGTAGTTCGACCCAAAGAGACTGAAAGATAAATTGACTTGTGAACTGCTTGCTTGTCTATGCTCAAGTGTATGACCTGTCTGGCTCAGGTGCTTACTGTCTTGCATTAGACGGAAGAAGCAAGTTCTCGTTTATGAGTGAAGATGATGAGAAAAGAATCCCGAAGGAGACGATTATTGTTTGTTTTTGAGTTTTCAGTCTTTTATTGCTTTTGAGAGTTTGTCATAAGTTAATGAGCTTAAGCCTAAACCAGTGGATTTAGTAAACTCATCACATCTTCCCTCTGATTAGGGGTAATGAGAATACCTTAAGTGTGAAGTCAGCTTCTCACACTTAATCACCTTTGATGCAGGATTAAGATCATTAACCTACTTGTGATTATTTAGATGTTTTTGTTGTTTTTTGGTTTAGTGTTGAGTAATGAGATTAAGCCATAATCAAGGATTAAACAGACTCATTACACCATCCTAATAGAAGGATAATAGATGAGAGTGTTTAAGCTGAGGAAAGCTCCTCAACTTAATCCATGATTAGGGATTAAACTCATGACAAAACAAAGCCTTTATTAAGTGGATTTTAGATAATGATATGATTAAGAAATGAGTTTTATGATTTGTAAGACAACTTGAGGGGGACTTGTCCATTAACTCTAGGGTTAGTCCTTCTTAACCAATTAAGGAAGAATTAGAACCCTAATGCAAGGCCCAAGTTACAAGTGTGATGTCTTGATGATTATTATGTGAATTGATTAGAGGATTTAAACACATTAAGGGTTTAACACTTAGGATTAAAGTTATACACTCCATCCTAATAGAAGGATGCAGGCATAAGCTTAATCACAAAGCCTTAAAGCCTTTAGGGTTTAGTCCCTGATTATGAGGTGAGAAGAGAAGACTCAAAGAGACACAAAGGTAAAACTAAGTGGGGAGACTAATCAAAATCCTAATCATTGTCATGCTTGGTTGTTCCTAAGGTTTGTGAGGTTTGACAAGAGAAATCTTCAATGGAACCACCAGGAAGCAGATGAAAGGATCAGGAGAAGCAAAGTAACTTGCTTCATTTAAGAAGACAAGTCACTTGAGGGAAGAAGGTGAAGAGAAAAAGAAAGAGCAAGCTCAATCTCAAACACAAAACAAAATGCAGCAATGATGCATAAGGGAGATGAAAAGAAAATGTGAGAAGTGAAGGCAAATTCACTTCTCAAAGTTGCTTACCACCTGAAAAGTTAGTGAAAGGAATGCAATGTAATGCAAAATGGGATGAAATGGCATGATGCAAATCAAAACCAGAAGCATGTATGAGATGATAATGATGCTATGTGATGATGCAAACATGAATCAAGACATGAGGATGATCATATGAACATATGGATGCAAATGGAGCAAGATTAGAACCATGAACACACATGAAAAGTTATGAGATGCAAATGACATACAACATGGCAAATACATGATGCAATGATCAAACATGCTTTCAACATGTCTTAAGATGTCTAATGAATCAAATGGATGCACAAAATGCTATGGCAAGTCATGGTATGCAAGCAAATGCAAAATGAATGCAAAAGGAAGCCCAAATTAGGGTTTATGATCAATGCATCAAACAAAAACCAAAATCAGAAGCAAACATCAAGATAAAAAATTGAAAATGCATTCAAAGGAACCCTAATCCTATACTAACTCACTGCCCAAAGGAGGGGTTCTAACTCTTAACCTAATTAGGGTTATGAATTTCCTAAGTTTTCTAGGGTTTTAGGGTACCTTAACAAGAAAAATGCCAAACAAATTGAAAATGAAAGATCAAATCATGCCAATTTAATCTCACAAACTACATGCTAAACAAAATGCAATGCAAAAAGAATCAAAGTCCAACTCTCAATGGTTAGGCAGAAATGATTTTTTGAAGTTTGGATCAAAATAATGCCTTGAAATGATTTTAATTCCATGAAAAATTCTCAAAAGACATCAAGATCAAAAAAGAAATTTGGTTTGAGGGTTGGACAATGTTTCTAAATGATTATGAAGGTTTCATGAATTTTTTTGTGATTTTTAAATACCAAAAAGTATTTTTAATTAATTAATTCTCATTAATTAATTAAAAATAAACTTTTAAATGACTTAAAAATATTTCTTAATGCAAAAAATAAAAATAAAAATGTTTTTGATTTCTGAAAATTAATAAAAGTTTGTATAAAAATTTTCAGAATTTTTAAAATTGTTTTACTATTTTAAATAAAATGAGAAAACAAATGCATTTAAATGAAAAATAAAAATGAAATTAAACTGAAAATTGGAAAGTATGCGCATCCAAGGGCTGAGGTTCAAACTGGAAGGGGCGGGAATTGACTACGCGCGCGTTTGGACGGCCCACATTCAAACTTGGCTAAACCCTAATTAATTAGCTCTAATTACTTTCAGGCGACCGGAACACTGTTCCGGTCGTCTTCTCCGGCCAGACACTCAAGCTATCTCTCTCAAATCTCCACTAAATCATGCCAAACTCTCCAGATCAACTCAACTAACCCTCCTAAACAACAATCCAGCAACAAATTCCATTTATTTCCACTCAAAAACAAGATACGAATCAAAACTTCAAAACTGCAGAAATTTCAGAAACACCATACAACCTCATTTCTCAATCTTTTTCAAAAGTAAAAGGCTCAGTGAACTCAGGGAAGCATGCTTTATCATTTAGAAACAAGAAATAAAGGTTCTGGAAAAAAAGTTCATGAAGCTACCTGAGTTTGAAGCTTTTCAGTTTGGAGCTTTCTGACCTCCTCTCTTGTGCAAAACCACTCCTATGACTTCCCTTGAGCTTCTGAAAGGCTTGGAGCAAGTTTATTTTGGCTGGTTTGAGAGTTTGCAGAAGTTCTGTTCAAGATGGTGTGGTGATCGTGTTTTTGATTCAGTGGGTTTCAGGTCATGGTGATGGGTGCTTTGTGATCAGGGAAGAGTGTTGAGATTGTTTGTGATGTTTGTTTGAGTGTTTGTGGCTTGTGTGATGAGTTTCGAATGCTTTTGCTCAAGAGGGTGAAAGTGAGAATGTTGTGCTATGGGAGGCTTCAGGCTTGCCTCTTGGTGTGTTTGGCTTGCATTTTCTTTGTATATACAAATGCCATTGGTCAGAAGAAGTGACATGTGCTTTATTGATTGGTATGGGTGCTTTTGCCAAAATGTCAAAGTTGGTGTAAGAGAAGTATGGGCTACTTTCTAGCCAAGTACACAAGTGTGTTCTGCGCAGCATGGTGTGAGTAAAAGCCTAGGATTGATCAGCAAGCTAGCAAGCAAGTGGATGAGAAGCTATGATGAGTTTTGCAACTTGGTTCACTTTTGCCTCTTATGAAAAATCTTGTTCCATAAACCATAAAAATGTGTAATTCTTTGGTCCATTCTGAACTTTAGATGTCACATGATCATGTTGTGTGGATTAGAAGTGCATTTGATAGCTTTAGAACACTTGATCAAGTCATTTTGCAAAATACCTCTTTGGTAGAAGCTTTGAAATTTTGTGATTTTTGCCAACTTTGACAAGCCATAACTTTTGATCCAAAATGAATTAGGTCATGTTCTTGTACCTTTTGAAAAGGGGAAGATCTATTCTACAACTTTCATGACCAAAGTTTTTTCATTTGAAGCTTTTTTGAATCAAAAAGTAAAGGTTGAAAAAGTTGCCTAAAATGGCAATTTCATTAAAAGTCAAACTTGCCCAAAAAGTCAACTTTGCAAAAACTTGAAATTCTTGAATTTTGTAAGCTTCCAACATCTTCCATGATCAAATAAAGATCATATACAATCAAAATGATGAAGAATGCCCTTTGGTTGGGTCATTGAGGGCCTCAGATGCCCTGATTTTGCACTGACTTGCTTGAAAAGTCAACTCTTGATCAGATGACTTCCCCATGGAATTTCTTCATGAAAATTGATATGCATACTCCCTATACCATATAGAGACCAATAGAAACAAGAATGACCAAAAAAATGGAGTTATGGCCTTTGAAACCAAAACCCTAATTCTAGGTCATCTGTGCAGTTAAACCTGGCTCTGCATCCATGCCATTCTCAGTTCTTGTGATTCTTTGACATTCTTGACTTTGAGAAGATATAACATGATACTTGAACACACATGGACACCTTTGAAGTGATTGATGACCTTTGGAGTGGCTCAAGAAGCTCTTGGATTGCTCAGATCACAAACCCTAGATGCAGATGACTTTGAACCAATGCAGTGAATTAAAAATGTGATATGAGATGCTATGATTGTGTTTATGCATATGAAATGATCACAAGCCATGGGTGAGGGCAAATTTGGGGTGTTTACAGCTTCCCCTATTCAAACATGAGTTAGCTGTGCAGGATGTAAGCGACGGCTTAACAGGCAAGCGAGATAACTTGTGGTTGAATACTAAAGACAGTCCAAAATTTGCACTCACAGAATGAAGAAGAAAAGGGATATAGATTGCAAAAGAAAATAAAGTATATTGTAAAGTATGGACGATGGAGGACGACTGCTGGGTAAAGAGCAATGACGGGGACGACCGACATGCTGGGAAAAGTGCGGGAAATAAAGCAATGACGGGGACGGACGACATGCTGGGGATAAAAAGAACTATGATGGGGACGGCCATCAAGTAAAGCTGTAAAATTCTCTGGGGATTAATGAAACATGACGGGGATGGCCATCAAGTTCATAAAGTCAAGTAACCAATGATGGGGACGGCCATCGGGCTAAACTGATGAAGAACGATTATCAGGAAAAGGAAAAGGGAGCACGACGGGGACGACCATCGGGTTAAAGAATAAATGAAATAAACAGATGATGAGGTGCGGTCATCAAAGGTGAAGGACGATCACCTAGCAGGGGACGGATGCTCTGTTGGGGATAAGATGAGGGACGGTCATCTAAGGTGAAGGACGATCACCTGGCAGGGTACGGCTGCCGAAAATATCGCGACATTGGACGAATGTCGGATAGAAGGTCAACGATGGGGACGGCCATCGGATGAGCATGATGGAGGACGACCATCAAGAGGTGGAGGAAGACCACCTAGCAGGGGACGGCTGCTCTCAAGGTTTATCATGACATAGGACGAATGCCAGATAACCAAAATCAATAATGGGGACGGCCATTGGATAACATGATGAAGGACGATCATCAAAAGGTGGAGGACGACCACCTAGCAGGGGATGGCTGCTAAATATCACGACATAGGACGAATGTCGGATAGAAGATCAACGATGGGGACAGCCATCGAATGAGCATGATGAAGGACGATCATCAAGAGGTGGAGTACGACTACCTAGCAGGGTACGGCTGCTCTCAGGGTTTATCATGACATAGGACGAATGTCAGATAAGAAAGAAAATTGCCTTGTTGGCGATCTACTGGGGAATAGTAAACACGGACGAGTGTTTACATCCAAGGAATAAAAGGTATAAGTGTTTAGATGTTTGTGTATAGATTAAAGATGCGGACGAGCATCCTTAAGACTACGATACGGACGAGTATCGGGTAGAAACAAATACTGACACGTGTTCAGAGATGATGATACGGACGAGTATCAACTGGTTAACAGAGAACACGGACGAGTGTTGAATCTGAGAGGTCTCTTCTGGGGAATAGTAGACACAGACGAGTGTCTATATTCAGGAAGACACAAGAGTGTTTGACACAGTGTATGGATTAAAGGTGCGGACGAGCATCCTTAAGACTATGATACGGACGAGTATCATGTAGAAACAAACTCTTGACGCATGTTCTGAGATGATGGTACGGACGAGTACCAACGGGTTAACAAAGAACAAGGACTAGTGTCGAATCTGCGGGGATATAAATGGTGTATACAAGATACGGACGGGTATCTATATAAGGGTAAGTATGAGTGATGTATAGATGAGTATTTAACTTCTGGAGAGAGTGACACAGACGAGTGTCAAGAAAAGTATAAGTATAAAGTATTTGGGTTAACGTGCTGGGGAGAATGACACGGACGAATGTCAAGGAAATGCATATATATATATATATATATATATATATATATATATATATATCTATGAGTGCACAGGGGATGTCTTTGGCTTTATGTTGGGGATGAGACACGGACGGGTGCCAAAAGGAGTATATACCGATGTTTGGGAACGCAAGGCAACTGTGTTTGCTGGGGAATCTCCACTGGGGATTTTGGGGGGTATCCTGTATATTGATGGATTGTTATTATTCACAAGTGTTTTGATTCAGAACATGGCTTATGATTATGCAATATGTTTTATTTTTGCCGTAATGCTCCGTATTAGACGGAATGCTACGCTTTGTGGGTGAATATGATGCGAATACCATGATTATGCAAAGATACCAATCCAGGATTCGGATCCCGCTGCTGCGAAAATCTCTGGCCGATCTGCTTGAAAGGGACATCCCAGCTGGGGATGAGATCATTGGTAGATCTGATGAGATGATATCTGCTTGGGGGAATAGGTCACTGATAGACCCATCCTGATAATGAGGGACCCAACTGGGGTTTGTAAAAGCTTTCTTCACTCTGTTGTGATCCCTTCATGCGCTGCTCTTCTGGATAGAGGCTGAAACTCTGTGGGGAGATGGTTCCCTGACTTTTGCACTTGGCTGAGGAAGAATGATTGGCACCTCGGCTGGGGAGAAATAGCAAGTGGAAACTCAGCTGGGGAGAAAACACTTTTGAGTGCTAAGACTGGGTGTTGCCAGCTTGTCGGGGCGGGGCTTACATGCCCCAAGTTGCGTTCTGGATACCTGCAATCCTGCAAAGATAGAGAAACGTACAAGTGATCCCGAGGTATCCTTTACTGGATTCCGTCATAGGAGTTTAGACACTTCTGAGAGTAAGTATATTTCCTGCAAGCATGTGACTTTTATTTTTGAAGATAAGCATCTGTATTTATGCAATCAGTTTATCTTAAGACATCAGACATTTTTGCAAATAAAAATGTACAAGACTAAAAATCTGATTTTATTAATTCATGTGCCCTGAATTGGCGAGATACAGTCAAAGAAACAAATCCCCTGAAATGAAGAGATTGTTACAAATTGAGAAACAAAATACTGGCAATGTTGTCGACGCTTCAAGGGGCTTCCCTTCTGTTATAACTCGTATGACATTTGACATTCTTCTCGTCTTGCTTTCTGAAGAAGGTTGATTCTGACAGAAGCTTGATCCTTTCGAGGCTTACCAAGTTGTAGGTGATACAGACGAATTTAGAATGCAGTTGTTCGCTTATTTCCTTATTTTGCATGGATCGCCCTTTCGGGTTTTCAATCCATCGGGATGCCCATTTTTGCCTGAGTTGTCCAATGTGGCTTTTCAACTCAGCGGGTGTACATTTTTTTGTTTATTTTCCCTTACTTTTGCCCGAGTCTTTTATTATGTTTCTGACTCGCCGGGATGCCCTATTTTTTCCTGGACTTACATTCTGTTTTTATGTCCAGCGGGTCATTATATGCGAAGTATTTTTTAACTGCATCTGAATTCACAGGAGATGGGAAGTCTTCACCATCCATAGTACCGAGCATGAGTGCTCCACCCGAGAAAACTTTCTTTACTACAAATGGTCCTTCATAATTCGGAGTCCACTTTCCCCTGTGGTCTGTATGAGGAGGGAGGATTCTCTTTAGCACAAGATCTCCTACTTGGTACTCTCGGTGCCTGACTTTCTGATCGAAGGCTCTCTTCATCCTCTTCTGATATAGCTGCCTATGACAGATTGCAGCCAGCCTCTTTTCTTCAATTAGACTTAGTTGTTCATGCCAGGATCGGACCCATTCTGCTTCGTTCAACTTAACATCCATCAGTACCCGTAGAGAGGGTAATTCAACTTCAACAGGTAGGACTGCCTCCATACCATACACAAGTTGATACGGTGTTGCCCCAGTGGATGTTCTGATTGACGTGCGGTACCCATGTAAGGCAAATGGTAGCATTTCATGTCAGTCTTTGTAGGTGACTACCATCTTCTGCACAATCTTCTTGATATTCTTATTTGCTGCCTCAACAGCGCCGTTCATCTTTGGCCTGTAAGGAGAAGAATTGTGGTGTTGGATCTTGAAGTCCTGGCACAGCTCTGCCATCATTTTGTTGTTCAAGTTGGAACCATTATCAGTAATGATTCGCTCGGGAACTCCGTATCGACAGATGATATCTCTCTTCAGAAATCTGGCTACCACTTGCCTGGTAACATTTGCATATGAAGCTGCTTCGACCCACTTGGTGAAATAGTCAATGGCAACCAGGATGAATCTGTGGCCATTCGAAGCAGTCAGTTCAATCTTGCCAATCATGTCAATGCCCCACATAGCAAAGGGCCAGGGTGAAGACATCACATTTAAAGGATTGGGAGGCACGTGCACCTTATCCGCATAAATCTGGCATTTGTGGCATTTTCTGGCGTATGCACAACAGTCGGCATCCATTGTGATCCAATAATAACCTGATCTTAGCAACTTTTTAGCCATGGCATGCCCTCCCGCATGGGTACCAAAGGATCCTTCGTGCACTTCATGCATTAACAAATCTGCTTCTGTCCCGTCGACGCATCTGAGGAGTACCATATCAAAGTTTCTCTTGTACAGGGAACCATCAGTGTTCAGGAAGAAACTACCAGCAAGCCTTCTCAATGTCTTCTTATCATTGGAAGATGCCCCAGGTGGGTATGTTTGATCCTCCAAGAAGCACCTAATGTCATGGAACCAAGGCTTATCATCTTTGACAATATCTGCGGCAAATACATATGCTGGTCTGTCAAGTCTGGACACTGAAATCTGAGGTACAAAGTTGGCAGCTTGAACTTTGATCATGGATGAAATGGTAGCCAGAGCATCTGCAAACTGATTCTCGTCTCGAGGGATATACTCAAGCTTGACCGTTGTAAAGAAAGTCAATAACCTCCTTGTATAATCCTTGTAAGGTATCAGATGATCCTGGTGGGTGTACCATTTGCCGTTGGTTTGATTGATTACCAGAGCTGAATCTCTGAATACGGTCAATGTCTTGATCCTGAGGTCAATGGCTTCCTCAAGACCCATAATGCAAGCTTCGTATTCAGCTTCGTTGTTAGTGCAGTTAAAGGTGAGTTTTGCCGAGAAAGGCATGTGAACTCCCTTAGGTGTAATGAGTACTGCACCAACACCACGACCATTCATATTAACAGCCCCATCAAACATCATAGTCCATTCTTCTTCCGGGTCAGGCCCTTCAGTGTGAATAGGCTCTTCATGATCTTTTGCTTTTATGAACATGATGTCTTCATCAGGGAAGTCAAATTTCATAGGCTGGTAATCATCAATGGGTTGCTCAGCAAGATAATCAGACAATACACTGCCCTTGATGGCTTTCTGAGATGTGTACTGGATGTCATATTCCGTGAGGATCATTTACCATCTTGCAACCCGTCCGGTAAGTGCTGGCTTCTCAAATATGTACTTAACTGGGTCCATTTTGGAGATCAATAAAGTAGTGTGGGTCAACATATACTGTCTCAGTCGGCGAGCAGCCCACGCTAAAGCACATCAAGTTTTCTCGAGAAGTGAATAACGTTGTTCACAGTCGGTAAACTTTTTGCTTAGGTAGTATATTGCATACTCTTTTCGACCAGACTCGTCATGCTGGCCCAACACACACCCCATTGACTCTTCTAATACTGTCAAGTACATTATCAGAGGTCTTCCTTCAACTGGAGGCATAAGGATTGGAGGTTCTTGTAAGTATTCCTTGATCTTTTCAAAAGCCTTCTGACAGTCTTCGTTCCACCTGACCGTTTGTTCTTTTCTCAACAGCTTGAACAAAGGTTCACAGGTTGCTGTAAGGTGAGATATGAACCTTGAAATGTAGTTCAATCTGCCTAAAAACCCTCGAACTTCTTTTTCAGACTTTGGTGCAGGCATTTCTTGAATGGCTTTGACTTTATCAGGGTCAACTTCAATCCCTTTCTCACTTACAATAAATCCCAGCAGCTTACCGGATCGCACCCCGAACGTGCATTTGTTGGGGTTCAACTTTAATTGGTACCTCCTCAGACGCTTGAACAGTTTCAACAGGTTTACCATGTGGTCTTCTTCAGTGAGGGACTTGGCAATCATGTCATCCACATAACATTCGATTTCTTTATGGATCATGTCATGGAATAATGTTACCATAGCCCGTTGATACGTTGCACCAGCATTCTTCAGTCCGAATGGCATCACCTTGTAACAGAACGTGCCCCAGGGTGTGATGAATGTTGTCTTCTCCATGTCTTCAGGTGACATCTTAATCTGATTGTATCCTGAAAATCAGTCCATGAAGGAGAATACCGAGAACTGAGCCGTGTTGTCAACCAATACATCAATGTGAAGTAGTGGGAAGTCATCCTTCGGGCTGGCTCTGTTCAGATCCCGGTAGTCAACACACATCCTTACTTTGCCGTCTTTCTTAGGCACAGGTACTATATTAGCAACCCACGGCGGATAGCTAGTTACAGCAAGGAACCCAGCGTCCCACTGCTTCTGTACCTCTTCCTTGATTTTCATTGCCTTATCTGGGCGAGTACGGCGCAATTTCTGCTTAACCGGCGAGAATTCTTCTCTTAAAGGTAGCTTGTGCACAACAATGTCGGTGTCCAAGCCTGGCATATCTTGATAAGACCAAGCAAACACATCCACATACTCTTGAAGCAGGTCAATCAGTTGTCTCTTCACTGAGTCTTGTAAGCAGGCCCCAATTTTAACTTCTTTCACGTCTTCATCTGTACCAAGATTGATCGTCTCTACCTCCTCCTGATGAGGAATGATAACCCTTTCCTCTTGTCTCAACAACCTGGCTAGCTCTTCAGGAAGCTCATAATCTTCTTCAACCCCTTCATCAGCTTGATTGATTGGATTGTCAAAGTCATACGAAGTCATAGCCGTGCTGTTGTCAGTGCAGTCTGGAAGGCACACTCTGCAAGGGTTCAGTTTGTTCATTTTAGTGATTGATTTTAATCTTGTTTAGAAAAGTGAAATAAAGTCGTCATTTTGAAAACATTGCCATTTATTTTTTTGTACAAAAAGAAAAATGGAAAAACAGTGAGCGGAAAAGAAAAAGACTCATTTGCAAAAGATGTCTGATATTTCATTGATTAATCTTGTTGCACAAAAATTACAGATGGCCCGATTACAAAATGAGTCTTGTCATCTTGGGCAAGATGCAAGACTTGATGCATGCTTAAAAAATACAGGAAATAATAATTACTCTGCAGGAGTAACTCTTATAATTTCCTGGGAAGACTAGTTCGAGATACTGCTCCCCGGGATCTTCGGACGGATCCAACTCTCCAGGTTGCGGTCGCTTTCATCCTCGTCTTCCAAATTGTTGACAGCATCAGGGGTTAGCATTCCCCCACTAACAAAGTTGGGCTCCTTAGCAGCCTCTGCTTGATCTTGTTGAGTTGGTTTGTAACCCAACCCAAATCTATCCTCTTTCTTCTCTACGGGCAGCAACTTGCCCCAGCCTTGGGCAGTCCCTTCTTCAACAACCTTCCGGGCTTGTTGATAAGATGTCATTGAGGTTCCAGGTACAGCAGATGTTTCATTTATGTTCAAGGCCTCAAAACCTTGACTCATCGTTTCGTGGATCTCCCCGTCCATCTCAATGTATTTGTATGTAGCCAGATGGCTGACAAAAATATCTTCCTCTCCACAAATAGTAACGACTTGGCCCTCCCACTCGAATTTTAACTTCTGGTGAAGGGTAGACGTAACTGCGCCAGCCGCATGAATCCATGGTCTACCCAACAAACAGCTGTAGGCAGGCTGAATGTCCATCACGTAGAAGGTCGTTTTGAAAGTTTGTGGGCCAATCGTTATCGGCAACTCAGTTTCTCCTAGAACTGATCTCTTAGAACCGTCAAAGGCTCTCACTACCAAGTTACTGGGACGTAATGCCAATCCTTCATACTCTAGCTTCACAAGGTTTTTTTTAGGTAAGACATTGAGGGATGATCCTGTGTCTACCAGTACATGGGAAAGAACTGCACCTTTACACTCCATGGTAATGTGCAAAGCCTTGTTGTGATTGCGGCCTTCCGTAGTCAAATCAGTGTTGGTAAATCCTAGTCCATGACTAGCGTTAACATTCCCAACCACGGCTTCCAACTGATTGACGGTGATCTCTTTTGGCACATAAGCTGCGTGCAAGACTTTTAGTAGTGCGTTCCGATGAGCCTCGGAGCACATTAACAATGATAGAATGGAGATCTTAGAGGGCGTCTGGTGAAGCTGGTCCACTATTTTGTAATCACTTTTCTTGATGATTCTCATGAATTCATCAACTTCTTGATCAAAAGGGGTTTTCAAAGCTTCTTTAACAATTTGTTCTTCTTGCACCATGCTCTTCCCTTTTACCTTGGCAGCAGCTTCTGCCTCAGCAGTGGGTCTTTGAATTTGCGGGGCAAAGAGACGTCCGCTTCGAGTGAAGCCTCCGCCTCCTCCCACATTGTCTATTTGTGGTGAAGAAGTTGCTGATTCAAGAGTGATTTTCCGTCCTTCGCAGTATAGATCAGAGTCGTAATGCCAAGGGATGGCATTACTGCTTTCATAAGGTACTGGCCCAGGCACTGTGATAGTGACTGGACTGATGGCAGCTGCAGAAGGGACCATGATAGTTTGTGGATCATAATATATTGTGACTGGTGCTCTGATAGGAGTGGCATTTTGTGAGTTGTAGGCAGAATCATTTTCAGGATCATAATAAATTGTAACTGTTGAGAAATTTGTTGTTGAAGTTGTAGGAGACATGGTTGAATGGATGGGTGTTGTTGTTGTAGGAGATTCTGAATGAAGGGGTGCTGAAGTTGTAGAAGGGATGTTTGCTGATATTTGGTCCGTTGAAGTAACAGATGAAGCATTTGTTGATGAAACTGAAGAGTTGTTTGGAACAATGGTTGTTGCAGTTGTAGAAGACTCGGGAACTATTGTTAAGGAGATTGTTGGATTGGTAGGTATTGATGTGGTGATTTGAAGCAAGCCACTCTGGATGAGACCATCTATGCCATCTCTCAAGTTATCACAACCATTCACTGAAATGTTGCAATAAGCACACCCTAGCTCGCATCCAGGGAACATTTGACATTCAAGGAGTTGAGCTTTAATCTCCACCAAAGGTGTCCGAATCTGACCCACACTGGTTATCAAGTAAGACGGCTTGTCTTCTTCGATAACATTGATTCTGAGACCACCATGGTTTGGCATAGGGTTCTTGTTAACATTTGGTGGTGGTGCAAAGTTTAGAGCTTTAGAGTCCACCAGGTCTTGTACCTTCATGTGCAAAGCTCTGAACTTCTCTGTACTATGGCCAGGTGCATTTGAGTGAAAAGCACATCTGGCGCTGGCGTCATAATTTCTAGGTAAACTGGCAGGATCTGGAGGTGCCAGCGTCCTTAGCTCAACCAGGTTGAGTTTTAGGAGTTGCGGAAATAATGTGGCATAAGGCATAGGGATCGGATCGATCACCCTATTGGCCTGAGATGGTCTCTGTTGGAACGGTCTTTGCTGATTGTTGTTGCTGGTGTTGTTGTAATTTCTCTGAGGAGGATACTGAGTGTGTTGCTGAAAATTTTGTTGCTGTGGTTGATAAGCTGGTTGTGGATGAATAGGAGCGGGAATGGTGACTGCTGCCACAGACCTATGAACATATTGGGGTCTGCCTCTGCTGGTATGGATAGCATTGGTCTCACCAGTTCTTCTTGGGCCCACAAAAGGCTTCCTTGTGTTGCTGGAAGAGCTGGCACCGTTGTCAGAAATTTTTCCCATCTTTAATAGGCTCTCAATTCTTTCTCCAGCTATAACGACATCCGCAAAGCTGGTAGAAGAAAAGGCAGCTAGCCTATCAATGTATGTCCCTTGGAGGGTGTTCATAAACATATCAGCCATCTCCCTCTCTGACATGGGCGGCTGGACAGCAGCAGCAAGCTGTCTCCACCTCTGGGCGTACTCCCGGAAGCTTTCTCTAGACGATTGTGACATTCCCATTAGGAGGGTCCTGTTGGGTGCCATATCCAAATTATACTGGTATTGTCTAATAAAGGCCTCCGCCAAGTCCTTCCAACACCTTATGGTTGCTATAGTCAAATGAGAGTACCATTCCCTTGAAGCTCCTGTTAAGCTATCCTCAAAATAAAACATCCATAGCTTTTCATCCATGGTGTATGCCTTCATCCTCCCCAGAAAGGATTGCAAGTGGGTCCATGGGCAGGAAGTCCCGTTGTACTTCTCAAAGCACGGTGATTTAAACTTATGGGGAATCCTGACCCCGTCCACTAAGCCCATGTCCATAACATCAAAACCCAAAGAGTTCTGAGACTCCAAGGACCTTAATTTTTCAGCAATTTCATCTAGCCTTCTGTCATAGGCCTCTTCCCCAGCTCCCATTACTGTGAACTGATCTTCCTGGGGGTCTTCTTGCAGCACTCTACCTGTAGTAGCATTCCCTTGTACATTAGCAGGGATGTTAATCTCTGGATGAAGGTGGGGTCCAAATACAGGTGGGTTGATGTGAGGCTGAACCCTCTCATTGTTGCTTGTCCCAGCAGTCCCTAGATGGGGGTCTTCTTGATTCTGCCTCTCTACCATTGCTCTTAATCTCTCTTGGCTTTGAGCCATATTATTCATCACCTCCATAAATTGTGTCATCTGAGCCCTCATTTCCAATCTTTCATTGGCCATTTGGTTCCTGACCTCTGTAAGGTCCTGTTGTATCTGGTCCATCTGTATACCCGGAAGGTTGTTGCGGGTGGGATATCTATGTGGACGGTTGAGTGGGAACACCCGACGTCGAGCAATAGTTCCTGAGATCACAACAGAGTTAGTAACAAAAACAAAACAAACCTACAAAACAAACAAAGGTTAGCATGCAATGCAGTATGCCTATTTGTTTCCAAGGTATCCGGCTTGGCACTTGGTTTTGACCTTTCCAGACCCTTGAGGAAGATGCTTGTGATGTTGCTTGAAAAAAACTCTGATAAAACAAACTAATACATATATTATAGAAAGGGAATAATACATAGTTTGTTTCTTACAAAACATGCCCTCTGAGGGGTCAAAATACAACATAAAAAGGAAAAGTACAATGAAATGAAAACAACAACAAGCAAAAGTCAGACACCAAGACCAAACTCATCCTCCTGAACTTCCTTGAGAAGTGCTTCAGTCACAGGATCAGCCGGATGCTCTGTAAGGTTCCTGATAAGGAGATTCCTGGTAGTAACAGCTACAGTTAGCTTCTTGTGTTGACTCTGGTCCTTTGACCTCTTCACATCAGCTCTAATCTTTAACTCTGAGATCTCTCTCTGGGCTGCTAGCAGGGCTTCCTGCTGCTCCTTTGCACTAGCCTCCAACTGCTCAATCTTGTCCTGAGTCCTTTTATCTTCCAGAGTACGAGCTTCGGTGATCCTGACCCACCTGGCTTGACTCTCTTTCAGATACAAATCAGTCCTGGCCTTCTGGAATTGAGCCTCCTTGCAGGCATTCTTCAAGATCTGCTCTCCAGCCCTGGACTTCTTAATGTAGTCCTCTGACTTTTCAATCCTAGCCAGATGCTCCACTTTTAGCTTTTCTAATCTTTCGACGTCCAGCCGACCATTACTCCTCTCCCAGAGGGTCTTCTGTAGAGCCTGAGTCAGCTTCTCATTTCTCTCCTTCAAATTCTCAAACTCCTCTAAGCTGACAGTGACAGGAGGTGGTGCTGAGGATGGTCCAGGTATATCTTCCATGGTGAAAGGCATCCCAGAAAATTGAGCCCTGGCATGGGACCACTCATAGTACTGTGCTGAGGCCACATTGTTGCATTTTCCCAGAATGGTTACTCCTTTAGTCTGGACATTGTCCCAAGCCCAGGATGCTTGCCTGACAATAGCCAGATTAGGCTTAATCTCACAGTAAAGAGTCTCAGCCATGTCTTGTGCCTTAGGAGTGTGGACCAATGCATAGCCCAGTTGTCTTCTGAATAGCAGAGGGTTGTAGTTGATGCAACCCTTAACTCCTATCAGGGGTACATTGGGAAACTGCCCACAACTGGTAATGATGTCCCTGCCTTTTGTGCTTTGAGTGCACCATCTGATATCAGCTGAAGTTAAAGTAGTGAGTCTTCTAGCCCAGTTCCTCTGCTGATGAGGATTCAGAAATGCATCAGTTTTTGGCAAATGTTTGAGCAGCCAAGCATGGAACAAAGGAGCACAACACCTCACTAATCTTCCCCTCTGCTTTTCGTTTCTCTGGTGGACAGAGTAGTAGAAATCTCCCAGTAAGGTGGGCACTGGGTTCCTCAGGATGAAAAGATGGATTGCATTCTTGCTAATGAACTTAGGCTCATCTGCAAATAATATGATCCCATATATGCTAAGGGCCAATAAAGCACAGACCGCCTTCCACTCCCCCAAGGAGGCCTTCAGAGTAGCTTGAGAAGTCAAGAAATCTAAATGCAGACCAGAGATTCCAGCCTTGGTAGTCATATTCTGCCCAATCAGACAAGGTTCCAGATATAATGCCTTTGCCACTTCCTCATTACTTGGGAAAGCCATCTCAGGGTTGAAGGGGACTCCACCCCTGATAGGTACACCAACCAATGATGAATACTCCTCCAATAAAGGTCCCAACTGAAAATCCTGGAAAGTGAAACACCTCAGAGGGGGATCATAGAACTGCAGGCAAGTATGAATCAGGCTCCTCTGTGAAGGGTCCAAATCCATAACCACATCAAGTATGCCTCCATAGTGTTCTCTGAATAGTGGTATATGGTCTGGAGTAATTAGGGTCTGAATCTTCCTGATGTCAGCTAGCTCAGGCTGAAAGAAATGGTAGGAGATATTACTCTTCTTGGGTGCCATGTTGTTGAAGAAGAGTTGAGACAGGTGCTGATGATGGAGAATGATACTGATGGTGGGCCACTGACAGGATGAGACTGATGATGCAGGTGACTGAAGTAGGTAGCTGATAGCTGGATTAGATACTGATGAAGATAGGTCTATGTTGATGATGGGGTCAAAACCAAGCCAAAAATAAAGTATGGATACCCTGAAAAACAAATAAGCAAATGTTAAAATGATGCAATGATGATGTATGCGAATGATATGCAAGGGTTTGTGACTGAGCTGGATCTGATCAAGTGCTCTGATATAAGTCCAGGTATGTTCAAGAAATCCAGATGGAGGTTCAAAAGTCCAGTAACCAAGGTGGGGGACTCAAATAAAGAGTCACATGTCCGGGGTTAAAATCACAAGAACTGTTCCAAAATGGAGTACTCTTAATCAAAACAAAGTAACAGGGTATGCTGAGGTCAAGGGTTCCTGCAAACCTGTAAACAACCCAACCCCCTCACAGGTAGTGTTCTAAAACAAGGATCCTCAGACTCGGATCAGTTATGAGAAGTGTAAACACTTCCAACCCGGAGGTACAGTGTTTACAATAACCATAACAATTCCTCCTCTAACTCACCTCAGTTTCTGAAGGTCAATACTAAAGGTCATCCAGACTTAGCAGGCTTCTCAGATAGCCCTAGCATTGCAGGAAATCTGCAACACAGAGTTCTCAAGAAGAAACCCACATCTGAACCGTGTTTCATATTCCCGCACCAGACCGAAATGGAATGGGAAAGAATATGATTCACTCTAGCCTAGGTGTCACTCAGGTCCCAGGTGTAGGACCTTAACTCTCAATAGAACCCCACCCACCAAAGGAAAACCAGATCCAGCCAGCAGTACAGTACAACAGTATGATAATATGCAACGCTATAAAGAAAACAATAAACAACTGTACATAAAGAAAAACAAATATAAACATTCAAACACAAATAAACACATAACACCCCAGTAAACACAAATCAATCAAGCGCTAGGAGGAACCCACAAAAAGAACCAGAAGCCCTGGTTGCAGTATAAGGTTCCCCAGCAGAGTCGCCAAGCTGTCGCTCCCGACAAATGAAATGGATCAGATGAAGGTACAGACGCGAACGGTCGGCGAGAGGGAACAGTGAGAACACACAGCCGTGAACTCACTGGAGATGAATAGAGTCGCCAGCTAGGCATTTTTATCCCGAAGGAAAGGCAATGCTGCATAGACCTAGAAAGAGATGGATAAGACGGTTGCGAACCAGAGAGACTGAGAAAGGGGGTTGGTTACAACCTGGGAAGGTATTAGCACCCAGATTGTCCGTCGTACTCGACGGGATCCACGCTTAGAAGATTTGTGTTTTAAAGGGGTAGTGTCAGTGCAATCTGTGTGTAAAAGAGCTGGAAAAGGATGTACAGGTGTCAGTGTAAAGGAAGTATAAAGTGTAATATGTACAGTGTCAGTGTAAGAACAGGAGTGAAATGCTCAAGATCATGAGGCTAAAAGAATGAGGCTAGAAAGAGGGGGAATATACAGAGACTTTTGTTCGATAACCGTTAAGTTATGCCTACGTATCCTCTCGTGCAATGAGGAAGTCAGAACACCGTAGTTCGACCCAAAGAGACTGAAAGATGAATTGACTTGTGAACTGCTTACTTGTCTATGCTCAAGTGTATGACCTGTCTGGCTCAGGTGCAAACTGTCTTGCATTAGACGGAAGAAGCAAGTCCTCGCTTATGAGTGAATGAGGTGAGAAAAGAATCCCGGAGGAGACGATTATTGTTTGTTTTTTGTGTTTTCAGTCTTTTATTGCTTTTGAAAGTTTGTCATAAGTTAATGAGCTTAAGCCTAAACCAACGGATTTAGTAAACTCATCACATCTTCCCTCTGATTAGGGGTAATGAGAGTACCTTAAGTGTGAAGTCAGATTCTCACACTTAATCACCTTTGGTGTAGGATTAAGATCATTAACCTACTTGTGATCATTTAAATGTTTTTGTTGTTTTTATTTAGTGTTGAGTAATGAGATTAAGCCATAATCAAGGATTAAACAGACTCATTACACCATCCTAATAGAAGGATAATAGATGAGAATGTTTAAGCTGAGGAAAGCTCCTCAACTTAATCCATGATTAGGGATTAAACTCATGACAAAACAAGCCTTTGATTAAGTGGATTTTATTTAATGATATGATGATGAAGTGAATTTTATGATTTGTAAGACAACTTGAGGGGGACTTGTCCATTAACACTAGGGTTAGTCCTTCTTGACCAGTTAAGGAAGAATTAGAACCCTAATGCAAGGCCCAAGTTACAAGTGTGATGTCTTAGTGATTATTAGATGGATTGATTAAGAGATTTAAACACATTAAGGGTTTAACACTTAGGATTAAAGTTATACACTCCATCCTAAGAGAAGGATGCAGGCATAAACTTAATCACAAAGCCTTAAAGCCTTTAGGGTTTAGTCCCTGATTATGAGATGAGAAGAGATGACTCAAAGAGAGACACAAAGGTAAAACTATGAGGGGGACTAATCAAGATCCTAATTTATTGTCATGCTTGGTTGTTCCTAAAGTTTGTGAGGTTTTCAAGAACAATCTTCAAAGGAGCCACCAGGAAGCAGATGAAAGGATCAAGAGAAGCAAAGTGACTTGCTTCATTCAAGAAGTCAAGTCACTTGAAGAAAGAAAGTAGGAGGAACAAGAATGAGCAAGCTCAATCTCAAACACAAACAAAAATGCAGCAATGGATGCAAGAGAGATGAAAAGAAAAGTTATGAGAAGTGAAGGCAAATTCACTTCTCCAGTTTACTTACCACCTGAAATGTTAGAAAGAAATGCAATGCAATGCAAAATGGGATGAAATGGTATGATGCTAAACAAAACCAGCAGCATGTTGATGATGATAATGATGCTATGGAGTGCTATAAACATGAGGCAAGGCATGGAGATGCTCATACAAGATCATGGATGCAAATGAGGTAAGCTTAGAAGCATGGATACACATGAAAAGTTAGGAAGCATACAAAGCATACAACATGGCAAATATGTAATGCAATGATCAAACATCCTTTCTACATGTCTTATGATGTTAAATGAATCACATGAATGCTTGAAATCTCATGACAAGTCATGTTATGCAAGAGAATGCAAGAGGTATGCAAATGAAAGCCCAAATTAGGGTTTATGGATCAAACAACAAACAAAAAACCAAAAACAGAAGCAAAACCTAATATAAAAAATGGAAAATGCCACCCAAAGAAACCCTAAACCTATACTAAACCAATGTCCAAAGGGGGGCTCTCAACTCTTAACCAATCTCAAGTTATGATTTTTCTAAGTTATTAGGGTTTTTAGGGTTCCTAAACAAAAGAAATGCCAAGCAATTTGAAAATGAAGGAACAAATCATGGCCTTTTAATCCTAGAAACTACATTCTAAACACAAAACAATGCAAGAATAACCAATGTCCAACTCCTCTTAGATAGGCAGAAATGAATTTTTGAACTTATGATCAAAATAATGCACCAAAAATGATTTAATTCAATGGAAAATTCTCAAAATGCATCAAGATCAAAAAAGAAATTTGGTTTGAAGGTTGGACAATGTTTCTAAATGTCTTAGAACATTTCATGAATTTTTTGGTGATTTTTAAATACCTAAAAGTATTTTTAATAAATTAATTTCCATTAATCAATTAAAAATAATCTTTTAAATATTTAAAAATACTTTTTTAATGATAAAAAATGAAATAAAAATATTTTTGGGTCTTAAAAATTAATAAAACTTTTAAGAAAAAGTTTCATAATTTTTAAGACATTTTTGCTATTTTTAATAAATTATGCAAATAAAATGAAAAGAAAATGAATTAAAATTAAATAAAAGGGAAAGTAAACAGAAAGGATGGCTGAGATTCACTCTGGATTCAAAGGGGTTGACCGCGCGCGTTTTTGGAAGGCCAGGATTGCTTCTGATCAGATTAATTTAATTATGGATTAATTAAAATAAACACGTGGATTAGGGCATAATGGCTTGATCTGAACCGTTCACACGCGCGGGAGGTCAATGGAGTCAACTGATCCTATGGCCCAAATTCAAATGGCATTTAATTACTGGATTAAGCCCTAATGATTTTCAGGTGGCCGGAGAAGACCTTCGGTCGTCTTCTCCGGTGGGGAGTCCACCTGAAAATCTCCAAACTCACTCAAATCGTAACAAAAACAAAATCTAGAAACAGGGAAATGATTCCCATGATCCACTAAATCAAAACCCCATGCCCAAATTCATTTATTTTTCCCCAGAAGCATGAATCGAAACAAACAATTTTTAGGGCAAACCAGTTTCAGAGATCAATTAAATGTTCATTTCATCACCATTTCAAAAACTAAAAGCATCAGGATGTTCAGGAAGGCACAAAGAACAAGTTTAGAACAAAAGAAATGATTTCTGGAAAAATAATTTTCAAGCTACCTGAGATTCGAAGCTTTCACTCTGATGACTTTCTGGCCACTTCCTTCAGTGCAATCCACTCCTTAGGACCTCTTGATGATGTTTGAATGCTTTGAAACAATTTATGCTGGCTGGTTGATGAGTTTAGACTGCTTCTGCTTCAACTCAGTTGGAAATGGCTATGGTGAAATGGGCAGCTTCAGGCCTGGGTGAGTGGTTCCATGTGGTCAGAACACTGAGTGGAGAAGGTCTGTGGTGTTTGTTTGGATGTTGGTGAGCTATGGAGAGAGTTTCGAATGAAACTGCAAGTTGAGGTGAGAAATGGCAGTGGGGTGTTCTTGCTTGTTTCAGGCCTGGCTCTTGGTGGTTTGAGGTCTATGAAGTGTGGTGAGTTGAAGTGTGGAAATGGTTTGTATGTTTGATGGCTGGGCAGAGAGATTCGAAACAAAATGCAGCTGGGGTGTGTTTTGTGAATGTGATGTTACATGAGGTTTCAGCCTTGCCTCTTGATACATTTTGCTTGCCAAATGATATTGTATTTTAATCCTATAGGTCAGATGATGTGACCTGGCCTATAGTGATTGGTAAGTTTGCTTTTGCTCAAAAGTCAAATTTTGTGTAAGGAAAGTATGGCTCATGATCTAGGCAAGTACAAGCATGGGGCTGCGCAGCAAGGGTGAGGGGAAAGGCTAGCCAAAGTCAGCAGCCAATGTCACAAGTTGTAGGAAGTGATCATGATGATTTTGCAACTTGTTACACCTTTGGCTCACATGTGATTTCTTTTGCCAACCAAACATAAACCATGGGCATTCTTGGTCCAATTCTGACTTTCAAGGCCTAAGGAATGTTTGCATACTGGTTTGAAGTGAGTTAGAGGTCACAATTGGCTTTGGTTCATGACTTTGCAAAATTCTCTTTTGAAGCATATCTTGAAAATCAATGATTTTTGCCAACTTTGTCACACCATAACTTTTGATCCAAGAAGAGTTTGATCATGTTCTTGTACTTTTTGAAAAGGGAAAGATGAGATCTACAACTTTCATGACCAAAGTTTTTCCATTTGAAGCATTTTTGGATCAAGAATCAAGGCTTGAAAAATGACCTAAAATGAAGCATTCTTGAAAAGTCAACTATGCCCAAAAAGTCAACATTTGCAAAACTTCCAAATTCTTGATTTCTATGAACTTCAACCTTCTTCCATGATCAAATAAAGATCATATACACTCAAAATGATGAAGATCACCCATTGGTTGGGTCATTGGGGGCCTCAGATGCCCTGATTTTGCATTGACTTGTCTGAAAAGTCAACTCTTGATCAGATGACTTCCCCATGGAATTTCTTCATGAAAATTGATATGCATACTCCCTATACCATATAGAGACCAATGGAAACAAGAATGACCAAAAAATTTGGAGTTATGGCCTCTGAAACCAAAACCCTAATTTTAGGTCAACTGTGCAGTCAAACCTGGCTCTGCATCCACTCAAACCCTAGTTCTTGTGATTCCTTTGAAATCTTGACTTTGAGAGGATGTAATATGATATAAGAACACACATGGACCCCTTTGAAGTGATTGGTAGCCTTTGGAGTGGCTCAAGATGCCCTGAGATTGCTCAGATCACAAACCCTAGGTGCAGATGGCTTAGAAACTATGCAGTGACTCATAAGTGAGATATGAGGTGATATGATTGTGTTTATGCATATGAGATGATCACAAGCCATGGTGTGAAATGGGTGAGGGCAAATTTGGGGTGTTTACATCTGCCCCTATTCAAACATGAGTTAGCTGTGCAGGATGTAAGCGACGGCTTAACAGGCAAACAAGATAACTTGTGTTTGAATACCAAAGACAGTCCAAAATTTGCACTCACAGAATGAAGAAGAAAAGGGATATAGATTGTAAAAGGAAAATAAAGTTATTGTAAAGCGGGAAACGACGCAATGACGGGGACGGCCGACATGCTAGGGATAAAAGGTAAAGCCAAGACGGGGACGGCCGACTAGCTGGGGAAAAAAGGTAAAGCCAAGACGGGGACGGCCGACTAGCTGGGGAAAATCAAATTATGATGGGGACGGCCATCAGGATAAAGCTGTAAAATTCTCTGGGAGTTAATGAAACATGACGGGGACGGCCATCAAGTTCATAAAGCAAGGTAACCGACGATGGGGACGGCCATCGGGCTAAAAAGAAAAGGGACCACGACGGGGACGGCCATCGGGTTAAAGAATAAATAAAATAAACAGATGATGGGGTACGGCCATCAAAGGTGAAGGACGATCACCTAGCAGGGGACGGCTGCTCTGTTGGGAATAAAAGAAATATGATGGGGACGGCCATCAAAGGTGGAGGACGACCACCTGGCGGGGTACGGCTGCCGAAAATATCAACGATGGGGACGGCCATCGGATAAAAGGTCAACGATGAGGACGGCCATCGGACGAGCATGATGGAGGACGACCATCAAGAAGTGGAGGACGACCACTCAGCAGGGTACGGCTGCTCTCAAGGTTTGTCATAACACAGGACGAATGTTAGATAACCGAAATCAACAATGGGGACGGCCATTGGATAAAGTGATGAAGGACGATCATCAAAAGGTGGAGGACGACCACCTAGCAGGGGACGGCTGCTAAAAGACAACGATGGGGACAGCCATCGGACGAGCATGATGGAGGACGACCATCAAGAAGTGGAGGACGACCACTCAGCAGGGTACGGCTGCTCTCAGGGTTTATCATGACACGGGACGAGTGCCAGATAAAAAGGAAAATTTGTTGTGTTGGTGATCTGCTGGGGATAGTAAACACGGACGAGCGTTTACAACCAAGAAGAGAAAGTATAAGTGTTTAGATGTTTGCGTATAGATTAAAGATGCGGAAGAGCATCCTTAAGACTACGATACGGACGAGTATCGGGTAGAAACAAACGCTTGACGCATGTTCTAAGATGATGATACGGACGAGTATCAACTGGTTAACAGAGAACACGGACGAGTGTCGTATCTGAAAAGACTTTCCTGGGGAATAGTAGGCACAGACAAGTATCTATATTCAAGAAGACAAAAGTGTTTGACACAGTGTATGGATTAAAGATGCGGACGAGCATCCTTAAGACTAAGATACGGACGAGTATCTTGTAGAAACAAACATTAGACGCAATGTTCTGAGATGATGATACGGACGAGTATCAACTGGTTAACAAAGAACAAGGACTATTGTCGAATCTGTGGGGATATTCCTTCCGTATGTTGATGAACGGTTATTATTCACAAGTGTTAATTCAGAACATGGCTTATGATTATGCTATGCGTTTGACTTTTGCCGTAATGCTCCGTATTAGACGGAATGCTACGCTCTGAGGGGAAAATATGATGCAAATGCCATGATTATGCAAAGATATCAAACCGGGATTCGGATCCCGTTGCCGTGAAGATTTCTGGCTGATCTGTTTGAAATGGACCTCCCAGCTGGGGATGAGATCATTGGTAGATCTAATAAGATGATATTCGCTTGGGGATATAGGTCACCAGTTGACCTATCCTTTGACATGAGAGACCCAGCTGGGGTTTGCAGAAGCTTTCTTCACTCTGTTGTGATCTTCATGCATTGCTCTTCTGGATAGGGGCTGGAACTCTGTGGGGAGATGATTCCCTGACTCCTGTACTCAGCTGAGGATGAAATGGCAACTCGGCCGGGGAATTATGAGAGGCAACTCAGCTGGGGAGAGCAACAAGAGGCAACTCAGCTAGGGATAGAGCATTTCGGATGCTGAGATCTTTTGTTGATTTGCCAGCTTGCTGAGATGTAATTTGCATGCCCCAAGTTGCGTCCTGGATACCTGCAATCCTGCAAAGATAAAGAAACGCACAAAAGGCCCCGAGGTATCCTTTACTGGATTCCGTCATAGGAGTTAAGTACCTTCGAGAGTAAGTATATTCCCTGCAAGCATGTGCTTTATTATCATCATTTTTTTGGAGAAAAACATCTGTACTTATGCAATTGATTTTTTAGAGACATCAGACATCCTTTGCAAATAAAAATATACAAAACGAAACATGACTGAAAAATCTGATTTTATTAATTCATGTGCCCTGAATTGGCAAGATACAGTCAAAGAAACATATCTCCTGAAATGAGGAGGTTGTTACAAATTGAGAAACAAAGTGCTGGCGGTGTTGATGACGCTTTAAGGAGCTTCCTCTCCTGCTATGACTCGTATGACAATGACGTTCTTCTCGTCTTGCTTTCTGAAAAAGGCTGATTCTGATTGAAGTTTGATTTTGTTGGAGCTTTCCAAGTTGCAAGTGATGCAGACGAATTCAAAATGCAGTTGTTCGCTTATTCCCTTATTTTGCATGGATCGCCCTTTCGGGTTTTCAATCCATCGGGATACCCATTTTTGCCTGAGTCGTCCAATGCGGCTTTTCAACTCAGCGGGTGTACATTTTTTCATTTATTTTCCCTTATTTTTGCCCGAGTCTTTTATTCTGTTTTTGACTCGCCGGGATGCCCTATTTTTGCCTGGACTTACATTCTGTTTTTGTGTCCAGCGGGTCATTTTATGCGAAGTATTTTTTAACTGCATCTGAATTCACAGGGGATGGGAAATCTTCACCATCCATGGTGCTGAGCATCAGTGCCCCACCAGAGAAAACTTTCTTTACCACGAATGGTCCTTCATAATTTGGAGTCCATTTGCCCCTGTGGTCTGTATGAGGAGGGAGGATTCTTTTTCAGCACAAGATCTCCCACTTGGTACTCTCGGTGCCTGACTTTCTGATCGAAGGCTTTCTTCATCCTTTTCTGATACAACTGCCCATGACAAATTGCAGCCAATCTTTTCTCTTCAATCAGACTCAGCTGTTCATATCGGGACCGGACCCATTCTGCTTCGTTCAGCTTAACATCCATCAGTACCCGCAGAGAGGGTAGTTCAACTTCAACAGGTAGGACTGCTTTCATACCATACACAAGCTGATACGGTGTTGCCCCAGTGGATGTTCTGATTGACGTGCGGTACCCATGCAAGGCAAACGGTAGCATTTCATGCCAGTCTTTGTAGGTGACTACCATCTTCTGCACAATCTTCTTGATATTTTTATTTGCCGCCTCAACAGCGCCATTCATCTTTGGCCTGTAAGGAGAAGAATTGTGGTGTTGGATCTTGAAGTCCCGGCACAGTTCTGCCATCATTTTGTTGTTTAGATTGGAACCATTATCAGTAATGATTCGCTCGGGAACTCCGTACCGACAGATGATATCTCTCTTTAGGAATCGGGCTACCACTTGCCTTGTGACGTTTGCATATGAGGCTGCTTCAACCCACTTAGTGAAATAGTCAATGGCGACCAGGATGAATCTGTGGCCATTTGAAGTAGTTGGCTCAATCTTGCCAATCATATCAATGCCCCACATGGCAAAGGGCCAAGGTGAAGACATTATATTCAAAGGATTGGGAGGCACATGCACTTTGTCCGCGTAGATCTGGCATTTGTGGCATTTCCTGGCATAGGCACAACAGTCTGCATCCATTGTGATCCAATAATAGCCTGATCTTAACAACTTCTTAGCCATTGCATGTCCTCCAGCATGGGTACCAAAAGAGCCTTCGTGCACTTCATGCATCAACAGATCTGCTTCTGTCTTATCAACGCATCTGAGGAGTACCATGTCAAAGTTCCTTTTGTATAAAGACCCATCAGTGTTCAGAAAGAAACTTCCAGCAAGCCTTCTCAAAGTCTTCTTATCATTGGAAGATGCCCCAGGTGGGTACGTCTGATCCTCCAAGAAGCACTTAATGTCATGAAACCATGGCTTGTCATCCTTGACAACATCTGTTGCAAATACATATGCTGGTCTGTCGAGTCTAGACACTGAAATCTGAGGTACAAAGTTGGCAGCTTGAACTCTGATCATGGACGAAATGGTAGCAAGGGCATCTGCAAACTGATTCTCGTCCCGAGGGATATACTCAAGCTTGACTGTTGTGAAGAAAGTCAGTAACCTTCTTGTATAATCCCTGTAAGGTATCAGATGATCCTGGTGTGTATACCATTTCCCGTTGGTCTGATTGACTACCAAAGCTGAATCTCCGAATACGGTCAATGTCTTGATCCTGAGGTCAATGGCTTCCTCAAGACCCATAATGCAAGCTTCGTATTCAGCTTCGTTGTTAGTGCAGTTGAAAGTGAGTTTTGCCGAGAATGGCATGTGAATTCCTTTTGGTGTAATGAGTACTGCACCAACACCACGGCCATTCATGTTAACAGCCCCATCAAACATCATGGTCCATTCTTCTTCCGGGTCAGGCCCTTCAGTGTGAACAGGCTCTTCATGATCTTTTGACTTAATGAACATGATGTCTTCATCAGGGAAGTCAAATCTCATAGGCTGGTAGTCATCAATGGGTTGCTCAGCAAGATATTCGGACAATACACTGCCCTTGATGGCTTTCTGAGAAGTGTACTGGATGTCGTATTCTGTGAGAATCATTTACCATCTTGCAACCCGTCCGGTAAGTGCTGGCTTCTCGAAAATGTACTTGACTGGGTCCATTTTGGATATCAACAAAGTAGTGTGGGTCAACATATACTGCCTTAGTCGGCGAGCAGCCCACGCTAAAGCACAGCAAGTTTTCTCGAGCAGTGAATAACGTTGTTCACAGTCGGTAAACTTTTTGCTTAGGTAGTATATTGCATACTCTTTTCGACCAGACTCGTCATGCTGGCCCAGCACACACCCCATTGACTCTTCTAATACTGTCAAGTACATAATCAGAGGTCTTCCTTCAACTGGCGGCATAAGGATTGGAGGTTCCTGCAGATACTCCTTGATCTTGTCAAAAGCCTTTTGGCAATCTTCGTTCCACCTGACCGTCTGTTCCTTTCTTAACAGCTTGAACAAGGGTTCACAGGTTGCTGTGAGGTGAGATATGAACCGTGAGATGTAGTTCAATCGACCTAAGAAACCTCGAACTTCTTTCTCTGTTTTCGGTGCAGGCATCTCTTGGATGGCTTTGACTTTATCAGGGTCAACCTCAATCCCCTTCTCGCTTACAATAAAACCCACCAGCTTACCAGATCTCACCCCGAATGTGCATTTGTTGAAGTTCAACTTCAGTTGGTACTTCCTCAGACGCTTGAACAATTTGAGTAGATTTACCAGATGGTCTTCTTCAGTGAGGGACTTGGCAATCATGTCATCCACATAACATTCTATCTCTTTATGAATCATATCGTGGAATAATGTTACCATATCCCGCTGATATGTTGCACCAGCATTCTTCAGTCCGAATGGCATCACTTTGTAACAGAACGTGCCCCAAGGTGTGATGAATGTCGTCTTCTCCATGTCTTCAGGTGACATCTTGATCTGATTATATCCTGAAAATCCGTCCATGAAGGAGAATACCGAGAACTGAGCCGTGTTATCCACCAATACATCAATGTGAGGTAATGGGAAGTCATCTTTCGGGCTGGCTCTGTTCAGATCCCGGTAGTCAACACACATTCTTACTTTGTCGTCTGTCTTAGGCACAGGTACTATGTTAGCAACCCACGGCGGATAACTAGTTACAGCAAGGAACCCGGCATCCCATTGCTTTTGTACCTCTTCCTTGATTTTCATTGCCATGTCCGGACGAGTACGGCGCAGTTTCTGTTTGACCGGTGGGCATTCTTCTCTCAAAGGCAGCTTGTGCACGACGATATCGGTATCCAACCCTGGCATGTCTTGGTAAGACCAAGCAAACACGTCCACATACTCTTGAAGCAGGTCAATCAGTTGTCTCTTTACCGAGTCTTGCAGGCAGGCCCCGATTCTAACTTCTTTCACGTCTTCATCTGTACCAAGATTGATCACTTCAACCTCCTCCTGGTGAGGGGTAATAACCTTTTCCTCTTGCCTTAACAACCTGGATAGCTCTTTAGGAAGCTCATATTCTTCATCAACCCCTTCATCAGCTTGATTGATTGGATTGTCAAAGTCATACGATGTCATAGCTGTGCTGTTGTCGGTGCTGTCTGGAAGGCACTCTCTGCAAGGGTTAAGTTGTTCATTTTAGTGATCTGATTTTAGTCTTATTTTAGAAAAGTGAAATGAAGTTGTCATTTTGAAAACACCGCCATTTATTTTTTGTACAAAAAGAAAAATGGAAAAACAGTGAACAAAAAGAAAAAGACTCGTTTGCAAAAAGATGTCTGATATTTCATTAATTGATCTTGTTTGCACAAAAAGTACAGATGGCCCGATTACAAAATGAGTCTTGTCATCTTGGGCAAGATGCAAGACTTTGATGCATGCTTATAAAAATACAGGAAATAATAATTACTCTGCATGAGTAACTCTTATAATTTCCTGGGAAGACCAGTTCGAGACACTGCTCCCCGGGATCTTTGGACGAATCCAGCTTTCCAGGTTGCGCTCCTCTTCCAGCTCGTCTTCCAGACAGTTGATAGCATCAGGGGTAAGCATCCCCCCACTCACAAAATTGGGCTCTTTCGCAGCCGCTGTTTGATCTTGTTGAGTTGGTCTGTAACCCAACCCAAATCTGTCTTCTTTCTTCTCCACCGATAGCAGTTTGCCCCAGCCTTGGGCAGTTCCTTCCTCATCAACATTCCGGGCTTGTTGGTATGATGACATTGGAGTACCAGATACAGCAGATGCCTCATTTACATTCAAAGCTTCAAACCCCTGGCTCATTGTTTCATGGATCTCCCCATCCATTTCAATGTACTTATAGGTTGCCAGGTGGCTGACAAAAATGTCCTCCTCTCCACAGATTGTGACAACTTGGCCTTCCCACTCAAATTTTAACTTTTGGTGAAGGGTAGACGTTTTTGCGCCGGCGGCGTGAATCCAAGGTCTACCCAACAAACAGCTGTAGGCGGGCTGAATGTCCATCACATAAAAGATAGTTTTAAAGGTCTGTGGGCCAATTGTCACAGGTAGCTCGATTTCTCCCAGAACCGATCTCTTAGAACCATCGAAGGCCCTTACTACCAGGTTGCTGGGTCTCAATGCCAATCCATCATATTCTAACTTCACCAGAGCCTTCTTTGGTAAGACATTAAGGGACGACCCCGTGTCTACTAGCACATGAGAAAGGACTGCCCCTTTGCATTCCATGGTGATGTGCAAGGCTTTGTTGTGGTTGCGGCCATCCGCTGTCAAGTCAGTATTGGTGAACCCTAGCCCATTGCTAGCAGTAACGTTTCCAACCACGGTTTCCAACTGGTTGACAGTAATCTCTTCAGGCACGTAAGCTGCGTGCAAGACTTTGAGTAGTTCATTCCGATGGGCTTCGGAGCACATAAGCAGTGAGAGGATAGAGATTTTGGATGGCGTTTGGTGAAGCTGATCCACAATTTTGTAATCACTCTTTTTGATGATTCTCATAAACTCATCAACTTCTTGATCGAACGGCGTCTTCAAGGCTTCTTTAACAGCTTGATCTTCCTGCACAGGGCTCTTCCCTTTTGCTTTAGCAGCAGCTTCTGCTTCGGCGGTAGGTCTTTGAATTTGTGGGGCGAAGAGACGTCCGCTTCGAGTGAAGCCTCCGCCTCCCCCCACATTATCTACTTGTGGTGCAGGTGTTGATGTTTCAAGAGTGACTCTTTTTCCTTCGCAGTACACGTCGGAGCCATAGTGCCAAGGGATGGCCCTATTGCTTTCATATGGTACTGGTCCAGGCACCGTGACAGTGACTGGACTGATTGCTGCTGCTGAAGGGACTGTAATTGTTTGTGGATCATAAAAGATTGTAACTGGTGCTCTGGTGGGAGCAGCACCTTCTGAATGGTAGGCAGAGTTGCTTTCAGGATCATAAAATATGGTGACAGTAGAGACATCTTCATGATTTGTTGCTGGAGTTGTAGGAGATATTGGCGGAAGAATGGATGTTGTCGTTGTAGGAGTCTCGAAGTGGAGTGAAGCTGAAGTTGTAGCAGGAAGATTTGTTGTAAACTGATCAGTTGAGATGATGGCTGAAGTACTTGTTGATGAAGCCGAAGAATTGTCAGGAACAATAGTTGCTGCAGTTGTAGGAGGTTCTGAAACCGTTGCTGATGATATTGTGGGATTTGTTGGAAATGATGTAGTGATCTGAAGCTGGCCGCTCTGAATAAGGCCATCTATGCCATTCCTCAAATTATCGCACCCATTTACTGAGATATTACAGTAAGCACACCCCAACTCACACCCCGGGAACATTTGACATTCCAAGAGCTGAGCTTTGATTTCCACCAATGGTGTCCTGATCTGTCCCACACTGGTTATTAAATAAGATGGTTTGTCTTCTTCAATAGCGTTAATTCGGGGACCACCATGATTTGGCATTGGGTTTTTATTGACATTGGGCGGTGGTGCGAAATTCAGAGCCTTGGAGTCTACCAGGTCTTGTACCTTCATATGCAGAGCCCTGCATTTTTCTGTACTGTGGCCAGGTGCGTTTGAATGAAAAGCACACCTAGCATTGGAGTCATAATTCCTTGGTAGACTGTTGGGATCCGGAGGTGCCAACGTTCTTAGCTCAACCAGGTTGAGTTTCAGAAGCTGTGGCAGCAAAGTAGCATATGGCATTGGGATCGGATCGATCACTCTGTTAGCTTGAGACGGCCTCTGTTGGAATGGCCTTTGTTGACTGCTGTTGTTGGTGTTGCTGTTGTTGTAATTTCTTGGAGGATACTGATTTTGTTGATGGTACTGAGGTTGTGGTTGATAGTTTTGTTGAGGAGGTTGATAGACAGGTTGAGGATGAGCTGGAGCAGGGATGGTGACTGCTGCTATTGACCTTTGCACATATTGGGGCCTGCCCCTGTTTGAATGGATGGCATTGGTCTCGCCAGTTCTTCTCGGGCCTGCAAAAGGCTTTCTTGTACTACTGGACGAGCTTGCACCGTTGTCTGAGATCTTTCCCATTTTTAACAAGCTTTCAATTCTTTCCCCGGCTATGACAACATCTGCAAAGCTAGTGGAAGAGAAAGCAGCCAACCTGTCAATATAAGTTCCCTGAAGGGTATTCATGAACATGTCTGCCATTTCCCGTTCAGACATAGGTGGTTGAACAGCGGCAGCCAGTTGCCTCCATCTCTGTGCATATTCTCGGAAACTTTCCCTTGACGACTGTGACATTCCCATTAGGAGGGTCCTGTTGGGTGCCATGTCTAAGTTATACTGATACTGTCTGATGAAGGCCTCTTCCAGGTCCTTCCAGCATCTAATAGTTGCCCTTTTCAAGTGAGAGTACCATTCTCTTGACGCTCCAGTTAAGCTGTCTTCGAAATAGAACATCCAGAGCTTCTCATCCATTGTATAGGCCTTCAGCCTTCCCAGAAATGACTGTAAATGAGTCCGGGGGCATGAAGTCCCGTTGTATTTTTCAAAGCAAGGAGGCTTGAACTTATGGGGGATCCTAACCCCGTCTACCAAACCCATGTCCATGACGTCGAAGCCCAAAGAGTTTTGAGATTCTAAGGACCTCAACTTCTCAGCTATCTCATCCAATCTTCTATCATAAGCTTCTTCACCAGCGCCCATTACTGTGAATTGGTCCTCCTGAGGATCCTCTTGAAGTACCCTAGCTGCGGTGGCAGTCCCTTGAACATTTGCAGGAATATTGACCTCAGGATGGAGGTGTGGTCCAAATACCGGGGGATTGACGTGGGGTTGGACCCTTTCATTGTTACTAGTACCGGCAGTCCCTACATGTGGATCCTCTTGATTCTGCCTTTCCACCATGGCCCTCAATCTTTCCTGGCTCTGGGCCATGTTGTTCATAACTTCCATAAACTGAGTCATTTGATTCCTCATCTCTAGCCTCTCATTTGCCATTTGATTTCTGACCTCAGTAAGGTCCTGCTGCATCTGATCCATCTGAATTCCCGGAAGGTTGTTTCGGGTTGGATAGCGGTGCGGACGGTTGAGGGGAAAAACTCGGCGCCTAGCAATAGTTCCTGATTTATCACAACAGAGGTTAGCAACAACAAAACAAAAACCTACAAAACAAACAAAGGGTTAGCATGCAATGCAGTTATGCTTATTTGTTCTCAAGGTATCCGGTTTGGCCTTCAGTTTTGACCCTTCCAGACCCTTGAAGATGCTGTTGTTGTTGCTTGATGAAAGCTCAGATGAAGCAAACTAACACAAATACATTACAGAAGGTGGAATAATACAACTTGTTCATTTTACAACACAAGCCCTCTAAGGGGTCAAAATACAGTACAAGAAAATGAAAAGTACATGGAAAGAAAGCAACAACAAACAAAAAATCAAACACCAAGACCAAACTCATCCTCACGAACTTCCTTGAGAAGTGCTTCGGTCACAGGATCAGCCGGACGCTCCGTGAGATTCCTGATGAGGAGATTCCGGGTCGTAACAGCAGTAGTTAGCTTCTTGTGCTGAGTTTGTTCTTTGGACCTTTTTACCCCTGCTTTGATCTTCAGCTCTGATATCTCCTTCTGGGCTGCTGCCAGGGCTTCTTGCTGTTCTTTTGCACTAGCTTCCAGTTGCTCCATCTTGTCTTGAACTCTCTTGTCTTCCAGGGTACGAGCCTCGGTGATCCTGACCCACCGGGCTTGACTCTCCTTCAAATACAAGTCTGTCCTTGCTCTTTGGAACTGGGCTTCTTTGCAAGCATTCTTCAGAATTTGTTCTCCAGCTTTTGACTTTTTAATGTAATCCCCAGACTTCTCAATCTTAATCAGATGTTCTACTCTTAACTTCTCCAACCTCTCAATCTCCCTCATACCTTCACTCCTCTCCCGGAGGGTCTTCTGCAAAGCCTGGGTTAGCTTCTCATTTCTTTCCTTCAAGCTCTCAAACTCCTCCAAACTGATAGTGGCAGGGGGTGGTGCTGAAGATGACTCAGGCATGTCTTCTATGGTAAAGGGTAATCCAGAGAATTGGGCCCTGGCACGGGACCACTCATAATATTGTGCTGATGCCACATTATTGCACCTCCCCAGAATGGTTATTCCCTTGGTTTGAACATTATCCCAGGCCCAAGCAGCCTGCCTAACAACATTCAAACTAATCTTGTTCTCACAATAGAGGGTCTCAACCAAGTCCTGTGCCCTAGGAGTATGGACCAGTGCATAGCCCAGCTGCCTTCTGAACAGCAGAGGATTGTAATTAATACTGCCCTTAACTCCTATCAAAGGCACATTAGGAAAATGCCCACAGCTGGTGATGATATCCCTGCCCTTGGTGCTCTGAGTGCACCATCTGATGTCTGCTGAAGTCAGAACAGTGAGTCTCTTAGCCCAGTTGCTTTGCTGATGAGGGTTTAAAAATGCATCCGTCCTGGGTAGATGCCTGAGAAGCCAAGTATGGAACAATGGAGCACAACACCTTACTAACCTTCCCCTCTGCTTTTCATTCCTCTGATGCACTGAATAGTAAAGATCCCCCAATAAAGTTGGCACTGGGTTCTTCAAGATGAACAGATGGATTGCATTCTTGCTAATGAATCGAGGCTCATCTGCAAACAATACAATTCCATATATACTTAAGGCCAACAAGACACAAACAGCTTCCCACTCTCCTAGAGAAGCTTTCAGGGTAGCTTGAGAGATCAAGAAGTCCAGATGAAAACCAGGGATCCCAGCTTTAGAGGTCATATGCTGCTCAATCAGGACAGGTTCCAGATGCAAAGCTTTTGCTACCTCTCCATTGCTAGGAAAGACCATCTCAGGGTTGAAAGGGATTCCACCCCTGATAGGCAAACCAACCAATGATGAGTATTCTTCTAATAGAGGGCCCAACTGAAAGTCTTGGAAGGTGAAACATCTTAGTGGGGGATCATAGAACTGAATGCAGGTGTGGATCAGGCTTCTCTGTGATGGGTCCAGATCCATAACCATATCAAGTATATCTCCATAACTTTCCCTGAACAATGGTATGTGATCTGGAGCGATCAGGGTTTGAATCCTCCTGATGTCTGATAACTCCGGCTGGAAGAAGTGATAGGTGATGTTGCTCTTTTTAGGAGCCATGATGCTGAGACTGAGTAGAGACAGGTGCTGATGATAATACTGAAGAAGTGGGCCACTGACTGGCTGGTGCAGGTGATAACTGAAGCAGATAGCTGATGAAGACAAGTCAAAACTGAAGATGGGGGTCAAAACCAAAACCAAATGAAGATGGCTACCCTGAAACACAAATAAGCAAATGTCAATATGATGCAATGATTATGTATGCAAATGAAATGCAAGGGTCTGTGACTGAGCTGGATCTGATCAAAATGCCCTGATATAGGTCCATGTGTGTAAGAAATCCAGATGGAGGTCTATAAATCCAGTGACCAGGGTGGGGGGCTCACATAAAGAGCCACATGTCCAGGGTTTAGAATCACAAGAACTGTCCCAACATGGAGTATTCTTAATCAAATCAAAGTAACAGGGTGTTCTGAGGTCAAGGTACCTGCAAACCTGTAAACAGCCCAAACCCCTCACAGGTGGTGTTCTAGAACAAGGATCCTCAGACTCGGATCAGTTATGAGAAGTGTAAACACTTCCAACCCGGAGGTACAGTGTTTACAATAACCATAACAATTCCTCCTCTAACTCACCTCAGTTTCTGAAGGTCAATACTAAAGGTCATCCAGACTTAGCAGGCTTCTCAGATAGCCCTAGCATTGCAGGAAATCTGCAACACAGAGTTCTCAAGAAGAAACCCACATCTGAACCGTGTTTCATATTCCCGCACCAGACCGAAATGGAATGGGAAAGAATATGATTCACTCTAGCCTAGGTGTCACTCAGGTCCCAGGTGTAGGACCTTAACTCTCAATAGAACCCCACCCACCAAAGGAAAACCAGATCCAGCCAGCAGTACAGTACAACAGTATGATAATATGCAACGCTATAAAGAAAACAATAAACAACTGTACATAAAGAAAAACAAATATAAACATTCAAACACAAATAAACACATAACACCCCAGTAAACACAAATCAATCAAGCGCTAGGAGGAACCCACAAAAAGAACCAGAAGCCCTGGTTGCAGTATAAGGTTCCCCAGCAGAGTCGCCAAGCTGTCGCTCCCGACAAATGAAATGGATCAGATGAAGGTACAGACGCGAACGGTCGGCGAGAGGGAACAGTGAGAACACACAGCCGTGAACTCACTGGAGATGAATAGAGTCGCCAGCTAGGCATTTTTATCCCGAAGGAAAGGCAATGCTGCATAGACCTAGAAAGAGATGGATAAGACGGTTGCGAACCAGAGAGACTGAGAAAGGGGGTTGGTTACAACCTGGGAAGGTATTAGCACCCAGATTGTCCGTCGTACTCGACGGGATCCACGCTTAGAAGATTTGTGTTTTAAAGGGGTAGTGTCAGTGCAATCTGTGTGTAAAAGAGCTGGAAAAGGATGTACAGGTGTCAGTGTAAAGGAAGTATAAAGTGTAATATGTACAGTGTCAGTGTAAGAACAGGAGTGAAATTCTCAAGATCATGAGGCTAAAAGAATGAGGCTAGAAAGAGGGGGAATATACAGAGACTTTTGTTCGATAACCGTTAAGTTATGCCTACGTATCCTCTCGTGCAATGAGGAAGTCAGAACACCGTAGTTCGACCCAAAGAGACTGAAAGATGAATTGACTTGTGAACTGCTTACTTGTCTATGCTCAAGTGTATGACCTGTCTGGCTCAGGTGCAAATTGTCTTGCATTAGACGGAAGAATCAAGTCCTCGCTTATGAGTGAATGAGGTGAGAAAAGAATCCCGGAGGAGACGATTATTGTTTGTTTTTTGTGTTTTCAGTCTTTTATTGCTTTTGAAAGTTTGTCATAAGTTAATGAGCTTAAGCCTAAACCAACGGATTTAGTAAACTCATCACATCTTCCCTCTGATTAGGGGTAATGAGAGTACCTTAAGTGTGAAGTCAGATTCTCACACTTAATCACCTTTGGTGTAGGATTAAGATCATTAACCTACTTGTGATCATTTAAATGTTTTTGTTGTTTTTATTTAGTGTTGAGTAATGAGATTAAGCCATAATCAAGGATTAAACAGACTCATTACACCATCCTAATAGAAGGATAATAGATGAGAATGTTTAAGCTGAGGAAAGCTCCTCAACTTAATCCATGATTAGGGATTAAACTCATGACAAAACAAGCCTTTGATTAAGTGGATTTTATTTAATGATATGATGATGAAGTGAATTTTATGATTTGTAAGACAACTTGAGGGGGACTTGTCCATTAACACTAGGGTTAGTCCTTCTTGACCAGTTAAGGAAGAATTAGAACCCTAATGCAAGGCCCAAGTTACAAGTGTGATGTCTTAGTGATTATTAGATGGATTGATTAAGAGATTTAAACACATTAAGGGTTTAACACTTAGGATTAAAGTTATACACTCCATCCTAAGAGAAGGATGCAGGCATAAACTTAATCACAAAGCCTTAAAGCCTTTAGGGTTTAGTCCCTGATTATGAGATGAGAAGAGATGACTCAAAGAGAGACACAAAGGTAAAACTATGAGGGGGACTAATCAAGATCCTAATTTATTGTCATGCTTGGTTGTTCCTAAAGTTTGTGAGGTTTTCAAGAACAATCTTCAAAGGAGCCACCAGGAAGCAGATGAAAGGATCAAGAGAAGCAAAGTGACTTGCTTCATTCAAGAAGTCAAGTCACTTGAAGAAAGAAAGTAGGAGGAACAAGAATGAGCAAGCTCAATCTCAAACACAAACAAAAATGCAGCAATGGATGCAAGAGAGATGAAAAGAAAAGTTATGAGAAGTGAAGGCAAATTCACTTCTCCAGTTTACTTACCACCTGAAATGTTAGAAAGAAATGCAATGCAATGCAAAATGGGATGAAATGGTATGATGCTAAACAAAACCAGCAGCATGTTGATGATGATAATGATGCTATGGAGTGCTATAAACATGAGGCAAGGCATGGAGATGCTCATACAAGATCATGGATGCAAATGAGGTAAGCTTAGAAGCATGGATACACATGAAAAGTTAGGAAGCATACAAAGCATACAACATGGCAAATATGTAATGCAATGATAAAACATCCTTTCTACATGTCTTATGATGTTAAATGAATCACATGAATGCTTGAAATGTCATGACAAGTCATGTTATGCAAGAGAATGCAAGAGGTATGCAAATGAAAGCCCAAATTAGGGTTTATGGATCAAACAACAAACAAAAAACCAAAAACAGAAGCAAAACCTAATATAAAAAATGGAAAATGCCACCCAAAGAAACCCTAAACCTATACTAAACCAATGTCCAAAGGGGGGCTCTCAACTCTTAACCAATCTCAAGTTATGATTTTTCTAAGTTATTAGGGTTTTTAGGGTTCCTAAACAAAAGAAATGCCAAGCAATTTGAAAATGAAGGAACAAATCATGGCCTTTTAATCCTAGAAACTACATTCTAAACACAAAACAATGCAAGAAGAACCAATGTCCAACTCCTCTTAGATAGGCAGAAATGAATTTTTGAACTTATGATCAAAATAATGCACCAAAAATGATTTAATTCAATGGAAAATTCTCAAAATGCATCAAGATCAAAAAAGAAATTTGGTTTGAAGGTTGGACAATGTTTCTAAATGTCTTAGAACATTTCATGAATTTTTTGGTGATTTTTAAATACCTAAAAGTATTTTTAATAAATTAATTTCCATTAATCAATTAAAAATAATCTTTTAAATATTTAAAAATACTTTTTTAATGATAAAAAATGAAATAAAAATATTTTTGGGTCTTAAAAATTAATAAAACTTTTAAGAAAAAGTTTCATAATTTTTAAGACATTTTTGCTATTTTTAATAAATTATGCAAATAAAATGAAAAGAAAATGAATTAAAATTAAATAAAAGGGAAAGTAAACAGAAAGGATGGCTGAGATTCACTCTGGATTCAAAGGGGTTGACCGCGCGCGTTTTTGGAAGGCCAGGATTGCTTCTGATCAGATTAATTTAATTATGGATTAATTAAAATAAACACGTGGATTAGGGCATAATGGCTTGATCTGAACCGTTCACACGCGCGGGAGGTCAATGGAGTCAACTGATCCTATGGCCCAAATTCAAATGGCATTTAATTACTGGATTAAGCCCTAATGATTTTCAGGTGGCCGGAGAAGACCTTCGGTCGTCTTCTCCGGTGGGGAGTCCACCTGAAAATCTCCAAACTCACTCAAATCGTAACAAAAACAAAATCTAGAAACAGGGAAATGATTCCCATGATCCACTAAATCAAAACCCCATGCCCAAATTCATTTATTTTTCCCCAGAAGCATGAATCGAAACAAACAATTTTTAGGGCAAACCAGTTTCAGAGATCAATTAAATGTTCATTTCATCACCATTTCAAAAACTAAAAGCATCAGGATGTTCAGGAAGGCACAAAGAACAAGTTTAGAACAAAAGAAATGATTTCTGGAAAAATAATTTTCAAGCTACCTGAGATTCGAAGCTTTCACTCTGATGACTTTCTGGCCACTTCCTTCAGTGCAATCCACTCCTTAGGACCTCTTGATGATGTTTGAATGCTTTGAAACAATTTATGCTGGCTGGTTGATGAGTTTAGACTGCTTCTGCTTCAACTCAGTTGGAAATGGCTATGGTGAAATGGGCAGCTTCAGGCCTGGGTGAGTGGTTCCATGTGGTCAGAACACTGAGTGGAGAAGGTCTGTGGTGTTTGTTTGGATGTTGGTGAGCTATGGAGAGAGTTTCGAATGAAACTGCAAGTTGAGGTGAGAAATGGCAGTGGGGTGTTCTTGCTTGTTTCAGGCCTGGCTCTTGGTGGTTTGAGGTCTATGAAGTGTGGTGAGTTGAAGTGTGGAAATGGTTTGTATGTTTGATGGCTGGGCAGAGAGATTCGAAACAAAATGCAGCTGGGGTGTGTTTTGTGAATGTGATGTTACATGAGGTTTCAGCCTTGCCTCTTGATACATTTTGCTTGCCAAATGATATTGTATTTTAATCCTATAGGTCAGATGATGTGACCTGGCCTATAGTGATTGGTAAGTTTGCTTTTGCTCAAAAGTCAAATTTTGTGTAAGGAAAGTATGGCTCATGATCTAGGCAAGTACAAGCATGGGGCTGCGCAGCAAGGGTGAGGGGAAAGGCTAGCCAAAGTCAGCAGCCAATGTCACAAGTTGTAGGAAGTGATCATGATGATTTTGCAACCTGTTACACCTTTGGCTCACATGTGATTTCTTTTGCCAACCAAACATAAACCATGGGCATTCTTGGTCCAATTCTGACTTTCAAGGCCTAAGGAATGTTTGCATACTGGTTTGAAGTGAGTTAGAGGTCACAATTGGCTTTGGTTCATGACTTTGCAAAATTCTCTTTTGAAGCATATCTTGAAAATCAATGATTTTTGCCAACTTTGTCACACCATAACTTTTGATCCAAGAAGAGTTTGATCATGTTCTTGTACTTTTTGAAAAGGGAAAGATGAGATCTACAACTTTCATGACCAAAGTTTTTCCATTTGAAGCATTTTTGGATCAAGAATCAAGGCTTGAAAAATGACCTAAAATGAAGCATTCTTGAAAAGTCAACTATGCCCAAAAAGTCAACATTTGCAAAACTTCCAAATTCTTGATTTCTATGAACTTCAACCTTCTTCCATGATCAAATAAAGATCATATACACTCAAAATGATGAAGATCACCCATTGGTTGGGTCATTGGGGGCCTCAGATGCCCTGATTTTGCATTGACTTGTCTGAAAAGTCAACTCTTGATCAGATGACTTCCCCATGGAATTTCTTCATGAAAATTGATATGCATACTCCCTATACCATATAGAGACCAATGGAAACAAGAATGACCAAAAAATTTGGAGTTATGGCCTCTGAAACCAAAACCCTAATTTTAGGTCAACTGTGCAGTCAAACCTGGCTCTGCATCCACTCAAACCCTAGTTCTTGTGATTCCTTTGAAATCTTGACTTTGAGAGGATGTAATATGATATAAGAACACACATGGACCCCTTTGAAGTGATTGGTAGCCTTTGGAGTGGCTCAAGATGCCCTGAGATTGCTCAGATCACAAACCCTAGGTGCAGATGGCTTAGAAACTATGCAGTGACTCATAAGTGAGATATGAGGTGATATGATTGTGTTTATGCATATGAGATGATCACAAGCCATGGTGTGAAATGGGTGAGGGCAAATTTGGGGTGTTTACATCTGCCCCTATTCAAACATGAGTTAGCTGTGCAGGATGTAAGCGACGGCTTAACAGGCAAACAAGATAACTTGTGTTTGAATACCAAAGACAGTCCAAAATTTGCACTCACAGAATGAAGAAGAAAAGGGATATAGATTGTAAAAGGAAAATAAAGTTATTGTAAAGCGGGAAACGACGCAATGACGGGGACGGCCGACATGCTGGGGATAAAAGGTAAAGCCAAGACGGGGACGGCCGACTAGCTGGGGAAAAAAGGTAAAGCCAAGACGGGGACGGCCGACTAGCTGGGGAAAATCAAATTATGATGGGGACGGCCATCAGGATAAAGCTGTAAAATTCTATGGGAGTTAATGAAACATGACGGGGACGGCCATCAAGTTCATAAAGCAAGGTAACCGACGATGGGGACGGCCATCGGGCTAAAAAGAAAAGGGACCACGACAGGGACGGCCATCGGGTTAAAGAATAAATAAAATAAACAGATGATGGGGTACGGCCATCAAAGGTGAAGGACGATCACCTAGCAGGGGACGGCTGCTCTGTTTGGAATAAAAGAAATATGATGGGGACGGCCATCAAAGGTGGAGGACGACCACCTGGCGGGGTACGGCTGCCGAAAATATCAACGATGGGGACGGCCATCGGATAAAAGGTCAACGATGGGGACGGCCATCGGACGAGCATGATGGAGGACGACCATCAAGAAGTGGAGGACGACCACTCAGCAGGGTACGGCTGCTCTCAAGGTTTGTCATAACACAGGACGAATGTTAGACAACCGAAATCAACAATGGGGACGACCATTGGATAAAGTGATGAAGGACGATCATCAAAAGGTGGAGGACGACCACCTAGCAGGGGACGGCTGCTAAAAGACAACGATGGGGACGGCCATCGGACGAGCATGATGGAGGACGACCATCAAGAAGTGGAGGACGACCACTCAGCAAGGTACGGCTGCTCTCAGGGTTTATCATGACACGGGACGAGTGCCAGATAAAAAGGAAAATTTGTTGTGTTGGTGATCTGCTGGGGATAGTAAACACGGACGAGCGTTTACAACCAAGAAGAGAAAGTATAAGTGTTTAGATGTTTGCGTATAGATTAAAGATGCGGACGAGCATCCTTAAGACTACGATACGGACGAGTATCGGGTAGAAACAAACGCTTGACGCATGTTCTAAGATGATGATACGGACGAGTATCAACTGGTTAACAGAGAACACGGACGAGTGTCGTATCTGAAAAGACTTTCCTGGGGAATAGTAGGCACAGACAAGTATCTATATTCAAGAAGACAAAAGTGTTTGACACAGTGTATGGATTAAAGATGCGGACGAGCATCCTTAAGACTAAGATACGGACGAGTATCTTGTAGAAACAAACATTAGACGCAATGTTCTGAGATGATGATACGGACGAGTATCAACTGGTTAACAAAGAACAAGGACTATTGTCGAATCTGTGGGGATATTCCTTCCGTATGTTGATGAACGGTTATTATTCACAAGTGTTAATTCAGAACATGGCTTATGATTATGCTATGCGTTTGACTTTTGCCGTAATGCTCCGTATTAGACGGAATGCTACGCTCTGAGGGGAAAATATGATGCAAATGCCATGATTATGCAAAGATATCAAACCGGGATTCGGATCCCGTTGCCGTGAAGATTTCTGGCTGATCTGTTTGAAATGGACCTCCCAGCTGGGGATGAGATCATTGGTAGATCTAATAAGATGATATTCGCTTGGGGATATAGGTCACCAGTTGACCTATCCTTTGACATGAGAGACCCAGCTGGGGTTTGCAGAAGCTTTCTTCACTCTGTTGTGATCTTCATGCATTGCTCTTCTGGATAGGGGCTGGAACTCTGTGGGGAGATGATTCCCTGACTCCTGTACTCAGCTGAGGATGAAATGGCAACTCGGCCGGGGAATTATGAGAGGCAACTCAGCTGGGGAGAGCAAAAAGAGGCAACTCAGCTGGGGATAGAGCATTTCGGATGCTGAGATCTTTTGTTGATTTGCCAGCTTGCTGAGATGTAATTTGCATGCCCCAAGTTGCGTCCTGGATACCTGCAATCCTGCAAAGATAAAGAAACGCACAAAAGGCCCCGAGGTATCCTTTACTGGATTCCGTCATAGGAGTTAAGTACCTTCGAGAGTAAGTATATTCCCTGCAAGCATGTGCTTTATTATCATCATTTTTTTGGAGAAAAACATCTGTACTTATGCAATTGATTTTTTAGAGACATCAGACATCCTTTGCAAATAAAAATATACAAAACGAAACATGACTGAAAAATCTGATTTTATTAATTCATGTGCCCTAAATTGGCAAGATACAGTCAAAGAAACATATCTCCTGAAATGAGGAGGTTGTTACAAATTGAGAAACAAAGTGCTGGCGGTGTTGATGACGCTTTAAGGAGCTTCCTCTCCTGCTATGACTCGTATGACAATGACGTTCTTCTCGTCTTGCTTTCTGAAAAAGGCTGATTCTGATTGAAGTTTGATTTTGTTGGAGCTTTCCAAGTTGCAAGTGATGCAGACGAATTCAAAATGCAGTTGTTCGCTTATTCCCTTATTTTGCATGGATCGCCCTTTCGGGTTTTCAATCCATCGGGATACCCATTTTTGCCTGAGTCGTCCAATGCGGCTTTTCAACTCAGCGGGTGTACATTTTTTCATTTATTTTCCCTTATTTTTGCCCGAGTCTTTTATTCTGTTTTTGACTCGCCGGGATGCCCTATTTTTGCCTGGACTTACATTCTGTTTTTGTGTCCAGCGGGTCATTTTATGCGAAGTATTTTTTAACTGCATCTGAATTCACAGGGGATGGGAAATCTTCACCATCCATGGTGCTGAGCATCAGTGCCCCACCAGAGAAAACTTTCTTTACCACGAATGGTCCTTCATAATTTGGAGTCCATTTGCCCCTGTGGTCTGTATGAGGAGGGAGGATTCTTTTCAGCACAAGATCTCCCACTTGGTACTCTCGGTGCCTGACTTTCTGATCGAAGGCTTTCTTCATCCTTTTCTGATACAACTGCCCATGACAAATTGCAGCCAATCTTTTCTCTTCAATCAGACTCAGCTGTTCATATCGGGACCGGACCCATTCTGCTTCGTTCAGCTTAACATCCATCAGTACCTGCAGAGAGGGTAGTTCAACTTCAACAGGTAGGACTGCTTTCATACCATACACAAGCTGATACGGTGTTGCCCCAGTGGATGTTCTGATTGACGTGCGGTACCCATGCAAGGCAAACGGCAGCATTTCATGCCAGTCTTTGTAGGTGACTACCATCTTCTGCACAATCTTCTTGATATTTTTATTTGCCGCCTCAACAGCGCCATTCATCTTTGGCCTGTAAGGAGAAGAATTGTGGTGTTGGATCTTGAAGTCCCGGCACAGTTCTGCCATCATTTTGTTGTTTAGATTGGAACCATTATCAGTAATGATTCGCTCGGGAACTCCGTACCGACAGATGATATCTCTCTTTAGGAATCGGGCTACCACTTGCCTTGTGACGTTTGCATATGAGGCTGCTTCAACCCACTTAGTGAAATAGTCAATGGCGACCAGGATGAATCTGTGGCCATTTGAAGCAGTTGGCTCAATCTTGCCAATCATATCAATGCCCCACATGGCAAAGGGCCAAGGTGAAGACATTATATTCAAAGGATTGGGAGGCACATGCACTTTGTCCGCGTAGATCTGGCATTTGTGGCATTTCCTGGCATAGGCACAACAGTCTGCATCCATTGTGATCCAATAATAGCCTGATCTTAACAACTTCTTAGCCATTGCATGTCCTCCAGCATGGGTACCAAAAGAGCCTTCGTGCACTTCATGCATCAACAGATCTGCTTCTGTCTTATCAACGCATCTGAGGAGTACCATGTCAAAGTTCCTTTTGTATAAAGACCCATCAGTGCGCAGGACATGCCTTTTGTCCTTGGCTAGGAAGTAGCCCATGCTTCTCTTACACAACTTTGACATTTTGGCAACTTGAGCCATACCTATCACAAAAGCACACATCACTTCTTCTGACCAATCTCAATTGTTTATACAAGCAAAAAGCAAGCCAAAGCAGCTACAACACAAGCCTGAAACACTCTCCATCACAGCATTCTCATTTTCACACCATTTTCAAGAGCCTTCGAAACTCATCACACAAGCCTCAAACACACAAACCAACTTCACAAACAATCTCACCATGCTTCACTGAACACAAACCAACCCTTAAAACAGCCTGAAACTCAAAGAATCAAAAACACGATCACCACCTGCCATTGAACAGAACTTCTGCCATCTCCCAAACCATCCATTTTAAACTCCAACCAATCATTGCAACCTTCTTAGGAGGATCATTGGAGTGGATTTGAGCCAAAGAAACAGCCAGAAAGCACCAGAAATCAAAGCTTCGATTCAGGTAGCCATGGAAATTCATTTTTCCAGAACTCCTTTCTCTTGTTTCTAAAATGATCTGCATGCTTCCCTGAGTCCACTGAACATTTTATTTTTGAAAATGATTGAGTTTTGAGGTTGTATGCTTGATCTGAAAGTTTGCCCGAAAAAATGTTCTTGCTTGTTTCTCTTGATTCAATGAAAATAAATGTTGTTTGAGTTAGGGTTTATGCTTAGGGTTGTTCATAGATTGATTCTGGAGGTTTAGAGCTTTTGAAATGGCCTGGAATGTGAGATTGAGTTTTTGAGTGATCGGAGAAGATGACCGGAACACTGTTCTGGTCACCTGATTTTGCTTAGGGTTCAGATTAGGGCACTAAGTGTAATTAGCGAATTTTGAATCTTGGCCGTCCAGATGCGCGCCAGGTCCACTCCCGCGCGTGTGAATTTGAATCTGGGCCCTTAGATGCGCATACTTTCTCATTTTCAGATTAAATCCTTTTTTATTTTACATTTTATTTCATTTGTTTTCTCATATTTATTAAAAATAGCAAAACAATTTTAAAAATTCTGAAAATTTTTGTATAAACTTTTATTAATTTTCAGAAACCAAAAACATTTTTATTTTTATTTTTTGCATAAAAAAATATTTTTAAATCATTTAAAAGTTTATTTTTAATTAATTAATGAGAATTAATTAATTGAAAATACTTTTAGGTATTTAAAAATCACCAAAAATTCATGAAACCTTTAAAATCATTTAGAAACATTGTCCAACCCTCAAACCAAATTTCTTTTTTGATCTTGATGCATTTTGACAATTTTTCATGGAATTAATTCAATTTCAAAGCATTATTTTGATCCAATGTTCAAAAATTCATTTCTGCCTAACCATTGAGAGTTGGACTTTGATTCTTTTTGCATTGTGTCTTGCATATCATGTAGTTTGTAGGATTAAATTGGCATGATTTGATCTTGCATTTTCAATTTGTTTGACATTTTTCTTGTCAAGGTACCCTAAAACCCTAGAAAACTTAGGAAATTCATAACCCTAGTTAGGTTAAGAGTTAGAACCCCTCCTTTGGGCAGTGAGTTTGTATAGGATTAGGGTTCCTTTGAATGCATTTTCAATTTTTTATCTTGATGTTTGCTTCTGATTTTGGTTTTTGTTTGGTGCATTGATCATAAACCCTAATTTGGGCTTCCTTTTGCATCCATCTTGCATTTGCTTGCATACCATGACTTGCCATGACATTTTATGCATCCATTTGATTCATTGGACATCTTAAGACATGTTAGAAGCATGTTTGATCATTGCCTCATTCATTTGCCATGTTGTATTTCATTTGCATTTCATAACTTTTCATGTATGTTCATGGTTCTAAGCATGCTTCTCTTGCATTCATTTGTTCATGTGATCATCCCCATGCCTTGTTTCATGTTTGCATCATTTCATAGCATCATTATCATCACACATATGCTTCTGGTTTTGGTTTGCATCATGCCATTCCATCTCATTTTGCACTGCATTGCATTTCTTTCATTAACTTTTCAGGTGGTAAGTTACTTTGAGAAGTGAATTTGCCTTCACTTCTCACAATTTCTTTTCATCTCTTTTATGCATCCTTGCTGCATTTTGTTTTGTGTTTGAGATTGAGCTTGCTCTTTCTTCTTCATCCTACTTTCTTTCTTCAAGTGACTTGTCTTCTTAAATGAAGCAAGTTACTTTGCTTCTCTTTGCTCCTTTCATCTGCTTCCTGGTGGTTCCTCTGAAGATTTCTTTCTTAAACCTCACAAACCTTAGGAATAACCAAGCATGACAATGATTAGGGTTTTGATTAGTCCCCCACTTAGTTTTACCTTTGTGTCTCTTTGAGTCTTCTCTTCTCATCTCATAATCAAGGACTAAACCCTAAAGGTTTTAAGGCTTTGTGATTAAGCTTATGCCTGCATCCTTCTATTAGGATGGAGTGTACAACTTTAATCCTAAGTGTTAAACCCTTAATGTGTTTAACTCCTTTAATCAATTCATCTAATAATCATCAAGACATCAAGCTTGTAACTTGGGCCTTGCATTAGGGTTCTAATTCTTCCTTAATTGGTTAAGAAGGACTCACCCTAGTGTTAATGGACAAGTCCCCCTCAAGTTGTCTTACAAACCCTAAAAAATCACTTCATCATCTTATCATTAACTAAAATCCACTTAATAAAGGTTTTGTTTTGTCATGAGTTTAATCCCTAATCATGGATTAAGTTGAGGAGCATTCCTCAGCTTAAACATCCTCATCTATTATCCTTCTATTAGGATGGTGTAATGGGTCTGTTTAATCCCTGATTATGGCTTAACCTCATTACTCAACACTAAACAAAAACAACAAAAACATCTAAATAATCACAAGTGGGTTAATGATCTTAATCCTACATCAAAGGTGATTAAGTGTGAAACCCTGACTTCACACTTAAGGTATTCTCATTACCCCTAATCAGAGGGAAGATGTGATGAGTTTACTAACCCGTTGGTTTAGGCTTAAGCTCATTAACTTATGACAAACCTTCAAAAGCAATAAAAGACTGAAAACACAAAAAACAAACAATAATCGTCTCCTCCGGGATTCTTTCCTCATCTCATTCACTCACAAGCGAGAACTTGCTTCTTCCGTCTAATGCAAGACAGTTTGCACCTGAGCCAGACAGGTCATACACTTGAGCATAGACAAGTAAGCAGTTCATCAGTCAATTTATCTTTCAGTCTCTTTGGGTCGAACTACGGTGTTCTGACTTCCTCATTGCACGAGAGGATACGTAGGCATAACTTAACAGTTATCGAACAAAAGTCTCTGTATATTCCCCCTCTCTCCAGCTATTCTTTAAGCCTCATTTGTCTTGAGCAATTCATTCTCATTCCTACACTGACACATCATTTATACACTTTACACTTCCTTTACACTGACACCTGTACATTTTGCTTTCCAGCTCTTTTACACAAATTGCACTGACACTACCCCTTTAAAACACAAATCTTTTAAGCGTGGATCCCGTCGAGTACGGCGGACAATCTGGGTGCTAATACCTTCCCAGGTTGTAACCAACCCCCTTTCTCAGTCTCTCTGGTTCGCGACCGTCTTATCCATATCTTCCTAGGTCTATGCAGCATTGCCTTTCCTCCGGGATAAAAATGCCTAGATGGCGACTCTATTCATCTCCTGTGAGTTCACTCCTGTGTGTTCTCGCACCTTCCTTTCGCCGATCGTTCGCGTCTGTACCCCATTTGACCCGGCTTCATTTGGTGGGAGCGACACCCAGGAAGTCCTCACTTCCCCACCAGAGTTCAAGAAGGGTCCATCTCCAGCAGGGTCTTGGCGCTCCAATCTCAAAGCCCAATTTATTTTTGGCAGTGGCGGATGTTCAGAGCCAGTGAATTATTAACAGCTTTCCCTGCAGAGTTGTTTCCTCCTCATTAGGATGAACCAGATCAATGCAGTGATCATCGTTTCTTCCCAGCCAAGTTATCTGGGATACCTGCAATCTCCTTATCAGGAGATCTTTTTGCATTGTCATTCGCATAATCATCATTGCGTCTGCATCCTCCAAAGCGTAGCATTTCCATTGTCATGGAGCATTACGCCATAAATCCAAACATATGCATACCAGCATGGGCCAGTTTTGAGGTATATTACATGAGACCCGTTATATCTCCAATCAGATTGAAGTGTTACCCACAGAATACAACTTCATTTCCCAGGGTGGATGCTTCCACCAAGTCTTGTTGCTATCCCTAATTGAGTCTTGTTTCGGTACAATAGTCTCATCTTCTCGAGCCTCCATTTAAGTACAATGGTCTCGCCTTTGAGTATTGTTTCAGTACAACAATCTCATTTTCTCGTGTCTCCGTTTCAGTACAACGGTCACGTCTTGGGCTCTCGTTTAAGTACAACGATCCTGTTCCCTTCGAGTCTCCATTTAAGTACAATGGTCTCGTCTTTGAGTATTGTTTCAGTACAACAATCTCATTTCCTCGTGTCTCCGTTTCAGTACAACGGTCACGTCTTGGGTTATCATTTAAGTACAATGATCCCATTCATTTCGAGTATCCATTTAAGTACAATGGTCTCGTCTTTGAGTATTGTTTCAGTACAAAAATCTCATTTCCTCGTGTCTCCGTTTCAGTACAACGGTCACGTCTTGGGTTATCATTTAAGTACAATGATCCCATTCCTTTCGAGTTTCCATTTAAGTACAATGGTCTCGCCTTTGAGTATTGTTTCAGCACAACAGTCTCATTTTTTCGCGTTTCCGTTTCAGTACAACGGTCGCGTCTCAGGTTATCATTTAAGTACAATGATCCTGTTTGCTTGGGCTCTCGTTTATGTACAACGATCCCGTTCCATCTTGTCTTATTTTCTTTGTTTCTGGTTACCGCCTGCGGCCGGTATACCTCTGCGTCTCCATTCGAGGATGGTTTCGTGTTAGATCTGAGGATCTTTTGAATTGTCATTCGAGGATGGCATTTCTTTTCTTCAAGTCCTTCTGCGGTTGGTCTTGTTTGTTTTGTGTGGCTATTATTCGAGGATAGTAGTTCACTTTTCGAGCTTATTGATTGAGGTCAGTTTGTCTCTTTTGCAAAGTCTGTCCGAGGTCAGTCTTTGTTGTCGATGGTTATCGCCTGCGGCCGGTATACCATTGTGTTTCTATTCAAGGATGGTTTTAGTAATGGATCCGAGGATCCCGTGTGGGTTGTCATTCGAGGATGGCATTCTTCCCAACATATTCCACCTTGTTCTTTCCCCGTTACCTATTCAGAGGTCAAAATCAAAAAATATAAAAAATAAATAAATGGGCAGATGGTATTTCTATTGTCCTCAGTGTGCAAATTTTCAGGTTTTATTTGAGTATTCAATCACCCCATACCTTGAACGTCTAAAAGTTGTTGCAATTATCCGTTCATGTATGCAGATGATTGAATAGGGGCAGCTGTAATACCTCAAAATTTGCCCTCATATTTATTCCCTCTACTGGCGTATCATTTCGCATTCATCTGCATTTCTCATTAGTTCATTAATTTCATAATAAGTGCATTTCATGGATTACTGAGGCATGTGATTCAGGCTCTTCGAATCCAGGGTTTCGTTCCTTATCTGTACCTGCCAGGGTTGGAAATGGGGAAGAATATTCATTGGACAACGATTCCACTTCAAACGCAGTTGTTCAGTTATGTTTCGATTCAGATGGGAGTTTGACTTAATTTTGGTCAAACTATCAAAAGATTACTATAACTGCCAGATTATTTGGGCCACTGGTCTTTTTCTTAGACAATGCATATTCAAAGTTCAGTTTGTCGTGCGCTGAGATTCGTCAGTTTATCGAGCATTGTTTTGTGGGAAGTTTGGTTTGAATCTTCAGTTTATCAGTAATTCATCTGGTTTTGAATGGTCATGGCATGTTTCAGACGATTCAAAAGGGGTGTGATTTATCTGGAAAATTATTCAGTGGTTCAGAAGTGGACGTGCCCATAGGCTTGTGGAAAGAATTCAAAATAGGCTTTGGGCTAAAATCGAGACTTCATATCCATTCATTGCTTTGTTCTCATCGTTATAAACCATTCCCGATTATTCCATTCCACTTCCGTTCTTTTTCAATTTTCATTTCTTTTCAATTTTTATTATTCTATATGTTTTCATCAATTCATTTTCAGTTTCTTTCATTCACCTATCCATTTATTTTTGTCCATAATCCATTGTGAACCACCCTTTTAAAGTCTAGTTGTCCAAAGCCATATTCAATTTTCAAGCTCATTATCCATTAACCATTTTTGCTAATCTATTCACCCATTTTTATCTCGTTCATATTTCTATAATCCATTGTGAAAATCCACTTATCCATATTTGAATTTCTTTTAGTTGAACTGATTATGCATTGCACAATTTTCTTCCTCATAATAACCGTCTTTATTCTCCACCTCTCTCTTCTTCACTAATTTCAACAATTACTATGGTTGTTGAGAAGAATGGTAACAAGAATCATCATCACCATACATCTGAGGTATCCATTTTTCAACAAATAGACTCTAAGTTTTTCAACGCAATAAATCAGCTTAGATGGATTGTAGGACCTATTGTCATGCTTCTCTTTGCTTGGGTTACTTTTTACACCTCCATTTTTTCTATGTGAATAATCCCGTCAAAGGCAAAAGATATTACACCTACATGGAAGTTGTTCATTTGAATCTTGGTGGTTTTCAAGTACAGATAAGTGGGTTAATTCAGTATTGAAAGGTCAAATTGTTTTCATAGGGAAGGAGGAAAGGATTCATGGCAGATATTTTTTTTGTATGATTGTGTTTGGTGCAGTGGAGATTGTATTCGCTCAAAGTTCAGTTTTTTTTGATCAATTTTATGGCTTTCCATTGTTGCTGTTGTTATGCCTTTTACATATTCAACAATTGGTTTTGGTCCTAGTATTTGAAAAGTTATGGAAAGCAAAAATCATGCTGGAACCGTTACTGGAATAAATGATGTGACAAAAGTTCAGAGAAAATAAACTCTCAAGAGAAGCTGATAACATAATAGCAGTTATGGAATTACAACAAAAATTAGTTGGAAAATTCCAATGGATAACAAAAAGCCTAACAGAAAAAACAGAAAAGAGATTTAGAGTCATTAATCTCCTGCAATTTTTCAGGATGTTCCAACCTCTTTTTCTTCAATCTGCTTTTTTTCCTCTTCATCAACCAATGCAGCAACATCACCAGCATCATCTTGAACCTTCACTTCCTTGATATCAAAACTCATAGAAAAAACTTCTATAATGTGGATCCCTCTCGCATCCAATCTTCATCTTTCTTCATCCACTCTTTAACACTTTGCATCAACATACAACAGAGACAGAAAAATCAGGGGAGAAGATAATTTATCAGAAATTGATACAAACGCATAATAGAGATCTCAAAAAATTCGGTTACCAATCACTAACAAGCTGTAATAGAAAACTGATAGAGGAGAGGATCAGTTACAACAGAAACCAAATTCAATTCCTCTTCATCACTCTTGATTTTCTCCAATCTTCACTATTCGTTAACCAAAAATCACCATCGATCTTCATAGTTCTTCATCTTTCAGCATCAATCTTCAATCTCCCTTTAACAACCATTCACCTGCAAAACACAGTTTCAACAAGTCCTCTATTAGAACATCAAGAATAGAGTACATCAACAACCAACCTGCAATAACAAGATCTGAATGGAGTGAAAACTAAAGAGAAAATAGGAAGAACAAGAGGAAACCTCATAAGTGAAAATCAGTTATAACAGAATTGCCAAGTGAAAGTGAGAAACGAAAATCATAACAGAAATAACAGACTTATCTTCCAGAAGCTTCATCGAATCCAAGCCTATAAATCAGGGTCTTCAACCTTCAATCGGATTCTTTAACCATTTTCTCTTCTCCTCTTCCATTCCTGAACCATTCTTCTCATCCATTTCTTCTTCAATCCCCTTCTTCTACTGCCTCTCTCAATCAACCATCTCGAATCTTCTTCTTCCTCTCACAATCTCTCTAATCTCCCTGACATTCAATCTTGAATAACACTTCATCATCACTTTCAAATGGCTTCATCACCATAACTCTGAATCTTCAACGCATACACTTGCAATCAATAAGAACCTTCATCAATCTATCAATCGGCAACCTGCAAACATGAAATCAACAAACAATACATATCACATTATTAGAATCATGAAGAAAGTGCAGAAAGACGCGGACTCAGGACGGATTGAAACATGACCAAGAAGAGGTGAAATTGGTACGCACCTGAGCGGAATTTTACGACACGCCTCTTTGTGCTATTGACACAGTCGTCGCTGAATTTTCATTGTGCAAAAGGCCTGGGTTTTCATCAACCTCACATTAAGCGGCAACAACTTCCTTCCGTTCGTTAACGACATCATCGCAACTTCGATTCAAGGTACGAATTCGCGTCGGTGGTGAAATTGCTCTTGAGTTAGGTTCGATAAGCTTTTGTGTGTTAGTTTTGTTTCGGATTAGATGAGATTGAGTTTTGTTTTCGGTTAGCTTTGAGGATTAGATTCGGATTTGAGGAAGAAGAGGTGTTAGGCTGGTGGTGTGGTTTCAGATTGGAGGTTTGAAAGAGTGTTAGGAAGAGGATAGGGCGATGGAAGATGATGTTGATGGTGATGGTGAATTTGAAGAAGAAGAAGAAGAAGGGACGGTGTTGAGGGCGGCGAAAAGAGGGGAAGAAGAAGGGGTTAGGGTTTCACGGACTTCTTGTGGTCTTTGTGAAGTGTATTTTCATTTTTATTATGAGAACAATTAATTTAATTAAGAATCTGTTAATAGAATAGTAAGAGGTTAATGATAATAAAACTCCTTTAATTTTAATTAATTCCCCCATAAGTCTCCATTAATCTTGCCATTAGAAGAGAGAAAAGTAAATCTTCATGAACCTCTTGCTAGTTGCGCCCCCATTTTAGGCCCAGTTCGGAAAACAACATAGAAAACGTTGCTTCCTGCACCCCCTTAAGTCCTGAGAATTGGGTCCAAAACACTGCTATTCTCACCCCCATTCTGGGCCCATCATGAAAAACAGTTAAAAAGAATTCCTTCTTGCACCTCCCTCAATCCTGCGTAATGGGCCCTGGTTCTTTGCTATTAACACCTTGCATTTTAAGTCCATTTGAAAAATAACTAGAAAAACTTTTGTTCGCACCTCTCTTCCCCCTTTTCTATTTATTTTTATTTTTTTTGGATTTTATTTTAAGTTTAGCATATTTTAGAAAATAATTCATAAAAAATACAAAATGCCTAGAAAAATCCCCAAAAAATTAAGAAGACTTTTAACTCATTTTAGAAATGTTTAAAATTTTATTTTCCTGAATTTGCTTTATTTTTGATTTAATTTTGAATTTTTCATGTAAGTAGTTTTAATGAATTTCCTTCAAATATACATAAATTTGTGGATTTTATTTCTTAACCTTCCACTAACTTTTTTTGTCCACTCTTTTTACTGTAATTAGATGACTCATAATAGTGCTTAGGATATTTTTAGTGGATTTTTTAGGACCTTTTATCTTAGGTTTTAGTGGTGTAATCCTTAGAAATTAGTGGTTAATTCTTAGGTGAGAATAAGCAATTTCTAGGCATAGTAAAAATATGATTTTTTAGAATCCCTTTTAATACAATATTATAGATAGTATTAGGTCCCTATAGTTTAATTTTCATAATTTTTCTAGAAGTTTAGATATTTTTTAGAATATTAGTTCTTAGGATTAGTTATGTGTAATTCCCATTAGTTTAGGCCATTAAAAAATAAAGTACAAAAAATATAGTTTAGACTAGATTTAATCCTAGAATCTAATATAGGCTTAGGTTAGTTTAAATTGAGTTTTAGAATGAAAGTATTAGGTTTGATTTAGATTTGGTACTTAGGCTTAAAGTTCCATTGTCATTAGAACTAGAATAAATAAAAATAGACTATTTTTTTAATTCATGCCTTTAATGGTTTTGTTTAGAAGTTTATTTCTTAATTCAATTTTATTGTTTTGCCTTATCATTTGATCTTATAACTTGCATAGGCTTCCCCATTGTTCTTAGAATCAACTTAACTTCCTTAGGAAGTAAGTTGAATTCTAGTAGTTTCTAGTTTATCTCATTAGGCTTAGAAAACCTCATTAACCATAGGCTCAACTTTGTAAATAAACAAAATTAGGGTTGTGTCTTAGTTCCCCTTAGATTTTTCCCTTTTTGCAATTTGAGTCATTCTTTCTCATCTTCAAACAAAATCCAAAAACACTTAACAAATAAATGAAATGATTCCTTGTGTATAGCCTTATTCCATGAAGCACTTGCATTCATTCCATCTTGGAGTGGTGTAAGCTTGTCTATCATGATGCACAAGTCTCATCAAGGAGTTGTTCACAAAGAAAAACTTAAAAGACACTTCTTCACAAAAGCAACAAAAGCACTTAATAAAGTTCAACAAGCCAATGAACTTAAGCCATAATCCTAGGAAACCAGTCTTGGATAAATTCTCCTTGCTGGGTATGCTTGTTCTATTATTCCATCTTGGAATGTAGAGTCAAGTGTACATTCCACGGAAAAGAGTTTGAATTCACTTCCTTGTGCCAAATTCATATAAAAACTTTTAAAAGCCAAAAACAAATAACAAGCGACTATCCTGCGGGAACTTATTCTCTTCTCATTCACTCACAACGCGAACTCGCGACGACTTGTCACACATGCAAGACGGTAAACGCACTCGTACCAGACGAGCCTGTAACACCTGAGCATAGACATACGCAGTTCCAGCATAAAAAACACAAACAAATAGTTCCCGCCTTAGTTAGGCGAACTACGTCGACTCTGATCCTCATTATCCCGATGAGGTACGTAGGCAGCGGGGTAGGGCCCGTTCGAGCACATTCTTTATTTTCCCTACATTTCCCCTTTTATTCTCATTCTCTTTTTTCCAGTTTCTCTTCTCATTTCCATTTCCAATTTCCAGTTAGCGGTTGTTCAGCAGCATATTTTTCTCACCCTTTGAAACAAACAAGCAAGCGTGGATCCCGTCGGGTACGACGGACGATCTGGGGTGCTAATACCTTCCCAGGTCGTAACCGACTCCCGAACTCAGATCTTTGGTTCGCAGGACCTTGTCCTTTCCTTCTTCCTCAGGTTTGTGCAACATTACCTTTCCCGTTCCATTCGGGATAAAAATGTCTGGCTGGCGACTCTAACCTTTCCGCGCCACTTTCGCGTTTGTACTAGGATGAAAATCCCGGGAGCGACATTGTCCCACCTCTTCCTCTGTTTCTCTAAGGTAATCTTCGCCCTCTGACTTGCAAGACAATGCATAAAGTTCACAAAGTACTTAAGGATACCTATAAAAATCATCAAGTTAATCAAGGTTTACTCAGGTATTCATCAAGGGAGTCACATCCCTTCAGTCATAATTCAATCATTGTACGATAATCCATAACTTCAAACTTCTCCAAGAGGCTAACTATCATTGCCTTCCTAAGAGTAAGGTTTTTATCATTGTATCCTGCGATTGACATAAGTTTATATGTCTAGGAAAATAGGAAGATAGGGGCATCATCATCCCCACACTACGAGAGAGCCCTCTCGCCCCTAACTGGGGGATTCACCTCTAACTAAATAAGCCACCATCAACTAAGGGACTTGCCCCCAATTGAGGGACTCACATCCAATTAAAGAAGTCACCTTTAGTTGAGGGACTTGTCCCCAACTAAGGGACTCGCCTCGTACCAAAGGGACTTGTCCCCAACTAAGGGACTTGCCTCTCACCACAAAGTTCAACCAAAGGGGGGAAGAAGTTTAAAACATTTTTCCTTGTACAAAACCCTGGTACTTGAGAGATTGTGTAGTTGCAAAGACCCGCAAATAGGGCATCATATGTCCTTCATTGGACATCCTCCCCATGAAACATCACCCTAGGTGTGAACTTTATGTGGCATGGGGGCTCGACTCAGTCGGAGGATAAAATTTCTTTCTTGAACTAATCACTTGAAGCAAAAAGAAAATCATAACTGAAAGATATTTTTTGAATCTTCAATTAATTTTTAATATTGATAAAAAAATAAAGATTTACGTTGAAATGTCTCATAATGTGTTTTTAATTAAATTGAAGGTTAATTATATGAAATCCCCCTGCCATTAGGGCGAGATTTGTTACTCCCCCTGAAGTTTTTTTATGAAGTCCCCCTTATAAAACCAATAGCCTTCTTTTACTACACCCTTTTACCATTTTGTTGACTGAGCCAAAGTTAATTGTTGACTGTGTAATACAATTCATCCTCTTCAACACACAACACTTCACCCCCTTCAAACTCAATGCTTCCAATACTGAGAAAGAGAGACTGCAAGCCTCATTATGCTTGAAATTTGAACTTTGTGATGATTTGAAAGCATATAGTATATCATTTGAACTAAATAAATCAAGCTAAGAGAAGGTTGCGTCAGAATTGGAGTAATGTTAGAGAATTCATTTTCACTAATTGTCGTTCTCTATGTCGCTTTCAATGCTTAGCTTCACACAATTCACGATGGGTTTGTCGTTCTACAAGTGAGACAGATTCAACAACCAGTTTGGATAAGGGGAGGGAGAAACAAAAGGGTTGGCGGTTGTCAGAGTTATGCTGGGAATCGATAGTTGAAGCTAAGGAAATTGGGGTTTTGTTGTTGCAATTTAGGGGTTTTGCCGTTTTTCTTCATTTGCATGATTGTTTCTTCTTCAGTGTCAAACTCATGTGAAACAATCTGTTGGGAGTAGAAACAAATCAATATGCTGATATATAAACAAATTAATTGATTTCTACAAATTAGGTTGAGTCAAATTAATTATTTCTGCAATTAATTGATTTTGGTTTCTACAATTAATTGTTTCTACAATTAATTGATTTTGCAGCAAATATTTTGTCAATTTATATTTCTTTATTCGAGTGAATTTTGTATAGAAAGCTTAATTCAAATTGTCTTTGCACTTTGCAAACAAATGGGTACCATTATCATCATTTTGCCAAAAAAAACACTTTACTGCTAACTCACTCATCATTTTCTTCATGACCATATTCATCAAACTTTACCACTTTCAAACACTACACAAATGAGGGTGAATTGTTGTACGTTGAAGAGGAAGAAAAAGGTGGTGGTGGTATGGAGGTGAATGCACTGGTTGTCGGCAGTATGGAGGTGAAGAAGAAGAGGGGTAAATGTGTTTGGAAAAAGAAAGAAAATGTGAAGAAGAGTGATGTGTATACAGTCAGCAAGCCACAAAGACATTCAAAATGTCACATATCCAATTACAACAAGCCTAGTCACCAAAACCAGTGAGAAGGTGTGGTAAAAGTTGATTTTTGATTTTATGAGGGGAGTTCAAAAAATATTCTTCAGGGGGCCAAAATCAAGTCTTGCCCAAATCGCAGGCGTATCATATATGTGGAATATTGGAACAAACCCTAGTACGAATAGCATGTCGTCGAAATTTGTTCACATGTTATTGTTTTATTTGGCCTTGTGTTATGGATCCTATTGTTTAAGTTAGCTTGTACCCTAAGTTAGCTTGTAATGGGTAATTGTTAAAAAGTGCATTAGGTTAGTATGTTAGTTTTATTATAAATAGCATACTAATCTCTCATATTTTATATACGGGAAAATAGGAAGATAAAACCCTAATTCAAAAGTGAGAGAGGTTATTTGTTATTCTTGTATACTTGTAATCTTGTTTTAAGAAAAAAGAAAGAATATCAGTTTATAACCAATCCTTGTTGTTTTCTTTGGTAACCCATAACCCTAACCCTGGTGGGTTTCTTGATCACAAAGTAACCTATTATACTTTGTTTCTAAGGTATCCAATTCACAACAAATTGGTGCGGTGGGCGTGGAAAAGATGTCATCAACAAAGTATGAGATTGAAAAGTTCACCGGAGTGAACGATTTCGATATGTGGCGCTTGAAGATGAAAACCCTACTTGTTCAGCAAGGTTGTTTGGAAGCGTTGAAGGGAGAGACGACCATGAATATTGTGTTGACGAAAGCTGAAAAGACAACCATGATTGAAAAAGCACACGACGCAATATTATTGAGCCTTGGTGATAAGGTTCTTCGACAGGTATCAAAGGAGACGACGGCGTCAGGGTTATGGTTGAAACTTGAAGGTTTGTACATGACCAAATCGTTGGTGAATCGCCTCTACTTGAAGCAAGCCTTATATTCATTCAAGATGAGTGAAGACAAAGTGTTGTCAAAGAAACCCTCTTGTATGGAAGAGAGTCCCTGACCTTTTAAGATGTTCAATCTGCCTTATACTCTAAGGACTTGAACGAACGAAGGAGCGTAAACCTTCGATGGTTGGTGAAGGTTTAGCCGTTAAGGAGAAATTCTTGCGAAAGGATGGTAAGTTCGACAGAAGAAGGGCAAAAGTCAGCAGAAGTCTTATAATGGTGAAGCATTTGGTGTTCAATGCAATCATTGTAAGAAGGAGAGTCATATTCGAAAGGTGTGTCTTGAACGCCTGAAAGATCATGGAGGTAATGATAATGGCAATGCTTCCATTGTTCAAGATGATTTCGACTCATATGATGTTCTTGTGGTTTCAAGCAGCGACTCAAGAAAAGAGTGGATTATGGATTCAGGTTGCACTTGGCACATGACTCCAAACAAAAATTTGTTTGAGGAGTTATGTTATCAAGATGGTGGATCGGTGCTGCTGGGAAACAACAAAGCTTGCAAAATTGCAGGTATTGGATCTGTGAGATTCAAGCTCCATGATGAGTCAATAAGACTATTGACTGAAGTTAGGTATGTACCTGACTTGAAGGGAAATGAAATTTCTCTTGGTGAATTCGACGAGAAGGGATATGTCTTTCAAGGAGAGAAAGGTATCCTAAGAGTCATGAAGGAGTCGAAGGAAGTCTTGAGAGGCGTGAAGAAACAAGGCTTGTATACCCTTGATGCTGAAGTTATAAGTGGTTCGACAAATGTTGCATCCATGAAACTATTGTCGAAGACAAAATTATGGCACATGAGATTGGGCCATGTCAGCGAGAGAGGCCTGGTCTAACTGGGGAAACAGAACCTTCTAGGTGGTGACAAAGTCGAGAAGTTGGGTTTTTGTGAACCATGTGTATTTGGTAAATCCTATAGGGTGAAGTTTAACAAAGGTAAACAAAGAACACATGGACCCCTTGATTACATCCATGCTTATCTTTGGGGGTCTGTAAGGAATCCTTCATATTCAGGTGCAATATACTTTCTATCCATAGTTGATGACTATTCCAGAAAGTTATGGGTATTCATTCAGAAGACAAAGGATGAAACTTTTGAGAATTTCAAGAGTTGGAAGGTTCTGGTCAAAACTCAAACTGGAAGAAAGGTCAAGAGGTTGATAACTGATAATGACCTTGAATTCTGCAATGAAGCTTTCGACAGTTACTGTGTCGAGTCTGGGATTGTAAGGCATAAGACTGTAGCAAGTACTCCTCATCAAAATGGTCCAGCTGAGAGATTCAATCGAACAATCCTCGAAAATTTTAGATGCATGTTGGTTAGTGCTGGATTGAAGAAGGTGTTTTGTGTTGAGGCTGTTTCGACAGCAACATATCTGATAAACAGATGTCCTTCGATTGTGTTAGATATGAAGACACCTGAAGAAGTTTGGTCAGGACATCCACCAGATCTCGACAAACTGAGAGTATTTGGTTGTGTAGCCTATGCTCACATTAGACAAGACAAGGTCGACCCTAGAGCTCTGAAATGCATGTTCATGGGATATCCTGAAGGAGTCAAAGCTTATAGGCTATAGTTCCTAGAGCCAGGTTACAAGTGGTGTATCACTAGTCGAGATGTAGTTTTCAATGAAACTAAGATGGCTTAAAAGAAAACTGATGATGTTGTCGAAGAGCTGGAACATGGAGAAATTCATATTGAGGTAGAGCATAGTGATGTTGAATTGCATGACCCAGATGAAGTCGAAGAAACAGAAATTGTTGTCGAAGATGAGGAGACTGATAATGACTACCTACTGGAAAGAGACAGGTTGAGAAGAGACATCAAGCCACCTCAGAGACTTGGGTATGCAGATCTTATAACTTATGCCTTAATCTCTGCAAGTGAGGTTCTAGACGAAGAACCTAGAGACTATAAGGAAGTTATGAGGATTCGAAATAAGACTGAATGCATAAAGGCCATGGATGATGAGATGAAATCTCTTCATGATAACAATACTTGGGAACTGATCAAGAAACCTGCTAGAGCCAGGTTAGTCAGTTGTAAATGGAATTTCAAAGTTAAGGAAGGAATCAAAGGAGTGACGTCGAAGAGATGCAAGGCAAGGTTGGTTGCAAGGGGGTTCACTCAGAAAGAAGGTGTCGACTTTAATGATGTGTTCTTTCCTGTTGTGAAGCATGTGTCCATTAGAATGTTTCTTTCCATGGTGGCACAGTTCGACCTTGAACTGGAACAAATGGATGTGAAGTATGCGTTCTTGTATGGTGATCTTGATGAAACAATCCTGATGAGGCAACCTGAAGGGTATGTCGAAGAGGGGAAAGAAGAGTATGTGCACAATGTAACACGGTGGGAGAACTGACTTTAGTTATGTTGCGGATAGCAAGAGTCGCCACCGACTTTTATTTTATCCAATGGAAAGGCATAAAAGAACAGGAAAGACCTTTTTAAAAGATTTTTGGGTCCGGGAGGTAGGTTATGTAAAGGGAAGGTGTTAGCACCCTTTACATCCATGGTTATCCATGGGCTCTTAGTTACTTAGCTCACTTTGAATTGTTTTTGAAAATGTGAAGTGTGTGAATAGAAATTTTCATAAGAGTTTGATAATGATCCATGTACGGATGCGTAAAAAACTTGTGTTTGAAAATTGTTTGAAATTATGAAGTGTTTGAGAAATTTTTTTTGAATAGTGAGCAAGTAACTATGAGGAACCTACCCTAAAGTTTAAGTCTTTCTGTTCTTGAATCCTTTAAATGGTAAGACTATCCATATTATTAAGGAATAGGTAGTCATTACCTTGGATGTGAGGGACAAGTAAGGGTCATCTGTTAATGTAGGCAACTGTAGGGTGTATTAAGCATTTTTGGAGGGACTGTCATCATTATTCGAAAGGGACAAGATCATTACGAAGGCAACCATTAAGGGACTTGATCTTTTATTGTTAAGGGACTAGATGACTTTATTTTTTGAGGGACTTTTGCTTTATACACCCTACTTGACCTTTTGATTAGGCAACAATGAGAGGTAACCCTAGAAAGTGAGATGGCGATCAAAGATCGACTTACGTGTGTGAGTGTTCAATTTAATATTTATCTTTTGAATTAAGTGATCTAAATTAAATTTAAATAACATACATGTTTACACTCCCTATTTTTACTAACCATGCATAAAATAAATAATTTAAACATTTAAAAAAATATTACATCCAGGAGCAATTACATAATAATAATAAAAGCAATTTAAATAAATAATCAAAATAAATAAATAAGCAATAAGCAGAATAAATAAGCAACTATAATTGGGTTAGTAGAAATAATAATAATAATTAAAAAAATAAATGGGGTTAGTAATAATCATATAAACATAATTAATAATAATAATAATGAAATAAGCAAAATATTTAAATAATTAAAAGATCAAATTTTTATATGAACAATTATTTATGATTAATAAGAAAAATATGAACAAATATATTAATTATAAAGTTTTAAGTTATTTATAAATTATATAGAAAAATAAGTTAATGATAAACATATTATAGAAATAAATATAATTACAAAATTAATTTAACAGTTTTTTTTAATTATTCCTAAGCATATATGCAAAATTAAAATATAAACAATTTAGGTCATATTTAAAAAATAGGATTAATTATGATTATATTTACAAATTTTAACTATATTAAATAAAATATATACATGATTAAAAAATGTGATCATACAATTATATTTACAAATTTAAAGATTAAAATTTTATTTACTAATTAAAATATAAACAAGAATTATAATTAGGGTTTTAGAAAAATATTTTAGGGTTTTTTTAAAATAAATCATTATGATTAATTAGGTTTTATAGAAAAATATATTTTTAGGGTTTATAAGTTTATAAAATAGAATTAGGGTTTTAACAAAATATTAGGGTTAGAAAAATATTAAAGTTTACAATTTTAATTTATAATACTAATTTAATAATTAAATAAATATATACATATAAATAAATATTATTAAAAAAACATATGAAGAAATAAATCTACTAATTTAAGTTTTTTTTTATTTGAGAAAATAATATAAATTTGACAAGAGAATAAGTTTAATTAGAAAAATGATTTTTGATATTTTTAGAAATTATTTTTAATTAAAGAATAAAATAAAGAATTAACAAAACAAATAAAAGCCAAAAAAAACAGGACCTGGGATTTGAACCCAGGTCCTTTACCTGGAAATGCAAGGGAATAACCACTGGGCTGCGCAAGCTTAGCTGATGAGGAATGAATCCAGGCCCTAATATGATAAACCTGAAAAATAAGGAAATTAATGAACAAAAAAGAAAGAACCTGGGGATCGAACCCAGGTCCTGCCGTCCACATACATACACCAAAAGCCACTGGGTCACCTGCGCGTTTGTGATATAATACGTATACGATTAATTAAATATTAAAACAAGAATTTGAAATCAGAATTTCGCGCCAAGGGAGTCGTCTTCTTCCTCAGGACCTGCAAAAATACCTGCGAAAATTGTTACGAGTTTTCCTACGAATTCAGTTTCGCAGGCTTTCCTATGTTTCTTCAATCATCATTAAACCTGTAAAATTTTGACAAATTGAATACACCATATTGTTGCCCACATCAAACACAGTTCATTTAAGTGATTATAATTCATTTATATTTTCTAAAACGTAAAGCCCCAATTTTGGCTTTAAACCCTAATAATGGCAGAATACGATTTCGGCCATGAAACCTCAATGTTGTTGTCCAGAAATCATCTCTATAGCACTACAAACACAAACCAATAATCAAATATCCTTTATATTGTGGAAATCATATGAATCGAAAAAAATTAAAAGCAAAGCAAAACGAGTTCGGTTTGTGCATTTTAAGACACTATGAATGATGATAATGGTTGCTACATGATCAATGAATCATCAGGAAGCTATTGCAATCCTTAAATTGTCCTGAAAGTACCTCTAACTTAGAAACCGAAATAAAGTTTTTGTATGATTTTTTGAAGTTTTGAGACAAGGTGAGAGGCTGCCAAAATCGTGCATTTGAAGCTGCTTCATGTTGTATATATAGGAGTGAATGAAATTAGGTTAAGAGCTTTCACAAACTTGTGGATATTTGGACCTTTTAAGATTGAAAAATATTTGGTTTTAAGACTTGAAATATCTTGATCTAGCCTTGCTATTTTAGGATGATCCTCATTATTCTTGTATCAATCAAATCCAAATATAATTTATGACCTTCTAGAAACCAAATCAATTTAAATATCCCTTATTTTATATTTTATTTGAATTTAAAATGATTTTTAACATAAAAAATCAAAATAAATAAAAATAAAATGATAAAAAAATATGATTTTTGTTGACTTGGGTCGTGCATGGAGTCATAGTATGGATTGGGTCATCATATGTCAAGCCTATTTGGAAGAAATTGGTTTTAGGCCTCCATTTTCTTCATAAACCAACCAAAAATTTCCCAACTTTGCAAGGGCACACATCCTTCAATTTTAATGCTATGAGGGTGTTATTGGACATTTTGGAAAGCTTGAAGAATCCTCTAACCAACCCCACTGGTTTCATGTCCATATCATTTACCATTCTCAAGTTATGCCCTTTTGAAGTTGTTGACTTTTTGTTGACTTTCAAAAGGACCTATAATGTCTTAGCTCATACCTTCCAAATGAAGCATTTTTGGGATTGGCTTGTGAGACACAAAGTTGTAGAGAATTCAATTTCCTTCAAAATGAGCTTTGGATGGAGACTTGGTGATGAAGCATGTGAAAGTTATGGCTGGTCAAAGTTCAGTTGACTTTTATTGAGGAAACCCTAATTTAGAAACTCCTGATTCTTGATGATCTGAAATCTCCTTGATGAATCATGATCAAACCTTGATCAAATGATGAATTTTACTTCATATACTTGATGTTGGCAAAAAATCATGAAGTTTGACTTTGGTTTGACCACAGTTGACCTCAGTTTGACTTTTTAACTGCTTTGACTGATTTTGACTTATCTGATCATCTGACTGAGCAAACTTTTGAGAAGTCTTGAAACTTGTCATGGGGGTTCTTACACACATATAAGATGTTATGAAGCTCACTTGAAGTCTTGGAAGTTCATTTAGCCTGATTAAAGTCAAAACCCTAGTTTTGGATGCACTGCTTAGGAGGTGCATTGTCTGAGGGAATTGTCAACTCTTCTGACCAATTGTGAACTTTGTGAACCTTGTGAACCATCATAAGATGTCTTGTGAACCTTGTAAACCTCATGGGAGGTCTTGTGAACCTTGTGAACCTCATAAAGTGACTTGTAGACTTCATGAACCTTATGAAAGGTTTTTGTAAGCATTGTGAATCTTGTGAACCTTGTGAACCTCATAAAGTGACTTGTAGACTTCATGAACCTCATGAAAGGTCTTGTAAGTATTGTGAACCTTGTGAACCTTCTTAGCACACAAAGTCTTGTATTGTGAGGGCAAATTTTGGGGTGCAACAGCTGCCCCTATTCAATTTTCTGAAACCTGAGGGGTTAGATTGGTATATTTGCCAGTCATGACCTGGAAGGTTGAAGGGGATTGAACACAAAAGCCCAAAAATTTGCGCTCACCAGTGCGTAGAGTGATACAGGTGACTAGTTGAATATGCTTGAGTGGGCTTAAATATGCCACTTGGATAAAAGTTCTTCAGATACATTTCTTGGAGGATAAAGCAGTCCAAAATATGGAGGTATAATGATAGCTTTCAGGAGGATAAAGCAGTCCTGAGGTAATAATATGCTTTCAGGAGGATAAAGCAGTCCTGAGGTAATAATATGCTTTCAGGAGGATAAAGCAGTCCTGAGGTAATAATATGCTTTCAGGAGGATAAAGCAGTCCTGAGGTAATAATGATATGCTTTCAGGAGGTTAAAGCAGTCCTGAGGTAGGGGTGATAGCTTTCGGGAAGATAGACAACGTCCCGAGGAGATAATATGCTTTCAGGAGGATAAAGCAATCCTGAGGAAGTGATGATCTTTGGGAAGATAACAACGGCCCAAAGTAATAATATGCTTTCAGGAGGATAACAACGTCCTGAGGAAGTGATGATCTTTGGGAAGATAACAACGGCCCAAAGTAATAATATGCTTTCAGGAGGATAACAACGTCCTGAGGAAGTGATGATATGCTTTCAGAAAGATGAACAACGTTCTGAGGTATGAATATGCTTTCAGGAGGATAAAGCAGTCCTGAGGAAGTGATGATCTTTTGGGAAGATAAACAACGGCCCAATGATCACAATTTGTTGATGAAATTTGCTTGTTGGAGAATTAACCTGAAAACAAGGTAGCATTTTGTACGATAATATTAGTTTATGCATTATGTATGCATGAATAATATGATGCAATGTATTATGTATCTATGGATATGTATATTATGGTATGATGTAAATGGTGTATGTATGATATGATGCTGCCGGAAGCGTCTGGATATTTCTGTATAATAACTGCTGGCCAGGGAAAATAAATCCCAGTTTGTTGCTGAAGAATATGAGGAACTCGTTCCGGTCTTGTTCGATAATAAGACATATATAACCTCCCGTCTGCTGGGGATAATAAGGTATATATAACATCCCGTCCTCGTTCGATAGTAGAGTATATATAACCTCCCGTCTGCTAGGGATAGTAGGATAGATATAACATCCCGTCTGCTGGGGATAGCAAAGTATATATAACCTCCCATCTGCTAGGGATAGTAGGATAGATATAACATCCCGTCTTCGTTCGTCGTACCCTTATTGGAAAATAAATTCCCGAATATCCGTATGAGGATAAAAGAGATGGATATAAATTCCATGGGAGATGTGACTTTATGAAGATGGATTTGTCCTACTGAGGGTTTTGTAACTGTCTTGTAGAGGTGAACCGACAAAGCTTTGTTGAAATCCTTCCCTCGTTCGTCCTTAGTAAATACTATTACTGCATTTTCATGCATTTCTGGTAAACATCAATCATATTAAGCATACATGCATTCAAACACAACCAATGGACGTTTCGCTTATGTAAATAGGGTAAAAGTAAATCTGGATTCAAAGATGGAATTTTATTCATATCAAACAAGTGACCCATACATGGGTAAGTTTGTACAAGGAGACATAAACCCTAGTAAGAGGATTTTGTCATAAAATTTTACAAAACAAAGAAAATCAGCTATGTGGGAAATAATCCTATTGAGTTTCAATTCTACTATTGCCATTATTTTCAAGTATCTCATCTTCTGCTGTTGAGACGGAAACGATTGGATTGAGCTTTATCTGTTCGAGCTTGGGTAAGTAACACAACTGGTTGCAGTTTCATGGGTGAACCAAACGAGACATAGTCATACGCTTTAATCCCTAACTTTTTCCTGGATTGCCCTTTCAGGTTTTCAATCCACCGGGATACCCTTTTTTGCACAAGCCGCCTTTTCAGGTTTTCGACTTGCCGGGTGTACATTTTATATATATATCCCTAATTTTTGCCCAAACCCTTTTGGTTTGCCGGGATGCCCTTATTTTTGCCTAGGCCTATCAACCTAGCGGGTCTCTTTTTATACGTAGTATTTTTTAACTATGTCTGCGTTTACAGGCTGTGGGAAATCTTCACCATCCATAGTAGTGAGTATCATGGCACCTCCTGAGAATACTGTTTTGACCACAAATGGTCCTTCATATGTTGGAGTCCACTTGCCCCTAGGATCACCCTGTGGTAATATGATACGCTTGATCACCAAGTCACCAGCCTGATATACCTTTGGCTTAACCTTCTTATTAAAAGCTTTGATCATTCGTTTCTGATACATCTGGCCATGACAAACTGCTGCTAACCTCTTCTCATCAATCAAATTTATCTGGTCAAGTCGAGTCTGAATCCACTCATCTTCATCCAAGCCTGCATCCTTCATAATTCTTATGGAGGGAATCTGAACTTCAATGGGCAGAACTGCTTCCATACCATAGACCAAGGAGAATGAGGTTGCCCCTGTTGAAGTACGTATTGTAGTACGATAACCATGAAGAGCAAATGGTAACATCTCATGCCAATCCTTGTAGGTAACAGTCATCTTCTGTACAATCTTCTTAATGTTCTTATTAGCAGCTTCAACTGCCCCATTCATTTTTGGACGATACGGAGAAGAGTTATGATGCTTAATCTTGAACTGCGTGCAGAGATCAGTGATCATAGTGTTGTTCAGATTAGAGCCATTGTCAGTAATAATCCTTTCAGGGATGCCATACCTACATATGAGGTTGTTCTTAATGAATCGAGCCACAACATTCTTGGTAACAGATGCAAATGAAGCTGCCTCTACCCACTTCGTGAAGTAATCAATAGCAACCAGGATGAAACGATGCCCATTAGAAGAAGTAGGTTTGATCTCACCAATCATATCAATGCCCCACATGGCAAATGGCCAAGGCGCAGTCAACACATTCAATGGTGATGGAGGTATATGTACTTTATCCACATAGATTTGACACTTGTGACATGTTCTGGAGTGTTGATAGCAATCAGCTTCCATGGTAGACCAATAGTAGCCTGCTCTCAATATCTTCTTTGCCATGGTATGACCACTAGAATGAGTGCCAAAGATCCCATCATGCATATCTTCCATAATCTCAATTGCTTCTTTCTTATCCACACAACGAAGCAAAGTTGAATCATGATTGCGCTTATATAGAATGCCATTACTCAGAAAGAATTTAGCAGAAAATCTTCTCAGAAATTTCCTATCTTTGACAGATGCCCCTTCAGGGAACTCCTGAGCTTCAAGATATCTTTTCACTTCATAGAACCAAGGCTTCTCCTCTGCCCCTTCTATGTCAATCTCATTGCAGTATGCAGGCTTCTCAAATCTATCAATAGTAATCTTGGGAGCTTCATCATCCCAATTGATCTCAAACATGGATGCCATGGTGGCCAAAGCATCTGCCAACTGATTCTCTCTCCGTGGAATATGTCCAAAGGTAATCTCTTTGAAATGTGGGATCAAAGACAAAAAATGCTCTCTGTAAGGAATGAGATTATCATGCTTGGTATCCCAATCTCCTTTAATCTGACTAACTACCAGGGCTGAATCTCCATATACATCAAGGAACTGAATCTTCATATCAATAGCAGCTTTAATACCCAGGATACATGCCTCATACTCAGCCATGTTATTGGTACAATAGAAACAAAGTCTGGAAGTAATAGGGGTATGACAACCTTCAGGGGAACTAATCACAATACCAACACCATTACCAAGTGCATTAGAGGCACCATCAAAAACCATAGTCCATCAGGATCCTTGCTCAGGTCCGTCATATTGTCCAGGTTCTTTGGTAATAATCATAATGTCTTCATCAGGAAACTCAAAACTCATTGACTGGTAATCATCCACTGATTGATGAGCCAAATGATCTGCCACAACACTTCCTTTAATGGCCTTCTGAGTAGTATATTGTATATCATATTCTGTCAAGATCATTTGCCATCTTGCAATTCTTCCGGAGAGAGCAGGTTTCTCAAATATGTACTTGATTGGATCCATCTTCGAAATCAACAAGGTAGTATGAGTCAACATATACTGTCTTAGTCGGCGAGCAGCCCACGCCAAAGCGCAGCAAGTTTTCTTGAGCAGTGAGTATCTTGTTTCACAGTCGGTAAACTTTTTGCTAAGGTAGTATATTGCCTGCTCTTTTCGACCAGACTCGTCATGTTGCCCCAAGACACACCCCATTGAATTGTCTAACACTGTTAAGTACATAATCAAGGGTCTTCCATCAACTGGTGGCATCAAAATTGGAGGTTCTAGCAGATATCTCTTGATTTCATCAAATGTTGTCTGGAACTCATCATTCCATTCCATCACCTGATCTTTCTTCAACAACTTGAAGATTGGCTCACAGATGGCAGTTAATTGGGAAATAAATCTTGCAATGTAGTTCAATCGTCCCAAGAAACCTCTAACTTCTTTCTCAGTGCGGGGAGCTGGCATCTCTCGTATAGCTTTTACTTTTGCAGGATCCACTTCAATACCTTTTCCACTAACTATGAAACCCAGGAGTTTACCAGACCTAACTCCAAAAGTACACTTGTTTGGGTTTAACCTCAACTTGTATTTCTTCAACCTTTCAAACAATTTATGCAAATGATCAAGATGTTGCTCTTCATTCTGAGACCTGGCTATCATATCATCCACATATACCTCTATCTCATGATGAATCATATCATGAAACAAAGCCACCATAGCACGCTGATATGTTGCTCCTGCATTCTTCAAACCAAATGGCATCACCTTATAACAAAAAGTGCCCCACTGTGTAACAAATGTTGTCTTCTCCATGTCTTCAGGAGCCATCTTGATTTGATTGTAACCAGAGAAACCATCCATAAAAGAGAATACCTTGTGCTGAGCAGTGTTGTCTACCAGAACATCAATATGAGGAAGTGGAAAGTCATCTTTAGGGCTGGCCTTGTTCATATCCCTGTAGTCTACACACATACGTACCTTACCATCTTTCTTAGGAACTGGTACCACATTTGCAACCCACTGAGGATAAGAAGTCACAGCTAAGAACCCTGCATCAAACTGTTTCATTACCTCTGCTTTGATTTTTTCTGACATCTCAGGACGCATACGACGAACCTTCTGCTTCTTTGGACGACAATCTTCCTTTACTGGTAAACGGTGAACTACAATGTTTGTATCCAACCCTGGCATATCTTCATAAGACCAAGCAAAGATCTCCACATAGTCACGTAACATCTGAATCAATCTGCTCTTGACACTATCCTCTAAATCAGCCCCTATCTTGACCTCTTTCCTGTTTTCTTCAGTTCCCAGATTCACAACTTCGACTGGCTCTTCATGTGGTTGTATATCTTTCTCTTCTTGTTGTAACAACCTAGCAAGCTCTACAGGTACTTCACAATCGTCCTCATTTCCGTCTTCAGTTTGATAGATCGGATTCTCGAAATTATAATTGGCAATAGTAGAACTGTTATCAACAGGATCCAGAGTGGATGAGGATCTGCATTTTAGTGATGTGGGTGTGTGTAAGAACACATAGCTGATAAAGGTAAAAAATAAAATAAAAGAAAGACAAGGAACACAATTTTTACTAAAACGAAACGTCCACTGATTTTTATTGAATGAAGTATGCAAATGAAATGACATCCCGTAACAAACACACCATTGTGCCCCGGGTAAGGCACAAGACTTAAGAGTTCAATTGTTCAAGAAATTACAAACTTAAAAGCAACAACACAGTAATAGTATTTACTCCTGACTAAAGGAGATAGGGATAACATCTTCAGCTTTCCAATTATTGAGTCCAGCACCCACAGTAGGAAAGATCCAAGCATCCAGATTGTAGTCTTCATCATAGTCACCCACAGCATTGATTTGATCTTTCATGACCCCTTGGTTGGTGATACGAACAGCACGAGCACGACGAACAGCCTTCTGGGACTCTTCATCCACCACAGCTCTAGCATCTTTGAGGGAGGCCATTGCCATTGTTGGAGGTACTCTGGTGACCACAGGAACTTTCTTGGCAACCGGAGGAGCTACATAATCATTAACAATCCAAGGAACCACTTCAAATGTCTGACATGGAGTTTCAACGTATTCACCTTCCACTTCCAGATACTTGAAGGTGTTCACATGACTAACAAAATACTCTTCCTCTCCATAGACAGTAACAACTTTTCCTTCTACCGGATATCTCAACTTCTGATGTAATGTAGAAGTTACAGCACCTGCCCCATGGATCCAGGGACGACCAAGCAAACAAGAGTACGAAAGACGAATATCCATCACATAAAATGTAGCATTAAAACCCTGAGAACCAACTTTGATGGGCAGGTCAATTTCCCCATGCACTACTCTTCTAGAACCATCAAAAGCCTTCACCACTATACTACTGGGCTTCAGCACAGCATCTTCAGGACTCAGCTTATTTAGGACTTCTTTGGGCAACACATTCAGAGAGGAACCATTGTCTATCAATACATGTGACAGGGTAGTGCCCCTGCATTCAATTGAGATATGCAAGGCCCTGTTATGATCCCTCTTGGCAGGGGTCAAATCAGCATCAGAAAACCCTAACCCATTATCATAAGTCAGGTGGGCAACACAATTCTCAAACTGGTCAACAGAAATTGCATTGGGTACATGAGCAGTCTTCAGAAATTTAATCAAGGCCTTGGCATGAGCCTCAGAACACAACAACAAGGACAACATAGAAATCTTGGAGGGAGTATGCCCCAACTGATCAACAATGTCATAATCACTCTTGCGAATGATTTTCAATACTTTTTCCATCTGCTTAGCAAGATCATCAGCAACCGGCACATCAGTAAGTACAGGTTCGATAACAGGACCTTTGCCCCGAGCATCAGTAGTGGAGGTAGCAGCAGGAGTAACTGCATTCTTGGAAGTAACTTGAGGAGAGAAGACTCTTCCGCTTCGTGTGATCTTACTAGACCCAGCAATATTATCAACATCAACAGGCACATCAGCTAAGGGCTCCTGCTTAACACCATGGATATAAACATCGGACCCATAATGCCAAGGCACAGCTTTATCAGACGCATACGAAATAGGACCAGGAGTAGTAATGACCATAGGAGCCACTCTGGCTTCAGCAACAACCTTCACAGGGCCTTCAACAGTAATCTTGATTGGACCCTTATGAGTGATTTTAACAGGACCTTTGGAAGTGATCCTCACCGGCACTTTATCAACCATGTCAACTTCTTCAGTCTTCCTACCTTTAGTAATATGATCCACCATACTCTCTACAGACGATGGAGTCCTCTCAAACACTATGGTATAGTTATTCATGAGACGTTGAATTCCGTCCTTCAACCTCCAACAACTATCTGGATTATACTCACAATAGACACAATCTTCACGACAACCCGGAAAGAACCCAGCTTGTACTAACTTTTTCTTGATAATAGACAATGGTGTAACCAAATCTACAACTGAGGAAACATGTGAATCTTCACCAATGGCATTGATAGTCTTCTCATGATTTGGCATTGGAGCAGTAATCACATTTGGAGTACCAGGAGGGTCAAACTCAATTTCTTCAGCCTCAATCATATCTTGAATTTTGTTCTTCAAGACCCAGCAACTATTAGTATCATGTCCTTGACAGTTTGAATGATATGCACATCGTGCATTGGGATTGTACCTGGGAGAGGTAACATTAGGATTCTGAGGAGCCTCTTTCAAAGTAATAAGTTCAGCCTTCAATAAGTGTTGCAATGCCTGAGCCATTGACATGTTGATCTTTGTGAACTGCCTTCTAGCCCTCTGTTGGTTACCCTGTGGCTGCTCTGGTGTTGTAGGAGTTGGATTTGAAATATGAACTGCACTCACAGACTGATGCCTTCTATTACGATCAGGTTGACCATAAACAGCATTGGATTCTTTCTTCCCAGTGGGAGGCTTCTTTGCAGCACCTGATGAAGAAGTACCCACTTGGATCTTGCCACTCTTTATACCATTTTCCACGCGCTCTCCTGTCATTATCAACTCAGTGAAGCCAGATGATGAGCTTCCAATGAGATGACTGTAAAAAGGACCATTCAGCGTACACATGAACATATCAACCAATTCTCTGTCAGTTAGGGGGTTGTACTCTTCCAGCTAAATCTCTCCACTTCTGAGCATACTCCTTGAAACTTTCTTTGGCACCTATAGACATGCTTTGCAGCTGCATGCGAGTGGGAGCTAAGTCAGCATTGTATTGATACTGCTTATAGAAAGCTTCAGCAAGATCATTCCAATCCCTGATGTTGACACTCTCCAATTGATAATACCACTCCAATTGAGCTCCAGATAAGCTCTCTTGGAAAAAATGGATCCACAACTTCTTATCAGCAGTGTGAGGTTGGATTCTTCTGACATAAGACCTTAGATGCAGCTTGGGACAAGAGACCCCATCATAAACAACAAAAGTAGGAACCTTGAAACCAATGGGTATGACTACCCCAGATATCAGACTCAAATCTTCAAAATCCAGCCCAGATGACTTCTGCAATTCCATAGCATCCATTATATCCACCAGCATCTTGAATTTGTCTTCATTAGGCTCATGGTAGTAATTAGCCTCAGAATCAGAGTCCCCCATAGTGTTGTGGAGACTGCCTCCCTCTTTTTCAGACTCTTCAGATTCATAGTCTTCAACTGGTTCTTTGGTCTTGGCAAGACCTTTGAACCTTCTTCCCATGTTGATCAGGCCACCTGACCTTCTAGTCTTCTTGGCCAGTAGTGTCTTCAATTCATCCTGCCCCTTGGTCAGGTTCAGGATCAGCTCTTGGAACTGTGCATTTTGTGCCTGGAGATCCTTAACTGATTGTTCAAGAGCCATGGCTGAAATAAACAGCGAGAAGATGAGAAACCTGTGCACAATTATAAACCTGTGATGTAATGAAATGATATGTGAATGCATATGCAATGTTTTCAAGGACCGCAGGATTTAAATTTGCTTAAACAAACAAGAAGGTAAACTTTTATTAGTAATAAATTTGTTTTGCCTCTTGGGCTTACAAAAAAAAATGAAATGAAATAAGTACAAAAGATGGGGTTTTAAGTCTCCCATGGATGTTTCCTCTTTGTGTTGAGGTATGAGTTGAGATTCCGTTCCTCGTGAAGTTGCTTTGTTAGTTCCAGGATTCTTTCTTGGCTTGCTTTGTAATGAGCCTCGAAAGTATCCCTTTGCTCCTTCAGTTGGATCCAGGATCTCTGCAAGTCTTCCATGTCAGTAGGCATGTCTGGGTGAAGGATGGTATAAGCAATGTCTCCTTCAGCAACAGGTTCCATGGTAACTGGCAGGATAGCAGGATATGGCATCATGAGAGTCTGAGCACGAGATCGCACCCATCTGAAATAAGCTTCCATAGGAATAGTGTACTTAGGCTCCAGTGTCTTGCTGTCAACCCTGTTTACTTTTCCCCAGGCTCGTATGAATCTCTGACGGTAACCTTGATGATCGTTGTCGTAATCAAACACAATGCCCTGAATCAACATGTCATGTGGACCATCGCTCAGAGCGTAACCAAACTGTCGTAAAGCTAGAGAGGGGTTGTAGGTGATGCCCCCTCTTATGCCTAGAAGTGGCACATTAGGGAATTCCCCACAACGGTCAATGATAATGACATTCTCCATAGATCTGGAGCACCAATGAATATCTGAATGCGAGAGTGACATGATCCTCTTGGACCATCTGAACCCTTGTTCATTCTTCATTACTGAGCGAGGAAGGTGAGAAATAAACCACCTAGAAAGCAAAGGTATGCAACACATCAAAGTTCCTCTTGCCCTTGTAGTACGGGTGTGAAGAGAATGTAGGATGTCTCCAAGCAATGTAGGTATTGGATTGTGACTCAGGAATATGTTGATGGCATGAACGTCTATGAACTGATCTGGATTGGGGAACAATACTAAGCCATAAATTAGTAAGGCTAAGATCTCCTCAAAAGCATCATAGCTCATGGCCGTCAAGAACACCTGAGCTTTCTCTATCAACACCTTGGCAAGAATACCCTTGACTCCACTTCTTGTTTCTAGAACAATGTCAGACTTCTTCAGATGTAGGGCTGCAGCAATAACTTCTGGTTTAAGCTCCTTCTCCAAGCCTGTGAAGGGTCTTTGATCAAGAACAGGTATACCCAGAAGTTTAGAGAACTCTTCCATTGTAGGAACTAGCTGATAGTCAGGGAATGTAAAGCAATGGTTCTTAGGGTCAAAGAACTGAAACAGAACACTCATTATGTCTTCATTGAACCCTGAAGTGACTAGATCCAATAGGTGACCATGTCTCTTGAAGAAATGGGAATGATCAGACACTTGAGAAACCAACTCTTTAAGCTTAGCAGGTATGCCTACAAAGTTGATCCTGATGGTGTTTCTACGAGCAGAAGCCATGACCTGCAACAAAGAACAAAGATAAATCCTTTGGTCCTTGAAATGGTTAGTGAAAATGCTATGCTCATGATGCATGATGATGTCATGAAGTTATGCTCAATCACAAACATGTGGCACACACAAACAAGTCACACAATAGCCCTAAGTTTAAAGGCTTGCATGAGGTTCAAAGGTAAGTACCCTCCCCTGAAGTTAGTTGGTTCATCCTGTCCTACAAAAGTAACCAGGTTCTAAGGGATCTCAATATCATTGATCCTTCACAAGGGTGGTTGTTCAGTAGGCAACTTACTTTCCAACCAAAACCCTCCAAGTTTAGAACCTCAATGAGCGTAGTATCGAGTATCAACCAACTTCAGTCTGCACCAAAGCCGATTATCTCACTACTTTTCTAAAGGCCAAGATGGGATAACTAGGGTTCTAAAAGTTAGTTAGTGCATTGACAACATATGGCAGCCTCATATTATCCTCAACTTGACTTAAGGAACATAAGCACCAACCAAGAAGTCACACTAACTATGGCCACCAGATCAACCATATCGGTATACGCCGTACAGTTTCCTTGGTCTATTGCCATTTACCTAAGGTACACTGGATCCAGGTTAGGATCTTTCACACATAAGAGCACCCCAACAGATAAGTATAAAGCAAACAAGGCAAACAATTTTAAAGTGATCTAATTCCTAAGGGTACCCCTCTTTAATATTAAATCCCCAGCAGAGTCGCCAGTTCTGTAACACGGTGGGAGAACTGACTTTAGTTATGTTGCGGATAGCAAGAGTCGCCACCGACTTTTATTTTATCCAAAGGAAAGGCATAAAAGAACAGGAAAGACCTTTTTAAAAGATTTTTGGGTCCGGGGGGTAGGTTATGTAAAGGGAAGGTGTTAGCACCCTTTACATCCATGGTTATCCATGGGCTCTTAGTTACTTAGCTCACTTTGAATTGTTTTTGAAAATGTGAAGTGTGTGAATAGAAATTTTCATAAGAGTTTGATAATGATCCATGTACGGATGCGTAAAAAACTTGTGTTTGAAAATTGTTTGAAATTGTGAAGTGTTTGAGAAATTTTTTTTGAATAGTGAGCAAGTAACTATGAGGAACCTACCCTAAAGTTTAAGTCTTTCTGTTCTTGAATCCTTTAAATGGTAAGACTATCCCTATTATTAAGGAATAGGTAGTCATTACCTTGGATGTGAGGGACAAGTAAGGGTCATCTGTTAATGTAGGCAACTTTAGGGTGTATTAAGCATTTTTGGAGGGTCTGTCATCATTATTCGAAAGGGACAAGATCATTACGAAGGCAACCATTAAAGGACTTGATCTTTTATTGTTAAGGGACTAGATGACTTTATTTTTTGAGGGACTTTTGCTTTATACACCCTACTTGACCTTTTGATTAGGCAACAATGAGAGGTAACCCTAGAAAGTGAGATGGCGATCAAAGATCGACTTACGTGTGTGAGTGTTCAATTTAATATTTATCTTTTGAATTAAGTGATCTAAATTAATTTTAAATAACATACATGTTTACACTCCCTATTTTTACTAACCATGCATAAAATAAATAATTTAAACATTTAAAAAAATATTACATCCAGGAGCAATTACATAATAATAATAAAAGCAATTTAAATAAATAATCAAAATAAATAAATAAGCAATAAGCAGAATAAATAAGCAACTATAATTGGGTTAGTAGAAATAATAATAATAATAATAATAATTAAAAAAAATAAATGGGGTTAGTAATAATCATATAAACATAATTAATAATAATAATAATGAAATAAGCAAAAATATTAAAATAATTAAAAGATCAAATTTTTATATGAACAATTATTTATGATTAATAAGAAAAATATGAACAAATATATTAATTATAAAGTTTTAAGTTATTTATAAATTATATAGAAAAATAAGTTAATGATAAACATATTATAGAAATAAATATAATTACAAAATTAATTTAACAATTTTTTTTAATTATTCCTAAGCATATATGCAAAATTAAAATATAAACAATTTAGGTCATATTTAAAAAATAGGATTAATTATGATTATATTTACAAAATTTAACTATATTAAATAAAATATATACATGATTAAAAAATGTGATCATACAATTATATTTACAAATTTAAAGATTAAAATTTTATTCACTAATTAAAATATAAACAAGAATTATAATTAGGGTTTTAGAAAAATATTTTAGGGTTTTTTTAAAATAAATCATTATGATTAATTAGGTTTTATAGAAAAATATATTTTTAGGGTTTATAAGTTTATAAAATAGAATTAGGGTTTTAACAAAATATTAGGGTTAGAAAAATATTAAAGTTTACAATTTTAATTTATAATACTAATTTAATAATTAAATAAATATATACATATAAATAAATATTATTAAAAAAACATATGAAGAAATAAATCTACTAATTTAAGTTTTTTTTTATTTGAGAAAATAATATAAATTTGACAAGAGAATAAGTTTAATTAGAAAAATGATTTTTGATATTTTTAGAAATTATTTTTAATTAAAGAATAAAATAAAGAATTAACAAAACAAATAAAACAAACAAAAGCCAAAAAAAACAGGACCTGGGATTTGAACCCAGGTCCTTTACCTGGAAATGCAAGGGAATAACCACTGGACTGCGCAAGCTTAGCTGATGAGGAATGAATCCAGGCCCTAATATGATAAACCTGAAAAATAAGGAAATTAATGAACAAAAAAGAAAGAACCTGGGGATCGAACCCAGGTCCTGCCGTCCACATACATACACCAAAAGCCACTGGGCCACCTGCGCGTTTATGATATAATACGTATACGATTAATTAAATATTAAAACAAGAATTTGAAATCAGAATTTCGCGCCAAGGGAGTCGTCTTCTTCCTCAGGACCTGCAAAAATACCTGCGAAAATTGTTACGAGTTTTCCTGCGAATTCAGTTTCGCAGGCTTTCCTATGTTTCTTCAATCATCATTAAACCTGTAAAATTTTGACAAATTGAATACACCATATTGTTGCCCACATCAAACACAGTTCATTTAAGTGATTATAATTCATTTATATTTTCTAAAACGTAAAGCCCCAATTTTGGCTTTAAACCCTAATAATGGCAGAATACGATTTCGGCCATGAAACCTCAATGTTGTTGTCCAGAAATCATCTCTATAGCACTACAAACACAAACCAATAATCAAATATCCTTTATATTGTGGAAATCATATGAATCGAAAAAAATTAAAAGCAAAGCAAAACGAGTTCGGTTTGTGCATTTTAAGACACTATGAATGATGATAATGGTTGCTACATGATCAATGAATCATCAGGAAGCTATTGCAATCCTTAAATTGTCCTGAAAGTACCTCTAACTTAGAAACCGAAATCAAGTTTTTGTATGATTTTTTGAAGTTTTGAGACAAGGTGAGAGGCTGCCAAAATCGTGCATTTGAAGCTGCTTCATGTTGTATATATAGGAGTGAATGAAATTAGGTTAAGAGCTTTCACAAACTTGTGGATATTTGGACCTTTTAAGATTGAAAAATATTTGGTTTTAAGACTTGAAATATCTTGATCTAGCCTTGCTATTTTAGGATGATCCTCATTATTCTTGTATCAATCAAATCCAAATATAATTTATGACCTTCTAGAAACCAAATCAATTTAAATATCCCTTATTTTATATTTTATTTGAATTTAAAATGATTTTTAACATAAAAAATCAAATTAAATAAAAATAAAATGATAAAAAATATGATTTTTGTTGACTTGGGTCGTGCATGGAGTCATAGTATGGATTGGGTCATCATATGTCAAGCCTATTTGGAAGAAATTGGTTTTAGACCTCCATTTTCTTCATAAACCAACCAAAAATTTCCCAACTTTGCAAGGGCACACATCCTTCAATTTTAATGCTATGAGGGTGTTATTGGACATTTTTGAAAGCTTGAAGAATCCTCTAACCAACCCCACTAGTTTCATGTCTATATCATTTACCATTCTCAAGTTATGCCCTTTTGAAGTTGTTGACTTTTTGTTGACTTTCAAAAGGACCTATAATGTCTTAGCTCATACCTTCCAAATGAAGCATTTTTGGGCTTGGCTTGTGAGACACAAAGTTGTAGAGAATTCAATTTCCTTCAAAATGAGCTTTGGATGGAGACTTGGTGATGAAGCATGTGAAAGTTATGGCTGGTCAAAGTTCAGTTGACTTTTACTGAGGAAACCCTAATTTAGAAACTCCTGATTCTTGATGATCTGAAATCTCCTTGATGAATCATTATCAACCCTTGATCAAATGATGAATTTTACTTCATATACTTGATGTTGGCAAAAAATCATGAAGTTTGACTTTGGTTTGACCACAGTTGACCTCAGTTTGACTTTTTAACTGCTTTGACTGATTTTGACTTATCTGATCATCTGACTTAGCAAACTTTTGAGAAAAGTCTTGAAACTTGTCATGGGGGTTCTTACACACATATAAGATGTTATGAAGCTCACTTGAAGTCTTGGAAGTTCATTTAGCCTGATTAAAGTCAAAACCCTAGTTTTGGATGCACTGCTTAGGAGGTGCATTGTCTGAGGGAATTGTCAACTCTTCTGACCAATTGTGAACTTTGTGAACCTTGTGAACCATCATAAGATGTCTTGTGAACCTTGTAAACCTCATGGGAGGTCTTGTGAACCTTGTGAACCTCATAAAGTGACTTGTAGACTTCATGAACCTTATGAAAGGTTTTTGTAAGCATTGTGAATCTTGTGAACCTTGTAAACCTCATAAAGTGACTTGTAGACTTCATGAACCTCATGAAAGGTCTTGTAAGTATTGTGAACCTTGTGAACCTTCTTAGCACACAAAGTCTTGTATTGTGAGGGCAAATTTTGGGGTGCAACACACAAACTGAAGAGATCTTTATATGGGCTGAAACTGTAACACCCTTCTACCCCACAAACAATTTAAGTAAAATATTATCAGAGTAATTCATAGAAGGTGTCACATTTCTTCATAAAACATCGATCCAAAATATTATATTAATAATATTTTTTTCTCAAATAATCAAAACTATGGCAGCGGAATTATATATTCAAAAATATTTTCCTCTTATCTCATTAAAACATAAAGACCTATTGGTCAAAGTCAACAATTATCATCATTCTCAATTCAGCATTTAACAACTCATAAAACTCATCATAACAAAATTAAAATGCAATCATATAAGCGTTCTATTTCCCCCGATGTTACATCTACCAGAGCAAGACACCAGACACTCTAGACTTAAGCTACACAACCTCCAGCTAAGACTTCACGTACCGCGAACTCATCTTAGATATCTGCAAGTTACCCACAAAAGAGGCAACATTTCTAAGCATGCAGGGTGAGTAATCATAATTTATCATAAATATATTAGAATATGGAATATAAATAAATTAGCATAAGCATGTCATAACATCTTCAACCATATAATTCAGCAACAACAACATAATCATGAACATATTATAAAAATTCAGCAACAACAACTCCATCGTGAATTCATCCAGACATATGCAATTCCAACTATCATGATATGTGTAACACGGTGGGAGAACTGACTTTTAGTTATGTTGCGGATAGCAAGAGTCGCCACCGACTTTTATTTTATCCAAAGGAAAGGCATAAAAGAACAGGAAAGACCTTTTTAAAAGATTTTTGGGTCCGGGGGGTAGGTTATGTAAAGGGAAGGTGTTAGCACCCTTTACATCCATGGTTATCCATGGGCTCTTAGTTACTTAGCTCACTTTAAAATGTTTTTGATATGTGAAGTGTGTGAATAAAAATTTTCTTAAGAGTTTCATAATGATCCATGTACGGATGCGTAAAAAACCTTTGTTTTTGAAAATTGTTTAAGATGTGTGAAGTGTTTGAAATTGTTTTGAAGAGTGAGCAAGTATCTAAGAGGAACCTACCCTAAGTTTAAGTCTTTTCTGTTCTTGAAACCTTTGAATGGTAAGACTATCCCTATTATTAAGGAATAGGTAGTCATTACCTTGGATGTGAGGGACAAGTGAAGGGCCATTGTTATTTAGGCAACTGTGGGGTGTATAAGCAATTTGAAAGGGACGTATCATCTTTATTTCGAAAGGGACAAGATCATTACGAAGGCAACATTCGAAAGGGACTTGATCTTTTATCTGTTAAGGGACTAGATGATGTGAAATTGAGGGACTTTGCTTTATACACCCTACTTGACCTTTTGATTAGGCAACATGAGAGGTATCCCTAAGGAAGTGAGATGGCGATCAAAGATCGACTTACGTGTGTGAGTGTACAATTTTAATATTTATCTTTTAAATTAGTGAGCTAAATTAATTTTAAACATACAAACATGTTGCACTCCCTATTTTACTAACCATGGCATTTGAAAATAAATATTAAATATTACTATTACAATATTACACAAAGGAAACAATTACATAATAATCATAATTAAAGCAAATTAAATAAATAAGCAAAAATAAATAATAATGATATAATTGGGTTAGTAATAATAAACAAAAATGAATAAATATAAGAGGGTTAGTAATAAAATAAATATGTATAAAATAACTAGTATAACAATATAATAAATTAAAAGTGAACAAATAAATAAATATATTTTTTAAGATTGATTTTTTTTAATAAATAATAAATATGATCAATAGTCTAATTATTTAATTTTTATATACATATTATAAAAATATTTGATTATAAGCATATAAAATAATAAATTAAATTTATAAAATAAAATTAGGTTTTTTAACTATTTAGAAAAATAAATTAGGGTTTACAATTTAATTAAATTATTTACATATGAAAACTATATTCAATAATAATTATAAACAAATTATAAAATAATGTACATAATTAAAATTTACAAATAAATAAATTAAGATTTATAATATAATTAAAGTTTATAAAAAATATTAGGATTTAGAAAATATTAGGTTTTATATGAAAATATTAAGGTTAACATAAATAATTTAGGGTTTATGATTTTAGAAAATAGAAATAATGTTCTATTTATTAATTTACAAAACAAATTCAATTATTTACAAATTATATTTATTTAATAATATATAAATACAAATAATTAAATTTTGAAAATAAGATTTGATAAGAATTGATTTTTTAGGTATAAGGAATAATGTGTATTTATTTTAAAATTTTAAGAAATTAATTAAATTAAACAATATAAATAAGAAAATAAAAAAAGAAAGAAAACATGCCTGGGGCTGGGGTCGAACCCATGCCCTGGACTTTGCCACCCTTAGACGTGCAGGGTTACCACTGGGCTGCCTGCGCGTTGTGAACATGATCCCAGCAACAATCCTTTTATTATATGACCTGCAAAAATCATGAAAAACAAAAACAACACAAAACGGCCTAACGGGAATCGAACCCAGGCCAGAGAGCATTTACACATACACGTCCACCATCTGAGCTACATGCACATATTGATATTTCTACGAAAACAAAATCTATATAAATAATGCAAGAAATTCAAAATATTTTTACGCGCCAAGGGGTCGTCTCCTACCTCTCCCACTGCAAAATTACCTACGAATTGGTATACGAATTTTCTTGCAAATTTGTTTTCGCAGGTATTCCTAGGTTTCTCTATATAGCATGAATAGATACGATTTGTCCAAATTACTTATACCATTCGATTACCCACGGTCCAAAGAATTCAAATACAGTCTCCAAAGGTATTTATGCTGCCTGTATTGGGAAGCCCTAATTTAGGACCATAAACCCTAACAATGGTGTTTGAGCCTCCACACACCAAAACTTCGATTCACCTGCCCAGAAACCATCCTTATACAATAACAAACAAGATTAAAGGCATAAAAACGATTTATAATGTATGAATGAGTGAAACCGAAAAATAAAAAATCAAGAACAATGTCCACTCGGGTCATGGCATGTAAGGAAGTTTTTGATGCTATTGGCAATGCAAATACGTTCAATGATTGTTCACAAGTGATTTGCAACCTTCAAAATCTTTTGATAGGGCCTCTATGCAAGAATCCGAATTGAGGTTTTTTTGGTGAGTTTTGAAAATTTGAAACTTTGCTCTTGAGGCTGCCAATTCGTCCCATGCATTGTGGTATGTTTGTGTATATATAATGAATCAAATTAGGTCAAAAAGAATGGGCTTTGTATCATGAAAATTGATTACTTGATTATGAAGAAATCTCTCATCCAAAAATATCAAAAAATCCAATATATCCTTACTATCTTGGTCTAGCACGAATTTGGATATGAATAATTGGTCTTGAATGGTGTTTATGACCTTCTAGAATCACAATCTCTTCCAAATATATGATTTTCATAATTTATTTTAATTTAATTTGTATTTTAATGAATAAAATTCAAATAAATATTAAATACAATATAAAAAATCAGAAAATGAATGGGTTGGGTCGTGCTTGATGTTTTTATAAAGTTTGGATGGCAATTTGGTGGGCTCATTTAGCAAAAATTGGTTTTAAGGCCTTATTTGCTTCATAAATTCCCCAAAATTTTCCCAACTTTACAAGGGCACAAATCCTTCAATTTTAATGCTATGAGGGTGTTCTTGGACATTTTGGAAATCTTGAAGAGTCCTCTAACCAACCCCATTGGTTTCATGTCCATATCATTTACCATTCTCAAGTTATGCCCTTTTGAAGTTGTTGACTTTTTGTTGACTTTCAAAAGGACCTATAATGTCTTAGCTCATACCTTCCAAATGAAGCATTTTTGGGCTTGGCTTGTGAGACACAAAGTTGTAGAGAATTCAATTTCATTCAAAATTAGCTTTGGATGGAGAATTGGTGATGAAGCATGTGAAAGTTATGGCTGGTCAAAGTTCAGTTGACTTTTCCTAAGGAAACCCTAATTTAGAAACCTTTGATTCTTGATGATCTGAAATCTCCTTGATGAATCATGATCAACCCTTGATCAAATGATGAATTTTACTTCATATACTTGATGTTGGCAAAAAATCATGAAGTTTGACTTTGGTTTGACCATAGTTGACCTCAGTTTGACTTTTTAACTACTTTGACTGATTTTGACTTATCTGATCATCTGACTGAGCAAACCTTTGAGAAAAGTCTTGAAACTTGTCATGGGGACCCTTATACATATATAAGATGTTATGAAGCTCACTTGAAGTCTTGGAAATCCATTTAGCCTGATTAAAGTCAAAACCCTAGTTTTGGATGCACTGCTTAGGAGGATGCATTGTCTGAGGGAATTGTCAAATCTTCTGACTAATTGTGAACTTTGTGAACCTTGTGAACCTCATAAGATGTCTTGTGAACCTTGTGAACCTCATTAGAGGTCTTGTGAACCTTGTGAACCTCATGGAAGGTCTTGTGAACCTTGTGAACCTCATAAAGTGTCTTGTAAACTTTGTGAACCTCATGGGAGGTCTTGTGAACCTTGTGAACCTCATTAAGTGTCTTGTAAACTTCATGAACCTCATGAAAGGTCTTGTGAACCTTGTGAACCTTCTGAGCACACAAAGTCTTGTATTGTGATGGCAAATTTTGGGGTGCAACAGCTGCCCCTGTTCAATTTTCTGAAACCTGAGGGGTTAGATTGGTACATTTGCCAGTCGTGACCTGGAAGGTTGAAGGGGATTGAACACAAAAGCCCAAAAATTTGCACTCACCGGTGCGTAGAGTGATACAAATGACTAGTTGAATATGCTTGAGTGGGCTTAAATATGCCACTTGGAGAAAAATTCTTCAGGTACCTTTCTTGGAGGATAAAGCAGTCCAAAATATGAAGATATAATAATAGCTTTCAGGAAGATAAACAACGTCCTGAGGTAATGGTGATAGCTTTCAGGAAGATAAACAACGTCCCGAGGAAATGATATGCTTTCAGAAGGATAAACAACGTTCTGAGGAAACAATGTAACCTTTGGGAAGATAAACAACGGCCCAAGGTTAAGATATGCTTTCAGGAGGATGAACAACGTCCTGAGGTAATGGTGATAGCTTTCAGGAAGATAAACAACGTCCCTAGGTAGTGGTAATAGCTTTCAGGAAGATAAACAACGTCTCGAGGTAGTGGTATGCTTTCAGAAGGATAAACAACGTTCTGAGGTAATAATATGCTTTCAGAAGGATAAACAACGTTCTGAGGTAATAATATGTTTTCAGAAGGATAAACAACGTTCTGAGGAAATGATATGCTTTCAGAAGGATAAACAACATTCTGAGGAAACAATGTAACCTTTGGGAAGATAAACAACGACCCAAGGTTAAGATATGCTTTCAGGAGGATGAACAACGTCCTGAGGAAATGATGTAACTTTTGGGAAGATAAACAACGACTCAAGGTAATAATATGCTTTCAGGAGGATAAACAACGTCCTGAGGTAATGATATGCTTTCAGAAGGATAAACAACGTTCTGAGGAAACAATGTAACCTTTGGGAAGATAAACAACGGCCCAAGGTCAAGATATGCTTTCAGGAGGATGAACAACGTCCTGAGGAAATGATGTAACCTTTGGGAAGATAAACAACGACCCAAGGTAATAATATGCTTTCAGGAGGATAAACAACATCCTGAGGTAATGATATGCTTTCAGGAGGATAAACAACGTCCTGAGGAAATGATGTAACCTTTGGGAAGATAAACAACGGCCCAAGGTAATAATATGCTTTCAGGAGGATAAACAACGTCCTGAGGTAATGAGGTAACCTTTGGGAAGATAAACAACGGCCCAAGGTCATGATATGCTTTCAGGAGGATAAACAACGTCCCGAGGAAATGATATGCTTTCAGAAGGATAAACAACGTTCTGAGGAAATAAGAAGCTTTCAGGAGGATAAACAACGTCCTGAGGTAATGGTGATAGCTTTCAGGAAGATAAACAACGTCCCGAGGTAATAATATGCTTTCAGGAGGATAAACAACGTCCTGAGGGAATGATGGCTTTCAGGAGGATAAACAACGTCCTGAGGAAATGGTAACTTTTGGGAAGATAAACAATGGCCCAATAGTCACAAGTTGTTGATGAAGTCTGTCTGCTGGAGAATTAACCTGAAAAACAAGATTATAACATTCTGTATGATAATATTAGCTTATGCATTATGTATGCATATATAATATGATGCACTTAAGTAATGTATTATGTATCTATGTATATGTATGATATGATGTAAATGATGTATGTATGCATCATGCAGCTTGAAGCATCTGGATATCTTCATATAACAACTGATGGCCAGGGAAAATAAATCCCGATTTGTTGCTGAAGAATATGAGGGACTCATTCCCGTTTCGTTTGATAGTATAGTATTTATAACCTCTCGTCTTCGTTGGATAATAAGGTATACATAACCTCCCGTCTTCGTCCGATAGTAAGGTATACATAACCTCCCGTCTTCGTCCGATAGTAAGGTAACCATAACCTCCCGTCTTCGTTCGTCGTATTCCTATTGGAAAAATAAATTCCCGACTATCCGTATGAGGATAAAAGAGATGGATATAAATTCCAGGGGAGATGTGACTTGAAGTACTTATGAAGATAGATTTGTCCTACTGGGGATTTGTAACTGTCTTGTGGGAATGAACTGGTGGAGCTTCGTTGAAATCCTTCCCTCGTTCGTCCTTAGTAAATACTATTACTGCATTTCATGCATTTCTGGTAAACATCAATCATATTCAAAAGCATACATATATTCAAACACAATCAATGGACGTTTCGCTTATGTAAATAGGGTAAAAGTAAATCTGGATTCAGAGGGAAAATTAAAGCTGAACTTGAAAACAAAATCGTTTCAACTTCGAGAGTGTATAACCAATTGGATTTGGAGCTCCTGAAATTTTTAACTTTCCTGAATACCTTCCCAGAAATCCTCATAGCTGGATCTGAAGACATGATACTGACACCATCTGATACTACTGGCGTAGACAATTAATTTCCATCATGGTTTCAGCTGAGAATCCAATATCAAGGTGATATAATGAGAGGAACGTGTCTTCAAATTGTGATGGACCATATATGCTCCGGGTATTAGATTTGAAGAGAAAGCATTGCCCCTTGGTTGAGGATGAATTATACCATAATGGAAGTATCTGAATGTAGTTACCTCAAGAGAAATAAACAGAGTGCTTCACAATAATATGCCCCTGACATCATGAAATTCACATATATGAGGAGAGCTTCCTCTGGCTATTAAGCATTGTTGAATCTGGACTTTATTGCCCCAAATGAATTGAACAGTAAGTTGGTATGTCCCTTGACTGGGAAACAGTGACTATGCCCCTGGCATTATGAACTTTGTAATGTTACCCTCGGTAATTTTTAGACAGATGTGGAGATCTGCCCCTGGATACTTAAACATAACTGAATCCTGTCCTGATTGCCCCGCATGAGTTAGGCAGTATCATGGCCTGCCCCCTTGATTGGGAGATAATGACTATGCCCCTTTGTATACATGGACTTTGATCCAGGAAGTAACTTTGTTTATCGGAAGGACTTTGAACATTCATCCTGTAAGTTTCTCCATTTGTCAAACACTCAGGTATATGCAAACAAATATATTCAAAAGTGCAATGCTTATGTCTGTCTTGAAATTTTGAAAAAGAGTTATTTTAGAAAAACATTTTTTGTGAAAACCGTGATATTAACTCAAGTTTTATAATAAGCCCTAAAGGATTCAGGATACCTTTTTATAGCAGTACACTTTCGAACTAACCATGCTTCAGTTAGGACTTTTAAAGGGTTGTAACGTGGCCTGGTTCACGGTTTAAGAAACAAAGGATAAAGACTCAAATATTATTTGTACCCAACCCAATCTCCATGATGTTCTTCAGTCCTATGCTCAATTAACTTATGCACTGAGGCTCAAAGGAGTTTGGAATTGTAACACTGACATTTATGATGGTTCAGAAACCGAAAATTTATTTGAATATTCAGTCATCTTTCTTTGTTGAGGATTCATAGTGACGTTTTTTTTCTTTTGACTTTGTTATCCCTTCTTTTTCCCTGAACTATTTATTTCAAAGTTACAGTCAGCGGGATGTCTTGATGTTTTACTAAGTCTCCTTCATAGGTTTTGACTTAGTGAGCTTTTCTTTTGCTGGATATTGACTGTCAGGTTTAATGATTATAGGGAAACATCATTAGTTGTGTACAACACAAACAATTGGCATAATTGAGTTAACCGAGTAACTACCCTGCCCCAGGTTATGAATAAGGGTTTTAATTTGTGTGAGAATGAAAACTCCTACTTCATAGGCTCAAAAGGGTTGACCAGGGATTAACTTCCTTATATCTCCACTGTTTAGGAATTGAAACAATGCCTGTACATCGTCAGCATAGTCTGTTCAAAAGCATACTGCCTAATATTATGGTATTGTTTTCGTCATTCTCCCTCTACAGGCTTATAGCTTTATCAGGAGTTAAATATCACAAGATAGAAATATGAAGCATAGTTCAAAATATAGTGAAACGAATGGATTAATTCAAGACAAACATACGCAATGCATTAATGAAAACAAAAGTTTAACATAATAGTAAGTGTTTAAACAAAACAAAAGAAATTACAAATGAAAGCTCAAATGTTGTCCCATCCAGTTGGCTGAATGTCTTCAATTGCAAGCTGTGAACTTTGAGGAGCAGTATACTTCACCATGAAATCAAATTTGCCACTTGGATGTCCCAAGGTGCCCCATATCTCAACAGGAACAGGTAGGCTTCCTTTCTTGCTACCTTGGGCAACTTGTCTGGCAGCTTTGGTGTTTGATGGACGATAGTAGAACTCAACTTGACCTTCTGGAGTAACCTCTAGGATTCCTTCGTCAATCAGGTCTTGAATCTTTTTCTTCAATGCCCAACAGTTATTAGTATCATGTCCAGGACTGTTGGAGTGATACTCACACCTTTCCTTGGAATTATAGCGAGGAGAGGCAGTATTAGGATTTTGAGGAGAACTTTTCAAAGAAATTAGTTTCATCTCCAACAAGCATTGCAGAACTTGTGACATTGGAGTGCTGAACTTGATAAACTGCCTTCTATATTTCTTGTGTTGAGGTGGATTAACCTTATCAGGTCTTTCTTCTTCAACTGAAGAACAATCAATGACAACTTGTTTCTTACCTTCTTTTATCCTCATCTTCCTTTCAACCAAATCAGCTTGATTTAACGGAGGTTGACTGACAATTAGATCCCTGACTCTATTATTTTGAAGTTTGTGGACAAAGGTTCTTAACTCTTCTTGCCCCTGAGCTAAACTTTGAATAAAAGCCACCTGGTCATTCATCTGGGTCCTCATTCCTGTCATCTCAGCTTGTAGTTGTTTCAGCTGATCATCCTTGTTGTCCTCAAGATTCTTCTTCTTAGCCAGCAGTGTCTTCGATTCATCCTGCCCCTTGGACAAGTTCAGGATCAGCTCTTGGAACTGTGCATTTTGTGCCTGGAGATCCTTAACTGTTTGTTCAAGAGCCATTGCTGAAATAAACAGCGAGAAGATAAGAAACCTGTGCACAATAAACCTGTGATGCAGTGATATGATATGTTAATGTGTATGCAATGTTTTCAAGGACCGCAGGATTTAAATTTGCTTTAACAAACAAGAAGGTAAATTTTTTATTAGTAATAAATTTGTTTCGCCTCTTGGGTTTACAGAAAATGAAATGAAATAAATACAAGAGATGGGGTTTTAAGTCTCCCATGGACGTTTCCTTTTTGTGTTGAGGTATGAGTTGAGATTCCGTTCCTCGTGAAGTTGTTTTGTTAGTTCCAGGATTCTTTCTTGGCTTGCTTTGTAATGAGCCTCGAAGGTATCCCTTTGCTCCTTCAACTGGATCCAGGACCTCTGTAAATCTTCCATGTCAGTAGGCATGTCTGGGTGAAGGATGGTATAAGAAGTATCTCCTTCAGCAACAGGATCCATGGTAACTGGCAGGATAGCAGGATATGGCATCATGAGAGTCTGAGCACGAGATCGCACCCATCTGAGATAAGGTTCCATATGAATGGTGTACTTGGGTTCCAGAGTCTTGCTGTCAACCTTGCTCACTTTTCCCCATGCTCGTATGAATCTCTGACGGTAACCTTGAAGATCGTTGTCGTAGTCAAACACAATACCCTGAATCAACATGTCATGTGGGCCATCACTCCGAGCATAACCAAATTGTCGTAAAGCTAGAGAGGGGTTGTAGGTAATGCCTCCTCTTATGCCTAGAAGTGGCACATTAGGAAACTCCCCACAACGGTCAATGATAGTGACATTCTCCATAGATCTGGAGCACCAATGGATATTTGAATGAGAGAGTGACATAATCCTTTTAGACCACCTGAACCCTTGTTTATTCTTCATCACAGAGCGAGGAAGGTGAGAAATAAACCACCTAGATAGCAATGGTATGCAGCACATCAGAGTTCCTCTTGCTTTTGTAGTACGAGTATGAAGAGAATGCAGGATGTCCCCAAGTAAGGTAGGCACTGGATTGTGACTCAGGAATATGTTGATGGCCTGAACGTCTATGAACTGATCAGGATTGGGGAACAACACTAAGCCATATATCAACAAGGCTAAGATCTCCTCAAAAGCATCCTAGCTCATAGCTTTCAAGAACACTTGAGCTTTATCCATTAATACCTTAGCAAGAATACCCTTAACTTCGCTTCTCGTTTCTAGAACAATGTCAAATTTCTTCAGGTGTAGAGCTGCAACAATAACCTCGGGTTTAGGCTCCTTTTCCAAGCCTGTGAAGGGTCTTTGATCAAGAACAGGTATACCCAGAAGTTTAGAGAACTCTTCCATTGTAGGAACCAGCTGATAGTCGGGGAATGTAAAGCAATGGTGCTTAGGATCAAAGAACTGAAATAGGACACTCATCATGTCTTCATTGAACCCTGAGGTGACGAGATCCAATAGGTGACCATGTCTCTTGATAAACTGGGAATGATCAGACACTTGAGAGACCAACTCTTTAAGCTTAGCAGGTATGCCTACAAAGTTGATCCTGATAGTGTTTCTACGAGCAGAAGCCATGACCTGCAACAAAAAACAAAGATAAATCCTTTGGTCCTTGAAATGGTTAGTGAAAATGCTATGTTTATGATGCATGATGATGTCATGATGTTATGCTCAATCAAAGACATGTGGCACACACAAACAAGTCACACAATAGTCCTAGGTTTGAAGGCTTGCTTGAGGTTTAAAGGTAAGTACCCTCCCCTGAAGTTGAGATGGTTCATCCTGTCCTATAAAGTAACCAGGTTCTAAGGGATCTCAATATCATTGATCCTTCACAAGGGTGGTTGTTCAGTAGGCAACTTACTTGCCAACCAAAACCCTCCAAGTTTAGAATCTCAATGAGCGTAGTATCGAGTATCAACCAACTTCAGTCTGCACCAAAGCCGGTTATCTCACTACTTTCTAAAGGCCAAGATGGGATAACTAGGGTTCTAAAAGTTAATTAGTGCATTGACAACACAAGGCAGCCTCATATTATCCTCAACTTGACTTAAGGAACATAAGCACCAACCAAGAAGTCACACTAACTATGGCCACCAGATCAACCATATCGGTATACGCCGTACAGTTTCCTTGGTCTATTGCCATTCACCTAAGGTACACTAGATCCGGGTTAGGATCTTTCACACATAAGAGCACCCAGCAGATAAGTATAAAGCAAACAAGGCAAACAATTTTAAAGTGATCTAATTCCTAAGGGTACCCCTCTTTTATTAAATCCCCAGCAGAGTCGCCAGTTCTGTAACACGGTGGGAGAACTGACTTTTAGTTATGTTGCGGATAGCAAGAGTCGCCACCGACTTTTATTTTATCCAAAGGAAAGGCATAAAAGAACAGGAAAGACCTTTTTAAAATATTTTTGGGTTCGGGGGGTAGGTTATGTAAAGGGAAGGTGTTAGCACCCTTTACATCCATGGTTATCCATGGGCTCTTAGTTACTTAGCTCACTTTAAAATGTTTTTGAAATGTGAAGTGTGTGAATAAAAATTTTCTTAAGAGTTTCATAATGATCCATGTACGGATGCGTAAAAAACCTTTGTTTTTGAAAATTGTTTAAGATGTGTGAAGTGTTTGAAATTGTTTTGAAGAGTGAGCAAGTATCTAAGAGGAACCTACCCTAAGTTTAAGTCTTTTCTGTTCTTGAAACCTTTGAATGGTAAGACTATCCCTATTATTAAGGAATAGGTAGTCATTACCTTGGATGTGAGGGACAAGTGAAGGGCCATTGTTATTTAGGCAACTGTGGGGTGTATAAGCAATTTGAAAGGGACGTATCATCTTTATTTCGAAAGGGACAAGATCATTACGAAGGCAACATTCGAAAGGGACTTGATCTTTTATCTGTTAAGGGACTAGATGATGTGAAATTGAGGGACTTTGCTTTATACACCCTACTTGACCTTTTGATTAGGCAACATGAGAGGTATCCCTAAGGAAGTGAGATGGTGATCAAAGATCGACTTACGTGTGTGAGTGTACAATTTTAATATTTATCTTTTAAATTAGTGAGCTAAATTAATTTTAAACATACAAACATGTTGCACTCCCTATTTTACTAACCATGGCATTTGAAAATAAATATTAAATAGTATTATTACAATATTACACAAAGGAAACAATTACATAATAATCATAATTAAAGCAAATTAAATAAATAAGCAAAAATAAATAATAATGATATAATTGGGTTAGTAATAATAAACAAAAATGAATAAATATAAGAGGGTTAGTAATAAAATAAATATGTATAAAATAACTAGTATAACAATATAATAAATTAAAAGTGAACAAATAAATAAATATATTTTTTAAGATTGATTTTTTTTAATAAATAATAAATATGATCAATAGTCTAATTATTTAATTTTTATATACATATTATAAAAATATTTGATTATAAGCATATAAAATAATAAATTAAATTTATAAAATAAAATTAGGTTTTTTAACTATTTAGAAAAATAAATTAGGGTTTACTATTTAATTAAATTATTTACATATGAAAACTATATTCAATAATAATTATAAACAAATTATAAAATAATGTACATAATTAAAATTTACAAATAAATAAATTAAGATTTATAATATAATTAAAGTTTATAAAAAATATTAGGATTTAGAAAATATTAGGTTTTATATGAAAATATTAAGGTTAACATAAATAATTTAGGGTTTATGATTTTAGAAAATAGAAATAATGTTTTATTTATTAATTTACAAAACAAATTCAATTATTTACAAATTATATTTATTTAATAATATATAAATACAAATAATTAAATTTTGAAAATAAGATTTGATAAGAATTGATTTTTTAGGTATAAGGAATAATGTGTATTTATTTTAAAATTTTAAGAAATTAATTAAATTAAACAATATAAATAAGAAAATAAAAAAAGAAAGAAAACATGCATGGGGCTGGGGTCGAACCCATGCCCTGGACTTTGCCACCCTTAGACGTGCAGGGTTACCACTGGGCTGCCTGCACGTTGTGAACATGATCCCAGCAACAATCCTTTTATTATATGACCTGCAAAAATCATGAAAAACAAAAACAGCACAAAACGGCCTAACGGGAATCGAACCCAGGCTAGAGAGCATTTACACATACACGTCCACCATCTGAGCTACATGCACATATTGATATTTCTACGAAAACAAAATCTATATAAATAATGCAAGAAATTCAAAATATTTTTACGCGCCAAGGGGTCGTCTCCTACCTCTCCCACTGCAAAATTACCTACGAATTTTGATACGAATTTTCTTGCGAATTTGTTTTCGCAGGTATTCCTAGGTTTCTCTATATAGCATGAATAGATACGATTTGTCCAAATTACTTATACCATGCGATTACCCACGGTCCAAAGAATTCAAATACAGTCTCCAAAGGTATTTATGCTGCCTGTATTGGGAAGCCCTAATTTAGGACCATAAACCCTAACAATGGTGTTTGAGCCTCCACACACCAAAACTTCGATTCACCTGCCCAGAAACCATCCTTATACAATAACAAACAAGATTAAAGGCATAAAAACGATTTATAATGTATGAATGAGTGAAACCGAAAAATAAAAAATCAAGAACAATGTCCACTCGGGTCATGGCATGTAAGGAAGTTTTTGATGCTATTGGCAATGCAAATACGTTCAATGATTGTTCACAAGTGATTTGCAACCTTCAAAATCTTTTGATAGCGCCTCTATGCAAGAATCCGAATTAAGGTTTTTTTGGTGAGTTTTGAAAATTTGAAACTTTGCTCTTGAGGCTGCCAATTCGTCCCATGCATTGTGGTATGTTTGTGTATATATAATGAATCAAATTAGGTCAAAAAGAATGGGCTTTGTATCATGAAAATTGATTACTTGATTATGAAGAAATCTATCATCCAAAAATATCAAAAAAATCCAATATATCCTTACTATCTTGGTCTAGCACGAATTTGGATATGAATAATTGGTCTTGAATGGTGTTTATGACCTTCTAGAATCACAATCTCTTCCAAATATATGATTTTCATATTTTATTTTAATTTAATTTGTATTTTGATGAATAAAATTCAAATAAATATTAAATAAAATATAAAAAATCAGAAAATGAATGGGTTGGGTCGTGCTTGATGTTTTTATAAAGTTTGGATGGCAATTTGGTGGGCTCATTTAGCAAAAATTGGTTTTAAGGCCTTATTTGCTTCATAAATTCCCCAAAATTTTCCCAACTTTACAATGGCACAAATCCTTCAATTTTAATGCTATGAGGGTGTTCTTGGACATTTTGGAAATCTTGAAGAGTCCTCTAACCAACCCCATTGGTTTAATGTCCATATCATTTACCATTCTCAAGTTATGCCCTTTTGAAGTTGTTGACTTTTTGTTGACTTTCAAAAGGACCTATAATGTCTTAGCTCATACCTTCCAAATGAAGCATTTTTGGGCTTGGCTTGTGATACACAAAGTTGTAGAGAATTCAATTTCCTTCAAAATGAGCTTTGGATGGAGAACTTGTGATGAAGCATGTGAAAGTTATGGCTGGTCAAAGTTCAGTTGACTATTCCTGAGGAAACCCTAATTTAGAAACCTTTGATTCTTGATGATCTGAAATCTCCTTGATGAATCATGATCAACCCTTGATCAAATGATGAATTTTACTTCATATACTTGATGTTGGCAAAAAATCATGAAGTTTGACTTTGGTTTGACCATAGTTGACCTCAGTTTGACTTTTTAACTACTTTGACTGATTTTGACTTATCTGATCATCTGACTGAGCAAACCTTTGAGAAAAGTATTGAAACTTGTCATGGGGACTATTAGACATATATAAGATGTTATGAAGCTCACTTGAAGTCTTGGAAATCCATTTAGCCTGATTAAAGTCAAAACCCTAGTTTTGGATGCACTGCTTAGGAGGATGCATTGTCTGAGGGAATTGTCAAATCTTCTGACTAATTGTGAACTTTGTGAACCTTGTGAACCTCATAAGATGTCTTGTGAACCTTGTGAACCTCATGAGAGGTCTTGTGAACCTTGTGAACCTCATGTAAGGTCTTGTGAACCTTGTGAACCTCATAAAGTGTCTTGTAAACTTTGTGAACCTCATGGGAGGTCTTGTGAACCTTGTGAACCTCATAAAGTGTCTTGTAAACTTCATGAACCTCATGAAAGGTCTTGTGAACCTTATGAACCTTCTGAGCACACAAAGTCTTGTATTGTGAGGGCAAATTTTGGGGTGCAACAATATGCAATTATGCATGTGGTACCAATTTCATTGTGAGATGGATACATGACCATCAACCCTCCACAAGGGAGCACACCGTAATCATCGAGACACTCCAATCCACAAAATGGAATTGAAGCTACTAAATAGGCCGAAGCCCCATCGTGAATATCATGAAATGCAATGATGCGTTACACCGAAAAATTCATCGAGAAATCAATTGCGCGTCATTCATTTCATATCAACACCTCAACATCAATTAATCATATATTTCCATCGTAATAACACGTCAAAACCTCATTTCATTAGCTACCTCAACTCATCAAGACATAACCAATCATTTCATGTTCAACAAATAATCATCATAAAATCATGTCTTTCATCCCGACAACATATCAACAATACTTCTTTATCAATCATACAACAAAACAACTTATTCGATTCAATGAGACAACCAAACAACTCCCCTTATCAACAACAACAAAACGTTAATTCACAATAACATCATGTTTATAATCATAAAACCAATTTTTAACAACAAAGCAAACAACTTCCTTCATCAACAACAACAACAATTCGTCAACTTACAATAGAATCCTATTTATAATCATAAAACCAACTCAAATTTTTCTAAATATTCATCATTTAAAAATGTATCATTTCACTCATTTTATTTCATTAAATTAAAGTTCATCTCGTTAGCTTTTCGACGCTTCAAACGGCACCTAAATCGGAGTTACGGATCAAAAGTTATGAATTTTTCAAAATAAAAGTGTCACTGATACAGTGTTAACCGGTTAACCAAAGCGTTAACCAGTTAACACCTCATTTTTTTTGCCCAAAACGCATATTTTTCACGGGTTAACCGGTTAACCAAAGGGTTAACCGGTTAACACCTGTACATAAGCACTTTTCTGCTGTTTTTTACGAATTCTACACCAAAATACCTCAATTTTTCATACGAATTCATTCCAATGCAACCCAAAACTTCTTACCAATCAAAATTAATCATATACAACAACAATATATCAATTCAAACATCAAACACACCATTCTAAATCATCTTATCAATCCTAATTCACCAATTCATACCCTTATAACTCAATCTATGTCATCAAACCTAACAATAACCAAAATCATATCAAACCTAATCTATTCATAAACCAATTCCTATAAAATTATAATAGATTATGAAAACTCCCCATACCTTAGAAAAATTCTCCAATTGACTCTCTTCTCTGGGTTCTCCACAGCCTCCTTCCAACAATGTCGAAGATGTAATGAGGGTGAAGGTTGAACTCAATAAGGAGTTCGATATGAAGGATATGGGAGCTGCGTCCAGGATTCTTGGGATTGACATCTGGAGAGATAGAAAGCAATCGAGATTATGCTAATCTCAAGAGGCATACTTGAAGAAGATTCTTGATAAGTTTGGTATGTCGAATTCAAAGCCTGTTGTGACTCCAACAAACCCTCAATTCAAGCTGAGTATAGATCAGTGTCCTAGTACTGATGTCGAAAGAGCTTATGTGAATAACATTTCATATGCTAATATAATAGGTTCTTTGATGTATGATATGGTTTGTACTAGATTCGACATATCATATGTAGTAAGTCTTGTAAGCAGGTACATGTCGAATCCTGGAAAGACTCACTTGAAAGCATTGAAGTTGATTTTAAGGTACATAAATGGGTCTCTGAATAGAGTCCTAATTTATGGTAGAGCCTTGGGTGAAGATAGTAAAGAAACAATCGAAGTGTATGTCGACTCTGATTATGCAGGTTGTATGGATTCTAGAAAATCTATTTCTGGATATGTTTTCACTATGTTTAGCACAACAATTAGTTGGAAAGCAACACTTCAGAAGGTTGTTGCCTTATCAACCACTGAAGCGGAATATATCGCTCTAACTGAAGCTGTAAAGGAAGCATTGTGGCATGAAAGTTTTGCAAAGGAGCTGAAACTTCAAGGTCGAAGTATCATTGTTAAATGTGATAGTCAAAGTGCAATACACCTGTCGAAGAACTCAGCCTATCATGAGCGAACCAAACACATTGATGTGAGGCTGCATTTTGTCAGAGGGATAATCGAGCGTGGAGAAGTCCAAGTGTTGAAGGTTTCGACAGATCATAATGCTGCTGATATGATCACGAAGACGTTGCCCAATTGCAAGTGTTTCCACTGTATTCAGTTGATAAAGTTGCATGAAGAAAGCTAGTTTGTTTCTTGTTGGTATAGGGTGTATTCCAAGGTGGAGATTTGTGGAATATTGGAACAAACCCTAGTACGAATAGCATGTCGTCGAAGTCTGCTCACATGTTATTGTTTAATTGGGTCTTGTGTTATGGATCCAATTGTTTAAGTTAGCTTGTACCCTAAGTTAGCTTGTAATGGGTAATTGTTAAAAAGCCCATTAGGTTAGTGTTCCGGGTTGGGCCTATGGACTATATTGGGCTACGACCCAATATGTCGAGCAGAGGCCCATACGCTCGGGAAAGCACGTCCGCTAGACGGACAGAGACGTTTAACGGTCGGACACACGTCCTATGTGTCGAGCACATACTCAAAATGGGCAAAGAACGTGTCTGTCAGTTCACTTACCACGTCACCCAACTGTCCCCCTTTTTTGTCTCCTGAAAGATAGGGGCAGTTGAACCAAGGATCAGACCACTTAGCTAGGTCATTACGCTTCTCACGCGTTCCTTGGCAGTTCTTCCTTGGGCCTAGCTGATCCAGCCCAAAGAAGGATCTTGGCCCAGCGCTGGGGGCTCTCTATAAATACCCTTTTTCACTAAAGGGTCAGGTATTCTGATTCCACCCTTCTACTTACCGATTTTATTGTACCTCTATTGACTTTGGCATCGGAGCGTCTTGCAGGTACACCCCCTCCATTTCATCCACTTGCTGTCTTTACTCAATTGATGGAAGGTCCTTCTGATTAGGTCAGATCAGTTAGTATGTTAGTTTTATTATAAATAGCATATTAGTCTCTCATATTTTATATAAGGGAAAATATGAAGATAAAACCCTAATTCAAAAGTGAGAGAGGTTGTTTGTTATTCTTGTATACTTGTTATCTTGTTTTAAGATAAAGGAAAGAATAACAGTTTATAACCAATCCTTATTGTTTTCTTTGATAACCCTAAATCCTAACCTTGTGAGTTTCTTGATCACAAAAAAAACCCTATTATACTTTGTTTCTAAGGTATCCAATTCACAACTATATAATCAATCTTAAATTGAAATATTTAATTGTTTATCGATTTTTAAATGTAATGGATAGCTGTATGAGTCATGGAGTTTTTGTATCTAGCATGTATAAGTAGTTTGTCATCCATACGAGTTCAATTTTAGGCCGATATAATTTTTTCAAGTTCATAAATGATGACAAAAATATATGTAGACACCGCCCATTTCCATTAGAGTAAACCAAGATTTGGATGAGAAAAATGTCTGAAATTTTTCAAGTAGTAAAATGGAAACAATGGAGAAGATGGATCAAAGATACTCTAGGCATGATAAACCTTAAACACTCATTAATAGGATATATGAATCTTTTGCATGCAACATATTATACCATTTTTAATATCTTAGTGTTAAATTTGGATATTCTCTTCATTTTTTTTCTTCTTGAAATTGCCACTTTTTCTCTTAACAAGAAACTTGCCCCACTTGAAAGCTCTATATTTTGAAGGGTTTTCCTCATTTATCAGTTCCTCCAATGGCTTCACTTCAGTGAAGGTTGATGGAAATAAACCCAAGAGATTTGGAAATTTCTCTTTCTTAGAGTTTACTATAACTCTATGTTCCACACTCTCTCATACACATCATTGCTCCAAACCTGCAAAAACAAATCATTTTCAATTACATATCCTTCATTGGCATGGCACATGTTCGAACTAGAGATTTCAATTATTAAAATATTAAATTTTGTTGGAAAATAAGAATGAATTTATTTGCGTGTTCTTCATTCATTTCTTTGAAAACGATTGAAATTTGGCAGATAAATATACATGAATCCAAATGTTTGCATATAGGTACATAGTTTATTGGTATCAGACTCAGCATCCCAACACTAATTTCGTCGGTAGAAGAATCTTGACAGCTGCAAATCTCTTTATCTTTTAGCTAATTGTTTTTTATATATCTTGTTATGCATAAATATCGTTCACGATTTGCCTCACATCAACGACATGAACAGAGTGGGGTGGAAATTCTGCGATTCTTCCAAGATAAAGTATTGAGCAAGTTATATTAAACAAATGATGATAGAGAATGCTAACTATTTTATTCTAATTGTAAAGAATTACATAGTAATTGACAATAATTCAATATAACAGTAACTGAAAATAAACAGATTTATTTATTTATTTTTAAAAGGGAACATGCATGATAGATGTTATTCAGCATTACTCATACACAATATTAGAACAATTTGCTGCAACATATTATTCAATTTATTTATATGCACTAGCTAAGTTCTACTTCTACTATAGTACTATCTTTAAGCTATCTTATAATGATAAATCTGAATATTCTCCACTTTTTTCTTTGCAAAATTGCTACCCTTTCTGTTCACAACAAACTTTCCCCAATTGTAAGGCCTATACTTTGGCGGATTTTCCTCATTTGTCAGCTCTTCCAAAGGCTTCACTTCTGAGTAATGCGCGGGGAAGAAAAAGAAGGGAATTGAAAACCTTTCCCTCTCAGAGTTAACCATTACTCTGTGTTCCACACTCTCGTACGCATCATTGCTCCAAACCTGCGCAAACAATACAATCATTCATCAAACAAATGTCTGTGTTCGTGATTCATAGAAAGAAAACGATGAATTAGGCCAAAAGTACCTGAATGATATCACCGACGTTGATAATGTAAGCATCGGGAGTAGGTTTGACAAGAACCCATTCTTGATCTGATTTGCGCTTCACTTCAAGTCCTCCAACATCATCTTGAGCAAGAACAGTTAAGGCACCGGCATCTTTGTGTCGTCCAACGCCAAGAGCCAGGTGAGGGGAAGGGCATGGAGGATAGTGGTTGAATCTAATAAAGCTAGTTTGATCCTTGAAGAATTCTTCGAACCTCTTAGCTTCAAGTCCTAAGCTAAGAGCTATTAGCTGAAGCAATTTGTAGGCCAACTTTTCTACCTCTTGAATATACTCTTCAATTATAGCCCTGCTCATGTTCACATCAATTTTAAGATTGGATCTAATTGAAACACACAAATTATATGAAATAGGTACCTGAATTGTGGAGGATATTCAGGAGATGGATTGTTCCATTGAGTAACTCGATCATCGTCTTCATCGGAAGAAACAGGAATCAAGGTAGGGTCATGGGAAATAAAATCAAACACTTCTTTCCAGTCTCTAACATTTTTGGTGTGTTCCGTATCATAATAACCAGTTGGATTGATCTCGTCTCTTGCAACCTTCTTCTTCTCTTCCAAACTCTGAGCAAAGAACAGTCTAGAAGCTTCCTCAAGTTTCTGCCTAAGACTCAAAGGGACACCATGGTTTGTGACTTGAAAGAATCCCCACTCCTTGCAAGCACTTCCGATTTCCTTCACTAAGGCATCAATTGCTGATGGATTTGAAGCTTCGTGGTGGAATAATGGAGAGAGGTCAATTTCGGGAATTCCTTGGGCTTCGATGATGGAGAGTTTTGGTCTGTGCTCTTGTTCTTGAACAAAAGCTGGATCTATATCTCCCATGTTTGTTCTGTTGTTAGAGTTAGTAAAAATCGATGCTGAAGATTGGTTTCTAGAGTTTCTCTTATTTAAAAGGTTGTTAAAAAAATTGATAAGGAAAAAATTGTGTATTTCAAGGGAAAAGTCGTAAGAAAAGTATCAGCATTATTGTCGTTATTAGGCCAATATACATACATTGAATCTGGACTAGTTTTAGGATATTTCAATGTTTTTAATTATAGTGACACTTATCTAACATTTGTGAGATGGTTGAGACTTTGCTATATTTTGGTCTAAATACAGATTTCATTTTTATTTGATCAAAATGTTAATTTTAGTTTTCTTTTTGTAAACCAAAAAGTCCTTATATAATATGCTTTATTTATAATAGTGATATAAAAAATTTAAATATAAAAATAGTTTTATATTTATTTCGATCACTATTATTATAAATAGAAAAAATTATTTTTCAAATTCATTACATTATGTATTTGATATATATTATAGACTATATATATCGATTATATAATATTCTTTATTTATAATAGTGATAGAAACAGCTATAAATTAAAGATTTGTTTGATTTAGTTTTATGAGGAAAAAATATAAAATTTCAAAATAATAAAAATTGTTTGCTTATCTAATCTTAAAAAATAATTTTTTAAATTTATATTCTAATTAGAAATTGTGGAAAACTAAACTATGAACTTGTTGGAGGTGGTTGTCTGTTTTTAGGTTTGAAAATCAATTTCAAAACTAAAATCTATTTGGCAAAGATGGAGCTGGTTTGATTTTTATTTTTTAACTAGATTAAAACTCGCGCAATGCGTGAAATTGAGATAAGTTTTTAAATAATATTATAATAAAATATAGATTTTTTTATTATAAAAAGCTTTGTAATTGACACTAAAAAAACAAAGATGATAAAATAAGAGTAAAAGTTTAAGTAAAAAGAAATAGGTTTGAATCATAAAAATGAAAATAAGACATCACGATTTAATTTCATGAACTAAGTGTAAATTTCAATAATTTTTTTATATTTCCTTTTTTTTTTAACATCTATAAGAATGTTTATTCTTCATTATTTCGGAGATAGAAGACGTTTTACATTTAAATTACTCACACTTTATGTAGTCATTCATGACGATCAACATTAAAATCATAGAATATATTCTCTATTTTGTGTTGAATTTGTAATCTATAAGATATTTTTCTAAATTAATTATGAATGATAGCTGGAAATTTATGGTTTAATTTTAATATATATATATATATATATATATATATATATATATATATATATATATATATATATATATATATATATATATATATATATATATATATATATATATATATATATATATATATATATATATATATATATATATATATGCGCGCAATTATGATTTAAAATAATATTTTAGAAATAATTTGAAGCATTTGTTTGTCTATTTAAAAATTGTAAGTTAAATTTGAAAAAATAGTTTGATAATTTTTTTTAGGATTGTAATGATATTTAATATATGAAAAAAAAAATAGTGTATGAAAAAGTTTTACCTTTATAATTGTTGTTAAATAATCGTTATCTTTTTTTAGTGATTTAAGTAGTGATATTATCACTTTTATAAGAAGACTAAAAATTATAAAAATTATTTTAATTAATTTTTATAGAAATTAAATTAGTTGTCATAATTTTTTATCGAGTTATTTAAAACTTGACTTATTTAATTTTATTAGAAAATAAATCAGGTCTCATAATTTTTTATCGATGGATTTAAAATAATTTAGTTTTTTATACAAAATAATTGTGCATGATAGAAAATAGAATGAAAATTTAACAGTTTGAGTTGTGATGTATGATGAATATATAATTTGTACTATCTTATAGTAATATGTGTTTTGATGTATTGTGTATGTACAATTTAAATTGTACCATTAAGTCGAACATTCCAGAGGTAATTACATATAATTGTCTTAAATTGAACTATTTGTTCAAATTATATATTTGACATATATACACATTAACAATTTCATTTTATTATTGGTTTTAGGGCATTTTCCATTGTCAGCTCTATTTATCGTCACCATATTATCGGATGGTTGGCAAGGGAAAAGTGCATTATATTAGCGGAGTATTATTTCACACCAGAGAGCTCCCTGCTGGATGTTTGAAAGTATCGGTTGATATTGCAGTTGAGCTGAATGCATCATTACCATATCCTAACGATGGTTCGGATGCAACAACGGTGGACGAAGCAGTAGGTTCGTTTGTTGCATGGCCGACAAACCTCATTAGCGTAGGATATGAGGTATGCCTAAAACCTTTGTTAACCTTAATGTGTATATTCAAAGTTTTTACGGGCATTTTACGTACATTTTTTTACTTGGTTATGTTAAATAGACTCCCACAAGATCCAAATCAAAAGATAATGCTATTCTGCGGCATACCGAGACTGTGGTTTCAAAAAAACAGGTACAATACAATTATATGACATATATGCATGGAAGTTGTTAAATTCTTAATTTCATCTAACTATTTATATGATATGTAGCTTCAAGAAAAGGAGGTTAGCAACGTCTCCGCACAACAACAAAAAAGAGGTTAGCAAAGCCTCCGCAATACAAAAAAAGGAGGTTAGCAACGCCTCCGCACAACAAAAAATGGTCGGTGCTAAGAAGACCGTAGCTAAGAAAAAACCTACCACCAAGTATAGGACGTGCCTCCAGACATTTCTAGAGATGATAGATATACCGACCGGAGGTGTTCCTCTTGTGCATATGGAGGAAGTTATTTTCGGCTTTGATTACGAACAAATGATTGGTAATGAAGACTTCATGCAAGTTTTTAGTCGTGAAGAAATTGGCGTCACTGTTGTCAATACATATATCAGGTAAATCCGGTATACTTTGTTATATTAATTGAACAACTTATTTACTTTATGTTTCAAATGAGGCGTCTAATGTTAATGATGTTTTTATTTAAGGTTTTTGTATGACAAATTGATGCGCCCCAATGGATTGGACGTAACATTTGGATTCTTCGCACCCGCGTCCGTCAACTTAAGTTTAATCATAAGTAGACCGGATACCGTGATGGAGTACGTTCTCAGGATCCTCATGGCCAACAAAGATGCGGAGAAGTTGTTCATTATACCGTTTAATACCGGGTTAAAATTTCATTCTAAATTCATATATAATAATTATTTTGTATTTTGACGTCGTGTAGAAAATTTACATCTAACATTTGTTTAATCATACAGTGGACATTGGTTGTTGCTCGCAATCATTCGTATCAGAGAAATCGTTTATTATCTTGACTCGTTAGGAAATGATTGGACAACATACCCGGATATGAAGAACACAATTGACACGTAAGTGAGATTGTTCTAAATTTTCTTGTGTGTATTTATTAATTTATGTGAATTGTTCTAATTACTTCATTTTTATTTTATTAGCATCCTACAAGCTTTTCGAGCCCAACGAGATATCCAAACATCAAAGAGGAGAGTCAACTGCATTACATGGATAAAAGTGGCGGTATATTATTAATTATCACATTTTTTATTATATTAGTGATGATACTTGATAAAACTTAGGATTTATCCATATTTTCTTTTCATCTGAAGTGTCCTCAGCAACGTAATCAAATAGATTGCGGATATTTCATGTTGAGGTTTATGCGAGATACTCTTGTTTTGGGCCGATTAGAGATTCCCACCTATATATGTATTTCTAACTTATGATTTATTTTAATATTTACACATATCTCTCATATAATTAAATAGTTGAAATTAAATCAAACTATGTTATATTATTATGTAGTACTTTGATGAATTCAAGTGTGCATATTATACAAAAGATCAAGTGGACAAAATTAAAGAGGAATGGTGTCAATTCATTATAGATTTAGGTGTTATGTGAGGTATAATATTGTACTCTTACTTTAATTGATGAGAATTTAAATATGTGTAACGTTGTAATTTCTATAATATTGTTTATTAATTGAATTACAATCTTTGTGTTGTTTCAGGACATATTTATATTTGAAGCAATGCTTTGGATGAATTAGATATGTGTACTTATAATATGTATATTTTGTAGTAAAATGCAATGACTTGTAATTATATATATATATATATATATATATATATATATATATATATATATATATATATATATATATATAATATATATATATATATTGGTTTGAATTGTCAATTTTGGTGCATAAATTGATATATAATTTGTGGTATTTGTCTGTCAAAAATTGGTTGAAAACAGGTCAAAATTTTGGTTTAAAAACCTGGTAAAAAAAGTGGTTTCAAAAAAATTATTCAAAATTTTTTGTATACCTTAGACAGCGCTTTACACAAAAAGCGTTGTCTAAGGGGGGCGTAGAAAACGCTTTTGGCAAAAGCGCTGTCTAAGGGGGGCTTAGACAGAGCTTTCCAAAAACAATGTCTAAGGTATACCTAAAAAAATTAAAATAGGAGGGGATTAGACAGCGCTTTCACCAAAAGTGTTGTTTAAGGTATACCTAAAAAAATTAAAATAGGAGGGGATTAGACAGCGCTTAAATCAAAAGCGTTGTCTAATGTATTCCTAAAAGCGTTGTCTAAGGGTACCTTAGACAGCACTTTTAACATTTAAAAAAGCGTTATCTAAACCTTTAGCAGCGGAGGTTTAGACAGCGCTTTAAAGCGTTGTCTAAGTGAAAAATAAAAAACGATGTCTAAGGTCTTGTTTGTTGTAGTGTTTGCACAAGTATGTAATTTTATATATGAAATAGAGAAGCAAAAGAAATAAATCAATTCATATTCATGACTTTTAATTAGAGAAATAGGAGGAAATGACTCATGAAATATGAAAATATAAGTGTTTTAATTAAAAGAAATTGTAAAAAATGAAAGGTTACACAAATTCCTCAAGTGAATAATAGAAGTTTAGAAATATTGTGTTTTGAAGAATGTCACATCATATTTTTAATGATGTAACAAATAAGAGAGTGGATTGTCAATAAATGAGTTTGAAGTTCAGTTTTAACATATTATAATAAATATCAAGACAATTTTTTGCTAAAACTCAAAACCCCAAAAAAAATAAAATTTTTATTTTAAAGTTAAGACACAACTTCTGAAGGTTACTAACTATGATTCCAACCATTATTATGTTATTATGATGATGATCGACTACCAATACAATGACCACCGACCACCATCGAGCACTACTAGAACTATTATTTTAACCACCACTACAACCAACCATTATTTTGATCATCGGTGATCACCACTTTATTTCTCTTTATGATCTATAATACGAGCATTACCATCCACCACTTTGGTCACTTATATGACCAACGTCAACTACCATATTAGTCCCTATCGACTACCATGACTATTGTCTAGGTTTAATATCTTTTTTGGTCTCGTATGTTAACTTTGGTGTTCATTTTTGTCTTTTAACTTTAAAAATATTCATATTAGTCTCTTATCTCTTCAAAATGTATCATGTTAGTCATTTTTGTCTAATAGCGAGAAATTTAGCGACCAATTTCTAAGTTTTTTCGCCGCTAATTAGACAAAAAAGACTAACATGGTACGTTTTGAAAAGTTAAGATACCAATATGGATCTTTTTAAGTTAAAAGAGCAAAATGAACCTAGAGGTTAACATACAACACCAAAAAGGACATTAAACCCAAAAGAAGTAAATGTGTGAAAAACCATGTGGAAATACTAATGGTAATCGAGGTTAATGTGTTTCAAATATAGTTTGGAGGTTCAGATTGAAATTTTCTATTTTCAGATCATCATGCATCATGCTAGGTATCATCTAGAGAGAAAGTGTAGTACAACGTAGCTCGCATGTACTCCTAAACGTTGCATGTCTAGGAAAGTGTCGTAGTAAAGGTGTAACTCATATGTACTCCTATTATTAGAGTTTAGCGAAGGGTGTTATTTTAAGAACAAGAGTAGTTTTGCATCTGGCCTTGAAGTTTTGATGATAATTGTACATGATATTGTAGAGAACAATTATATGCTCCATGATTTTTGTATAGTGTGTAGTTTTTGCTAAACAAGTTTCGACTCTGAAGGAACGGCGTGTGACATCATCAGACTCTGAAATGAACACTCTTGAAGAAAACGTATGTTGGTTACTATTATGATTCAGGAATGCTTCTAATACAACGATTCTGAAGAACGTTAGTACTAAAGCTTATAATCATGACTTAATGTGTAAAATCTGAAAAGCTTTCTAAAGATGTGCTTCTAATGCTCCAAGTTATGAAGTTTCTGAAGACAAGGTTCTGCTGAACAAATTTCTGAAGATATCATTTGTGAAGTACAACTTCTAAAGTTTCTGAAGACAAGGTTCTGCTGAACAAAGTTCTGAAGACTCTGAAGACTTCAATTTTAAAGACCAAGCGCCGAAGACTCTGAAGACAAGGTTCTGTTGAACGAAGTTCTAGAGGTTCTTAAGACTTAGGCTCTGAAGACTCAAGTGACATCCTTCTACAACATGCTTCATCAAATGCATATCAGAAGCCTCAGAATTACTAGAAGACAAAGGATCAAAAGTGTTATGTATGAGACAATGAATATAAAAGAAAATTTTACCTCATACCCCTACGTTTATCCCTATACCCCTACATTTTATAAAAAAAATGTCAATTTTATCCTTGTATATTTTTAACTAATTTATTATTTTATTACTTAAATATTTTTTAAATTTTATTTTATGTACCGGAAGACTTTGCAAAAGAGTTTCAGTAGTCATTTTCAAGTATTTTTTAATTTTTTTTACCGGAACTCTTTTACAATGTCTTCCGGTACATAAAAATTGACTACCTGAACTCTTTTGCAAAGTCTTCTGGTGCACAAAAAAAGAGTTAAAAAATATTTGAAAAATGACGGAACTCTTTTGCAAAGTCTTCTGGTACGCAAAATAAAATTTAAGAAATATTTAAAAAATAAAATAAAATATTCGTTAAAAACAACAAGGATAAAATTGGTATTTTTTATAAAATGTAGGGGTATAGGATAAAGGTAGGAGTATGAGGTAAAATTTTCAATATAAAAGTATAAAGTACATATATTGTGACATTTACCTCGATAAGGTGGCGCAAAGACAATTTGTCTTTTGTACTATCATGTCTACCATTCCTCAAGTGATCGTTGAGAATATTACTATTGGAATTTGTTTCCTATTATATCCTTCAACAAATATATTATCAAGCTATATAAGGAAGACTTAGAAGCTTTAAAAATCAAGCAATATGCTCTAGCTTTGATGCTCAAGTTGTATGCTCTGGCTGTGTGCTCAACAAAACAAAGTTAAATGCTCAACAAAACTCACGCTGCATAATCTCTTAGAAGATTTATTATTAATATAGTTTTGTAATACTAAGCAAGGAACATTTGTTCATATCTTGTTATTAACACTTTTATGTTATTGTACTCAAACTCGTGTAATCTTTTTATCTAGAAGCATCTTCTTATACACATCCTTGTAATCAACAGTGGTTGATGTTTTCCTTGGGGGGCTGAGTTGTAGTCAAAATTCTCAAGAAGACAATGGAGGTTGTCCATTGTGGTTTGCAACAATGTCGGTTGGACTTGTTATGTTGTTGTAATATTTCAAGATTATTGGATTAAGTCATTGTTGAAGGCAAAAACACCTTGGCGGGTGGAGTGGAGTAACTTCGTTAATAGAGAACCAGGATAAAAATAATTGTGTTCTTTTTGTTTTTATTCTTGTTTACTATGGTGTTTGAGTTTTATGAAAATATCAAATTTAATGAAACCCAATTCAAACCCACCCTTTCTTGTGTTTCTCTCCCCTTCAGTTATAGTGTGTACCTAGCTCCCATGTCCTCCTAGACATTGCAAAGTCTACGAATGTCTAGGAGAATTTTGTAGTGCAAAATGTAACTCATATGCCCTCCTAAATTATTAGAACTCATGAAAATAAGCTCTGAGTTCACTGATGGTACCACATACATTGGAGTAGAGGACAAGTGCATTGCACAAGCATTCATATGTATGTTGCGTAATGATGTATTGATTCTATGTAATATTGTAAGATCATGTAAATGTTGTATGTATGTTATTATACTGCCCTTTGTTGTTACTATATCATGTATTTTTTAGAATGTATTATCATCCTTATGTTTCTATGTTTCTCCAATGTGACTATATATGTAGAGTATTCTCAGGTTGAGACTGAGGAGTAGTTGTGTTGCAGTACTTTATAGGAGATGATGTAGAGGACCACTTGATTGTTCCCTTCATGTTTATGTTTGCTGAGTTGATAAGTCAGATAGTTCGTTTATTTTGTAATAAGGCTCTGATATTGTGACATCGAGGTAGGGATTTATATCATTCGAATCATTATGTTTGATGTTATGTTTCAATCAATTAATCATTTATGATAAGGTTTATGTTATTTATGTTAATGTGATGTGTAACACCCCATTTTTAATTATTGATCGTCGGGTATTTTTGGTGTATTGTTGGTCTTGTTTAAGGTATGCGTGTCTATAGATTTTGGTGTAATGTCCTAGTGGACGGTTAGACTTATGGTGTGGATAGTATTGGTGAGGTGTGGTAATAATAAAATGGCCCAATTAAATAGTTTTATTATTATTATTATTACTATTATTATTATTATTATGTTAATAATATTAGTATAATTATTAGTATTATTATTAATTCGGTTAACTAAAATAATGAGGTTGAATCAGTAAACATTATGGTGAGGGTAATGATGGGAATTAAGCCTTAATATGTGATTAGAAGAGGTTTAGTTAGAATAACTTTTGGAGACCAAGAGAGAGGAGTAGGCAGAGGAAGAACTTCTCCCAGGGTAATCTCCGTAGAGCAAATTCGTAGGATTTTCTTCAAGGATTTGAGGTAAGGGGGAGAATGGGTTCATAATTAGTGATGATAACATGATGGGGGTAGTGAGGGGTCTTTGCCCTCATAGGTTATTTTGTATATGATGTTGTATGATGAATCTGTTGTGTGTATATTTGTTGTTGTGAATTTATTCTGGTATAATTGAATTTGTATCTGAAAATATTGTTATGGTTGTTATGTATATGACAATGTATATGCAGATATGTGTTGTTGTAGACTGAGAATGAAGAATCTAGATCTAGAATATTGATAAAAATGGATTTAGTAACATTAGGTGAAAGAATGATATGATGGAGAGTGTAAAACTGGTATAGAAACATTTCTAGGACTGGTATGAAGTGTGGAACCGAGAATTATAGGAAACAAATCCAGAATGATGAAGAAAACATGAAAATGGTGGGTTTCTGTCCATACGCGTATTGGGCATGTCCATACGCGTATGGTGTGCGTGAAATAGATGCAATACGCGTAACAAGGGGGTCTTACGCGTATGGGATGTGATTTTCCTCGGCCATCTGTCCATTCTAGTATCATACGCGTGGGAAAACTAGGTAATACACGTACAAGGGGGCTATATGTGTATTGACCTGAAGAGTGGGAAGCCATACGCGTAAGGGGCAACGTAGGAAGTGTGTATGGGATGTGTGGAGACTGGTAATTGCGCATATGGCCCAATGCAATACGCGTATGACCAGGCCTGTAGGGCAAATTATGTTGTTTTGTGATTTTGTCCCGATTTCGCATCTGATGTCGATTCTCTTGATCTGAGGCATTAGTGTAGACCTTAGGACTTAATTAATAGAGGATTGGTGATGAAAGTAACTTAATAACGAAATTTAGGTGGACTAATTAGACGACTAATTAAATAAGTCGCGTGAAGTACTTTGGTGATTATTAGACTTACGATTAGAGGTGAAGTGGATTAATAATTGAGACCTAGTGGATGAATCAGGTGAATAACTAATTAAGGTTAGGTGAAGTATTTCCTTGGTGATGTATAAACTGAATTGATGGAATGAGTGTGGAGAACTATGGCTTGGTATGACGAGTACGTATTCCTTAGGTGTTTGGGGGACTCGTGTATTTGTATGATTATTGGTGTAGTTGTGTTGTAGGTGGTTCTGTGTGATGAGAAAGATTGTTGCTATGATTGGTTGTTGTTGTATGTGTGTTGTGTGTATTTTGGTGTGATCCATAGGATCATGTTAATTTATAATATTTATTATATACATGTTGTATGCATAGATTGCCATGATGTATATCTTATGTGATTGGATGGATCGTGAAGAGGTATAACGATTATTATACATGTGTTGTATGCATATTCATTGTCATGCGTTCATGGAATTATTGTTGATTATTGTCGGAGAGTATTCATTGTCGGATGGGCGTATGCGATTCATCTGAACTCCATTGTGGATCCATTAAGGTGTGTATACGGAGTATGAATTATGCCTTTCATATTTACTTGAATAAGTTTGAAGTGGTGTTCTTTGAGGATGTCTCAATCAATGATAAAAAGCAAAAGAAGAATGTGTGGAATGTTTAAGAATTGAAATATAAGTATTGAAAAAGATACATTTATATACTAAGTTATCAAGTGTGCTTTTAATGGACATATGTGGATGTGCTTGGTTGTGTTGTTCAGAGGAAAGTGTTGTTATAAGTCCGTCCAAAGTAGATGTGGATCTACAATGAAGAAACCTGAAGTAGGTTAAATAGATTAGAATGTATTTGGACTTAGTTGGTCATTATTGTTGTTTATAAAAAAAAATTAAGTTAGCATTTTGTTGTCTCAGTTAACTTGCGAAAGATAAGTTGTTTATTGGGAAGATTTGTTGTGAGAGAGTTGGAGAGCCGAAGTAGAAGTTGACTATGGTTCCAGTTTGATTTTGTATGATTCTAACAAATAGTGGGTAGAGTGTTGGGATATGATTGTGATAAGTTGACAGGGTGTTAGTACCTGATGGTAAAGTCGTAGTTTATATTTTACGATGAACATGGATTTATGAAAGTATCTACCTTATCCATGGATTGGAATTGAATGTGAGTGTAATTGTGTTGAGAATCCGGTGGTAATATTTTTATGATTTGAGATTGAAGTGTTTAGTAATCGCAGGAGTATACAATTCTGGTTTGGTCGGAAAGAGGGGAGTGTGATACGACAAATAGTCGAAATTCTCGATAAGGTGAATCGGGAACCTTTTCCTATGTTTGCTTTGATAGTTGAGGAGTCGGAATTGAGTTAGTAGTCAAGAGACATGTGTCTATGATGATGGAGCATATCAAGTGAGCAATGATATTTCTGATGAATGTTAGAAAGAGTTAAAGTGGGATGTGAACTTAATGGGGTAGATAGCTGCGAGTAATCAGGGTGCGCGGCGGAAGAGTGAGGTGGTATAATTTTTTTATACGTAAATATTTAGTAAGGGCTCGAGATGTGAAGCGATAAAACTTGTTAGCATAATAAGACTATTAGAGGTCCCAGAATGGAAGTGTTATGGTGAGAGTTTACCTGTTAATCATGTATTAATGAGTATACAAATGTATTAGTATATGTGTTATTTATGTGCTCTATTGGTGAGTTATGAGTATGTTGTTTCGATGGTGGGGACAACGAGGTTAGTTTATTAGCTGTGTTATTGTAACTAGAATGATGTGTATCGTTAAACTTTGGTTCTTGTCCTTGTTGTTTCCTCATTACCTGTGGTAATGGTTCGAGTGCGAGTAACTAATTCTTATGATGGAGAATCAGGGAAGTGTTACCTATGGCGATGGTAATAATTTTTGTTGTGTTCTAGTTCAGGTGTAAACATGTGTGTTGTAATTTAATGATTTGTTGTGTTTTGTTGTTGTTGTAGTTGTCTTGGCATTATTATTGTGGTTTTGTGTTACTTGTAGTGTTGTTGATTATGGCAGGAGAGTGATTAGTCGGAGGCGAGAGCATATTTAGGTTAATTCCACTGAGTACATTTTTTAGGACAAAAATATTTTAAGTGGGGGAGAGTTGTAACACCCCATTTTTAATTATTGATCGTCGGGTATTTTTGGTGTATTGTTGGCCTTGTTTAAGGTATGTGTGTCTAGAGATTTTGGTGTAGTGTCCTAGTGGACGGGTTGACTTATGGTGTGGATAGTATTGGTGAGGTGTGGTAATAATAAAATGGCCCAATTAAATAGTTTTATTATTATTATTATGTTAATAATATTAGTATAATTATTAATATTATTATTAATTCGGTTAATTAAAATAATGAGGTTGAATCAGTAAATATTATGGTGAGGGTAATGATGGGAATTAACCCTTAATCTGAGATTAGAAGAGGTTTAGTCAAAATAACTTTTAGAGACCAAGAGAGAGGGCTAGGCAGAAGAAGAACTTCTCCCAGGGTAATCTTCGTATAGCAAATTCGCAGGATTTTCTTCAAGGATTTGAGGTAAGGGGGAGAATGGGTTCATAATTGGTGATGATAACATGATGGGGGTAGGGGTCCTTCCCCTTATAGGTTTTTCTGTATATGATGTTGTATGTTGAATTTGTTGTGTGTATATCTTTTGTTGTGAATTCGTTCTGGTATAATTGAATTCGTATCTGAAAATAATGTTTTGGTTGTTCTGTATGTGTCAATGTATAGGCAGATATGCGTTGTTGTAGACTGAGAATGACTAATCTAGATCTAGAATATTGATAAAACTGGATTTAGTAACATTAGAGGAAAGAATGTTATTATGGAGAGTGTAAAAATGGTATAGAAACATTCCTAGGACTGGTATGAAGTATGGAATCGAGAATCATAGGAAACAGATGCAGAATGATGAAGAAACATGAAAAATGGTGGGTTTCTGTCCATACGCGTATTGGGCATGTCCATACGTGTATGGTGAGCGTGAAATGGATGCAGTACGCATAACAAAGGGGCTTACGCGTATGGGATGTAATTTTCCTCGGACATCTGCCCATTTTAGTATCATACACGTGGGAAAAGTTGGCAATACACGTACAAGGTGGCTATACGCGTATTGGCCTGAAGAGTGGGAAGCCATACGCGCAAGGGGCAGCTTAGGAGGTGCGTATGGGCTGCGTGGAGGCTGGTCATTACACGTATGGCCTAGTGCAATACGCGTATGACCAGGCCTGTAGGGAAAATTATGTTGTTTTGCGATTTTTGTCCCGATTTCGCATTCGATGTATATTCTCTTGATCTGAGGCATTAGTGTAGACCTTAGGACTTAATTAATAGAGGATTGGTGATGAAGTAATTTAATAACAAAATTTAGGTGGACTAATCAGATGACTAATTAAGTAAGTTGTGTGAAGTACTTTGGTGATTGTGAGACTTTACGATTAGAGGTGAAGTGGATTAATAATTGAGATCTAGTGGATGAATCAAGTGAATAACTAATTAAAGGTTAGGTGAAGTATTTCTTTGGTGATGTATAAACTGAATTGATGGAATAAGTCTAGAGAACTATGGTGTGGTATGACGAGTACGTATTCCTTAGGTGTTTAGGGGACTCGTGTATCTATATGATTATTGGTGTAATTGTTTCATAGGTGGTTTTGAGTGATCAGAACGATTATTTTTATGATTGGTTGTTGTTGTATGTGTGTTGTATGTATTTTTGGTGGGATTCGTAGTATCAGGTTAATGTATAATATTTATTATACACGTGTTTATCCATAGATTGCCATGATATATATCTTATGTGATCAGATGGATCGTGAAGAGGTATAATAATTATTATACCTGTGTTGTGTGCATATTCATTATCATGCATTCGTGGAATTATTGTTGATTATTGTCGGAGATGATTCGTTGTCGAATGAGCGTATGTGATTCATCCGAACTCCATTGTGGAGAGTGTTGGAGATAAATCATTTTCGGATGGATGGATGTGATTTATCCGGATTCCTTTAGGAATTGACTTCAGTTGGATGAACCATGGTAATGTTGTACCACATGCATTATGTCTTTGTTGGGTCACATTGCATATTGATATTATTGAATCATGTTGTTATGTTGAGGATTGTTGTTATGGATATGTGTTGTTTATGTTAATCTTGTGAGATACTACCCTTTAACATGTATTATACACTTTTAATTATTGGGGTGTCGGGACGACAAATGTTCCTTGTTTGTTTATTTTAGAAAACATTTTGTAATTGAATCACACTTTATGTTTCTTTGAGTTTCCGCTGCAACATTAATTTTTTTTTTTAAAAACGTATCCTTTGAGCCGTGTGTTTTAGTGAATTGTGACACTCAAATCGATTGGTGCATATGGGTTTATTTGGGTGTTGCAAGTTGCTTGATTGAGTCATAGGGGTCGCTTTGATACGTAACACAGGACTCGGGGATTTTTTATGTTTACTTATTCTTATTATTTGTTACGTATCGTATTTTTGTTGAAAACTTTATACATCAAGAGATGTTGTTTATTATTGTTGATGTTTGGCAAATTGTCGTGAGTTGAATAAAATAATATTTCTTTGTTGTTTTAATAAATGCGTTTTTGTTGGTTAATATTGTTAATATGGAATTCCACTTTGTTTAAACTCTGATTTTACTTATTAAATTGTTATTTTTGAAAATGGGAAAATAGGGGTGTTACATGATGCCCTTTTTTATTACATGAAATAATTATTCCACAATTCATGTGTTATATTTATAAAAAGAAAAGAAAAAAATTGTGGGGATTTAAGGATTCATAATTTTCACATATTCATAGGTCAAAAGAGTTTGAAAATCTACTAGTACAAATAATCCACACACTAGAATAGCATATGTGGGCTTCGAAGCTACAGGGTTTCAGTTTTGAAATATTTTACAAACATGGGAAAGTAAATCAGGTTGCAAATTCATTCAGCTAGAAACACGTAGAGGATGGAATTCTCTTACTCTCCATCTCATCACCACTTCCACTAATGTTGACTCAACTTAAGGATTACTACAAAAAAGAAAAAGAAGGTCAATAACTGAGGCTTAAAAATAACTCAGAACCACATATGCAACCTCTTTTCACGCTTCATTAGGACAATTTATATCACAAAGACATAATCTACATACCACCCATCCAAGAATTGCGACTAGCCATTCTTCAATAATGTCATTCAACACCTATTGTAGACTACTCATGACTCCAACCATCTCTTGCTCGCATTTTTACTTCTTTTACTTGGTTTGATATCACGTAAAAGACGTAAAAATTGTCATCAAGTGTTGCACAATTTGTCAACAAAACAAGAATATTACAACAAAAGAAACAGGGGTTACTACAACCATTAGATATTCCAACACAAGTATGGGAAGAACAGTAAATGGATTGTATAACTCACTTACCTTCATCATTTGGAAACACTGTAATTTTGGGTGATTTGTGACTGTTGTGGAACTATATGCTTGAAGGTATAATATGAAAGTGATCAAGCCTCATAGATAAGTAAGATATTATTACCCACACAATGTCATAGTTTTGATGATAATAACACCTGAAGAAGTTGAACTGTTTTTTTTATGAAAACACATGAAGACATCAAGTAAGTACTAAATCTAGTCCAACGATTAGAGATCCACAAAGTGTTTGACCACATTATTCCTCCGAATATAGTTGAATCAAGCTGAAGAATTAGGGTATTATGATCACCAATAATATCTTTTGATGATGAAATCTGACTTGAAGATATCTCAAGCCTCATCCACAAGAAGATTCAAGTGAAGTTCTTATATGATTGGTATATCCGACAAAAGGACTTGTAGCTTCAGAGTTAAAGAGAGGAAGTGTGAAAGTTCACCTGATTGTGCCTAGTTAAGTGATCAATCTTTTGTAAAAACACAAGAAGTGTGACTAAAAACACACACACACACACAAAAGTATTTTTAAAGCCTTTTTTTCAATTAAGATCACCTAAAATGTTTTTGGAGTCTAGCCAAATGATTTGGGAATTGTCATATTGATTACAACAAGTTTCTTGAATTGCCTAATCGATTAGAACAAATGCCTAATCAATTAGATGAAGGTGAAATAATTCCATAATCAATTATGAAAGTATCTTAATGAATGATAACGATTCTCTATAAATACCTTCCAATTTGGGCAACAATAATCAATTATTGCATGTTCCTAATTGATTATGCAATTAATTTTGCTCAAGAATTATTTCCAAAATATAATCATCCTTTGGCCTATAAATAGATATCTCGCCCTTCACCTTCTTCTCTATCAATCTTTCTCTAAACTTTTTTTCTTTCTCTAACATATTTTTAGCCATAGTGCTTTGAAAAACGTTCTTGTGTTTAGTGAGAAAGTTGTACTAGGAATGGCGTTATTGTAAATTTACTTAGAGTTCTTTTTCATATTGATAAATTATTCTTTACTTGTAAGTTATTATTTAAGTTTGGATCTAAATTTGTTTAAAAGCTCTTTAGGGGATTAATGTTAGTCTCCATTTGGTTCGTGAGCTCCGTCACATGAAGAAAACTCTTATTTTGGGATCGTGAACAATAACCATAGAAAAATATTCATATTGATTCTTAAGCTTATCCTTATACAAAATCTCACTTAGGTTCATGATCAACCCAATGCAAAATCTAAGTTTGGTTCGAGATCAGTATGGTGTAAAATCTCAGTTCGGTTTGTGGTTATCCCGTATAAAATCGTGGTTCGGTTTCGAAGGATAGCCAACTAAAAACTCCAACTTGGTTCGAGATACAATATCTTACTTTGTATTAAAGACTAACCGCTCGAATCTCTGTTCGTTATTTAGTGTGAAGATTAACTGCTTCGATCCTTTGTCGTTGTTTGGTTGGAAGTTTTCTTGAAACTTCATTTTTCCTTGTATAAGCGAGTTCATTGGCTTAACCTTCTAAAATATCTTAAGCATTTTTGGTTACTATCAAGATCTATTATTGGGGAGAGGAGTGTGTCACTTCTTCAAGACCAAACCTCTATAAATCTCAGGTGTTACCTCTCTTCCATCAACTCTTTTACTTTCCACCCATTTTCTTAATTTGTGTTACCTATATAAACATTTTGAGAAAATGTATTCAAATTCTATTTTAAAAAATCTTTTTGTTTTAAACTGTTGTTTTTCAAACCTCCATAATTCATCCCCCTCCTCTTTTGTGCATGGAGTCACATGTTCAACAACTATTTAATCAAGTTTGTTTATTTTATAGCACTTGGTCAAAGTACGTGCAAAACCCTCCCTATCAAGATAGAATAATGGGGACAGGTCAATTTCTCGAATAATGGAGAGAGGTCAATTTCTCAAAATCCTTCAACTTCAATGATGGATAGTTTTGGTCTATGTTGTTGGTCTTGAAAAAAAGTTAGATATACCTCTCTCATTTTCGTTTTGTTGTTAGAGTTTGTTAGAGTCAATGTAGAGGATGGTTATTTTTGTATGTTGTCTTTATTTAAAAAGTTGTTTCAAAATATTACTCCATTTGATCCTATTTATAAGAAAGTATTTATTTTTTAGATACATTGAATAACTAATGTATTTGGATAATATATAAATCAGATATATTATTTATTTAATTAATCTAAAAATAATAATTTATTTTTCTCACGGATAAAATCAAAAGGAAAATAGAGGAAACGTAATAAAGAAAATTATGATTATAGTCTAACTATATAACTTATATTGAATCTGGACACAAAAATACCATAAGTCATTAGTGTTAATCAAACTATATATATTTATGTTGAATTTGGACAAAGAAATGTCATGTCATTATTATTATTCAAACTATCACTTTGTTTTGGCTACAACTATATACTTACACAATACAATTTTATTTTTTTATCCCTTTTACTCTGAGAGGAACCACATTCATATTATCTAAATTGATGGTATAAATGAATCCCACTTAATTTAATATATTTTTCACATTTTTTAATATTTAAGCAATTTAACTGTATTTTTTTAAATATCCATACCATTTATTTAAAATTTTAAATTGGGTCTAACTAATCTTACACTATACTCCAAATTGATATATTTTTGTAATTAAAAAGTGAAAAAATGTTACTTCTATAAAAAAAAAAATCCTTTGCTACGGTGGTATAGAAATTTGATCCAATTAAATTTAAATAATATTATTTTCTGACACACATGACATTGAAATTGATAAGACACCACCAATAATTATGCTTTAAATCGCCTTAGAAAAAATATTTGGATTAAAATTTATGTTATTGTTGTGAATCAGATACTTAAAAACAAAGTATAACTAGTTTCTTGATCAGTAAGGAAACCCACAAGAGTTAGGGTTTATGATAACCAAAGATTACAACAAGGATTAGTTATAAACTGATATTCTTTCTTTTCTCTTAAAACAAGATTACAAGTATACAAGAATAACAAATAATATCTATCACTTTTGAATTAAGATTTTATCTTCCTATTTTCCCTTATTCAAAATATGAGAGACTAGTATGTTATTTATAAGAAAACTAACACATATTAACCTAATGAACTTTTTAACAATTACCCATTACAAGATAACTTAGAGTACAAGCTAACTTAAATAATTGGATCCATAACACAAGGCCCAATTAACGAGCAGTATGTGAGCGGACTTCGACGACATGTTAACCCTAGAATTTGGTCCAATATCTCACAAATATCCACCTTGGAACAAACTCTATAACAACAAGAAAAAAAACTAGCTTTCTTCTTGCAGTGGAAAAACTAGCAACTGGGCAACGTCTTGGTGATCATATCATCAGCATTATGATCTGTCGAAATCTTCAGCACTTGGACTTCTCCATGCTCAGTTACCCCTCTGACAAAATTCAGCATCACACCAATGTGCTTGGTTTGCTCATGATAGGCTGAGTTCTTCGACAAGTATATTGCACTTTGACTATCACATTTAACAATGATACCTTGACCTTGAAGTTTCAGCTTCTTTGCAAAACCTTCAAGCCACAATGCTTCCTTTACAACTTCAATTAGGGCGATATATTCCGCTTCAGTGGTTGATAAGGCAACAACCTTATGAAGTGTTGCTTTCCAACTAATTGTTGTGCCAAACATAGTGAAAACATATCCAGAAATAGATTTCTGGAATCCATACAACCTGCATAATCAGAGTCGACATATCTTTCGATTGCTGCTTTACTATCTTCACCGAAGGCTCCACCATAAATTAGGACTCTATTCAGAGATCCATTTATGTACCTTAGAATCCACTTCAATTTTTTGCAGTGAGCCTTTCCAAGATTCGACATGTACCTGCTTACAAGACTTACTGCATATGCTATGTCGGGTCTAGTACATACCATAGCATACATAAAAGAACCTACTATATTAGCATATGGAATGCTATTCATATAAGCTCTTTCGACATCAGTATTGGGACAATGATCTATACTCAGCTTGAATTGATGGTTTGTTGGAGTCACAATAGACTTTGAATTCGATATACCAAACTTATCAAGAATCTTCTTCAAGTATGCCTCTTGAGATAAGCATAATCTCAATTGCTTTCTATCTTCGGATGTCAATCACAAGAATCCTGGACATAACTCCCAGATCCTTCATATCGAACTCCTTATTAAGTTCAACCTTCACCCTTTTACTTCTTCGACATTGTTGCTTGATATTAGAATATAATCCACATAAAGCAACAAAATAACAAATGAATTACCCGGTCGAAATTTGAAATAAACACAGTGGTCGAACTGACTTCTGATGAAACTTAGGTGTGCCACAAACTTGTCGAATCTCTTATTCCACTGTCGAGGAGATTGTTTCAGCCCATATAAAGATCTCTTCAATTTGCACACATACTCTTCTTTCCCCTCTTCGACGTACCCTTCAAGTTGCCTCATCAGGATTATTTCATCAAGATCATCATACAAGAACGCAATCTTCACATCCATCTATTCCAGTTCAAGGACGAACTGTGCCACCATGGCAAGCAACATTTGAATGGACTCGTGCTTCACAATAGGAGAGAACACATCATTGAAGTCGGCACCTTCTTTTTGAGTGAACCCCCTTGCAACCAACCTTGCCTTGTATCTCTTCGATGCCATTCATTCGATTCCTTCCTTAACTTTGAAAATCCATTTAAAACTGACTAACCTGGCTTCAGCAGGTTTCTCGATCAGTTCCCATATGTTGTTATCATGAAGATACTTCATCTCATCATCCATGGACTTCATCCATTCAGTCTTATTTCGACTCCTCATAACTTCCTTATAGTCTCTAGGTTCTTCGTCCAGAACATCACTTGCAGAGATTAAGGCATAAGTTATAAAATCTGTATACTTAAGTCTTTGAGGTGGCTTGATGACTCTTCTTGACTTGTATATTTATAGAAGATAGTCATTACCAGTCTCCCCATCTTCGATAGCAGCTTCTGCTTCTTCTTCGACTCCATCTGGGTCATGCAATTCAGCATCACCATGCTCCACCTCAATAGGAATTTCTCCCTATTCCAGCTATTTGACAACATCATCAGTTTTCTTGAAATCCATCTCAACTTCATTGAAAACTACATCTCGACTGGTGATACACCTCCTATAACCTGGCTATAGGCACCATAGCCTATAAACTTTGACTGCTTCAGGGTATCCCATGAACATGCATTTCAGAGCTCTAGGTTCGAATTTGTCTTGCCTAATGTGAGCATAGGCTACACACCCAAATACTCTTAGTTTATCAATATTTGGTGGATGTCCCGACCAAACTTCTTCAGGTGTCGTCATATCTAACACGGTCAAAGAACATCTGTTTATCAGATATGTTGCTATCAAAACAGCTTCAGCCCAAAACACCTTCTTCAATTCAGCACTAACCAACATGCATCTAACCCTTTCGAGGATTATTCTATTGAATATTTTAGCTAGACCATTTTGCTAAGGAGTACCTGCTACAATCTTATGCCTTGCAATCCTAGACTCGACACAATAATTGTCGAAAGCTTCATTGCAGAATTCAAGGTTATTATCAGTTCTCAACATCTTGACCTTTATGCTAGTTTGAGTTTCGACCAGAACCTTCCAACTCTTGAAATTCTCAAAATTTCCATCCTTTGTCTTCTGAATAAATACCCATAACTTTCTGGAATAATCATTAACTATGGATAGAAAATACCTTGAACCTGAAAGTGAAGGATTTCTTGCAGGCCCCTGTAACACGGTGGGAGAACTGACTTTAGTTAAATGTTGCGGATAGCAAGAGTCGCCACCGACTTTTATTTTATCCAAAAGGAAAGTACATAAAAGAACAGGAAAGATCTTAAAAGATTTTTGGGTTCGGGGGGTAGGTTATGTAAAGGGAAGGTGTTAGCACCCTTTACATCCATGGTTATCCATGGGCTCTTAGTTACTTAGCTCACTTTTAAACTGTTTTGAGAGGTGTAGTGTGTGATTAAAAATTTTCTTAAGTACTTTATAATGATCCTTGTACGGATATATATAAAGACTTTGTTTTGAAAATTGTTTAAAATGTAAAGTGTAATGAAGTATTTTTGAATAAGTGAGCAAGTACTTAAGAGGAACCTACCCTATATTGAATCTTTACTATTCTTAAATTTTCTTTCAATGGTAAGACTATCCCTATTATTAAGGAATAGGTAGTCATTACCTTGGATGTTATAAGGGACATGTGAAGGGTCATCTGTGTTTAGGCAACTGTAAGGTGTCTTAGCAATACGAAGGGACTTATCATCCTTTATTCGAAAGGGACAAGATCATTTACGAAGGCAACATCGAAGGGACTTGATCTTATAACCGTAAAGGGACTAGATGATTTTTTAGGAGAAGGGACCTTGCTTTTAGACACCTTACTTGACCTTTTATTTAGGCAACATGAGGGATAACCTTAGGAAGTGAGAGATGGCGATCTTAGATCGACTTACGTGTGTGCGTGTTTCTTTTCAAATATTTATCTTGTTAAATTAATTTTCTAAGTTAATTTTAATTACAAATATGTTATACACACTCTAAAATTACTAACTACACAATTAAATGGCGTAAATAAAAGGGCAAGAAAATAAATCTACGCTATTACATCGCTTTGGGGCAGATACATAATGATCGACGAAAATAAATTACATTTTTGATATACGCCTATACATTTTTCTAGTAATTAAATTAAAACGAGAAATAAATAAATAATTGAACAATATATAAATAAAACAATAATTATCAAGATTAGAAAAAAATAAATCAGGGTTAGTAAAGAAATCAGGACGTGATTAAATTCTTAAACCTAATTAAATTAATAAGTTTGATAAGAAAAACTAAAAAAATATTTATAAAATATATTATGTAAGAAAAACAAATTAATATTTATTTGTGAAATTTTATTTATAAAAGAAAAAATTAATGGTGGTTATTCTAATTAAGTTTCTATTAATTATAATTATTTAACTAATTAATCTAATATAATAAATAATAATTTAAATAAGAAAATAAAAAGAAGAAAGAAAATAGGCGCAAAAAAGAGAATGGGGGGAAGCCTGGGATCGAACTCGCCCCCCCCCCCCCCAAGCTTACCAACACAGAGTCTCAACCACTGGGACACACGCTTGTGTGTGATTAGAAACGGAAAACAAATATTATAAAATAAAACAAATTTCAAAAATTAGAAACGCGCGCCAAGACCATCTTCTTCCTCTGGCCGTCGCATTAGGCTTTACCTATAGTTCTTCCGTCACTACAAGTTTTAGTGACGGTTTTCATGCGTCACTAGAGGTCCTGCAAATCAAAAAATGTTATATGCACAAGATAAATTTGTCCCAAAGGTATAAACCTATCAAAAGAGGTCTTGTGAATCCAATTATGCAGTCAATTCCATCTGAAATCGCGTCTAAACGGAATCCCTAATTTAAAGTTTTTAAACCCTAACAATGGTGTGTGAATATCTGCGCATCAAAACATTGATTCCTTTGCCCAGAAATCATCCATACACAGCAACAAACAAGATTAGAATCACAAAAACGATTTATAATGGATAAATAAGTGAAATCGAAAATCAACAAAAAAGTGAAGAACAAGAATTCGGTTTCCATGATATATGAGGTGTTTGATGAATGTGATTATCCCAATGCACTCTAAATGTTTCTAGGAAGCTATTTCCATCATTATTTGGCCTTGTAACTACCTTAAACTTGCAAACCGAATGTGAGTTTGTTCTTGAATTTTTTTGAAGTTTTGAGAGTATCCTTGGAGGCAGAATTTCGTGTCCTTGTGATTGGGATGTCTTCAAGTATATATAGAGATGAAAATTAGGTCAAAAAGTCATGGATTTATGGGCTTTGTAATGATGACAATTGATTGCTTGATTATGAAGAAATCTCTTATCCAAAAATGTCAAAAAATCCAATATATTCTTACTATCTTGGTCTAGCACGAATTTGGATGTGATCAATTAGTCTTGAATGGTGTTTATGACCTTCTAGAATCATAATCTCTTCCAAATATATGATTTTAATATTTTATTTTAATTTAATTTGTATTTTAATGAATAAAATTCAAATAAATATCAAATAAAATATAAAAAATCAGAAAATGCATGGGATGGGTCTTGCTTGATGACATTATAAAGATTGGATGGCAATTTGGTGGGCTCATTTAGCAAAAATTAGTTTTAAGGCCTTATTTGCTTCATAAACTTCCCAAAAATTTCCCAACTTTGCAAGGGCACAAATCCTTCAATTTTAATTCTATGAAGGTGTTCTTGGACATTTTGGAAAGCTTAAAGAGTCCTCTAACCAACCTCTTTGGTCTCATGTCCATATCTTTTACCATTCTCAAGTTATGCTCTTTGGAAGTTGTTGACTTTTTGTTGACTTTTAAAAGGACCTATAATGTCTTAGCTCATACCTTCCAAATGAAGCATTTTTGGGCTTGGCTTGTGAGACACAAAGTTGTAGAGAATTCAATTTCCTTCAAAATGAGATTTGTATGGAAATTTTTTGATGAAGCATGTGAAAGTTATGGCTGGTCAAAGTTCAGTTGACTTTTCCTATGAAAACCCTAATTTAGAAACTCCTGATTCTTGATGATCTGAAATCTCCTTGATGAATCATGATCAACCCTTGATCAAATGATTAATTTTACCTCATATACTTGATGTTGGCAAAATATCATGAAGTTTGACTTTGGTTTGACCACAGTTGACCTCAGTTTGACCTTTTAACTGCTTTGACTGATTTTAACCTATCTGATCATCTGACTGAGCAAATCTTTTGGGAAAGTCTTGAAACTTGACATGGGGATTCTTGAACACATATAGGATGTTATGAAGCTCACTTGAAGTATTGTAATTCCATTTATCCTGATAAAAGTCAAAACCCTAGTTTAGGATGCATTGCTTAGGAGGATGCATTGTCTGAGGGAATTGTCAAACTTTCTGACTAATTGTGAATCTTGTGAACCTTGTGAACCTCATGAGATGTCTTGTGAGCCTTGTGAATCTCTTGGAACCTCTTAGTACACAAATTCTTATCTTGTGAGGGCAAATTTTGGGGTGCAACAGCCCCCAAAGATCAGCATGGATGTAATCAAGGGATCCATGTATTCTTTGTTTACCTTTGTTAAACTTCACCCTACAGGATTTACCAAATACACAAGGTTCACAAAACTCTAACTTCTCGACTTTGTCACCACCTAGCAGGTTCTGTTTTCCCAGTACGACCATGTCTCTCTCGCTTACATGGCCCAATCTCATGTGCCATAATTTTTTCTTCGACAACAGTTTCGTGGATGCAACATTTTTTGAACCATTTACAATTTCAGCCTCAAGGGTATACAAGCCTTGTTTCTTCATACCTCTCAAGACTTCCTTCGACCCCTTCATGACTCTTAGAATACTTTTCTCTCCTTGAAAAACATATCCCTTCTTGTCGAATTCACCAAGAGAAATCAAACTTCTCTTCAAGTCAGGTACATACCTAACTTCAGTCAATAACCTTATTGACTCATCATGGAGCTTGAATGTTACAGATCCAATACCTGCAATTTTGCAAGCTTTGTTATTTCCTAACAGCACCGATCTACCATCATGATATCATAGCTCCTCGAACAAATATTTGTTTGGAGTCATGTGCCAAGTGCAACCTGAATCCATAATCCACTCTTATCTTGAGTCGCCGCTTGAAATCACAAGAACATCATATGATTCGAAATCATCTTGAACAATGGTCGCGTTGCCATTATCCTTACATACATGATCTTTTAGGCATTCAAGGCACACCTTTCAAATGTGACCCTCCTTCTTACAATGATAGCATCGAACACCAGATGCTTCACCACTATAAGACTTCTGCTGACTTTTGCCCTTTTTCGTGTCAAATTTACCATCCTTTCGCAAGAATTTCTCCTTAACGGTCAAACCTTCACCAATCGTCGAAGGTTTATGCTCCTTTCATTTGTTCAAGTCCTTATAGTACAAGGCAGATAGAACGTATTCAAAGGTTAGGGACTCTCTTCCATACAAGAGGGTTTCTTTGAAGTGAGCATGTGTTTTGGGCAAAGCGCATGACAGTAACAGCGCTTGATCTTCATCATCGATCTTCACATCAATATTTTCAAGATCAAGAATTAGCTTGTTAAACATATCCAACTGCTCAGCCAACACTTTGTCTTTGCTTATCTTGAATGAATACAAGACTTGCTTTAGGTAGAGTTGATTCACCAACGATTTGGTCATGTATATACCTTCAAGTTTCAACAATAACCCTGACGTCGTCGTCTCCTTTGATACCTGTCGAAGAACTTTATCACCAAGGCTCAACAATATTGCGTTGTGTGCTTTCTTAATCATGGTCGTCTTTTCAACTGCCGTCAACGCATCATTCATGGTCGTCTCTACCTTCAACGCTTCCAAACAACTCTGTTGAACAAGTAGGACTTTCATCTTCAAGCGCCACAGACTGAAATCGTTCAATCCGGTGAACTTTTCAATCTCATACTTTGTTGAAGGCATCTTCTCCACGCTCACCGCACCAATTTTTTGTGAATCAGATACCTTAGAAACAAAGCATAATAGGTTTCTTTGTAATCAAGAAACCCACAAGGGTTAGGGTTTAGGGTAACCAAAGATAACAACAAGGATTGGTTAAAAACTGTTATTCTTTCCTTTCTCTTGAAACAAGATTACAAGTATACAAGAATAACAAATAACCTCTCTCACTTTTGAATTAGGGTTTTATCTTCCTACTTTCCCTTATTCAAAATATGAGAGACTAGTATGCTATTTATAAGAAAACTAACACACTAACCTAATGAGCTTTTTAACAATTACCCATTACAAACTAACTTAGGGTACAAGATAACTTAAACAATTGGATCCATAACGCAAGACCCAATTAAACAGCATCATGTGAGCGGACTTCAACGACATGCTAACCCTAGAATGTGTTCCAATATCTCACAGCTATTTTACAATACATGATTATTAGTGATGTTTTTTTTAATTATTTATTATTTTTTCTTCCTATAATTTATCTTTTTAATATTATTAATAAAACATTATTTTGTAAAATCGGTTTTATTATTTTTCTATAAAAAAATTTACTTTTAATATGTGTGAAAAATTTAAGACAATTTATAAAAAGACAAAGATAATATTTTTATTGCGTTCAATTGTATATTGCAAATAAAATTGGAATTGATTAATAAATATTAATAGCTATTAGTAACTTCTTTTATAAGTAAAATTGAAATTGATTAATAAATAAAATAGTAAACAACAAAAATAAGTTTATTAGGTAAACAAATACTCTTGAAAAAAAATAAGTTTATTAGGCAAACAAATACTCTTGAAATACATGCACATGAACTAACATATTAATGTAGAATATAATAATACAAGTGGGGTTGTAATCGGCTCAGACTAGACCGATTTTTAGTTTAAAAAATTTCCAAACTGATGATATCTCAATTGATTTGGTTTTGTTGTTAGTGATTTTTAAAAATGTAACCAAACCAAACTAACCGGCTTGGCTTGGTTGATCGATTTACAACACTTTTTTCAAACGTTATATTAAATTGTGTATTCTCTGCTATCATATTTTTTGGTGTATTTTATACTATTATTTTTTCAAATAATACTTTTCAACTAATATATTCCATGTTATATTTTTCGAACAACTTACAAGTTGTTCTTAATCCACACGAAACATGGACATGTTTTTAATAGCATCCTGAAATAATCTCACTCCCGGATACAAAAGTTAACACTTGTCATGAGAAAGTTGACTGAGATTTTAAAGCTTAACAAAAAAATAAAACATAATAACAAAAAGTCTCAATACACATAGATTTTCATACTACTTTCAATATTACTGATTGACCCCACAAAGCAAGACGAGTCTTTTCAGCATGCTTTGTCCTCACTCACACAATTTTCCAAGACGTCATCCATATAAATACTACTCCAAGTTAAGCACACTTAACTATGGAGTTCTTATTTGTTAGGCTACCAAAAAGAAGATGCATTTTATTGATATTGGTAGTATCAATCATTCCTTATAATCCTTCTTTCAATCATGATATCCCATACCTGCAAAATCTCAAAATTCCTCTCATTCCCATGTGAATTTGGTTTTTTCTAGAAGCTCCTAGGAGCATTCATTGTCATGTCTTGTGCACCAGGGACCACTCCCCTTCCTCTTCGGTCTCAGATGTTACATGCCCACCAGCTTCCGCTTAGTTCGTCCCCGAACCACATCGTATTGGGAGAGGTTTAATACAATACCATTTGTAATGCCCTGGACTAATTTCAAGATTACCGACTCACCTCACAAACTAACGCGGGTGTTTTCAACATGCTTTGTTCTTACTCACATGTTTTATTTGTAACTTTCCAAAAGGTCACCCATCCAAATACTACTCCAAGTTAAGCACATTTAACTATGGAGTTCTTACTAATTATACTAACAAAAATAAAATGAATATTGTTAGTATAGGTAGTACCAATCAATCCTTATAAGTCTTTCTTCAACCATGTAGTTTCATAACTGCACAACCTTAGGATCCCTCTCATTCAGATGTGAATTTGGTTTTTTCAAAGAAGCTCAACGGAGCCGCTCATTATCATGCCTTGTGCATCGATGACAACTCTCCTTCCTCTTCATCCTTAGATGCTACAAGTTCCATTCCATCTTGGGCCCTGGGTGTTACATCACACCTCAAACATACATAAAGAATATTTAGTAACAATACTAGAAGGAAATTCATTGAAGAAGAAGAAACAAAAAAGGTAAAAATAAAATAGATGAAAACTAACGAAGAAAACTTGAATACGAACAAGGAAACCATAACCTATAAGAATGAAAGTGGTGAGAGAAAAAGTGGTAGCGGGAAGCCAGAACTACAATTTGGTGAGAGAAAGTTTTTGTGCCTTATGACTTCTATTTATTATTTTAGGAGTATGGTTTTGGCTGCATGTTTTGTTGAAAGGAAGGAAATGTCAACAAAGATGGAGAATATTTGGACTGATACAAAATTTGGGCTTAATAATGGACTAAATAAAAGATTAAATAAGTATGTATAGTCGTTAATTTGGTTCATCAGTTTGGCGGTTCCTAAAAAGTAAAACCGTGAACCAAACTAAACCACCTCGATTTTTATTAGTTTAGTTCAATTTTTGAACCAAACCAAAAATAATTGATTTATTTCAATTTGGTTTGGATAGTGTGTTTAATTGGTTTTCTTATCCACTGACACCCTAAATACAAATATTGGTTAATAGTGATAGAACTTCCAAACACATTATCTTTTTGTAATCTATAAAAGAATAATCCAAATAATTTATATTAAAAGATGTTAAGGAATTTTAAAGAAACTACTTAATAATAGACAATAATCAATCAATTTACGGAGAAAGGGAAAAGAAAGCGCTTTTTTTTTTCCTTTAACAATGCTTAAAAGCGTTGCCTATGGTGGCGCTGCTATAGGTAGTGCTTTACCTTGAAAAGAATTATCTAAAGTAGGCCTTTAGCTACGCTTTTTCATGAAAATACGCTTTCATAAGTGGGCTTTTAGTAGTGCTTTTTCTGACCTTATATAAGTGGGCCTTTAGCAGTGCTTTTTTTCAATATGTATAACATCAAGAAAATGTCTTACATACAACGACTTCCAATATGGAAATTTAAAAAATGACCTCTTCTTCGACCCACTCTTGACAAGTGTATATGCAAAAGGATTGCCAAAATGAGTACCCACATCTTTCACCTTTTCAAAAATTTGATCACCTATCAATATAGGTGGAGCTCTACCTTGTTATGGTTCTCCATTGAAGGCTTTTCTTCACCCATGGTAGTGATGATTAGAATTTAAGAATCTACGATGACTGAGAAAGGCATTCTTCTGACCAAACTCCAATCGCGTCCAATCTGTTTTATCTTCACAAATAGGACACACACATTGACCTTTTATTCTATACCCTGATAGATTTTCGTATGCTGGAAAGTCATTAATTGTGTCAAACAAACATCACCCTCAAGTTGAAAATTTATTTCATATATCCATCATAAACCTCCACACAGTTCTCCCAAAAAAATCTTTAAATCTTCGATTAAGGGTGTCAAGTATACGTCTATGTCATTTCCTGGTTATTTAGGCCCAAAAATTAACATAGGTAACATCATGTATTTATGCTTCATACATAGCCATGAATGTCGGTTATAAATCATAATAATCACATGGCATGTTCTACCTGAGATACTTTGAATATCGTGTGGGTTTATTTCATCAGTAGATAATGCCAAGCAAAGTTTTCTTACTTCTTCTCCAAATTCAGGATAATCATTATCAATTTTCATCCACTATGGTGAATCTGCCGGATGTCGAAACTTTCCATCTATAATTCTTTCATCTGCATGCCAAGTCAAGTGTATTGCATCGATTTCACTACGAAACATGCGTCTAAATCTCGGAATTATAGGAAAATACCACAAGACTTTTGCTTGAGACAACTTTTTCTTATATTGAGAGACACCACATTTAGGACACTCATTTAACGTTGCATACTCATTTTGAAACAAAACACATCCGTTTGGACATTATAACACGGTGGGAGAACTGACTTGGGCGTTTTTGTTTCCAAAAACTATGTTGCGGATAGCAAGAGTCGCCACCGACTTTTATTTTATCCAATAAGGAAAAGGAATAAAAGAATAGGAAAGACCTTTTTTAAAAAGACTTGAGTTCGGGGGGTAAGTTATACAAAGGGAAGGTGTTAGAACCCTTTGTATCCATGGTTATCCATGGGCTCTTAACTACTTAGCTCACTTTACTTTTGTTTGAAAAATAGTGGTGGTGTATTTAGAAAAATATTTCAAAAGTCTTTAACTTTGTAGTGATCCTCGTATGGATGTATACAAAGTGTTTAATTTGAAAGTATTTGAAAAAGTGGGGGTGTAAAGAGTATTTTGAAAAAGGAGTGAGCAAGCACTTAAGAACTACTTACCCTAAGTTGGTCTTTCTTGTTATTTATTTCCTTTAAGGGGTAAGACTGTCCTTACTGTTAGTGAGTAAGTAGTCTTTACCTTGGATGTTATAAGGGACGGGTGTAGGATCATCGTATGGTCATAGAAGGCAAACTTTGGGGGTGTCTTAGTAATTCGAATGGACTATCATCATTTTCGTAGGGTCATCGAGGGTCAAGATCATTTATTCGTAGGCAACTCGAAGGGACTTGATAAATTTTTAATTAGGCAACCGTTCTAAGACACCCATACGTTCGAGGGACTTGACCATATATTGAAGGCAACCAAGAGGGGAAAACCTTGGAGGTGCAGATGGCGATCGTAAAACGACCGACTTACGTGTGTGAATATCAGTTTCAGTTATTTATCTTGTAATTAGTGGGGATTGTGGAAATTAAAATACGGAAAATTAAACCTAAGCTATTACATAAGAGAAGCAGTTACATAATCGAGAATAAAGCGAGAAATTAAAATTACATAAGAGTACGACCTATACAATTTTCTAAATAAAATAAATAAGACAAATTAAATTAAATTAGAAAAAAAAATTGTTTTTATGAAAAATTAGGGCTTTTTAAAAAAATTTAGGGTTTAGAAAATCAAGGTTTGATTAAATTAAGGTTAACAAAAAAACAGGGTTTGTTAAATTAACCTAAACCTAATTAATTAAATTAATTTACAATTTTAATTAAAACGTAATAAACTAAATATTATAAAAATATTAAGTGAGATAAAGAAAATTAAGAATAATTTATGAAATTGTTTTTTTTTTAAAGATTAGTAGAGGTTAATGTTAATTAGTTTAATAGTTAATTATAATTAATTGTTTCATTAAGTAAATAGAAATAAAAATAGAAAAATAAGAAGAATTAATGCATAAAAAAGAAAGGGGAGGCCTGAATTCGAACCCAGGACCTCCCCTTCATAGCTTCAACGCACAGCCACTGGGACATTTGTGCTCCTGCGTTAAATAAACACAAACAATATATTATAAAAGAAATCAAAATTTTAAATTCTGGGAAGCGCGCGAACGACTTCATCTTCTTCCTCCAGCCCCTGGTTTTAGCTACGGTTTTGCTATAGTTTAAGAACGAAATTTTGTAGCTAAAATACCCGCGTTTCTCAAACAATCAAAACATGTAAAATTAGGTTAATTCAAATACACCAAACAATTGCCCTTAAGTTTTACAGTCCAAATATGTCATTAAATCATCATGAAAATATCTCAATCGAAAGTCCCTAATCTCAAGATCCAAACCCTATCCATGGTGTTTTTCATATCTCGTATCGAAACTCAAAACTAATTATCCAAAAAGATTCCAAACTTCAAAACAAACAAGAAAACATGGTCAAGAATGCTTCAAAGAATTGATTTCCACCTTCAAAATGCTTGGAAAATGACTGGATCAAGGAAACCGAATTGTGAATTTTTGTGAAACTTTGAAGCTTTGAAAGTTGTCTCTTTGCCCTTTAAAATCCGTCCCTTGTGTTGTGATCATGCTATGCTTATATAATAGTGTAATATATGTCAGATTTTTGGGCCTTGAGAGATTGTTTATGGATTGCTTGAGTGTGAAGAAATAAAGTTTTCAAATTTGTCAATTTGATCTTCCATTTAATATTCTTTTGTTCCCATGTCCATTTGATCTTCCATTTTTAAGTTATGAGCTTTTGAAAAAGTTGACTTTTTGTTGACTTTTAAAAGGACATGTAATGTCTTGGCTCATATCTTTCAAATGAAGAATTTTTGGGCTTGGCTTGTGAGACACAAAGTTGTAGAGAATTGAATTTCCTTCAAAATGAGCTTTGGATGGGAAATTTCGGATAAAGCATGTGAAAGTTATGGCTGGTCAAAGTACAATTGACTTTTCCTACATAAAACCCTAATTAAGTAACTCTTGATTCTTGATGATTCTGAGGTTTCCTTGATGAATCATGATCAACCCTTAATAAAATGATGAATTTTACCTCATAATCTTGATGTTGACTAAAAATCTTGAAGTTTGACTTTGTGTTGACCACAGTTGACTTTTTTACCAAATTAACTTATTTTTTATTATCCAAGCATCTGACTGACCAAACTTGTAGGGAAAGCCTTGAAACTTGACATGAGGATTCTTTTAGGTATATGGGATGTCATGAAGTCCACTTGAGGTTGTGGAAGTCCATTTTTATTTGTGAAACTCAAAACCCTAGTTTCAAATCCATTGCTTAGGAGGAGGCTTTGTCTGATAAAACCTTGAATCCTTTTGAGCAATTGAGAGTCTTGTGATTATTAGGAGACTTATTGAGACACATTGTCTTGAATATGGGAGGGAAAATTTAAGGGTACAACAGCTTCCCATGTTCAATTTTCTGAAACCTGAGGAGTTAGATTGACATGTATGCCATTCGTGATCTAAAGGTGGAAGAGGATTAAACACTAAAGCCCAAAAATTTGCACTCGCCGGTGTGCAAAATTATATTGTTGGTTGATTGTATCGCTTGAATGGGCTTAAAGATGCCATTCAAAGTATTTGGAGATGGGCTTATGGATTCCATCCCAAGTATCTATGGGTAGGAGTGTCAGAATGTGTCCACGTTTGACTTTATCTGAATATTGTTACTACACTAAGTATCAGAATTAGATCTTTGTCTCGACCATCTCTAAACTGTCTCTGTAACATATTTGAACTAAGTATCAGCAGTAGATCTTTGTTTAGATCGTCTCTGAACTGTCTCTGGGGGGAAAAGATACTCTGAACTAAGTATCAACACTAGATCTTCGTCTCGATCGTCTCTGAATTGTCTTTGGGAAAATATATTGAGTTAAGTATCCGAAATAAATCTTCGTTTTGATTATCTCTGAACTGCTTCTAGAAAGTTTCATGCACTAAGTATCAGCACTAGATCTTCGTTTAGACCGTCTCTGAACTGTCTCAAGGACAATTTCTTGAATTAAGCATCAGAATTAAATCTTCATTTCAATTATCTCTGAATTGCTTCTGGAGAATATCTTGCACTAAGTATCATCACTAGATCTTCGTTTAGATCGTCTTTGAACTGTCTCTAGGACAATATCTTGAATTAAGCATCAGAACTAAATCTTCGTTTCGATTATCTCTGAATTGCTTCTAGAAAATATCATGCACTAAGTATCAGCAATAGATCTTCGTTTAGATCGTCTCTAAATTGTCTCAAGGACAATATCTTGAATTAAGCATCAGAACTAAATCTTTGTTTCGGTTATCTCTGAATTGCTTCTGGAAAATATCATGCACTAAGTATCAGCACTAGATCTTCGTTTAGATCGTCTCTGAACTGTCTCAAGGACAATATCTTGAATTAAGGCAAAATACCCAAATTGGTCCCTTAACTCTACCTCGGGGTCCAATTTGGTCCCTTATTTTTAAAAAGTTTCAAAGTGATCCTTTAATTGTTCAAAAAGGGCCACGTTAGTCCTTTCCGTCCAATTTTTCCAAACGGAATTAATTTTTTACAGGGTGGCAGCTGAAGTGGCATTTGGTTATACGCGTGGCACGTGACTTGGCAAACATTCCCAGAAAAATTCTAAAAAGATTCGTGGAACCTAGGATCCGAACTCAGGTTCACTTGGTTGCTTCTAATCATATCAAACCACTGCACCACTTTACACTTATTTGTATTTATTTCAACACAATATTCATTTTATTCATTTCATCGCCTACACAGAAAAGGCTTCTCATCATTGTGAATTATTCTATTATTCATTATAGTATTCATTTCAACACCTACACAGAAACAAAAACAGAACATTAATCGATTATAGAGATCTAAAACCTAGAAATTTATAGAAGAAAATAAACAAATCAAATCAACAGTAAAATAACAAGATCCAAGCAGCAAATGAACAACAATGCAAGTAACATAGAGAGGAAATTAGGAAAACCTAGAAAAAGTATGAAAGTCAAAACGCGGAGATGAAAGGAGAAAATGACATTGATCTAGACAGAGAGCCTTATGATGTTTCTATGTCGAATGTAGTCGAGGATTTGAATCTCAGCAGCAAAAGAATCCACCATTTCATCACCTTTGTTTGTTTTCCAAAGCTTCTTCACTGCTATCACTTCTCTGTGCGGCATCTCAACCTTATAAACTACATCAGAATAACCTTTTCCAATCATGTTTTCATCTTTCAAGCAATCCAAGATGTTATCTATGCTGAAATTCAGTTTCTGAAACAATATGAAAGTCCACGGATACGAGAACTCCTCGGCTCCTGACGTGGAACCTGATATCCTCAAAGCTTTCTCAACCATGTACCGATGATTACTACAAGTTACTATAATCCATGAGGCAATAACAATTATGGTAACTGAAGCTAAAATAATCGTGATCATAGCCACGATTTTAGCATATTTTAATCGTGATCATAGCCACGGTTTCAGCGACGTAAGACAAGTTAAAGAACCAAGAATCTTAATTCCTCCATGAAGCATGTTCCTTGAAAGATCAAGTGATTATAACTGGGTCAATGCAGAAATTGAATCGGGAATTTCGTCGATGAATGCATTTGAGCTCAAATCCAAACTTATGGTTAAACTTGTAACATGACCAATCTCTTGAGGTATGCAACCAGATAATGAAAGGCAATTTTATCAAGATTGTAAGATATTTCTCTATCTTTCTGTTCAACTCACTTTTTCATAATGTTTTCAAACATAAATGACTTCTAACCGGAATCAATTTTCATCACTGCAGAACTAATTAAACACTAGCTTAATGGATTGACTTTGTTTGTTTTGCAGTGGTTAGATTTGATTAAGGCTATGTTTACAGAAGCTGAGTGGTCGAGAACCAAGGTCATCCCAACAATGGATGATTATATGTAAACCGCACACGTATCATTTTCCTTAGGAGCACTTATTATTCCAGCACTCTATCTTATAGGACCTAAGCTTTCAGATGATGTTGCTGAAAATCAGGAACTGAATCATCTCTTGAAGATCACGAACACTTGCGGACGTCTTCTCAACAATATTCAAACTGTAAAGGTATATAGTCCATTCCTTCTCTTTTGTGGTGAGAATTTAATGTTATAATCTCAAAATTTTGTGGTGAATATTAATTTTGCAGAAAGAATCCAAGGAAGGGAAAATGAATGCAGTGAGTTTGCATATGATTCATGGTAATGAAGTTGTTACTTACGAAGATGTTGTTGATAAGATGAAGTGTGATAATGAGGATGAGAGTCAAGAACTACTGAGATTAGTTTTGAAGGAGAAAGGAAGCTTACTTCCAAGATAATGCAAGGATTTGTTTTGGATAATGTTTAGAGTGTTAAACCTAGCTTACATTAAAGATGATGGATATACTTCAAATGAGCTTCCTTCAATTTTAAATATTGTACTATTGCTTGAACCGGCGTATCATTTCATCCTATTGCTTAAGCCTTTTTTGTGTAGGTGATGAAATGAATATTGTGTTGAAATTAATATTGTGTTGAAATAAATATAAATAAGTGTGAAGTGGTATAGTGGTTTGATATAATTTGTAGTAACCAAGTGAACCTGAGTTTGAATCCTAGGTTCCACAAATCTTTTTAGAATTTTTCTGGGAATTTTTTCCAAGTCACGTGCCACGCGTATAACCAAGTGCCACTTCAGCTGCCACCCTATAAAAAATTAACGTTGTTTGGGAAAATTGGACGGAAAGGACTAACGTGACCCTTTTTGAACAATTAAAGGATCTCTTTGAAACTTTTAAAAATAAGGGACCAAATTGGGACCCCGAGGTAAAGTTAAGGGACCAATTTGGGTATTTTGCCTTGAATTAAGCATCAGAACTAAATCTTTGTTTCGATTATCTCTGAATTGCTTCTGGAAAATATCATGCACTAAGTATCAACACTAAATGTTTGTTTAGATCGTCTCTGAACTGTCTCAAGGACAATATCTTGAATTAAGCATCATAACTAAATCTTTGATTCGATTATCTCTGGATTGCTTCTGGAAAATATCATGCACTAAGTATCAACACTAGATCTTCGTTTAGATCATCTATGAACTATCTCAAGGACAATATCTTGAATTAAGCATCAGAACTAAATCTTCGTTTCGATTATCTCTGAATTGCTCCTGGAAAATATCCTGAACTAAGTATCAGTACTAGATCTTCGTTTAGATCGTTTCTGAATTATCTCAAGGACAATATCTTGAATTAAGCATCAGAACTAAATCTGTTTCGATTATCTCTGAATTTCTTCTGGAAAATATCTTGCACTAAGTATCAACACTAGATCTTTGTTTAGATCGTCTCAGAACTGTCTCAAGGATAATATCTTGAATTAAGCATCAGAACTAAATCTTTGTTTCGATTATCTTTGAATTGTTTTTGGAAAATATCATGCACTAAGTATCAGCACTAGATCTTCATTTAGCTTGTCTCTGAACTATCTCAGGAGAGTGTTAGCACTAAGTACCAGGACTATATCTTCGTATAGATCATCTTCGTACTGTCTCTGGAAAGAAAAGCATCATGCACTAAGCATCAGCACTAGATCTTCGTTTAGATCGTCTTTGAACTGTCTCAGGAAAATGTCAGCACTAAGTACCAAGACTAGATCTTCGTATAAATCGTCTTTGTACTGTCTCTGGAAAGAAAAGCATCATGCACTAAGAATCGGCACTAGATCTTCGTTTAGATCATCTCTGAACTGTCTCAAGGAGTTGGTAATGTGTATCTGACTGCGAACTATCCTGAAAAGGAAAAGTTAGTTTTTATGTAAGAGTGTTTGTTGTATGCATGCATTGTATGACGTTCTTAATGTAAATGAGAATGTCATATGCGTTATGGAGGCGTATGTCATGATATGATGTAAATGATGTATGTATGTATTTTTAAACACACTAGCATCTTCATGTAACAATTGTTGGCTGGGGAAAATAAATCCTGATTTGTTGCTTAGAAATATGAAGACATCATTCCCATCTTGTTTCAGAATATTATACCTAGGACCTTTCGATTTCCATTCGTCGTAATTTTTATTGGCAGATTAAATTCCTAAATACCCTGTCTGGGGATAGAAGAGACGGACATTCCCCTGAGAGACTTATCCAACCAAGTGTCAATTCTTCTGGGGATATCAGGTTTGAGAGAAATTTGTCCGGGACTTTGTATAACTGGAAGTACAAGAGGCTACTTGGAATACTTCGCTGAAATAAATTTGTAAAGATTACTCTGCGAGGATGAATTTGCGAAAATCTGTTGGATATGAACTTTGTTGGGGATTCCTACCTCCGAGAGTCCTTAGTGTAGCGGTAAAATCGTGAGTGTAAGCTATTGATTAACTTAACTCAAGGTAAACAGAGTCGCCACTGCGCTTTTATTTTATTCCAAAAGGAAAAAGGAAAAAAGAGCGAATAAAACCTAATGAATCTAAAAGCAAAAGCTAAAAGAAACAAACAGAGAACGGGTAAGGGGATAGGTTACAAATTGGGAAGGTTTTACGCACCCAAACTGTCTGTGGTACCCCACGGGAGCCCTTTGAAATATTTACGGCTTTTTTGGTTTGAAATTGGTTTGCTTTGAAAAAGATTGAAGAGATGAGAAGAGAAACATTTTTTATGTTTTTGTGTTTGAAGAGGTTTTAACGCCTCATGCCTACGTACCCACAAAGTGCAATGCGAGATCAAAACCTCGTAGTTTGTGGTACAAAATTTGAAAAGAAACAATGAGTTGAATGGATTTTAAAATGTAGAGATAAGTCGTCATTCTTTAGCGAATAATTCCGCTAGAAAGAATGAATCATATCTAAACATATGAAAAGAAAAGTGCACAAAGGCACAAAAACAATTGAATGAGTTTTGGATTTTTTAAAGTATTTAAGAAAAGAATTTCGATATATTTACATGGATTAACATTTATTAAGAAAATAAAGTGAAAAGATAAAATCACTTGACCTAAGTCAAGGTTTGATTATGAAAACATTTGAAGTTTGAAAACCAAGAAGATTTGAAAATAGGGAGAAGATTTGAAAATTTAAGAAGTGGGAGGAGATGAAGGGACTATCCTAATACTTGAAATTAAAAGTTAAGAGAAGAGCGATCAAACCATATTATGAATATTTCTTCAAAGTGAACGGAATTCCATCTTCATAGACAAATGAAAATAATTCGAGGCCAAGGTCTTCAATCAATCACAACTTGAGCAAATGGAGAGATCCTAGAATCTAAGTCCAAACTCCAATGCTAAGGATAGTAACCATAGTCCGAAATTAAAAGTCACAAGTCTTTTAGGTGTTTAATCCATTATTAATGTTTTTGTGTCCAAATGGACAAAAGTAAAATCACAAGCAACAATATAAACATAAACAATATGATAGATGATATAATATGATAATAGCATAATAAAAGAGATAAGGAGCGAGAAATTGAAATAAAGAGGATAAGGTGCGAGAGATTGAATTTAAATGGTTAGTATATTAATATTATTATAATATTTACATATAAGTGGCATGATGAACTTAATCAAACACAACCACAAAAGATAACCAAAAATCGAGGCAACCGGATCTAAATGGATCTTATTTCGAATTCGGGACAAATTTAGGTCTATGTTAAGCAATCGCCGAGTAATTTACGAAGTAATTACCCTACAAATGAGGCCGGCCACCACCAATTAAGGTGGCAAATATTTGTGCTAATACATGTTAGAGAAATGATATTATGAATCATTCTCCGAAAACATGTCACACTAAAAGAAAAAGGATGGTCTAATCTTAATCGAGATTTTCGTTGAATTATCGAATGCAACCTATCACGATCCCAAAGTATGGAGAATGATCCAAATGATCATTCATCCATAGATTTGAAATAATGAAGATTTAACATCTTCGAAAACCAACAATCTACGAATCGGAGATTTTCATCGACCAAAGATAAAAAATAATAAAAAAAATGAAAGAAAATGTGGATCTAATAAAAATCCATAAAAAAAACTAGAACATTTTTTCCAAATCTTTTTCTAAAATATATTTTCTAAATCTTTATCTCAAAATAAAATTAGAAAACAAACTTTTAAGAGAACAATACTAATAAATAATAAAAAAAAAAAGTCAAAAGGGGAGGGGGTGGACCGCGAATTGATGGTGCTGGAATATGACTTATATCTGCCTCATGTGAGGCCCAATCTACATAAACCTATCCTTTTCTTCTTAAAACAAAATCAATATAATAAAATTCAGAAAAAGAAAAAAACATAAAATCACTTCATCTTCTCCACAACATGCCGCAGCTACTGTTCATCTTCTTCTTTCTTAACACCGCGTCGCAGCTGTTCACTCAACAACAATCAGACGGAAAGAAAAAAACGTTGTGTCTCATCTACTCACCGTTAATCGCGTTCGGCCAACACAACCACAATCTCAGCCTCTTCTCCTTCTTTCTCAGCCGCGAACAACAAAAGGGGAGATTAAAGAGGTTTTCTGATGGATTTAGTTTAGGGATTTGTAGAAATGAATTGAAGAATTGATGAGGGAATTGAAAGTTTGATTCTAATTTTGGGCAGGGATTTAGGAGGCTTTTGAAGCTTGTGATTGAGAGAGTAGAATGATTGTATTTATAGGAGAATATGAGGTGAAGATGGTTGCCGTTTTGGAGTATTTGCCGCGTTTTACCGTCACGGATTTCTCGTGCTCACTTGCTGAGTTTTGCTGCGTTTTGAATTTGTTGTTGATTTGTGTTTTGTTTGATTTTGTGATGCGTTTTGATGTTTATTCAAATTTGCTTTGCTGCGTTTTAGAATAGTGAGTTCCGCGTGTTCAGGTGTGACAAAGGCGTGTTGAGGCTGGAAGTGTGCGTGTTTGTGTGCTTTGGGCTGCTGCTTGCGTTTTCTGTATTGGCGTCCTGTGTTTTGATGTGAGCCTGTTGATGTGTTGTTTGATGTGCGGGACGGCTTGAGACTTGGTGTTCACGTTGGCTGATGCGGTGCGTGCATTTTGTTGTAGCTGGTGTGTGCAGTGTGTTGGGCTGCGGCTGATAGCTGAGGCTGGGAAGAGTTGGTTCAGCTGATGGCTTTGGCTGCATTTTTGATTCCGTTTTTTCGCCGTTTTGCTTCAGCTGTTGTGAAGCTGCCTTTGGGCTTGGCTGGTATTGTTTGGTTTTGGCGTGTGGCTGATGACGTGTTGTAAACAGCTTCATGTGGCTGATTTTATTTTTTATGTGTTGATGAGGTGGATGAAAGGGAGTCAAATTGTTTGACTTCATGAGAATGGGCCAATGGGCCTGAAAATTTGTTTAATGAATTAACTAGTGATATAATAATTTGGTAAGAGAAAAAAAAATGAAAAATGAAGAATGGTAATGAATATATAATTGAGTGTGTTTTTTTTAATAGAGAAATGGAAATTGATTAAAACAAATGGTAATTTGGATAATTTGAACTAAAACAAAAAGTATATGAATCGGATAATCGAGAGAAAAAAATGAAAGAAAATGGTTATGGAGTAATAATGGATAATGGGGAATTGGAAAAATAAAAATGGTTTAATCGAAGAGAGAAAAGAAAAATGGGTAATGGATATGAAACAGTGATTTTATTTTTAGCCCAAACCAAATCTTGATTTTTTCGCAAGCCCATGATACAACCAATCCTGAACCAACTAGATAACTTGCCAATTCAACCACAATCACTGAAATCGTCTGAAAATTTTCCTGATAATTTGAATTCATACCGAGGAAAATAAATCCCCAGATGAATCACCGGTAAACTGAGGAACACTCCATCGAGACCACACTTTTCACACATCACTGCTTGATAAATTGATGATTTTCACATACAACACAGCTTGAACTTTTGAACATGCACTGTCTGAGAAACAAAACACTGGTACACACAACTTGCAGTCGAAACAATCTTTGATAGTTTGACCATGATTAGGTCAAACATCCATCTGAATCGAATCATAATTGAACAACCGCCTCTGAATTAAAAAATATTGTCTTATCTTTGAAATCCTGAAACACAGAGAAGAAGAAGAAGAACACTGCAACATATTTTTGGTATTTTGGTTAGAAGTTAGTAAATACAAACAAATAATGGCAAGTAAAAACACGGTGATCCCCTGCGAAGTACAGACTCTACATCCGAAGAGAAACGAGAAACCAGTGCGATCTTGTTTGTATGCAAAATGCAGATGAAATGCGAAGAAATCTTAGGGCAAAAATTAGGGTGTTACACTTAGCCAATGCTATTATTGTATTTTCTATGCATTTTTGGTAAACATCAATCATATTTGAAAGCATATATTCATTCAAAGTAACCAATGGATTCAGAACTTCTGATATTCTCGTCTTCCCCAAGTAATTTTCTAGGAATTATCATGACTAAATTCGAAGACATGATACTGACACCATATGATACTATTGGCACAGATAATTAATTTCTACAATGGCTTTTGCTGAAATCCGGTATCAAGGCAATATAATGAGAGGAATGTGTTTTCAGACTGCGGTGGATCGTGTATGCCCTAGGTAATGGTTAAGGAGCTTGCAAATGAATTTGATTTGATTAGATTTGAAAAGAGAACATTGCTCTTAGCTGAGGATGATTTGTCCCATAATGGAAGTATTTAAAAAGAGCTGCCTCAAGAGAAACAAACGAGATGCCCCACAATAATATGCCTCTGGCATTGTAAACTTGGTAATGTTACCTCTAATAATTCAGATGAGAAGACCTACCCCTGGCTATTAAGCATTGTTGAATCTTGACCTGACTGCCCTAGATGACTTGGACAATAACATGGTATGCCCCTTGATTGGAAGATAGTGACTATGCCCCTTGTATACATTGGCTTTGATCCAGGAAGCAACTTTGTCTGTCGGGAGGACTTTGGTTTATTGAATGTTCATCATGTAAGCTTCTCTGCTATCAAACACTTAGTTATATGCAAACAATGATATTCAAAATGCAACGCTTATGTCTGTCTTGAAGTTTTGAAAAAGAATTATTTTAGCAAAACAATGTTTGTAAAAACTGTGATATTAACTCAAGATTTATAATAAGCCCTAAAGGAGTCAGGATACCTTTTTGTAGCAATACGCTTTCAAACTAACCATGCTTCAGTTAGGACTTTTAAAGCGTTGTAACGTGGTCTGGTTCATGGTTTAAGAAACAAAGGATAAAGGCTCAAATTTTATTTATACCCAATCCATCCTTCGTGATGTTCTTCAGTCCTATACTCAGTTAACTTATGCATTGAGGCTCCAAAAGAGTTTGGAATTGTAACACTGACAAAAGTTTATTTGAAAAGCCAATCATCTTCTTTTTTTTGTTAAGGATTTGTAGTGACCTCTTTTTTCTTTTGACTTTGTTATCCCTTCCTTTTGCCTAAACTGTTTGTTTCAAGATTACAGTCAGCGGGATGTCTCAATTTTTACGAAGTATTCTTCAAAGGTTTTGACTTAGTGAGCTTTTCTTTTGCTAGATATTGACTGTCGTACTTAGTGATTACATGGAACCATCATTAGTTGTGTACAAAAAGGACAACTGGCATAATTGAGTTAACCGAGGAACTACTTTGCCCCAGGTTATGATTAAGGGTTTTAATTTGCGTGAGAATGAAAACTCCTACTTCATAGGCTCAAAAGGGTTGACTAGGGATTAACTTCCTTATATCTCCACTGTTTAGAAATTGAAACAATGCATGCACATTGTCAGCATAGTCTATTCAAAAGCATATTGTATGAAATTATGGTATCATCTTTGTCATCATCCCTCTAAAGGCTTACAAATTTAACAAGAGTTAAATATCACAAAAGAGAAGTAAGAAGCATAGTTTAAATATAGTGAAACAAATGGATTAATTCAAGACAAACATATGTGATGCATTATCGTGAAAAAAAGTTCTGACATAATAGTAAGTGTTTAAACCAACAAAAGAAATTAAAAATGAAGATTCATATGTTCTCAAAACCTCCTCTAAACCTGTCACTCCGGATGTCTGGAAGCTTCGATGTTTGATGGATGATAGGAGAATTCAATATGGTCTTCTGACGTAACCTCGAGGATTCCTTTGTCAACAAGGTCTTGAATCTTATTCCTCAATGCCCAACAATTATTAGTGTCATGTCCAGGACAGTTGGAGTGATATGCACACCTTGCATTGGGATTATAGCTAGGAGAGGAAGTATTGGGATTTTGAGGAGCGCCTTTCAAGATGATCATCTTCATCTCCAATAAGCATTGTAAAGTTTGCGACATTAGCGTGTTGATTTTGATAAACTGTCTTTTGTATTCCTTGTATTGAGGCGGACTAACCCAATAAGACCATCTTTCTTTAATTGAAGAACTATCAGTAGTAGCCTATCTCTTTCCTTCTCTTATCCTCTTCTTATTTTCAACCAAGTCAGCTTATTTCATCAGAGGTTGACTGATGAATAGATTCCCGACTCCGTTGTCTTGAAGTTTATTGACGAAGACTCTCAGCATTTCTTGCCCCTGGGCTAAGTTTTGGATAAGAGCCATCTGGCCATTCATCTGGATTCTCATCTCTGCCATCTCAACTTGTAGTTTTTCCAACTGATCACCCTTGTTGTCTTCAGGATTCTTCTTTTTTGCGTCCTTAGTGAGGAGGGATTTCAACTCTTCTTTCCCCTTGGACAAATTCAGAATCATTTCTTGAAATTGAGCATTCTGGGTTTGGAGTTCTTTTACAGTCTGTTCGAGAGCCATTTCCACTGAAATAAATATTAAGAAGATAAGAAACATGACGCAGAAACCTGTTATGCAATGGTATGGTATGTAGATGCATATGCAATGTTTCCAAAGACCACGTAGGATTTAAATTTGTTAAAGGAAAACAAAAATAAAACTTTCATTAGTAAGTTTAAAATATAATTGACCCTTGGGCTTACAATGAAAGAAAACAAAAGGTTGCAAAGAAAATAAGAACATCTAAGACTCAAGTCTCCCATGGACGCTTCCTCTTTGGGTTGAGATATGTATTGAGGTTCCGCTCTTCGTGAAGTTGTCTTGTTATCTCCAACACTTTCTCTTTGCTAGCATTGGACTGAGCCTCAAAAGTATCCCTTTGCTCCTTCAGTTGGATCCAAGATTTCTGCAGCTCTTCCAGGTCAGTAGGCATGTCAGGATCAAGAATGGTATAAGGAACATCTTCTTCAAAAATTGGCTCAATGATCATTGGTGGGATAGCAGGATATGGCATCATAAGAGTCTGAGCACGAGACCGCACCCATCTGAGGTAAGGTTCCATAGGGATGGAGTATTTTGGTTCCAGAGTATTACTGTTAATCCTGTTCACCGTGCTTCAGGCTCGTATAAACCTTTGACGGTATCGTTGAAGATTGTTGTCATAATCAAACACAATACCTTGAAGAATCATATCATGAGGACCATTACTCCGAGCATAACCAAATTGACGTAGTGCTAAAGAAGGATTGTAGGTAATGCCCCTCTTATGCCCATGAGTGGTACATTAGGGAACTCTCCACAACGGTCAATGATAGTAATATTCTCCATAGATCGGGAACACTAATGAATGTATGAATGAGAGAGTGGCATTATCCTTCTAGACCACCTTAAACCTTGTTCATTCTTCATCTCAAATCGAGGGAGGTGTGAAATAAACCACCTTGATAGTAGAGGTATGCAACACATCAGAGTTCCACGTGCCTTCGTAGTACGAGTGTGAAGAGAGCGCAAGATATCTCCAAGCAAGGTAGGCATCGGATTGTGAGTCAGAAATATGTTGATGGCGTGTACATCTATGAATTGGTCTGGATTAGGGAACAATACCAAACCATAAATCAATAAGGCTAAGATCTCCTCAAAAGCATCATAACTCATAACATCCAAGAACATATGAGCTTTCCCCATCAACATTTTAGCAAGAATACCTTTAACTCCACTTCTTGTTTCCAATACAATGTTTGATTTCTTCAAATGCAAGGTTGCAGCAATAACTTCAGGTTTAGGCTCCTTCTCTAAGCCTGTGAAAGGTTTCTGATTAAGAATGGGAACACCAAATAGTTTGGAGAATTCTTCCATTGTGGGCACCAGCTGATAATCGGGAAATGTGAAGCAATGATGTTTAGAATCAAAGAACTGGAACAAAACACTCATCATATCTTCATCAAACCCTGAGGTAACCAAGTCAAGTAGATTACCATGCTTCTTGATGAATTAGGATCTTTCAGAAACTTTTGAGACAAACTCCTTAAGCTTGGAAGGTATCCTTACAAAGTTGATCCGGATAGTGTTTCTACGAGCGGAAGCCATAACTTGCAACAAAGAACAAAGATAAATCATTTGGTCCTTGAAATGGTTAGTGAAAATGCTATGTTATGATGTCCTAATATTATGATGTCATGTTCAAACAAGCAGATGGAAAACACAAACAAGTCACACAATGGCCTTAGGTTTAAAGGCTTGCATGAAGTTCATAGGTAAGTACCCTCCCCACTGAAGTTTAGTTGGTTCAACCTGTCCTAGCAATAGTAATCAGGTTCTAAGGGATCTCAATATCACTGATTCTTTTCAAAGGCAATTGTTCAGTATGGCAACTGACTTGCCAACCAAAACCTCCCACGATTAGAATCTCAATGAGCGTAGCATCGAGTATCAACCAACTTCAGACTTCATCAAAGTTGTTTATCTCACTACTTTTTAATGGCCAAGATGGGTCGATTAGGGTTCTAAAGGGTAGTTAGTGTTAATGACAACATATGACAGCCTCATGTTATCCTCAACTTACTTAAGGAACATTAGAACCAACCAAGATGTCACACTAAATGTAGGCACCTGATCAACCATATCGGTATATGTCGTACATTTTCCTTGGTTTATTGCTACTTACCTAAGGTACACTAGATTCGGGTTAGGATCTTTCACACAGTATCCCCATAGCAAGTAACGATAAAGCAAACAAATCAAACAAGTATAGTGATCTAATCCTAATGTAACCCCTCTTTTACAAACTCATCCCCAGCAGAGTCGCCAGTTTTGTAACACGGTGGGAGAACTGACTTGGGTGTTTTTGTTTCCAAAAACTCTGTTGCGGATAGCAAGAGTCGCCACCGACTTTTATTTTATCCAATAAGGAAAAGGAATAAAAGAAAAGGAAAGACCTTTTTTTAAAAAGATTTGAGTTCGGGGGGTAAGTTATACAAAGGGAATGTGTTAGCACCCTTTGTATCCATGGTTATCTATAGGCTCTTAACTGCTTAGTTCACTTTACTTTTGTTTGAAAAATAATGGTGGTGTATTTAAAAAAAATATTTCAAAAGTCTTTAACTTTTTAGTGATCCTCGTATGGATGTATACAAAGTGTTTAATTTGAAAATATTTGAAAAAAGTGGGGGTGTAAAGAGTATTTTGAAAAAGGAGTGAGCAAGCACTTAAGAACTACTTACCCTAAGTTGGTCTTTCTTGTTATTTATTTCCTTTAAGGGGTAAGACTGTCCTTACTATTAGTGAGTAAGTAGTCTTTACCTTAGATGTTATAAGGGACGGGCGTAGGGTCATTGTATGGTCATAGAAGGAAACCTGTGGGGGTGTCTTAATAATTCGAAGGGACTATCATCATTTTCGTAGGATCATCGAGGGTCAAGATCATTTATTCGTAGGCAACTCGAAGGGACTATGATCTTTTATCTTGAAGGGACTTGATGATTTTTTAATTAGGCAACCGTGCTAAGACACCCCTACATTCGAGGGACTTGACCATGTATTGAAGGCAACCAAGAGGGGAAAACCTAGGAGGTGCAGATGGCGATCGTAAAACGATCGACTTACGTGTGTGAATATCAGTTTCAGTTATTTATCTTGTAATTAGTGGACTAAGTCCAATTTATTTATCATACAATCTTTACATTCTCTAGATTACTAACCACACAATTATATTTGCAAAAATTAAAAGCGAAAATTAAAGGTCCTACTCTATTACATCAGGGGGGTACATTTGTCTTTTAGAGGGGATTGCGGAAATTAAAATACGGAAAATTAAACCTAAGCTATTACATAGGAGAAGCAGTTACATAATCGAGAATAAAGCGAGAAATTAAAATTACATAAGAGTACGACCTATACAATTTTCTAAATAAAATAAATAAGATAAGTAAAATTAAATTAGAAAAGAAATTGTTTTTATGAAAAATTAGGGCTTTTGAAAAAAAGTTAGGGTTTAGAAAATCAGGGTTTGATTAAAATTAGGGTTAATAAAAAAAAACAGGGTTTGTTAAATTAACCTAAACCTAATTAATTAAATTAATTTACAATTTTAATTAAAACCTAATAATCTAAATATTTTAAAAATATTATGTGAGAAAAAAATATTAAGAATAATTTATGAAATTTTTTTTTTAAGAAAAAGATTAGTGGAGGTTAATGTTAATTAGTTTAATAGTTAATTATAATTAATTGTTTAATTAAGAAAATAGAAACAAAAATAGAAAAAGAAGAAGAGTTAAGCATAAAAAAGAAAGGGAGATGCCTGGATTCAAACCCAGGACCTCCCCTTCAGAAATTCAACGCACAGCCACTGGGACATATGTGTTCCTGCGTTAAATAAACACAAACAATATATTATAAAAGAAATCAAAATTTTAAATTCTGGGAAGCGCGCGAACGACTTCATCTTCTTTAATTCCTCCCGCCCCTGGTTTTAGCTACGGTTTTGCTATAGTTTAACTACGAAATTTTCGTAGCTAAAATACATACGTTTCTCAAACAAACAAAACATGTAAAATTAGGTTAATTTAAATACACCAAACAATTGCCCATAAGTTTTATAGTCCAAATATGTCATCAAATCATCTTGAAAACGTCTCAATCGAAAGTCCCTAATCTCAAGCTCCAAACCCTAGCCATGGTGTTTTTCATCTCGCATAGAAACACAAAACTAATTATCTAGAAAGATTCCAAACTTCAAAACAAACAAGAAAACATGGCCAAATGCACTTTATAATACGTATATAATAGAAATCGAAATTCAAAAGAAAAGCAAGAAAATATTGAATCGGTTATGGCATTTTGTCATGTTTTTGATGAAGGTGGTGATTGGAGCATGCCTAGAATGCTTCAAAGAATTGATTTCCACCTTCAAAATGCTTGGAGAATAACTGGATCAAGGAAATCTAATTGTGAATTTTTGTGAAACTTTGAAGCTTTGAAAGTTGTCCCCTTGCCCTTTAAAAGTTGTCCCTTGTGTTGTGATCATGCTATGCTTATATAATAGTGTAATCTAGGTCATATTTTTGGGCCTTGAGAGATTGTTTATGGATTGCTTGAGTGTGAAGAAATAAAGTTTCCAAATTTGTCAAAAATCACATATAATCATACTTGTTTGGTCTTGCATGAACTTGGACATGATCAATCAACTTAACTATCAAATATTTGATCCTAAAATAATTTTTAGAGCAAATATTTGATTTTTATTATTTATTTTAATTAAAATTGGATTTAAATGATTTAAATTATACATAATATAAATTAAATAATAAAAATCAGAAAATATGGTCAATGGGTCGTGAATGGTCTCATATTTGAGTTTGGATTGAAATATTATGGGCCCATGTGAAGAAAACTTGAGTTTTGGCCTTTTTTGCTTCATACACCTCCTCAAAATTGCCCAACTTCAACAATGCATAACTCTCTCAATTTTTATCCCATGTATGTTTTCTAGGACTTTTTAGAAATATTAGAGTGTCCTATAAATACTCCTTTTGGTCCCATGTCCATTTAAACTTCCATTTTTAAGTTATGAGCTTTTGAAAAAGTTGACTTTTTGTTGACTTTTAAAAGGACCTGTAATGTCTTGGCTCATATCTCTCAAATAAAGCATTTTTTGCCTTGGCTTGTGAGACACAAAGTTGTAGAGAATTGAATTTAATTCAAAATGAGATTTGGATGGGAAATTTATGATGAAGAATGTGAAAGTTATTGTTGGTCAAAGTACAGTTGACTTTTCCTACACAAAACCCTAATTTAGTAACTCTTGATTCTTGATGATTCTGAGGCTTCCTTGATGAATCATGATCAAACCTTGATCAAATGATGAATTTCACCTCATAATCTTGATGTTGACCAAAAATATTGAAGTTTGACTTTGTGTTGACCACAATTGACTTTTTGACCAAATTAACTAACTTTTGATTATCCAAGCATCTGACTGACCAAACTTGTAGGGAAAGCCTTGAAACTTGACATGAGGATTCTTTGAGGTATATGGGATGTCCTGAAGTCCACTTGAGGTTATGGAAGTCCACTTTTCTTTTTGAAACTCAAAACCCTAGTTTCATATCCATTGCTCAGGAGGAGACTTTGTCTGATGAAACATTGAATCCGTTTAAGCAATTGAGAATCTTGTGACTATTAGGAGACCTCTTGAGACACATTGTCTTGAATATCAGAGGGAAAATTTTGGGGTACAACAGACATGCATGTATCTTATTATAGCTCATGCAATAGAGCACAACATCTTTTTGGCCTCATATGTTCGATTGGGAAGAAGATTATCCTCCGGAAGCATATATTTCATAACGGCTAATAACTCTGTGAAACTTTTATTCGACCATCCATTACTCGCCTTTAAGTTGTACAACTTTAATACCGCAGACAATCTTGTGAATTCAATTCAACCTTTATACAACAATTTCTCTACATCGCTTACCAACCTCTCAAACATTTTGGGACAATCCTTAAGATATTCTTCAAGTGCTCTTCGTCTCGATCACAATCATATGTATCTGTGTCGTTGTCGTTTGAAGCATAGGTCGTATTATCCCCCGGTTCAACATTCTCGTTACTTTTCTCACCATGCAAATTCTAACATGTATAGATTCGATAAATTCCATGCCTATTTAAATGTGATGCCAACTAAATCGCGTCAACCCGACTCCCATAATAGCAACCCAAGCAAGGATATATCATTTGATTGGGGTCTTTGGTGTGTGCAATAACAAACTTAAGGAATTCTGATACCCCATTCTCGTATTCTTTTGACAATCTGTTGGAAGACATCTATTTCTTATCCATGTTTTACTAATTAAGCTAAACAAGAACAAAATAAAAAATATTTATCTGTAGAGAAGTAAGCAACTTCTAGACCTACACAATGTAAGATTCTTGTAAACAATCATACTTTCACTCTTCACAAGTAACCACTATAGCAAATTCACAAAGTTAGTAAGTTCGTCACTTAAGTTCAATTAATTTCAAAGTTCTCAAACTAAATTCACAATGACTATCAAAAATAAATTCATAATTTCATTCAAGTTTCAATTCGATTAACAAATTAAAATCTAATTAAAAATGTCATTCGATTCACAATGTCATTCAAGTGTTACAATGTCTTTCGACAATCCAATTCCCAAGAAATCAACCTTCATTTTCCCAAACTTTTCTAAGGAAATTTCTACATTTATTCTCTTAACTTGGACCCTTAAGACATTTTATTAAGTATGAAAAAAAATCCTCTCCAAAACAAAGCTTTCTATTCGAACCAACTATAAACTAAGAGACATTTTCCCAAACATCTAAGAGGTATTATTCAAAGTTCAAACACCGAAAACAACCATCTCTAAAACATAACCATCTATTCAAAATAACAACAAACTAACATACACTTTATCAAATGACCAAAAATAAATTCCTTCAAACTATCACAAATGAATAAAATATAAACAAAAAAGTTTTCAAGAGACAAAGTTTTCAAAAGTCAAGTCGATACACAAACAACAACATCAACAACATTACAAAAACAACTTATAATTAAAACTAAATGCATAAAAACAACACTTATGTCACAAAAGACCCAAATTTCGAAGAATTCATCACACATGGAACCATGTCATTGCAACATCAACACAACAACATCATTAGTAGTTACGTTATCAACACTAAAACATGACATGAAATACATAACATCAAAGTAATTGAAACAAAAACTGTGTGAACCTATCCTCGAACATGTGAGTTTTACGGCTAAACCAAAATTGAGTCTAAAATAAAAAATAACTAACTCAATGCTCTTAATGTTATTGTACCTGAACAAAAACATTCAAAATGAACAGAACAAAGAAATTCTACAGAACCGAACACAAACATTCAAAACAAATTTGGTACCTGAAATTTTGTGTTCCTCTTTTTCGTTTTCCTTTAATAAGAACTTAGTTTTCCTCTTCTTCTACTTCTTCCTACACAGAACAGAACAGAGGACGGCAGAGAGGCAAAAATACAAGAACGAAACAAAACATACGACGGAGAACGGAGGCGGCGGCAAAAATATGGTCAGAGATGGTCGGAGAAGACAAATATGGTCGGAGAAGAGGAATAATATGGCTGGAGATGGTGTATCAGAACGAAATAGCGAGAGAGAGAGAAATGTATCAGAAGAAACCCTAAACCCTTCTGAAAATTGAAAAGTTTTATATTTTAATTAATAATGACATAAGAAAACGCTTTTAGAAAGTGCTTTCTTAAGTGCTAGCTTTAGATGCGCTTTATTCTAAAAAGTGCTTTCTTTTCATTGGACTATAGCAGCGCTTTTAGAAAGCATTTTCAAAGGTAGGACATATTTAAGGCCTTTAGCATCGCTTTTTTAAAAACGCCCTCTAAGGTTATACTTTGGCAGCGCTTTATAAGGTGTGGCCTTTATATGACCTATAGCAGCGCTTTAAGAAAACGCTTTCTAAAAGTAGCCTTTAAAAGATTTTTTTCAGCGAATTTTTTTCAACACATATAGCAACACTTTGTGGTAAAATCGTTGTCTTTGTGGTGCTGTCAAAAACGATTTTTGACATTGTACAAAGCAAGATAAACATTAAACAATAAAATCAAGAGTCGGCATAATTTCAAGTTTAAAGAATAACATGGAAAAAATTATTTTGAAAGGGAACATGATAGATGTTATTGGGAAATACTTGCAGATATAATACTCATACACAATAGTACGATGAAATACTTGCAGACATGATACTCATACACAATAGATCTTGTGTTAGGGGTTTATTGTAAAATATGAACCAGAAGAAGAAGATGAAGATAGTACGATGAAAGTTGCACAAAATAAATTTCAAAGCGTGTGTTTTCACTAAGATTTAGGTTCTATTCGCCCCCACCAATTTAGGCAAATTGGATGCAAATGGGTTAACCGTCGAATCCCCTTCAGGATACTTTGGAAACCTTAACATGAATTGCATATTCACATATTTTATATAATTTGTGGCACTTGAAACAAGTGATTTTTGTATATCTTTTATTCCTAACAAGTATCTCTATTTATAGAAAAAAAAACTCTATCAATTGTTGAGGAGAAAACCTTTTCATGAAAAATTGTGTTAGTGTAGTGGTGGCACCTTATGACCACTCACCCAATCACTATAAGGTCTCTTATTTGATTTCAAATAGTTGCAACTTTTGATCATATTTATTAATGATAATTTAATAAATAATTCATAAAATTAATTAAATCATTAATATTTATCAATTTAATATTTTGGAATTTATCCAACAAAATTTAAGTTATAGTCACACATAAGAATCATTGTCTTAGATTAACTAGTATGATACCCGTATGTTTGCACGGGTATTCGTTGATAACGTGCATTTATCGTAAAAATGAATTTTTATAAAAATAAAAATAAAATCTAATAAAATCAATATATTTGATAAATTTATATATATATATATATATATATATATATATATATATATATATATATATATATATATATATATATATATATATATATTAATTAAAGAAAAAATGTTTGTGTAATAGTGAGATATCCGTGCATTCGCAAAGTACCGGTGCGTTACACGCATTTGTTTAAAAAATATAATACAAATTAAATATAAAAAAATAAAATTATTTAACCAAATTTATTATTTTCAAAATATTTTTTTTAATTATATTTTTAGCATTAATATAATTATTCCATATATACAAATATTTGGATGAACAATATATTTTTATGCAAATATTAATTTTGTTCTCATTATTTATAAAATATTTATACAATCATTTTGTTTTATAAAAATCAACTAATAACATTATATTTATAATTGTTTTAATTAGTAAAATAAATATTAGTAACATAAATAAATACATTTTGCCTGTGTTTGGATTCAGACGTTATTTTAAATATATTTACTTTTATTTTATTTTATTATATAAAAAAATATAAAAACCTGTGCGTTCGCACGAATTTTAGTGTAGATAGTACATTCGTACGAATTATGGTCTAGATACCCCTGTGTTTGCATGATATTGATGTGTTACACCAATTTTTTTCTAAAACGTAATCAGAATGAAAAAATAGAAACAAATTTTTTAACAAATGTGTTTCTATTCATATATTATTTAAATTTTTAAACCAAGAAAGTTTTTAATTTTTAAACTTTACCATATTAGTACCCTTGTGTCCGCCCGGGTACCCATCGGTGACACGCATTTGTTTACATTCAAAATTTGAAAATAAATACAATTAACAAAAATCGACAAATATAAAAAAAAACATAATTTATATTAAAATTAATAGGCTAAATTACAGTTTTGGTCCCCATGTTTTACCAAAATCACGATTTTAGTCCTCAATTTTCTTTTAAACAGTTTTGGTCCTCATCCCAATTTTGGTCCAAAAAAACATTTATTGTTGATATACTGTTCAAGAACAGTGCATACATGAACAGTACATGAATAGTGGATCAAAATTGGGATGGGAGATCAAAAGTGTTTAAAAAGAAAATAGGGGACTAAAACAGTGAGTTTGATAAAACAAAGGGACCAAAACTGTAATTTAGCCAAAATATTATAATCAATATCCGTGGACACCGATTGGGCGACGCCTATTTGTTTTTTAAAAAATAAAAATAATATATATAGGAGAATTAGTACAATTAAAAAAACATATAGCTCACTTTTTCATATATTATCTTTAAAAAATATTGCATCTTAAATTAAAAATGATTTTTAAATAAAAATGTTAGCAACATAAATAATTAAAAAAGAACATCTTTTTCCCGTGTTTGAATTCATCTATTATTTTAAATATATAATTAATTTTATGTTTTTAATCGTAAAAGAAAATATAATAACTTGTAAGTTAGAACGAATGTAGGTCTGAATACCCGTGTGTTGATTCGGGTACTCGTGTGTTATGCATATTTCTATCTAAAATTTAATTAGAATTAAAAAAGACAATTATTTAACGAAGAAATTTTATTATTTTTAAGAGAAAAACATATTTTTATTTTTATTTAGAGCATAATAGGGGTTTATAACAAACCAGTACCTCTCTCTCTCTCTCTCTCTCTCTCTCTCTATATATATATATATATATATATATATATATATATATATATATATATATATATATATATATATATATATTGGATCAAACATATATTTTCTTAAATATTAAATTAGTTTTGATATTATTAATAAAAATGTGTATACAATCATTTAGTTTTATAAATATCAACTCATAACATAATATTTGAAAATATTATTTTGATTATCTAAATAAATATTAGTAAAAAACAAATACATTCTACTCGTGTTTGGATTTACAAATTATTTAAAATATATTTACTTTTTTTTAACTATTTTTATTTTATTTTCTTTGTTTTGGTAATCATAAAATAATTATGAAAGGTTTAAATTAACATAAAATTTTAATGTCATTTAATTCATATGGTACTTATGTTTTTTTGTCTACTATCTATTTACTTATAAATAGTTGTCTCATTTATTTTTTTTATTCATTACGTATTTAATTATAAATAAAATTTGATTAATTATAGATAAATTTTTGTCAAGAAAATATTCTTTCCATTTTTTATTATAAATAAAATTTATCTTTTTTTATATATATTTTTTGAATATCTCCACACTTCGAAAATCTAATGTTTCTATAAAAAACAATGTAATTATTATATTTAAAAGGATGAAAAACAAAATTATTTTTAAGAGATTAAAAATATATTTAATTTTATAATTTAATGTTATTAAATATTAAATTTAATTTAAAATAAATATTAAATATAATTGATCAAAATTAGTTGAAATAGTTAAAAATAAATATTAGAGTGATTGATATGATTATAAGGCTCTTTAAATAATCTTGAGATTTATTGCAGGTGATATCATTAATAAATATTATTTTTTAATTTCATATATAAATGATATATGTGATAGCAATGATGAAAGGTTTATTCATTAATTTTATTGAGAATGAAAACTTTCAATTTACTTTTACAAAAAATACATTAAAGATCCAAATTTTAACATTATATGGGAGGGTTGTTTTTAATTTTTTTTAAATGTCTGATTACAATATTTAGTGTCTGTCCATTCAATATATTTTTCCAATGAATGACTATTCAATATCTTGTTGTCTAATGATGTTTTTAGTATTTAGTGTATTTATAACCTCTTATTATTCATTATTTATATCATTTTCTCTAAATAATAGAATAACTATAATAATGATTATAAAAGACATTAAATTAAAATAAATAATAGAATAACTTTTCTAAAATAAACATAACTACATATTTCATAATATTCTCTCTAACTATTTTTTCTCTCGATTTGAATGTTTATTTGCACTTCTTAAAATTAACATAACAGAAAAAAGAAAATTTAATTTAAAATAAATAAAATAAGACATTATTAAATTATGAAAATTATTTAAATTTTTTCATCTTCTTATTATCTACCACATAAAAAATAAATGAAATGAAAAAGATGTCAAAAAATTAATAAAATTTATTTAACTCGCATATATTAATAAAAAAATATTATACACATAGTAAAACAACATATGATAGAACAAATATGGAAAAAAAATGGAAAACAAATTTTCACCTATGAGCCCATGGTTCTTAAAATTGCCATTGATTATATCAGAAAAACTTGTTAACACCAGCGGTTTCAGTGGTATTTCATGTTTGTTTTCATCACCAACAGACACTCCTCCAGTAAACTTGAGCATCTATTTGTGCGACGATGAAGGTTTGAAAGGCAATACATTACTCTGAACCTTAGGATACCGTGTAAGTATGATCCTGTAACACCCCAAAATTTGCCCTTTTATTTATCACCGATTTCGAGTAGCTTATGCTTCGTTTCCGTGCCATCTTGCATATTCGCCATACATTGCATAATAATAGAGAGCATACATCATTGATCGAGGCGTGAGGCATGTGATCAAGGGTTATTCGGAAATCATCGGGTCTCGGAAGGAAAATAATCTCAGAAAATATGACCAAGACCGGATATCCAAGATTTCCCACCAAAGAGAAGAAAAATTTAAATTTTAGTTGAAGTAATCGGTTACCTCATGGGTAGTAACCGGTTACCTGTTGAAATTTAAAGAAAAAGTCCAGTTTTTGTACCGGTAACTGGTTACCTCATAGGTAGTAACCGGTTACTTCGTGCAGAATTTCAAAAATTCAAAAATCGTTTTGTTGCTTCCATCATCCTCCATTTCACTTTGTCTTGCATTTCCACCAAATTCTAGAATATTCCACAACCTTCCAAAGAAATATTCTAAGAATATGCCAAAGGAATATTCTAAGAATATGTCAATAGAATATTCTAGGAATATTCCCAACCAACTTCAACCAACCCTTAGCTTAGGATCTGGACCTAGTGTCCAAACCTCGCACCTATCCTAAACCTAACTCCGAAGCTAACCTCTATATAAACCTTGATCACCTAAGCTAAAAGAGGATTACACACATTTCACCATTTTCATAATTTCTCAATTCTCTCATTTCTCTCCCTTTTCCAAACTCATACCAAAGCTTCATCACCATCAAGATTCTTTAAGTTTTGCATTGAAACTTGAAGAATCAGAAGCTAAGTCTCCACCATTTGCAGCAATTCAGTGGATTATCAAAGAAGTTGCTACGGTTTCAGTGTTTATTTCACCGTTCGGAAGAGGTTTTGGATAATTCTCACAAATCACATTTATTTTGCGCATTCGCGGATCGAAGCTTCGGATCTCCAGTTTTCTCTTCTTTCGCATATTGCTCGACATCGCAACAATTTCCAAAGCAAGCCTCCGCTTTATAGGTTGGTGAATACGTAATCACTTCTCGTTTTAAATTATTTCTTTTCATCTCGCTTCGCACATTCTTTCCATTTTCTTGTTTTTGGTACTTTCGGTTGATTTGATCGTAGAAGCTAGAATCGTGGAGTGATCATAGTGTTAATAGGTGTTAGAATGTTGCATCTAGGTGTAATTTTCGTGCTTAGTTGATAGGCATTAGGATATAGCTTATTTGAATAAGTTGTTACTGGTTTTTGCATAAAAATGCAGAAATTTTTTATTCTGGTCTCAGAGTAACTGGTTACCTCATGGGTAGTAACCGGTTACCTGTGTTAAATTTGCAGAAAACCCCAGTTTTTGAACTAGTAACCGGTTACTGCATAGGTAGTAATCGGTTACCACTGAACCAAAATGAAAAATTCTTACTTTTTCTTGCATTTTTGATATCCATTCCCCCTCAAATCATCATGGATTTTTAGGATGTGATTTTAGGGAGTTTTTAGGAGCTGACTTAGTACAGGTGTGTGTAGTTTCGACAATTTTCGACACGCGTTTCGTTAGGTTCCGATTTTTTATATAAGTGTTGAATGTGTGTTCATAGCATGTTATGATTGTTGTTTGCATGATTTAGCATCATCAATAGCATGTTAATAAGTGTTTATAATTCTTTTTGCATTGTGTTTGCGATTCATTCATGTTTGGTCGATTGTGCGCGTAATTGGAAAAGTTGCATATTGTTTAAAATTGCACAATTCACACAGTTTGCATTCATTGTTGATTGTTTATGTGTTGCATTCCTTCGTCAATGTTCGTTTCAGGTTGTTGCATTAAAATGTATGAGTCTTTCATTTCATTTGTTTGCATTAAAACTCCATTTTTGCATTAAAAAAATAAATGAAAATCTGCCATGTTTCATTGCTGCATTTTGAAACATAAGTTGTAAAAGACGTGCTGCATTATTCTGATTTGGTCTTTTTACACCTATTTTCATGTTGTTTGGTAGCTGTAATAGGCTGTTTGCATTGTTAATTGCATTTAGTGGTTGATTGTGTGCTATAGAGCTATAGTAGCTACTGACTTTAGGCTTCGCTTAGCTTTTAAGTGTCCTTAGACTTAGGATTGAGTCTAATTTAAGTCATAATTGTGGTAGGATGTCGGTACTTGATTACCTCTTCCTTTTATCACTTTGGATTTTTTTTACTAACCTTTGTTTTGTAGGGGGTTATGGTAAGCCATGTGTGTGGGAGGGTATCCCACATACACCTTCTTCCGTATCCTTTTACATTTCAACTTGTGTTTGCGATAAGCATTCTATGCTTCTTCAACATTTCACTTTGTTCACCACCTTTGAAGTTTAAACTCATCTTAAATTCATTGAAGTGAGTTAAGACTTTCTTCCTTTTCTTCCTTTCTAGGAATAGAAAACCACACTAACCATAGGACATCCCTTGAATAAATAACTTAGGTTGAGTCTTAGTTTCCCTTAGTTTTTGTCCTTTTTTTTATTTGAGTCCTCTTTCTCATCTCAAAATAAAAATAAAATACCTGATAAAGGTTGAGCTTTCTCGTGCGCTAGGAGACTTTGCCATGGGGTATTTGCATGCATTCCATCTCGGGATGAGGTGTGGGATATTTATCATGATGAACAGGTCTTAGCATGAGGATGTCTCACGAACAAAATAAAAAAAAACTTCTTCTAAAAGACAATGAACAAACAATACACGTCTTTCTTGCGGGAATTCTCTTCTCATCCCCTCACTCATAACGAAAGAACTCGCTTCGACGTGTCTTTTTGCAAGACGACAACACACTCATACCAGACGAGCCTGCTACACTTGAGCATAGGCATAGGCAGTTCAATTCATAAAAAACACAAGCAATTTTCTGCCTTAGTTAGGCGAACTACGTCAACTCTGATTCTCATTTCCCATGAGATACGTAGGCAGTGGGCCAGGGTCCATTCGAGCACATTCTTTATTTTCCCTACATTTTTCCCATACATTTTCGTTCTCTTTTTCCAGTTCCCTCTCTCATTCCAGTTCCAGTAGTGGTGGATCCCGTCGGGTACGACAGATGATTTGGGGTGCTAATACCTTCCCAGTTCGTAACCGACTCCCGAACCCAATTTTTTGGTTCGCAGGACATTGTCCTTTCCTTTTTCCTTCGATTTTTGCAGCATTACTTTTCCCATTTATTCAGGATAAAAATGCCTGACTGGTGATTCTACCTTTTCCGCGCCACTTTCGCGTTTGTACTTGGATTAAAATCATGGGAGTGATAGATCCAATGCTATATTTTTTTGTAAAACTATGACAACATGTATATTTGTAATGAAAACATTAAAACAAACTTAACCTTGCAACCCAAAAATAACTCAAAAATAACTGAACATACAAATGAAACAATCCAATAAAGAAATTAACAAATAAAGAAGGTAACACAAACTTACCGAGTTGTCAAAAAATATCATCTCAAAATGCTTTTTGTTGTTAGAGACAACTTTCCACTTATGATGCCTTTTTGTTGTCATTGATGTCGCATATTTTTGCCACAGGTTTCGCCATGTAATAGCGATGAATATGGATAAGATGAAGATGACAATGAGACACAAACAAAACAATGATAAAGATGGGACAGGTTATAAATATTACCGAAATCATCATTTATGAAACGTTTTAAATATCAAACAATTACAAAACGATTATTATTGAATCATTAGCACAATACAATAACCGTTCAAAAATATGTGGAATTTAGGGAGAGTGGGGAATTCAGAGGTTTCACATTTGGACTATTGGTATATATTTACACTTTTAAAACATTGATTATAATGATCAGTATGGGATTGACATTAAGTATAATATAGAACAATCAATTACTACTTCTGTCAAAAAAAATTATAATTTATTACTTTTTTTGGAATTCCAATATAATTATTACATATCAAGTAGTCAAACTTTTCTTTTTCAAAAATAATTATGGATCCAATATAAGTATAACGTTTTATTTGTTATATATAAATTAAAATGGATATAATTAATATGACATAATCAGATGTCATATTTTAACATTTGATACACATCCATTTAATATAATTATGTTGATTTATATTGTATTACATCTCAAAGAATGCAATTAATTAACAAATTTATTCCCTTTATAAATAATAAATTACTCCATAAATTTTAATAAAATATTAATAACATATATAAATTTTAATACAATGTTAATAATAACTGAACATACTATAATTATAAATTATAATCACTTTTTTGAATTTCTTTTTTTATTTATAATTAATTAAAGAGGATATAATAAAATCAAATAAAATATATTTGTTATTACTTTTTTTGGAATTCCAATATAATTAATTATAGTCAAACTTTTCATTTCAAAGTAATTATGGACCCAATATAATTAAAAAGTTTTGCTTGTTATATTTTATAAATTAAAATATAATTAATATGACACAATCTGATATCATATTAACGTTTGATACCCATCCATTTAATATAATTATGTTCATTTATATTGTATTACATTTCAAACAATGCAATTAATTAACAAATTATATTACCTTTACAAATTATAAATTACTCTATAAATTTTAATACAATGTTAATAATATATATAAATTTTAATCAAATGTTAATAATAACTGAACATACTATAATTATAAATTATAATCACTTTTTTGAATTTCTTTTTTATTTATAATTAATTAAATAGGATATAATAAAATCAAATAAAAAAATATTTGTTATATAAAATTAATCATGTATCTTGATTGGTGTGAAATATTTAAAATAAAGGGAATATAATTATGTTTATATTGTATTATAAACATAAGTATATTTTAGATATATTTTAAAATATATTTTGTGTATTAATTAACAATTATAAAGGAAACATAATTAAGGCAATATAATTATGTTTATATTATATTATAAACATAATTATATTTTACGATCAAGTGCGTGAGGAAATAATGTATAAGTCTCCTTGCTGCATGTATGAGTGCTAGGGAAACCTTTTCAATTTGTTGATATCTAAGTTCGGGCCCTTGTAGAGCTTTGCTCGTGAAATAGAACGATTTTTCCCCTCGGTCGTTTCTCGTATGAGAGTGGCACTTATGGCTTCGTTAGCGACGACAAGGTAGAGAAACAAGATTTCCCCTGCCTCTGGTCGGGAGAGGACTGGTGGTTCCGATTGAGCCTTCTTGAGGTGTGTCAGGGCTTGTTCGCACTGCTACGTCCATTCGAAGGCAGCCTCCTTGCGGAGTAACTTGAAGAAGGGGAGAGCGTGTTGAGCTGATTTTGCTACAAATCGCGATAACGATGTGAGCACCCCATTTAATGATTGGATGGAATTTTTAGAAGTCGGCGTGGGTGTTTCGGCAAACGCTCGACATTTGTCAGGGTTAGCCTTTATTCCTCTTTCGGTTAGGTAAAAACCGAGGAATTTGATTTACCGTACTCCGAACGTGCACTTCTCAGGGTTAAATCGCATTTTTCACTTACGTGATAGGTCGAAGATTTTCTTTAGGTGGAGAGCATGATCGTTTTCCTCGTGGGATTTAACGATCATGTCGTCCATGTAGACTTCGAGCATGTTACCGATCTCCGCTTGAAAAACATTGTTCATCATACGCTGGTAAGTAACACCCGCGTTTTTTAGACCGAAAGGCATTGTAGTAATAATTGCCCGATTCGGTCATGAAAGCAGTGTACTTTTTGTCGGTCACGGCCATAGGTATTTGGTTATACACGGAATAGGCGTCGAGGAACGACAACAATTTAAAATCTGAAGAGTTATCGACCAGCTTATCAATGTTAGGCAAAGGGTAAGCGTCCTTCGGGAAAGCACGGTTAAGATCGGTGTAGTCAACGTACATGCGCCATTTTCCATTGCTCTTTTTAACAAGTATAACGTTCGAGAGCCAGGTGGTGTACCTGGCCTCTGTTATGAAATGTGCCTCTTGGAGGTCTTTTACAGCCTGCTCTGCTGCTTCTACCTTTTCTTCGGACTGCTTCCTCCTACGTTGCGCGACTGCCCGAATTTAGGGGTCTATGAATCACGAATCACGAATCAACAAGTTTTGAAAACGGAAAACAAATGCAATGGTTCAATCGAAAATGATACACACAAAGTAAATACTCACCACTGAACTTCAACGCTAACATAATCACGAAACAAATGCTCAATACAAAAGTCATGCCAAACATTCTAAAACAATACAAGTTAACAAATGAATCACACCTAGCACACAATCATCGGTAGATGAAAAACACAAAATGAGGGATTTTTTACTCACACAACAAACTTGCAAACAAAAGACTAAATTATGCAATCATCCAAAAATCATGTTGAAAACACAAAAGCAAGAATCAAAAGGACTTTCAGGGCTGTAATATGGTCGGGTGAACAAATAAGGGATAATTCCTAAAGCTAATCGAAACAAAAACTTGCCTAAACCTAAGGGAGTGATCAACTCACAAAGTTTCAAACAGAGAATTCCAATCAAACTTCCTTCATCCCAAATTTTCATCCCAAATTTTCATCCCAAAACAAATACTTATTATCACAATTATTTGCACTCTTTTTGTTTCCTTTCACAAGGATTTTCTTTCATTTCTTCTTTTTCTTTTTTTTCTTTTCTTTTTCATACTTTTTTTTTCTTTTTCAACCTCATAGAAACCAACAACATAAGTGAGCAAAAATTTCTCTCCCCAACTTGAATTCAACCAACATCAAAGCGTGAATACTCCCTACTTTCTAAGGCAAGGTAAAATTCAAACCATAAGTCATGGTTGAGGGTTCAAGAAAAAACAATCAAAATCCATACAAAAAGAGAACTAACACTCATAGACAAGCATCAAGTTCACACGAAATACGGATATTGACAAAGTTCAAAGAGGTTAACAAATGCACACACACTCACATGGTAATTTGACTATTTGGCTAGGTAGTTATGCTCAATATGAAATAAAAATGCCTTTATCATTTTCATGCTTTCGTATAAACAACACAAACAAAAGATTAAACATAATGAAATCCAATTAAAACAAGAATGTTGGTATTGAGCATCCTGGTCGGGATAATGAGGTGTCGGGCACAAGATCCTCCGAGCAGGAACTATCCAGGCTGAACCTGGGTGATCCCTACCGTTGTCGAGCCGAGATCAGGAACAAGGAGGGTGGGACGACCACAAATATGATGGGTCCCCTAGACATTGGGTCATTGGGTTGTTTCATGGGTCAGAGAGGATTGGTTCATACCTAGTCGTTGGTCCTGTCCATAACATATTTTATTACGTTTAACAAGTGGGTGAACACAATTAATATGCTTTAAAATTTGTGTGAATATTTAATGAATGAATAAGCATGTGTTTTTTAATGCTTATATGATTATGCATTGATGAGTCATAATTATAAAGCATGATTAGTTATGATTAGATGGTGGCCATATTGGCGAGTATGTATTTTGAATGGTAATCGGTGAATGTTTATTACATTATTATGTTGTTGCATTGTCATGCATCATGGGGTACAAACTTCAGTCTAGTGTTATTTCGTTGGTTCAAAAGAGAGGACCAGTGACGAGTCATTTATTCAAAAGGGGGATCAGTGACGAGTCTTGGTTAGGAAGAGGGATCAGTGACATATATGGTCATAAGGAGGACCATTGGTGAGTGGACTGAATCATTAACATACCTTTAATGTTTGAATTGGTACCACATACATACTTGTTTTGCTATCAAGTTATTATCATCATTATTATTATTATTATTATTATTATGGATGATATTCATGAATTTGGTAGTTTTTTGGATTTTGTTTGGTTCAAATATGAGTAGTTTGTTGTTGTTGTTGTCAGTCATCCATACATTGATATTATTATGAGTGATGCTACCCTTGCTATATTTTGCACCGCTAACATATTTTAAGCATATTCTCACCCTTGTTTGCTTTGTTGTGATGTTATGTACTCTTTTGGAATATAAATAATCAGGTAAAGGAGTAGATGCTTTTGAGCTGAAGGATGGCGTTGAGGCCTTTTCATTTATCTATTGTTTTCTGTGTCATTTAGTTTTCGTTGAACTCTGATCCGTAACTCTGAGACGGGTTGCTTTGTTACATGATGTGTTCCTATAAATGTTTGGAGTATTTTATTGAGTACTTATGTTGAGAGAAAATAAATGTTTCTAATTAGAGTGATGTTCCTCTTCTATTTAATATATGTCATAATTGAAATAGATGCATATTGTGAATGTGTAACACCGATGTTATGTAAAATCATATGTTATATTTTTGTAAATCAAATGTGTCGAGTTAAGGTGTTACACACTCTAATGACTGGTGTTGGTTGTATGTTGAAGTATTGGAAGCTTACTCCTCATTTCATTGGTCCTTATAAGATTCTACATAGAATTGGAGTTGTTGGTTATCGAGTTGCCTTACCACCATCTCTTTTGAACCTTCATGATGTTTTTTATGTGTCTCAGCTTTGAAAGTATATTCCTGATTCATCTCATGTGATCAAAATGGATGATGTGCAAGTGAGAGATAACTTGATTGTTGAGAAGTGAATCACTTAAGGAGTAAAGAGATCGCTTCGGTGAAGGTAGTGTGGGGAGGACCTTCTAGGCGTAGCGGGAAATGGGACATGGAGAGTCGGATGAGAGAGTCTTATCCGAAGTTGTTTGCATCAGATAATTTTCAAAGGCAAAAATCCTTTTAAGTGAGAGAGTTGTAGCACCCCAACTTTAGTTATTTATTTTTAATTGAATGTATAATTATTTAATTTATTAATTTGATTCATATATGTGTTTTATTTGATTTTTTTGGTAATTTATTTAATGAAATTAATATTAGAGATATTTTAGAGTTTGGAGAAAATATATTTTTTATTAAAATTGAGTGAGGAGTGAATTGAGTAAGAGGTGATGGAATGGTAAGAATTAAGAAAATGTTGGAATTTGTAATATTTTGTTATATTTAAAATAAAGAATATAGAAATTAATAAAATAGAAAATAGTAAATAATAAGATGAGGATGTGAGGAGAGAGAGAGAGAGAGAGAGAGAGAGAGAGAGAGAGAGAAGGGGAGAGAGAGGAGAATAAGAGAATTAGGGTAAATAAATATTCAAGTGAGGAAGAGTTTTGTCAGATCTTGAAATTGAGAAAAGTTGGGAAAAGAGACAGAAGGTAGAGCGATCATAAAAGGGAGCGAGAGGTAGATCCCAAAGGCCAAGAGTTTATCAATATGAAATTTTGAGATAAGGGAGATGGGATTATTCACGTCTGGATATCTAGGAAATCGGATACTGAGAGATCCTTATCCTCGTGTCTTCTTCTTCTCTATTTTGTATTTGTGTTGTATGTATGTGGCCAAAGGGTTTGCCTTAAACCCTTATGTTTGATTCTTGAGTACTATTGTATTATTTCACTTGAATCCTTGTAGAATGTCTTATGCTTTGTATAAGGGGAATTCTTAATAAATGTGTAGTTTCTCTTTTATGTCTTTTGCCTTGTTGATGCATTGTTGTTGTAAGATGCATTATGATTACGCTTTGTGGTGAAATTATAACAATTGGATTACGGTATATAATGTATCTATGGCTGCTGATGTGTGTTGTTGGGCAGAATTATAAAAAAAATTCCGAAAATTCAAAATGGCATTTTTTCCGAAAAATCAAATAAGTCAAAAATGCCGAAAAAAAGTTAGAAATTTGGGTCGGCAGATGACAGGTTGGTGTTGCAGATTCGTTGTGCAGTTCAATGATTTTTTAAGCAATTTCAAGTTTGGTGACCTTTAGTTACCCTTTGATAAGTTTAAGAGTCATATTTGTTACAATAGAGTTGTTATAGTTGTTATAGAGTTAGTTGTCAGAGTTGCTTTCGAGTTGTTTATAGTTCGGGTTAAGAGTATATGATACACTTGAGTTGAGTTTGAAGCTTATTGACATTATAAGGTTGCTTTTTAGTTATATTTTTATTTATTTAAGGCTGCCAAACCAAAACGATTAAATTTTGAGTTGTTTGAGTTAAATTTTGAGTAATCAGATAGGTTCAGAGTTGTTTTGATAAGGCTAGAGTTTGCATGTGAGTAATTGTTTTATTACCATGTTGGTGGGCTGACATGCGTAATAATATTGTTCTATTGATGAGTATGTTTGAATATTATATGTTTGTGTGATTGAGTTATAATTATATAATATATTTTGAGTTGAGTGGTTCATAGAGGAACTACGGAGTTGGCCTTACATTGGCAAAATTGTGGGTTCAAGAGGAACCTTGTTGAGTATGAGATGTGAATGTTATTTCTTTGATGAGTACGAGTTTGAATGTTGAGTATGTGTTTTTGAAAGTTGTTATTGAGTCTCATGGATTCATGTATATTAGAGATAGGTAGAACTTCAGTCCGACAGGTCACAGTCAGAGATGAACCAATGACGGTCTCAAGTTCATATTGAAACCAGGTACAAAAAGGAACTGTAGACATGGATAATTCAGTAATATAACTCTGACATCCAAAATTTGGTACTACATGCATATTGAAGGAGAATGACATAACATTTCATTTGCATCGTAATTGGTTGCGGGTGTGAATTAATATTTGCATTGATGTTATTGTTATTTGAAAACTATCCTTGTTGATTAATACACCGATAATATTTGTGAAATTATTCTCTTCCCTTCTGTTGTTGTGTTGTTTGTTATGTTGGTATTGCAAATAGTCAGGTAGAGAAGCACTAGATGCTGCTTATAGTAAAGGATTAGCGTAAATGTCGACTTCTTTATCTTTATTATTATGAGTTTAATTTTCTGCGGTGTCACTCTGATATTGTAACATCGGGACTGGTTTCGTTAATTTATTTTTGTGAGATTTATGGATTTATTTAATTATGGTGAGATATTTTTAGTTGATATAAAATGACGTGAATTTTCGTTGCGTTGTTATAAAGTTTGTTTTGAGAAACATGCTTATTTGAGGGAGATGTGTGACACCCTTGCTGTATAAATATGAAAGTTGTTTATTTTTATTTAGTTTAGAGTTTTTCGTGGTTTGGGGTGTTACACGGAGCTTCGGGTGCCTGTAGAGCCTCTGATGCATATGGTGTTTCAGGTGCGTCAGATGCCTTGGGTGCTTGAGTAGATAACACTTATCCCCTACAGAAGACGAAGGCAGTGATGCATGAGCTCCAGAAGTTGATGCCCTACATCAATTGGGCTAGAAACGACAGATGCCTACGATGATCAAGATTTTCCCTTCGAATAGATGAATGCAGTCATGTAAAAACTAGTTTCTAGGAGCTATGATATTGCATGCCTCTTATGATATCAGATGATTAAGATAATCATCAAATATGGTATTCACATCTCTACGTATCATAGCGGGAGGAGCAGGCTCGTATGGGTCTTTGGGAATGTAATTGCATGTATATGAACTGACGCATGACGTGCCCAAAAGGATGAGGATACGTCTGATGTGAATCGTAATCCAACCATCACGAGTATAAGTCTATGTCTTAAAAAGGTTATGTCTCATTGTGAGTAATGTAAGTATGGAAGTGTATATCCTCTGCTACCAATCGATCAAGATACATTCAGTATGGCTCCATCGCCTGATTCCCTCTTAGCGAGACGAATGCAGAAGCATATGGCATATCCTTAGTGTAGGTCGAAATACATGACCTTCCGAATATGCATGGGAAGTGCTAGAGGATCCAAGCTTGAAAATGGTACATATGAATCATTAGCAAGAGATACAGAAATTGATGTAGCAAAAGTGTTATGAAAATGGCACAGTAAAAGATGCAAAAATATTATCGTCAACGGTGCGATGTTGTCTGTCACCTATTTGGCCTTTTATATACAACATTCAACTAATTTGGAGTACAGGTAGACCAAACAAGTGGGGCCCTAATTATACTCATGGATCCACTCCAAGTCATTGAAGTATCGCTGATATACCACATCCACATAAGTGACACTCTTATCCATAAAAATGGATGTGCAAACCAAATACAACAAGTATGATCTAAGAGTGTATGCTCTATGTTGTGCAACCTTCTCTTCATCACCAGCAGTCTGTTTTGCATCATGCAGATGTTCTATATACAACCTTTCCAAGAATTGAAACCTAGCATGAGCCCCTCAGGTGGCTTCTAACTTCTTCATGGAATCCTCTAGGTCAGCTCAAAAATAGTGTACCATCATCTCCAGCTCAAAAATATGAGTATTTTTAATTTTTCTCAGGGATGTGGTAGCAATTCTTTCGGTGCCTTGAGCAATTCCTTTTTCTTTTTTTTCCAAAATCAATATATTATGTCAAAGTGAACATTGTTATCTCTTAAAGTCCTCAATCACCATATCTAAATGACTCATTTATTTATATTTCTGGATTAACTGTTGGTAGAATTTCTGGTCATGTCTTTGAAATTGCAAAGGTTGATTGGAAGAACTTTCTACTTTGAACTAAAATGAAAGTGATCTCTATTTACGTAGATCATTTGCTTATTTGAAATTTGTTGGGTGTGGAAAATTCCCAATATGTTACAAATACTGCATTAACAACTTAAGTAACATTGTGATACTTATATTAGAGTATTGTAATCTCTAAGTTAGCTTATAATGATAAATTTGAAGATTCTCCCCATCTTGTTTCTTGAAATTGCTGTTTATTCTGTTGACTAAAAACTTACCCCATTTATATGCCTTATATTTTGAAGGGTTTTCTGCGCTTATAAGCTCCTTCAAAGGCTTAATTTCAGCGTCATGTCCTGGGTTGAAGAAAAATGGAATAGAAAACCTTTCTTTCTCTTTCTTCACCATTGCTCTGTGATCCACACTCTCATATTCATCATTACTCCAAACCTGTAACAATCAATAAACCCAACTCTCTTACTCCAGTGAAATGATTGATTTGCAGATAATATCACAATACGAATTAGGCTAAAAGTACCTGAATGATATCACCAACGTTGATAATGTAAGCATCAGGAGTAGGTTTGACAAGAACCCATTCTTGATCTGATTTTCGCTTCACTTCAAGTCCTCCAACCTCATCTTGAGCAAGAATAGTTAAGGCACCGGCATCTTTGTGTCTTCCAACGCCAAGAGCTAGGTGAGGGTAGGGACATGGAGGATAGTGGTTGAATCTAATAAAGCTTGTTTGATCTTTGAAGAATTCTTCAAATCTCTTTGCTTCAACTCCTAAGCTCAAAGCTATTAGCTCCAGTAACTTGAAGGCCAGCTTTTCTATTTCTTCAATATACTCTTCAATTATAGCCCTGCTAATGTTCGAATAAATTTTAAATACATAGAGTGATGTTTATGTATGGATTGAAGTTGAAAAAACTACCTGAATTGAGGAGGATATTGAGGAGATTGATTGGTCCATTGAGTAACTCGATCATCATGTTCATCCGAAGTAACAGGAATCAAAGTGGGGTCTTTGGCAAGAAAATCAAACACCTCTTTCCAGTCTCTAACGTTTTTGGTGTGTTCTGTGTCATAATAACCAGTTGGATTGATCGCGTCTCTTGCCACCTTCCTTTTCACTTCCAAACTTTGAGCAAAGAACAGTTTAGAAGCTTCCTCAAGTTTCTGCCTAAGACTCAGAGGGACTCCATGGTTTGTGACTTGAAAGAATCCCCACTCCTTGCATGCACTTCCAATTTCCTTCACTAAGGCATCAATAGAGGATGGATTTGGAACTTCATGATGGAATATAGGGGAGAGGTCAATTTCGGGAATTCCTTTGGCTTCGATGATGGAGAGTTTTGGTCTGTGTTCATGGTCTTGAACAAAAGCTGGATCTACCTCTCCCATGTTTGTTCTGTTGTTAGAGTTTGTATAAAATCAAAGATGAAGACGGTTTTTTTTGTGTTTCTCTTTATTTATAAAAGGTTGTTTCAAAATATATCAGCATCATTGTGATTATTAGTCCACAAGTATATATACATTGAATATGGACAAGTTTTAGTATGTCTGTGATTTTTTTTTTTGGGTATGGAGACAAAAACGTTATTTTTTATTCCACTGCATATTGTGAATATATGTACCCAATTTATATACAACTTACGAATATATTAATTGATTTCAATAAAAAAAAATTTCATGTTTTATATTTTGACATTGTATAAAAATAGTATATTTTTAATCCTTTCCATCTTTTACCAATAGTTTTTAGTATATGCTCTTCTAAAGCAGTCTCCCTAGCTGTTATGTTAAATCTGTGTCACACATTTTGGATAATGATCCCAAACTGTTATGGTCTCTGATTTGGGATCGTATTGACACATTCTTAGATGTAGTAGAACCTTCTTTTCCGATCTGCGGTGAAGGCACACGTGGACTCATCATTAACAAAATCTCTTCTTGAATTCACAATTTTTTAATAATAATTATTGATGATTTTTATTCCCAATCGTAATGCCTTTAAATAGCCTTACAAGTTACTCTAGAAAGTTGAGTTTGAATAGGTTAATAACTAACTTCTCCCTGAATTTACTATTTAAATAAGAGAATTGGTTCTAATCCTAAATGTTATACTAAAATACTGAAATTCAAATTTAAAATTTTTGTTAAGCTAACTTAATAAAAGCAAATAAAATAATAAATCCTAATCAGCATAATTAATCATAATCAGCCGAATTAGAGGTACATATCAACATCCTTTGTAAAACTATGTGGATTTAAGAAAGATTCAACTATCTCAAATTCATTTGTTTCATACCCGCCTAACTATTATTCGACCAAGAAGATTTTCGTTAACTTTAGATTCAATTGTTTGGCATTCTCAACTAACATTTTATTTATTTGTAGGTGTTAACCAATGTCCCTCCATGTTGTATTCTTTGTTGGCTTGAACCGAGAGGATATGACGTAAACACTAACTACTGCACATAAATTTAGGTACATGTGAAAGATTTGACTGTCTCGTATTTGACTTTTGCGTACTCACCTAACTATTATTTGGTTGAGAGGACTTCAGCTAAACTTAGATTCGACTGTTTTTCTTTCTCAACATTTTATTTATTTTTAAGTGTTAGCGGAAGTCCCCTCGGTCGAATAATGATTAGGAGAGTATGAAGGAACTAATCATGATGACACCAGAACAGTCACAGATGCAGAGCACTGCTCGTTGTTGCTATATTGGTTTAGCAAAATTTTGTTTGTGCTGGTTATGTGACTTTAGTCCAGGAATTACAGTTACATTTTGCTCTCTTAAATAATCTAAAGAGAAACATATCTTGAGATCGATCTTTCTTTTTTGCGTTCTACCGTTTTAACTTAATATTTTAGATCGGTTGTCTGAAAAGAAATGCATTAAATTATACCTGAGATAAAAATCTAATAACCTTCGTATCAAAAGACAACAACCTTAATGTTGAGCTATGCATCACCTTCTAATTAAGGGATTAAATTAAGCAATTCATAAAATTGAAAAACAAGAAACACAGTATTAGACTAAATTCAATAAAATTTCAATGTTTTTTTGGTACCTGAATGAGATCACCAACATTGACAATATAAGCATCTGGGATGGGTTTCACATGAACCCACTCTTGATCTGTTTTACTCTTCACTTCAAGTCCTCCAACCTCATCTTGGACAAGAATAGTAAGACACCAGAGTCCTCATGGGGACCAGCACCAAGAGTAAGGTCATGGAGGATAGTGGTTAAGTCTAAGAAAGCTAGTTTGATCTCTCATGAAGAATTCTTCAAACTCTTTGCTTCAACTCCTAAGCTCAAACTTATAAGCTCTAGCTACTTATATGCTAGCTTTTTCATCTCTTTAATATACTCTAGAATAATAACTCTGCAATTTTCATATTGAAATCATTTTAAATGTTATTGAATATAGATACATGTGTCGGTGCTGCGTCTATATAGGACTGCTTATAATTCGGTTCAAAAAGAAAAATTGAACCATACTGTTAATGGTTCGTCTCCAACGGAGTCAAACTGATATAAAGATTTATCTGCCGATTATGTGTTTTTTTTAACATTACCAGAAATACCTTTACCAAAACGCCAACTATATCAAAATTCTATCAATATGATAATTGGGACTTAAATCTTTTGGAAATGAGTCGAGCTGAATCATACTTGGTTCAGCTCGCCCACTGACAATCATTTGGATGACGAATAACCATTTTCCCAATTCCTCCAACCACCTCCACCTTGGATAACCCGGGAGTGAGCAGGGTTTCAACAATATTACAACCATAATTTTTCATATACAATCCATAAACAAAATACTCCACATCATTTTTTTGGTTTTTAGCATCAATAATTAACTAAAATTTAAGTCTAATTGTCACTTACCACAAACAGTATTTTAATTCACTTTCAGTCTAGAAAACTGACATACAAAAAACACTGCTTTGTATTTTGTAGACTGCCTGATATTATAATTCTATGATTCCCACTTCTCGGTGATGTAAGGTGATGAGTGCCTGTTCTTATAAACTCTTTTTAATTAGAAATTTGAGATTTCCCCAATAACTACAACTCCACTATTGATGAAAATAGGGTTGTCTATAGTCCCATTAACAACACATTCACGCCCATGCATGCCCTTTGTAATAAAAGTTTTTCCGGTCTGAAACATAGTGGCTAGAAGAAGTGCTTTTGCACTCAAGTGGTTAAAATCTAACTATAAATAATTTTTAGTTTTACAAAATCTAACCCAGTCAATATTAAGTTTGAAAAAAGTAAAACTCGCCTTTTGGGAGACTGTGCTTCACTATAAAAATTTAAGTGGCCACATAAATAAGAATAAGACCAAAAAGAGTGGGCTGCATTAGAAACACTATCAGACATTGCTGCTATAAAGATGATTGGACAATGAACGGTACCATAGAGTTAATGGTTGCTGTTATATGCTCTACAGTTTTGTAAATAACATCAGAATAAGGATGTGTTTTATCTTCTACAGAGAATGGATGAATATTGTTGTTCAACTCAATCCAGCTGCACCCTTGATCTTTTCTAAATTCCAAACTCTGCAATCTCTTCCTAATTTTTGTCTTCTTCCCCCATCTACCTCGTACAGCATACATGTTAGACAGAATAACTAGAGCAGATATCGAATTTGGATCCAAACTGATTAACTTCTCAGCAGCTCTCTCTCCCACTTCCACATCATTCCAAAAACATGAGGCGTTGAGCAACGCTCCCCAAATTACACCATCTGCTTCAACAGGCATTTTTATAATAAACTCCTCTGCTTCTTTCACACGGCCTGATCGACCAAGAAGATCCACCATACATGTGTAATGTTCTATTGTTGGGGTTACCCTGTAGCTTATCTGCATTAAATGGAATATTTCAAAACCTTCGTCAACTAGACCAGCATGGCTACAGGCAGAAAGAACAGCAACGAAAGTAGCTGCATTTGGAATAACTCCTTGATCTAACATTGAGTGGAAGAGTGAAATCGCCTCAGATCCACGTCCATGATATGCATAACCATTTATAAGAGCTGTCCATGCTGCTACATTAGGTGAAAAAATGCTGGCGAAAGACCTTTGAGCGTCACCCAAGCGACCACATTTTGAATAGAAGTCTACAAGAGCAGTCCCCACGTAAACATTTGCATGGTATGGTGTTTTGGCTAAGTGTGCATGAAGCAACTGGCCTTGTTGAAAAGAACATAGACAAGCACAAGCACGAAATAGGACAGAGAAAGTTGATCTGCTATACACTATTGATAGTCTGCGCATAGTCACATATAACTTTAATGCCTTGTTATGTTGACCGTTATGAATGTAACCCGACATCATTGAATTCCATGTTACACAGTTTCTTTCACCTTTAGTTTTGTCAAAAAGTTTAACAGCTTCTTCAAGTTCACCATTTTTGGAATACACAGAAATCATAGTATTTAAGGAGGTTAAATGTTTGACACTCATTCTCTCGAACAATTTTTTTGAGTTTTCAAACCCACCACTCATCGCATAACCTTTAATCATCAAATTATAAGAGATGAGATTTTTCTCTTTCAATCCATTAAAGATCAGCTCAGCTTCTTTGAAACTCCCTATCGAGATAAGGCCACCAATCAATGAGTTAGCGACGTTCAAACAAACTTCTGCTGCTATGCTATCATAAACTCTCTTCGCGTCATCTATAGCATCGCAAACACAATAAAACTCAGCAAGTGCACCACCAATGGAGTTATCAAAATCAAAACCATCCTTAATGCAAAGTCCATGAACAACCTTCCCTGCATACAGAACCTTAAGTCTAGCACAAATCCTTATAACACAATCCAAAGTGAACTCATTATGCAACACCTCAGAACTCCTCCTCATACTCCCAAACAAATCCAAAGCCCTCTCACACCCATCTTCCCTCTTGGCATACCCAGATATCAACGTAGTCCAAGCCACAACATCCCTAACAGGCATCTTGTTAAATAATTTCATAGCATCACCCATCATGTCACGCTGCACATACCCTGCAAGCATCAAACTCCACAATGTGTGATTCTCATCACACAGCTCTTCAAAAACTTGCTCAGCTTCTCTAATTCCACAACAGCGCACATAGAAATACAACAAAGCACTCCCCACAAGGCCAAACCTCTCATATCCAGATTTCAAAAGGAGGGAATGAACCTGCTTTCCAAGAAACAAAGACTCAGAACGTGCACACGCACTCAAAACTGCTAAGAAAGAAATCTCATTGAACTTGACACAAGAACGGTGCATGATGGAAACAAAAGTCATAGCCTCAGTGTAGTTCCCCCCTTGGGAGTAGCCAGAAACCATGGTGTTCCATGAGGAAACTGTTTTAAGTGGCATTTCATCGAACATGTGGCGGGCTTCTTCAAGTTTCCCGGTTTTGGCACAGTGAGCGATGGAGATATTGGTGGAAATCACGTGAGGGGGGTATGGTTCCGAAGCTTGCGAAAGGGTCGTGAAAAGTTGGATTTTTGCTTTCCGTTTCCATGTGGAGCTCAGTGGGTGCAATCTGAGAAACAGGGTCATTGTGCGGGAAACAAAACATAGTGGTTTTCGAGAGTTAGCCGTTACCTCATGAGCACAAATTTGTAATGTCTTCTCACTCATTAATAAACTTTTACTAATGTCTTCAATTCTTTTGGCATTTCTTTAATTAATTTTTTTTCATTTTCTTCATCACTTAATTAATCACCTAAATAAATATGGTTACATTAAATATCTTGAGGCATTTGAGTGTCATCTTAAAATGATTTGGACTTTAACAAATTATGACAAATCACCAATCCTAATGATTTTTGGCTTGACCGTTGGATTTTAATTACCAATCCTAATATTTTTTGCTTGACCAATTTGGCTCAAACTGATTTAATTTTGGATATTTTTTGCTTAATAGTTAAAGAAGTTATCAATATTGAAGGAAGCTGTAACCTTGATTTTTTTTTTAAATTGGCTAATTACTGATATGGTTAATCAAATTACTGATACTCCTCTTCCTGCAGACAAATTGGGATAGGGTGATAATAAAAATAATAAACTTTTTTTGTTAAGTCGATTGAAATATCATTTGAAACATTGACTCCAAACGATCACTTGACTTATGGCACATAAGACATTATTGATAAACTATAAACGCCACAAGTGGAATCCAATAATCCATGCTAAATGCAAGGGATTGATTGCCCTTCTACCACTCAAATATGGACCAGACTTACTAATTCTAACACAAAGACTCGGTTTTACTCTCTTAATTGTAGAGATTTGATTTCTTACAATCTTAGAGAAGATATTGGGAATTTTTAGTGCACTAAAGGTCTATCTTAAGAATATCACACTTCATTAGATTAGTTCAAAACTTTAAAATTATGAAAAACAAAATATATGATATATACATTACTTCCTGAAATTACGTGAGATCATGATTTATGAAAAGCATATAACTAGCCTACTACTAACAAATTCACATTCACATGACTAATTGCAGTAATCATCAATCTGTTTCATGATCTGGTATTTTAGAATACCAAGCAGGTGACATTGACTTTCCCATGGATCTATAAAGCTTAGTATACGACGAATCAGGCATTTTTGCTTCCTCTTCTTCCATCATTTCCTCTGCAGATTTAGGTAATCCATCAGGTCTAGGACAACGATTTTGTTCATCTTCTGACTCTATTTCATCTATCTTCGATTTATGCATTACAGCAATTGCATGTAAACATCCTATCAAGGATTTTACTCCACCAATCTGAATAATTAGCCTCTCTATATCTCGTCTTGGCAACACTTTCTGTAAAACAATTCAATGATTTACATACCAAAATAAAAAATAAAAGTGATGAATAAGGAAAGAAGAGAATACATACTTCAAGATCTTTGAGATCAGAATAAGCCTGCCAGCAATTATAACATTCATCACCTTCAAGTGTACAACAATAATCTGCAAAACAAAATTAAAACTATATATTAAAAATCTAAAGATAAAAATAAAAATAAAGATGAAAATAGTAACAACGGAGGGAACAAACCAATGAGATCTTTCTCAGATTTTTCAATTAGAGGAAGGCTTTTAGTGAGTCTGTCAAGTTTGGATCGGCTAAAAGGTTCGAGTTTAGGGATATAAGATTGTTTTCTAGATGAAGAAGAAATAACAAAACGGTTGCGATGAAAAAGCAGAGGAGGAGGAGAAGGACGAAGTAGTGATGATGAATTCATTGTTGCGAAAGGGTGATTTCAGAGAAAGGAAGAAATAGTGTTAACGATAAGGCTGCATAATGATGATGGTTTATTTTATATTATACTATGTCCCGTTAAATACTGCGATATTTTGTAGGGTTTGGTATTTGGATAAGAACATATTTTCTAGATATTTTTTTTTAGTGTATCCTGTAGTTGCTGATTATCCGGTTTCCGTTTTCTTTTTTTAAAACCACTTAATTTTGGCACACAGAGATTATTTAATTTTATATCAGAAAAAAATTGAAACTACATTTACGACAAATAAATAATTAAAAAAATTATCGATAGTGGACTCTGGGCATAAAATAATTTTGCACTATTATCTAATAAAATTTTAATATTTAATCATTTCATATTAATATTTAAAAAAACGTAAATTATTATTATACACGTATGAAATAGTAGATATTTCTTTTGTCTCTAATTTAAATTAAATTTTGGTTAAGGAATTATACTGAGCTTTTATTGGTGTTTGCTTTTTTTGGTAAAAGTGGGACCATATTAGGGGCAATATTTTTAAGTTTGGTGAGTTGATTGAGTCAAAGTGGGAGAATGGCCTCAAAGTGGTGGGACTGAGGCCCGGGCGACGATTAGTTTTACTTGTACAGTCAGACACAGTCACACGGTACACTGATTACGCACAAATTTATTTTTTTTATAATATTAAATATAATTTATTTTCAAAATGAGATTGTTTTGGAATTCCCTCTATGTCTCGATTTTTATATTGTCATCCAATAGAATTCCATCGATCTATTGTACATAATTTTATGAATAATAATAATAATAATTATTATTATTAAAAAAATTAAAAACAATAATTATTTAAAATTAATTTGAATTCAATGAAATATTTAGGGGATAGAATTGTTCTAGACCGACCGTCCACGAAGTCCAAAGATAAAGGTTCAATAACAAAGTGAAAAGAATAAAGTACAAAATAGATAAGATTATATTTTCCTCTCTAAGCAGACAATTATACCTACAAGAACCATGTTGATCGTCCAAATCAATTTGACGATTAATTACTATTTATGTCTCACTTCACGTTTTAACTTGTTAAGTGTGTCTCATATTTAAGATGAAAAGCATGTTTCTTAGGTATTCAAATCAATTCTCATTATCGCATCATTTTTCACTCTTTTACTGACTTGAGCTTTAAAGTGTCAATCTTGTAGGTCAGCCTTTCGTCCATCAAATCGGAAGCTTAAGATGTCATCAAAGATGGTAATAAAGATGTTAATCAGGTTGTGGCAGACAACATGTATGACATGTTTGTGACTAAGTTTCCAACTCAGAGGAAGGATGAACAAGTTATCCTTGTTAAATCTGGAGTGAATAGAAAGCTTCTCATATTTAAGATGAACAACATGTTTCTTAGGTATTCAAATCAATTCTCATTCTCGCATCATTTTTCACTCTTTTACTGACTTGAGCTTTAAAGTGTCAATCTTGTAGGTCAGCCCTTCCTCCATCAAATCGGAAGCTTAAGATGTCATCAAAGATGGTAATAAAGATGTTAATCAGGTTGTGGCAGACAACATGTATGACACGTTTGTGACTAAGTTTACAACTCAGAGGAAGGATGAACAAGTTGCCCTTGTTAAATCTGGAGTGAATAGAAAGCTTATTCAAACAAGTAATACGAGGCTAAAACAAATGTTCAACACATTGTGTCCATTAGGAGGAGAAAGGTTGGTGGGAAGACACTTTCTTTGTATGTCTACTCTGCTCACATGGATAATGTCTCATCCTATTCTGAAACAAGAGTTCAAAAGTGGAAATATGTTGCTTTAAGAAAGACTACAATTGAGAGAAAGTTAGGAAAATAAGCACTTGATTACAAAGAAATCATGGAAGTTGTTGGGCTAATCAAGATTGATATTGATGTTGGTCGTTGCTATAAAAAGTTGATCAAGGAGTTTCGAAAGATGAATGATAGAGGAAAGTGTGTGAAGATTTCACCCTCAATTATTAATTAATTGGACAAAAGCAAGGTTCCATCTATTGACAAGATTGTGTCTAAGGAAAAGGGAACTTTGGAAGAAGAAGAAACTGCAAATAAGGATGCATAAGAACTTTTTGAAACAATGATGCATTATGAATTTATGGAGCTTCATAGTGATGATCAGTTGTTGAAGATGATGTTGAATATTAAAGCTTGTTATCATAGGCTGATGAAGGGGATTGAGGATGATGGTATTGCTCATGAGTTGTTGAGGATAAGTTACAAGTTAGGAAAGATGTCTCAAACATTATGTCTAACATCTGCATACGAGTTGATGAATCCGATTTGGTTGGAGATTTTTCATCTCAACCTGTTGTTATTGGCCTGTTATTTTAGTATGTGGAAGGGGTAGTTTTTCTTACTAATGTCTACCGATTGTGATGAGATGATATATGTTGTTCTGATATTGTGGTTAGTACTAACTGATGCGCTTGGTACTAATTGTTTAGGTTTTTTGGTTTTTTGTGTGCACACCTGCTAAAGCATCTTGGCCGACATCTTGTCCTCAACTGCGTGTGTTGATAAGTGTATTAGTACTATTTGTTGTTGATTTTGACTTAACTATTAATTATGGGTTCATGCATGACTAACTTTGTGAATGCATGTCTGATTACTATGGATCATTGACTAATGTATGTAGTAACATGTGTCTTATGACTTTATCTTACTAATTTGTGCTACTATGATTGCTAATTTATGTTGTTGTTGCTCTGGATTTTGAATCTTGTTGTTAGTGGTTCTTTCCATACTTTGCTAATAATCATGTGGGATGAGACAAGATAAGATGTTCCATCATGATAGAGTTGGAGTTGATCTCTTGATATGTGGAAATCACCTTACTTATGTGTTACTTCTGATGTTGTTCGCTTTGTTGATTCTATTGGGTGATATTGTGTGCTACTTGCGCTACTGCATGAAGATCACATCTTGTAGTTGTTTTAGCCAAAACTTTCCAAAGGGGGGATTGTAGTTCCTTTTTTTTGGTTGCATTAGGTAAAACATCATAAGTAAAAGATGTATTTTAGGAAACATGTGGAACATGATGTTTCGGCATTTGAGTTTGTTGCTAGGAAGAGTTGTTCAGCTAAACTGCTTAATAGAACTAGTTAAGCAAGAGTTGTTCAGCTAAAGTGCATGACATAACTAGTTAAGAAATTTTTTTATCATGTGAGTATGTATCATCTCGGCATAAGGCTTGGGTTATGACTATCTTCAGATGTCCTTCAGAAGAGTTGTGGTGTTTACTTCTTCAGAAGATGCAGAGGTTTACTTTTGCGAATAAGTTTGCATTGTTAATCCAATATCTATTTGAAAATATTTGGATTTGTTTCAATCAAAAAATATTGATTGGATGTACCTTAAAGGAGTATTTGGTCCAAAGAATACTTATATGAAGAGAGTTAGTTTCAATGTTTTGATGGAACACATTGTTCCAACATGTGTGCTGCAACATCTGGTCCCTTTCTACAGACATATGTGAAGGTGAGAAAAACACAACAAATGGGTTGAATTGTGTTGTCTTTTCTCCAAATTTTCAAACTTCTGCTTCTGATTAAACTTGATCCGAGTTTGAAAATTTAGTTCGGAGTCATTCAGAGTCTGAACTCTGGTATTTCCAACAATTGTATTTTTGCATTTTTAGTATGTTGTTTTTCAGTTTTCTGTAATTTATTTCAAGTCTGAGTTCTATTGGATTGAAAGCCCCCCTTCATAGCATTATTCTATTCAAGTTTTCATTATTTATGTAACTTACAAGTTTTGTTTATATACTGAATTTTATTATGTTTACCATGAATAATTGCTTTTTAATTACTGTTCTTAACATGTATGAGTATATTTAGTGAGTTTGGAATATGAGAATCGTATTGCCTATGAGACTCATATAAGTTGTACAATTAATAAATTGTTATGGAAATGATTTTTTATTTCTAAAAAAATAATATTGTTTTTAAATTCAAGATTGTTTCCTACGATAGTAGAAAACAAAGATTACAAATATGCACCTGTAACACCCCAAAATTTGCCCTCTCATTTTTACAGCATCTAGCATACCATTTCCATGGTTTGCATAGAAAGATGGCATATGACATTCATGGTCGAAGCATATAGCATGGAAGTGATATCACTTTATATATAGGTGTTTGGTTCTGATTCGAATGGAAAATTTGGCCTGATCATGAGCGAACTATTAGAAGATGGTTTCAATTGTAATTTAGTTGTGCTAGTGGTCCATCCTTCAAGCAATATGTTCCATTCTCAAGTCATTGATGTCATGGGATGTTAAAGATAAATTTGATTAAATTCAAGTATTTTGTGGCGGAAAATCATCAAGGGGAAAATCATGGTCAATTAGGGATTTGCGCAATATATTGAAGTTCATATCTCAATACATAACCTTTCTAATCTTGAGGCATGATGCTTGATCAAGGAGGTTCACAGGAAATTTTAGAGTTATTAAGTATTCAAGTGACTGAGTTCTAATGTATTTATTGAATCAAAGCACCAGCACTATTCCGAATTCATAATAAAGTTCAAAATCGATATGTGATTTCAAGGTCATGGTGTGTTCGAAATTCAAAGAACTGAATTATTAATGGATTGGTTTCAAGGCCTCACACATTTTTGGGGGAAATTGCTAGATATTCACTTGGTTTCAAGTATGGTCTTCATGTTGAAAAACTCCAATACCTTATCAATTTGAATTACCACAATACACAATACAAGAACATGTTATTCAAGTTGATTTGCCCAAAACTAAGGGTTCATTTGGATTATCTTATTTAAAATTCATATATTGGAATAATGCATTAGCACTTGTGAAACCGTGCAAGTTCATATATCGGAATAACGCTTTAGCACTTGTGAAACCGTGCAGGTGAGCTTATGGAAACAAACTATAATAAAATCCTAATAGAAAATCTCAGAAGAATTTCAAAAAAATCCAATACAACAGAAACACACCAGGTTTCAAACAAAAGGTAGGAAAACCACAAAGTCTTTTATAATGATGAAAGTTACAACAGAAATTCAGCAGTGAATCAATACCATAACATTCAGAAATTCAGTTACAAGGTATCCAACTGAATCGGTTAGAAATCCCTACAAAATCCTAACTAAAAAAAACAAACTCTCAACAGAAAATCAGTTATAAACTGATATAACAGGAAAAAGGGGGATACACACAGAAAAAAGCATATACAAGTTCAGAGAGGGATCAGTTAAAACACTCTTCAGTCTTCCTTCTTCACTCACCCAAAACCTTTTCATTCTTCTTCTTCTTGACTCTCTTCTCCATCCCTCACCTTCATCCATTTCTGAATCAGCATTCATAATCTCATCCTGCATAACCGCGTAGCAAACTCTTAGTGTTCTTGTTCTTCTATCATCAATCTCTCTCAGCTCCATCAATAACAATCTTCATCATTCATAAATTCGGAATCATCACTCTTCAAACACTCACCTTCGATGCTTTGTTTTAATCTGCAAAAGATGGCAAATACTCAGAATCAACAATAAAGGTTAGGCCTGAGACGCAATAAGAAACAGAAACGAATCAACCGTCGGAAAACTCACTTGAAAAATCTTCAGCAAGTTGTTCGTGAAATCCAAAAAGGAGTACAAGATTGTACCAGCTCGTCCTCACCATTCTGCATCAACCCTCATAACTATTCTGAATCTCCAGCCAAGGTCGCTACAAGCTCGAACCTGCAATCACGGTTCGCATCAAGAATCCAGCAAAATCAAACAACCTGCAAGATTCGAAGATTCAAACTACCAATCATTGTTCCGAACAAACAACCAATTCATATCAAATCCAACAAGGCTCAGAAACAGAATAAATTCGAGAGAAGAAAGGGAAGTTTCATAAAGGAGGAGACCAAATCGAAATCACCTGAGAGGATTACCGCGCCGTCATCAAGAAACTTCTATCCACCATAGTCAAATTTCGTTGTTCAGACTCATCAATACATGCAGAATACGAAAAAGACATCAATGCATCAACAAAACAAATCATCAGCCACACAATAATCTGACTGAAGAATAAGGGGTGAGACCAAATCGTACCTGAACGTGAATCTGAATCACTCGAGAGTGTCTTGGTCGTATTCGCCTTATCCATTAGCATCCGAGTTGCGGCCATCTTCGAAGCCTCCTCTTCAACAAGCTGAAGTCATCCACCTGAATCTTCGTCGGCGTCAAAAGCGCAAGGTACACATTGTTTTGCTATGATCCGAGTGTAGCGATCCTTGTGTCTTGTTTGTTTATGACGATTAAGGATTCGTGACGGGTCAGTGGTTGGAGTAGGCGGAAGCATCCTTGTGAGATGGTGAGGTTTTCGGCTTGTGATAAAGGTATAGGTTAGGTTAGCAAAGCAAGTACGGCGGAGAGAAGAGAGGAGGAAGATGGCGGAAAAGGTTGTGGCGGTGGAAATAGGGCGAAGAAGAGAAGGATTAGGGTTTGGAGAAAGGGGGGGCGGCGAGAAGAAGAAGATAGGGTTTGTGTGAAGACATTCTTAATTGGTCTTTCTATTTTTATAATTAACTAAGGTATAAGAATCATACTAGGTAATAAGATTAATAGTGATAATTGGAATTAATTCCCCCTTAAGAAATATATTAATCCGTTATAAGGTAGGTTAATGGCATTGATTAGAGAATTTGAAAAAGCCATAAAAATGATATAATCTGCTTTTCGTATCCACCGCCCTTATTGATTATTTGGGGGATAAGTTTTGATTTTAGGTCCAATCCGGCGGCGACATGTCTCACCGTCCGATTGGACCATTTTGCTGTGTTTGTTCTCTATTCCTTTCATGCGAATTGGGCCTAGAGAATTGCTTTTAGCACTCCCCATTTGGGCCCAGTTCTCATTATAACTTAAAAATATTTCTATTTCTACCTCTCTTTCACTATTTCTATTCTCTTAATTTCTATTTTATGCCTTCTCAATTTTAAATCACAAAAAATAGCTAAATGCATAATAAAATTCCCCAAAAATTAGGATAAAATATTAATTCAATTTAGAACTTTTCCCAATTTTTACTTTCTGAATTTTTGCATTTTTCAATTTAATTTCGATTTTTCACTTAATTGTTTTTAGATTGAATTTCCTCATGGATACATAAATTTGTACAATTTATTTCTGCCACTTCCCATAACATTTTTGATCCATTCTTTTTGCTATGATTAGAGGACAAATAGAAGTACCTAGAATATTTTTAGTGTATTTTTTAGGGCATTTTTTCTACTGTTTTGATAGTGTAATTTGTATACATTTGTGATTAAACCTTAGTTAGATTTAGGTGATCATTTGGCATAGTTAGATTTAGAATTTTTAAGAGATTTTTTGACACAACGTTATAATCAGGTTTAAGACCCTTGGGAATTAATTTCACATTTTTTCCATGACTTTTGATATTTTTGTCATTTCAATTCATTTCTACCATGTTATGCATATTCATGATTCATGTCATTCACTAACTATTTTTCTTCTTATGCAAGGTATTTTCCGAGGATTTGCTAATGGATTTGGATATTTGTTACACCTCGATTATGTTTTGTATTTTGTATTTTGTGATGTAATACTTGTATGCTTTTATAGTTTCTATAATTAGGATAGAAAAGATAAAATGAATCGCTAGAAAACCAAAAATCTCAACAAAAAAAATAAGACTCGATCCAACGTCGAGTAAATTTTCAAATAAATAAATAAAGTTGCATGTGACTTTAGGGTTCCTCGATTACCATCGTTCCACTCCATTCAACCAAAAGCAAGCCTTGTATGTTGCACACCATAAGTCGTGCGTCTCAGCACCACGCAATCGACCCACCCGATCCATCGTTTCATCCCATTTACATTTCATACACGTTTTTACCCACCACGACTTAGGAGGACCATATTGTTCATTATTGTCTTTTATGTTCTCATTTGTAGTTTAATATCTCTTAGGTAGGTTTAATCTTTCAAACTTCACTAACCATAGGTCATCCATGAATTCAATTAACTTAGGGTAAGTCTAGTTTCCCTTAGAATTTTTCCTTTGATAACTTGAGTCTCACTTCTCATATTAAAAGAAAATCAAAAACACTTAATAAAGGAAAAGGTGTACAATGCGCCACGAGCCTTAAGCTATACGGGAAATGATTAGTGGAGGTCTCCTCCATTCTTCTAGGATGCTTTACAAACGTTCCATTGGGGGCGATCTTGGAAAGTATTCGCTCTTGTGTCATAGTCTTTAGCGTTGTACATACTATAAACATAAACTCAAAACACTTCTTCTAAAAGACAATAAACCAAGAAGTCACGTCTTCTCATCTCATCTCATACTCTTTGCGGACGAATGTGACTTGTCTCAACAGTTCAAACAGCGATACGGTAAACACCCTCGAGTTAGAGCCGGTAACACCTGAGCTAGAGCTATGGCGACGTCATCCTAAAAATCACAAACGAGTGTAAGCCTTAGTTAGACGAACTACAGCGTCTCTGATCCTCATTTATCCCGATGAGGTACGTAGGCAGTGGGGTAGGGCCCATTCGAGCACAATCTTTATTTTCCCTACATTTTTCCCCTTTTATTCCCATTTGTTAATTCCATTTCTATTCTCATCTCCATTCCATTCCAGATAGCCATTCTTTCATTTGAACAACATATTATTTCTCACCCTTTGAAAACAGACTTATAAGTGTGGATCCCGTCGAATACGGCGGACGGATTGGGGTGCTAATACCTTCCCAATTCGTAACCGACTTCCGTATCCAGATCTTTGGTTCGCAAGGCCTCGTCCTTTTCATTCTTCCTTAGGTTTGTGCAACATTACCTTTCCCATTCCTTAGGGATAAAAATGTCTGGTTGGCGACTCTAACCTTTTCCGCGCCACTTTCGCATTTGTACTAGGATAAAAATCCCGGGAGCGACAGCTGGAGACTCTGCTGGGGACTTTTAGAAGTTCTGATTTCCCCTTTGAGAGTCAATCCTAGCGCTTGTCTGTTTCTGTTTTCGTTGGGTGCTTATTCATTCGTTGTTATGCTTTAGTTTAGATTTACTGTTTTATTTACAGTTTATCGCTTTCCTTTACAGCTTTATTTACAGCTTTCTGCATTTTACTTTACTGTCGCATATACTGGCATATATTGTACTGGTTGTTCTGGTTTTCCTTGGCGGGATGGGATTATTGTGAGATAAGCCAAATACCCGGCTCGAGAATACACATAGGATTTAGAGTGGGCAGTCGTGTGGCTTGCGTGGTTTTGAGCACGTGTAGTTTTCACGAGTCCCACACCCAGATCAGGCTCTCTTGGTATATGTTCTATACTGCCTAGGCAAACCATAGAATGTTCCCACCTGAGCTGCTAACACTGGGAACCGATCATCGAGGACCTTAGTGGAAACAACCCTCTCCAGTGGTGACAGTGGCAGACCACATTTCGTGGCAAACCCATTCGCACCCGAGGGCCCACTAGGAAATCGCATAGGATGACCTTGTTCTCTCGTAGGAACCTGGTTAAAAGCAACTGGTCGTATGACGGTAGTATTGTACCCTTCGGGATGAATGTACTATTGTTTCTCGACTTCAGTGCTTGAAGTCGGGAACTTATGAGGGATGCTTGTTTTTCCAGAATTCAGCTGAGGCTTCCCTGAGTAGTACATAATACCAAACCGATTCCCTGATTTGGTCATGAGCCATTTTTCGGAAATGGTGAACGTATTATTGATATTCGGCTTTGAGAGTCCGTGATGTTGACCCGTAGTAGCACACCCGTGAGATTGGGAGGGGTTTACAAGTTTGCAGGAATCCTAAAAACTTCCAACATACCCGTTTTTGCCAGTGTTACTCCATGATATGATCCAGTCCTATATGATACTTGGTTGAGAATTCTGGAACTTCTGCACAGAGATACTGATATCATGATCTTCACCAACACTTGGTTATCTGATCCACACCAGCGTCGGACCGCTGACCACATGCCAGTTGCATACATGACATCATAGCATTTTAGCAAACATGTTCAGTTACTTCTAAGGATCTCATATCTGAATTATGTCGGGGGTTTTTCTGCATTAAAACTTGGATCAAAACAGATGGACTCCTTGGAAATAACTGAACATGGCATTTGCATACATCCTTGCATTTTTGACAGGTATTCAGGGACAACTTCTTATCCTGACTTGGTTTCTCTTCAGAATGGCCAATTTGAATCACGATTGTCAAGGTTTAGACATGGAACAACTTCGAGCGGAGGTGACTGAAATGAAGGCCCAATTGGGGCATGTTGTAATGGACATTCGAGCGTTGTCCTAGGATCAGAAATTGCTGAGAGAAGAATTCAACTTGATGAAGACTCAGATAAAGCTGCTTACAGGAATCAGGAATGCTATGTCGAAAAAGGAAAATAGCTGTGTGTCTACGTTTCAAACAGAAGGTCATGTTTCTCCCATCTCTTTGGGATTTCCAATAAATCAGGGTTCTTTAGATGGCTTTCCTCTACAGTTCGAATCCCTTCACCAGCAATCGCCACTTGGCAGTCAGGAAGAGCATCAGATAGGAACCAACTCCACATGTGAACTGAATGATCCTACACCAATCGTTACCAAAGAAGTGAGCACTTTCTTTCCTTATCAGGGATCCTCATCAGTTGCTACGCCTTGGTTTCCAGGAGAAATACTTCAACCGATTTCGGCTATAGCTCCTCCATTTCTAGCAACCCGTCATCAACAGGTTCAAGAAAGGGTTATTGATCCGATACCCATGTCTTATGCTGAATTATGCTCACAACTGTTCAAAAAGGGGTTGATTGAGTGTCACGAGCTAACTCCTCCTTCAGGTGTAATTACTTTTGGATTGACCGGACCGGAAGTACCGCAAGATAAAGCATGCAGGAATACAAAAGAGATGGTCAATTTTCCTTCTTCTAGAATCATTGCTCAGGCCAAGTCTTCAAAGGGGCTACATCAACAATCTTCATTCACTCCTCGGCCGAATATGAGTAAGAGAGTACAGAGACATGTCAGGTGTCCAACGCAATGTCAACAACGAAGTTTTCAATCACGACCACAGGGTCAGCAACAACAGGTACATGTAAACACCCCAAATTTGCCCTCACCCATTCACACCATGGTTTGTGATCATTTCATAAGCATAGACACAATCATACCATCTCATATTACATTTTTGATTCACTGCATAGATTCAAAGTCATCTGCATCTGGGGTTTGTGATCTGAGCAATCCAAGGGATTCTTGAGCCACTCCAAAGGTCAACAATCACTTCAAAGAGGTCCATGTATGTTCAAGTATCATATTCTACCTTCTCAAAGTCAAGAATTCCAATGAATCACAAGAACTGGAAATGGTGTGGAGGCAGAGCCAGGCTAGACTGCACAGATGACCTAAAATTAGGGTTTTGGTTTAAGAGGCCATAACTCCAATTTTTTTGGTCATTCTTGTTTCTATTGGTCTCTATATGGTATAGGGAGTATGCATATCAATTTTCATGAAGAAATTCCATGGGGAATTCATCTGATCAAGAGTTGACTTTTCAAGCAAGTCAGTGCAAAATCAGGGCATCTGAGGCCCCCAATGACCCAACCAAGGGGTGATCTTCATCATTTTGATTGTATATGATCTTTATTTGATCATGGAAGATGTTAGAAGTTCACAAAATCAAGAATTTCAAGTCTTTTGCAAAGTTGACTTTTTGGGCAAGTTTGACTTTTAATGAAAATGTCATTTTATGCAACTTTTTCAACCCTTACTTTTTGATCCAAAAAAGCTTCAAATGGAAAAACTTTGGTCATGAAAGTTGTAGAATAGATCTTTCCCTTTTCAAAAAGTACAAGAACATGACCTAATTCATTTTGGATCAAAAGTTATGGCTCATCAAAGTTGGCAAAAATCACTAAATTTCAAGTTATGCACCAAATGGAAAACTTGCAAATTCTTGTACCAAACCTTCTATTGACTTCAAAATGACTTCAAAACTTCATCACATGATCATACATGCCCTAAAAAACAGAATTGGCCCAAAGGATTTTGCATTGTTTGCTTTGATTTTCAAAGATCCTTAAGTCATTTTTCATTACAAGTGCAAAAGGGGGATTTTTGGCAAAATCATTTTCCAAGGAGTTATGTGATCACTAGCTGATTTCTATGCATTGCCATGACTAAATGAAGTTCCATGCACCAAAATTCAGCAAGAATCATCTCACATATATAGCACAAAATCATGAGAAAACACCAAGTGGGCAAGTTGCAAAAGATAGCATAGCTCATGATCCACATGTTGCAGTCACTCACAAGCAATCTAAGGGTCATCCTTGACCCAAGCTGAAGCAGGACATGCCCTCAAACTGCTGCTGCCATAGCCCATGCTGCAAGTACAAGTCACCTTGACTTTTTGGCCAAAACCCCCATACTCATGGAACAGTAAGCAACCACCCCTACTGACCTGCTCCACAGGCTATTCACACAACTTGGGAGGGTTATAGCAAAGCATTGGCCCTTGAGACAAGCCAGAACACAGCATACCACAAAACCTGCCAAAACATTCCTCTCTCCGAATCTCCTTACACAGTCATCAAACACTCATTCTATCTTCACCAATCAACCAGAAAACATTCATAGAACCAATACCACCCCTCACAATGATCTGAAACAGCCTACATAAGAACCCCATTTTCTGATACACCAGAACTGGACCTTTCAAAGTAGCCTGTTTAAACTCCATCTAAGCTTGCCATTAGCACCAGGGGGGTCATAGGAGTGAGTTTGCACCCAAGGACAGCCCAGAAAGCCCAGAATCAGAAGCTTCCACCTCAGGTATGGCCATGAACTTTTTCTCACAGAGCTTGCATTTTATGTTATAAATTGATGGTGTATGTCTTGCTGGTCATGGGGATGTCTTTAGATTTGAAAATAGTGAAGAAATGAGGATTTACTGATGCTCTGAAATTTTGCCCGTGAATCTTGTTGGCTTCGATTCTCACTGATCTTGAATGATAAATTTAGTTTGAGGGGTGGTTTGAATGGGGTTTGGGTAGAGGAACATTTCCCTGCTTTTAATTTGATGAATGGTGGCCTGAATCATGATCTAGGGTTTTCAACCCGCCGGAGAAGATGACCGGAGCTTCCCTCCGGTCACCTGAAAGTGCTTAACCCTAATCCCTGTAATTAAATGACATTTGAATCTGATGCGTTGGATCCTTTGACTTAGTTGACCTGGCGCGCGTTTGTGTGGCCCAGATGCATCCATTTTGCCCTAATCTCACTTAACCTAATTAATCCCAATTAATTAATTCGTAAAACCTGATTTAAGTCAGAGCCCATCCTGACCCTTGATTCACGCGCCAAGTCAACAGCTGACCCCCAACTTTGAATCTGATGCGTTGGATCAGATTACTTTTCATTTTTATTAATTTTATTTCATTTCTTTTATATTTCTTTTGTTCATTTATTTAAAAATAGTAAAACTTATTCAAAAATTCTGAAATTTTTTATACAAGTTATTATTTAATTTCAGAACACAAAAATATTTTTATTTTTATTTTTAGCATTTTAAAAATATTTTTAAATATTTAAAAGTTTATTTTTAATTAATTAATGAGAATTAATTAATTAAAAATACTTTTAGGTATTTAAAAATCACCAAAAAATTCATGAAACATTGAAAACCATTTAGAAACATTGTCCAACCCTCAAACCAAATTTCTTTTTTGATCTTGATGCATTTTGAGAATTTTTCATGGAATTAAAATCATTTTAATGCATTATTTTGATCCAAACTTCAAAAAATCATTTCTGCCTAACCATTGAGAGTTGGACCTTGATTCTTTTTGCATTGCATTGTGTTTAGCATGTAGTATGTGAGATTAAATGGGCATGATTTGATCTTTCATTTTCCATTTGTTTGGCATTTTTCTTGTTAAGGAACCCTAAAACCCTAGAAAACTTAGGAAAATCATAACTTGAATTAGGTTAAGAGTTGGAACTTCTCCTTTGGGCAGTGAGTTAGTATAGGTTTAGGGATCCTTTGAATGCATTTTCAATTTTTTATCTTGATGTTTGCTTCTGATTTTGGTTTGTGTTTGATGCTTTGATCATAAACCCTAATTTGGGCTTCCATATGCATCCCTCTTGCATTTGCTTGCATAACATGACTTGCCATAGCATTTTGTGCATCCATGTGATTCATGTGACATCTTATGACATATTGCAAGCATGTTTGATCACTGCATCTTGCATTTGCCTTGTTGTATGCCATTTGCATTTCATAACTTTTCATGTATGTTCATGGTTCTTAACTTGCTCCATTTGCATCCATAAGCTTGTATGATCATCCTCATATGTTGTCTCATGTGTGTAGCATCTCATAGCATCATTGACATCATGTATGTGCTTCTGGTTTTGTTTCTCATCATGCTATTTCATTCCATTTTGCATTGCATTGCATTCCTTTCATTAACTTTTCAGGTGGTAAGTAACTTTGAGAAGTGAATTTGCCTTCACTTCTCACATTTTCTTTTCATCTCTCTCTTGCATCCATGCTGCATTTTGATATGTGTTTGAGATTGAGCTGGCTCATTCTTTTTCTTCTTACTTTCTTTCTTCAAGTGACTTGACTTCTTGAATGAAGCAAGTTACTTTGCTTCTCCTGATCCTTTCATCTGCTTCCTGGTGGTTCCATTGAAGATATTTCTTGTAAACCTCACAAACCTTAGGAACAACCAAGCATGACAATGATTAGGGTTTTGATTAGTCTCCCCACTTAGTTCTACCTTTGTGTCTCTTTGAGTCTTCTCTTCTCATCTCATAATCAGGGACTAAACCCTAAAGGCTTTAAGGCTTTGTGATTAAGCTTATGCCTGTATCCTTCTATTAGGATGGAGTGTATAACTTTAATCCTAAGTGTTAAACCCTTAATGTGTTTAAATCCTTTAACCAATTCACTTAATAATCATCAAGGCATCACACTTGTAACTTGGGCCTTGCATTAGGGTTCTAATTCTTCCTTAATTGGTTAAGAAGGACTAACCCTAGTGTTAATGGACAAGTCCTCCTCAAGTTGTCTTACAAACCCTAAAAATCACTTCATCATCATATCATTAAATAAAATCCACTTAACCAAAGGCTTGTTTTGTCATGAGTTTAATCCCTAATCATGGATTAAGTTGAGGAGCTTTCCTCAGCTTAAACATTCTCATCTATTATCCTTCTATTAGGATGGTGTAATGAGTCTGTTTAATCCTTGATTATGGTTTAACCTCATTACTTAACACTAAACAAAAACACCAAAAACATCTAAATAATCACAAGTAGGTTAATGATCTTAATCCTACATCAGGGTAATTAAGTGTGAGAAGCTGACTTCACACTTAAAGTACTCTCATTACCCCTAATCAGAGGGAAGATGTGATGAGTTTACTAAATCCATTGGTTTAGGCTTAAGCTCATTTTCCTATGACAAACTTCCAAAAACAATAAAAGACTGAAAGCTCAAAAACAAACAATAATCGTCTCCTTCGGGATTCTTTTCTCATCACCTTCACTCACAAACGAGAACTTGCTTCTTCCGTCTAATGCAAGACAGTTTACACCTGAGCCAGACAGGTCATACACTTGAGCATAGGCAAGCAAGCAGTTCACAAGTCAATTCATCTTTCAGTCTCTTTGAGTCGAACTACGGTGTTCTGACTTCCTCATTGCACGAGAGGATACGTAGGCATAACTTAACAGTTATCGAACAAAAGTCTCTGTATATTCCCCCTCTTTCAGCATCATTCTCTTAGCCTCATATTCTTGAGCATCTCCTCTTTGTTCTTACACTGACACTGTATATATCACACTTCACACTTCTTTTACACTGACACCTGTACATCTTCTTCCAGCTCTTTTATACACAGATTGCACTGACACTACCCCTTTAAAACACAAATCTTTTAAGCATGGATCCCGTCGAGTACGACAGACAATCTGGGTGCTAATACCTTCCCAGGTTGTAACCAACCCCCTTTCTCAGTCTCTCTAGTTCGTAACCGTCTTATCCATATCTTTCTAGGTTTATGCAGCATTACCTTTCCTCCGGGATAAAAATGCCTAGCTGGCGACTCTTTTCTTTTCCAGTGAGTTCACTGCTGTGTGTTCTCATTGTTCTTTTCGCCGACCGTTCGCGTCTGTACCATATTTGGGTTATTCCCATTTATCGGGAGCGACAGCTTGGCGACTCTGCTGGGGATGCCTTATACTGTAACCAGGGCTTCTGGTTCTTTTGTGGGTTCCTCCTAGCGCTTGATTGATTTGTGTTTACTGGGGTGTTATGTGTTATCTGTGCTTGTATATTTATTTTTGTTTATTGCTTTATGTACAGTTGCTTTATTGCTTTCTTTATAACTTTGCATATATCATATTGTCATACTGTGCTGGCTGGATCTGTTTGTTGCTTTGGTGGGTGGGGTCCTATTGAGAGTTAAGGTCCTATACCTGGGACCTGAGTGACACCTAGGCTAGAGTGGTTCATATTCTTTCCCATTCCATCTCGGTCTGGTGCGGGAATATGAAACACGGTTCAGATATGGGTTTCTTCTTGAGAACTCTGTGTTGCAGATTTCCTGCAGTACTAGGGCTATCTGGGAAGCCTGCTAAGTCTGGATGACCTTTTTATGACCTTCAGAAACCGAGGTGAATTAGAGGAGGAACTTTTATGGTTATTGTAAACACTGTACCTCCGGGTTAGAAGTGTTTACACTTCTCATAACTGATCCAAGTCTGAGGATCCTTGTTTTAGAACACCACCTGTGAGGGGGTTGGGCTGTTTACAAGTTTGCAGGTACCCTTGACCTCAGCATACCCTGTTACTTTGTTTTGATTAAGAGTACTCCATCTTGGAACAGTTCTTGTAATTCTAAACCCTGGACATGTGACTCTTTATTTGAGTCCCCCACCTTGGTTACTGGACTTATAGACCTCCATCTGGATTTCTTGAACATACATGGACTTATATCAGAGCACTTGATCAGATCCAGCTCAGTCACAAACCTTTGCATATCATTTGCATACATCATCATTGCATCATTTTAACATTTGCTTATTTGTTTTTCAGGGTATCCATACCTTTATTATTGGCTTGGTTTTGACCCCATCTTCATCAGTATCTACTCCAGCTATCAGTTACCCGCATCATCAGTCTTAGCCTGTCAGTGGCCCATCATCAGTATTTTTCTCCATCATCAGCACCTATCTCAACTCTCCTGCAACAACATGGCACCAAAGAAGAGTAACATCTCCTATCATTTCTTTCAGCCTGAGCTAGCTGACATCAGGAGGATTCAGACCCTGATTACTCCAGACCATATACCACTTTTCAGAGAACACTATGGAGGCATACTTGATGTGGTTATGGATTTGGACCCTTCACAGAGGAGCTTGATTCATACCTGCCTGCAGTTCTATGATCCCCCTCTGAGGTGCTTCACTTTTCAGGATTTTCAGTTGGGGCCTTTATTGGAGGAGTACTCATCATTGGTTGGTATACCTGTCAGGCCTTGCATTTGGAACCAGTCCTGATTGGGCAGAATATGACTACCAAGGCTGGAATCTCTGGCCTGCATCTGGATTTCTTGATCTCTCAGGCTACCCTGAAGGCCTCCTCAGGAGAATGGAAGGCAGTCTGTGCTTTGTTGGCCCTTAGCATATATGGGGTCATTTTATTTGCAGATGAGCCTAAGTTTGTTAGCAAGAGTGCAATCCATCTTTTCATCCTGAAGAACCCAGTGCCCACCTTACTGGGAGATTTCTACTACTCAGTCCACCAAAGGAATGAAAAGCAGAGAGGAAGATTAGTGAGGTGTTGTGCTCCTTTGTTCCATACTTGGCTTCTCAAGCATTTGCCAAAGACTGATGCATTTCTGAATCCTCATCAGCAGAGGAACTGGGCTAGAAGACTTACTGCTTTGACCTCAGCTGATATCAGATGGTGCACTCAGAGCACCAAGGGCAGGGACATCATTACCAGTTGTGGGCAGTTTCCCAATGTACCCCTGATAGGAGTAAAGGGGTGCATCAACTACAACCCTCTGCTATTCAAAAGACAACTGGGCTATGCATTGGTCCACACTCCTAAGGCACAAGATTTGGCTGAGACTCTTTACTGTGAGAACGAGCCTAATCTGGCTATTGTCAGGAAAGCAGCCTAGGCCTGGGACCATGTTCAGACTAAAGGAGTAACCATTCTTGGGAAATGTAACAATGTGGCATCAGCACAGTACTATGAGTGGTCCCATGCCAGGGCTCAATTTTCTGGGATTACCTTTACCATGGAAGATATGCCTGGACCATCCTCAGCACCACCTCCAGCAACTGTCAGTTTAGAAGAGTTTGAGAAACTGAAGGAGAGAAATGAGAAGCTGACTCAGGCTCTACAGAAGACCCTCTGGGAGAGGAGTGATGGTAGGTTGGATATTGAAAGGCTGGAAAAGTTGAAGATAGAGCATCTGGCTAGGATTGAGAAGTCTGAGGATTATATCAAGAAGTCTAGGGCTGGAGAACAAATTCTGAAGAATGCCTGCAAGGAGGCTCAGTTCCAGAAGGCCAGGACTGATTTGTACCTGAAGGAGAGTCAATCTAGGTGGGTCAGGATCACCGAAGCTCGTACTCTGGAAGATAAAAGAACGCAGGACAAGATTGAGCAACTGGAAGCTAGTGCAAAAGAGCAACAGGAAGCCCTGGCAGCAGCCCAGAGGGAGATCTCAGAGTTGAAGATCAGAGCTGGTGTGAAGAGGACAAAAGACCAGAGTCGGCACAAGAATCTAACTGCAGCTGTTACTATCAGGAATCTCCTCATCAGGGGTCTTACAGAGCGTCCAGCTGATCCTGTGACTGAAGCACTTCTCAAGGAAGTTCAGGAGGATGAGTTTGGTCTTGGTGTTTGACTTTTGCTTGTTGTTGCTTTCATTTCATGTACTTTTCTTTATGTTGTATTTCTGACCCCTCAGAGGGCATGTATTGTAAAAAACAAACTATGTATTATTTTACTTTTTGTAATATATGTATCAGTTTGCTCTATCTGAGTTTCTTTCAAAGCAACATCACAAGCATCCTCAAGGTTCTGGAAGGGTCAAAACCAAGTGCCAAGCCGGATACCTTGGAAACAAATAAGCATAACTGCATTGCATACTAACCTTTTACCTTGTTTTGTAGGTTTTTGATTATTTGTTACTAACTATGTTGTGATGTCAGGAACTATTGCTCGCCGACGGGTGTTCCCACTCAACCGTCCACACAGATATCCAACCCGCAACAATCTTCCGGGCATACAAATGGACCAGGTACAGCAGGACCTTACAGAGGTCAGGAACCAAATGGACAATGAGAGGCTAGAAATGAGGAACCAGATGACACAATTTATGGAGGTGATGAACAATATGGCTCAAAGCCAGGAGAGGCTGAGAGCCATGGTAGAAAGGCAGAATCAGGAAGATCCCCATCTAGGGACTGCTGGCACAAGCAACAATGAGAGGGTCCAACCTCATGTCAACCCCCCTGTATTTGGACCCCACCTTCATCCAGAGATCAACATTCCTGCAAATGTTCAAGGGACTGCCACTGCAGGCAGAGTGCTGGGAGCTGGATGGGAGCTGGGGAGGAAGCCTATGACAGAAGGCTAGAGGAGATTGCTGAGAAATTAAGATCATTGGAGTCTCAAAACTCTTTGGGTTTTGATGTTATGGACATGGGCTTAGTGGACGGGGTCAGGATTCCCCATAAATTTAAACCACCGTGCTTTGAAAAGTACAACGGGACTTCCTGCCCACGGACCCACTTACAATCCTTTTTGGGGAGGTTGAAAGCATATACCATGGACGAAAAGCTATGGATGTTTTATTTTGAGGATAGCTTAACGGGAGCTTCAAGGGAATGGTACTCCCATCTGACCAGAGAAACCATCAGGTGTTGGAAGGATTTGGCAGAGGCCTTCATTAGACAATACCAGTATAATCTGGATATGGCACCTAACAGGACCCTCCTAATGGGAATGTCACAGTCATCTAGAGAAAGCTTCCGAGAGTATGCCCAGAGATGGAGGCAATTGGCTGCTGCTGTTCAGCCACCTATGTCAGAGAGGGAGATGGCAGATATGTTTATGAACACCCTCCAAGGGACATATATTGACAGGCTGGCTGCTTTCTCTTCTACCAGCTTTGCAGATGTCGTTATAGCTGGAGAGAGGATTGAGAGCCTGTTAAAGATGGGCAAAATTTCTGACAACGGTGCCAGCTCATCCAGCAACCCAAGAAAGCCTTTTGTGGGCCCAAGAAGAACTGGTGAGACCAATGTTATCCATGCCAGCAGAGGCAGACCCCAATATGTTCATAGGTCTGTAGCAGCAGTCACCATTCCCGCTCTAGTTCATCCACAACCAGCTTATCAACCACAGCAACAAAATTATCAGCAACAGAATCAGTATCCTCCTCAGAGAAACTACAACAACACCAACAACAACAATCATCAAAGACCATTCCAACATAGACCATCTCAGGCCAATAGGGTGATCGATCCAATCCCTATGCCCTATGCCACATTACTGCCACAACTCCTGAAACTCAACCTGGTTGAGTTAAGGACGTTGGCATCTCCGGATCCTACTAGTCTACCCAGAAATTATGACTCCAACGCCAGATGTGCCTTCCATTCAAATGCACCTGGCCATAGTACAGAGAAGTGCAGAGCTTTGCACATGAAGGTACAAGACCTGGTGGACTCTAAGGCTCTAAACTTTGCACCACCACCAAATGTTAACAAAAACCCTATGCCACACCATGGTGGTCCCAGAATCAATGCTATTGAAGAAGACAAGCCGTCTTACTTGATAACCAGTGTGGGTCAGATTCGGACACCCTTGGTGGAGATTAAAGCTCAACTCCTTGAATGTCAAATGTTCCCAGGATGTGAGTTAGGTTGTGCTTATTGCAACATTTCCGTGAATGGGTGCGATAACTTGAGGGATGGCATAGATGGTCTCATCCAGAGTGGCCTGCTTCAAATCACAACATCAATACCTACGAATCCAGCAATCTCATCAGCAACAATTCCAGTATCTCCTACAACTGCAACAACCATTGTTCCAAACAACTCTTCAGCTTCATCAACAAATGCTTCATCTGTCATTTCAACTGACCAAATATCAACAAACATTCCTTCTACAACTTCAGCACCACTTCATTTTGAATCTCCTACAACAACAACATCCATCCTTCCAACAATGTCTCCTACAACTTCAACAGCAAATGTCTCAACAGTCACAATTTATTATGATCCTGAAAATGATTCTGCCTACAACTCATAAAGTGCCACTCCCATCAGAGCACTAGTCACAATATACTACGATCCACAGACTATCATGGTCCCTTCTGCAGCTGCCATCAGTCCAGTCACTATCATAGTGCCTGGGCCAATGCCTTATGAAAGCAGTAAAATGCCATCCCTTGGCATTACGGATTTGATCTATATTGCGAAGGACAAAAAATCACTCTTGAATCATCAACCCCTGCACCACAAATAGACAATGTGGGAGGAGGCGGAGGCTTCACTCGAAGCGGACGTCTCTTTACTCCACAAATTCAAAGACCCACTGCCGAAGCAGAAGCTGCTGCCAAGGCAAAAGGGAAGAGCCTGGTACAAGAAGATCAAGCTGTTAAGGAAGCTTTGAAAACACCCTTTGATCAAGAAGTTGATGAATTCATGAGAATCATCAAGAAGAGTGATTACAAGATAGTGGACCAGCTTCACCAGACGCCTTCCAAGATCTCTATTCTATCATTGCTCATGTGCTTCGAAGCTCATCGGAATGCACTACTAAAAGTCTTGCACGCAGCTTATGTGCCAGAAGAGATCACCGTCAATCAGTTGGAAGTTGTGGTTGGAAATGTTACTGCTAGCAATGGGCTAGGGTTTACCAACACTGATTTGACTACAGAAGGCCGCAATCATAACAAGGCTTTGCACATTACCATGGAATGTAAAGGTGCAGTCCTTTCCCATGTGCTGGTAGACACAAGATCATCCCTCAATGTCTTACCTAAAAAGGCCCTTGTGAAGCTAGAGTATGAAGGATTGGCATTACGCCCCAGCAACCTGGTAGTGAGAGCCTTTGATGGTTCCAAGAGATCGGTTCTGGGAGAAATTGAGCTGCCTATAACGATTGGCCCACAAACTTTCAGAACGACCTTCTACGTGATGGATATACAGCCTGCCTACAGCTGTTTATTGGGTAGGCCATGGATTCACGCCGCTGGCGCCGTGACCTCAACCCTTCACCAGAAGTTAAAATTCGAGTGGGAGGGCCAAGTCGTTACTATCTGTGGAGAGGAGGATATTTTTGTCAGCCATCTGGATACCTACAAATATATTGAGATGGATGGGGAGATCCATGAAACAATGAGTCAAGGGTTTGAGGCCTTGAATGTAAATGAAGCATCCGTTGTACCTGGAATCTCCATGGCATCTTATCAACAAGCCCGGAAGGTTGTTGAGGAAGGAACTGCCCAAGGCTGGGGCAAAGTTTTATCTGTGGAGGAGAAGAAGGACAAATTTGGGTTGGGTTACAGACCAACTCAACAAAATCAAGCAGAGGCTGCTGAGAAGCCCGGTTTTGTCAGTGGGGGGACGCTCACCCATGATGCTATCAACAATTTTGAAGACGAGTTGGAAGAAGAACGCAATCTGGAGAATTGGATACGTCCAAAGATCCCGGGGAGCAGTACCTCAAACTGGTCTTCCCAGGAAATTATAAGAGTTACTCATGCAGAGTAATTATTATTTCCTGTATTTTTTTATAGCATGCATCAAAGTCTTGCATCTTGCCCAAGATGACAAGACTCATTTTGTAATCGGGCCATCTGTACTTTTTGTGCAACAAGATTAATCAATGAAATATCAGACATCTTTTGCAAATGAGTCTTTTTCTTTTCTGCTCACTGTTTTTCCATTTTTCTTTTTGTACAAAAAAATAAATGGCAATGTTTTCAAAATGATATTCATTTCACTCTTTTTAAACAAGATTAAAATCAATCACTAAAATGAACAAATTGAACCCTTGCAGAGAGTGCCTTCCAGACAGCACCGACAACAGCACGGCTATGACTTCGTATGACTTTGATAATCCGATCAATCAAGCTGATGAAGGGGTTGAAGAAGAATATGAGCTTCCTGAAGAGCTAGCCAGGTTGTTGAGACAAGAGGAAAAGGTTATCACTCCTCACCAGGGGGAGGTTGAAACGATTAATCTTGGTACAGATGAAGACGTGAAAGAAGTTAAAATCGGGGCCTGCTTACAAGACTCAGTGAAGAGACAATTGATTGATCTGCTTCAAGAATATGTGGACATGTTTGCTTGGTCCTATCAGGACATGCCAGGGTTCGACACCGACATTGTTGTGCACAAGTTGCCTTTGAGAGAAGAATGCCCGCCAGTTAAACAGAAACTGCGCCGTACTCGCCCAGACATGGCAATGAAAATCAAAGAAGAGGTACAAAAACAGTGGGACGCCGGGTTCCTTGCTGTAACTAGCTATCCGCCGTGGGTTGCTAATATAGTACCTGTGCCTAAGAAAGACGGCAAAGTAAGGATGTGTGTTGACTACCGGGACCTGAACAGAGCTAGCCCAAAAGATGATTTCCCATTACCTCACATTGATGTATTGGTGGATAACACGGCTCAGTTCTCGGTATTCTCCTTCATGGACGGATTTTCAGGATACAATCAGATTAAAATGTCACCTGAAGACATGGAGAAGACAACCTTCATCACACCCTGGGGCACGTTCTGTTACAAGGTGATGCCATTCGGATTGAAGAATGCTGGTGCAACCTATCAACGGGCTATGGTGACATTATTCCACGATATGATACATAAAGAAATCGAGTGTTATGTGGATGACATGATCGCCAAGTCCCTTACTGAAGAAGATCACCTGGTAAATCTGCTGAAGCTGTTCAAGCGTCTGAGGAAGTACCAACTGAAGTTGAACCCCAACAAATGCACATTCGGGGTGCGATCTGGTAAGCTGCTGGGATTTATTGTAAGCGAGAAAGGGATTGAAGTCGACCCTGATAAAGTCAAAGCTATCCAAGAGATGCCTGCACCAAAAACAGAAAAGGAAGTTCGAGGGTTCTTAGGTCGTTTGAACTACATCTCAAGGTTCATATCTCACCTTACGGCAACCTGCGAACCCTTGTTCAAGCTGTTAAGAAAAGAACAAACGGTCAGGTGGAACGAAGACTGCCAAAAGGCTTTTGACAAGATCAAGGAATAATTACAAGAGCCTCCAATCCTTATGCCTCCAGTTGAAGGAAGACCTCTAATCATGTACTTGACAGTATTAGAAGAGTCAATGGGGTGTGTGCTGGGCCAGCATGACGAGTCTGGTCGAAAAGAGTATGCAATATACTACCTGAGCAAAAAGTTTACCGACTGTGAACAACGTTATTCACTACTCGAGAAAACTTGTTGTGCTTTAGCGTGGGCTGCTCGCCGACTGAGACAGTATATGTTGACCCACACTACCTTATTGATCTCAAAAATGGACCCAGTCAAGTACATATTTGAGAAGCCAGCACTTACCGGACGGGTTGCAAGATGGCAAATGATTCTTACAGAGTATGACATCCAGTATACTTCTCAGAAAGCCATCAAGGGCAGTGTATTGTCTGAATATCTTACTGAGCAACCTATTGATGATTACCAGCCTATGAGGTTTGACTTCCCTGACGAAGACATCATGTTCATAAAAGCAAAAGATCATGAAGAGCCTGTTCACACTGAAGGGCCCGACCCGGAAGAAGAATGGACTATGATGTTTGATGGGGCTGTTAATATGAATGGTCGCGGTGTTGGTGCAGTACTCATTACACCTAAAGGAGTTCACATGCCTTTCTCGGAAAAACTCACTTTCAACTGCACTAACAACGAAGCTGAATACGAAGCTTGCATTATGGGTCTTGAGGAAGCCATTGACCTCAGGATCAAGACATTGACTGTATTCGGAGATTCAGCTCTGGTAGTTAATCAAACCAATGGCAAATGGTACACGCACCAGGATCATTTGATACCTTACAGGGATTATACAAGGAGGTTATTAACTTTCTTTACAACAGTCAAGCTTGAGTATATCCCTCGGGACGAGAACCAGTTTGCAGACGCCCTGGCTACCATTTCGTCCATGATCAAAGTTCAAGCTGCTAACTTTGTACCGCAGATTTCAGTGTCCAGACTTGACAGACCGGCATATGTATTTGCAGCAGATATTGTCAAAGATAATAAGCCTTGGTTCCATGACATCAAGTGCTTCTTGGAGGATCAAACATACCCACCTGGGGCATCTTCCAATGATAAGAAGACTTTGAGAAGACTTGCTGGTAGTTTCTTTCTGAACACTGATGGCTCCCTGTACAAGAGGAACTTTGATATGGTACTCCTCAGATGCGTTGACAAAACAGAAGCGAACCTGTTAATGCATGAAGTGCACGAAGGATCCTTTGGTACCCATGCTGGAGGGCATGCCATGGCCAAGAAGTTACTAAGATCAGGTTATTACTGGATCACAATGGATGCCGACTGTTGTGCGTACGCCAGAAAATGCCATAAATGCCAGATTTATGCGGATAAGGTGCATGTGCCTCCCAACCCTTTGAATGTGATGTCTTCACCTTGGACCTTTGCTATGTGGGGCATTGACATGATTGGTAAGATTGAACCGACTGCTTCGAATGGCCACAGATTCATCCTGGTTGCCATCGACTATTTCACCAAGTGGGTCGAAGCAGCTTCATATGCAAACGTTACAAGGCAAGTGGTAGCCCGATTCCTGAAGAGAGATATCATCTGTCGATATGGAGTTCCCGAGCGAATCATTACGGATAACGGTTCCAACTTAAACAATAAAATGATGGCCGAACTGTGCCGGGACTTCAAGATTCAACACCACAACTCTTCTCCTTACAGGCCAAAGATGAATGGCGCTGTTGAGGCAGCTAACAAGAATATTAGGAAGATTGTGCAGAAGATGGTAGTCACATACAAGGATTGACATGAGATGCTACCGTTTGCTTTGCATGGGTACCGCACGTCAATCAGGACATCCACCGGGGCAACACCGTATCAACTTGTGTATGGCATGGAAGCAGTCCTGCCGGTTGAAGTTGAATTACCCTCCCTGCGGGTGTTAATGGATGTTAAACTGAATGAAGCAGAATGGGTCCGATCCCGATATGAGCAACTGAGTCTGATTGAAGAGAAAAGATTGGCTGCAATTTGTCATGGCCAGTTATATCAGAAGAGAATGAAGAGAGCCTTCGATCAGAAAGTCAGACACCGAGAGTACCAAGTAGGAGATCTTGTGCTGAAAAGAATCCTCCCTCCGCATACATACCACAGGGGCAAATGGACTCCGAACTATGAAGGACCATTTCTAGTAAAGAAAGTTTTCTCGGGAGGAGCACTGATGCTCAGTACTATGGATGGTGAAGACTTCCCGTCCCCTGTGAATTCAGATGCAGTTAAAAAATACTTCGCGTAAAAAATGACCCGCTGGACATAAAAACAGAATGTAAGTCCAGGCAAAAATAGGGCATCCCGGCGAGTCAAAAACAGAATAAAAGACTCGGGCAAAAATAAGGGAAAATAAACAAAAAATATGTACACCCGCTGAGTTGAAAAGCCGCATTGGACGACTCAGGCAAAAATGGGTATCCCGATGGATTGAAAACCCGAAAGGGCGATCCATGCAAAATAAGGGAGTAAGCGAACAACTGCATTCTGAATTCGTCTGTGTCGCCCACAACTTGGTAAACCCCGAAAGGATCAAGCTCCGATCAGAATCAGCCTTTTTCAGAAAGCAAGACGAGAAGAACGTCAAAAGTCATATGAGTCATAGCAAAAGAGGAAGCTCCTTGAAAGCGTCGTCAACATTGCCAGCATTTTGTTTCTCAATTTGTAACAATCTCCTCATTTCAGGAGATATGTTTCTCTGACTGTATCTTGCCAATTCAGGGCACATGAATTAATAAAATCAGATTTTCAGTCATGTTTCGTCTTGTACGTTTTATTTTGCAAAAAATGTCTGATGCCTTAAGAAAAAAGCTGATTGCATAAAGTACAGTGCTTATCTTCAAAAATGAAAACACGTGCTTGCAGGAAATATGTTTACTCTCGGGAGTGTCTAAACTCCTATGACGGAATCCAGTAGAGGATACCCCGGGAATATTTGTGCGTTTCTATCTTTGCAGGATTGCAGGCATTCAAAGCACAACTTGGGGCATGAAAGCTTCATCCCATCAAGCTGACAAATCAACACTCAGTCTTAGTTTCCAAGGTGTTTTCTCCCCGGTTGAGTTGCCACTTGCTATTTCTCCCAACCGAGTTGCCAATCATTCTTCCTCAGCAGAATACAAAAGCCAGGGAACCGTCTCCCCACAGAGTTTCAGCCTCTATCCAGAAGAGCAACGCATGAAGGAATCACAACAGAGTGACGAAAGCTTCTGCAAACCCCAGCTGGGTCCCTCATTACAAGGATATGTCTATCAGTGACCTATATCCCCAAGCAGATACATTTCATCAGATCTATCAATGATCTCATCCCCAGCTGGGATGTCCATTTCAAACAGATCAACCTGAGATCTTCACGGCAACGGGATCCGAATCCCAGATTGGTCTTTGCATAATCATAGCATTCGCATCATATTCACCCACAAAGCGTAGCATTCCGTTTAATACGGAGCATTACGGCAAAAATCAAACATATAGCATAATCATGAGCCATGTTTTGAAACAAGCATTTGCAAATAAAGACAACTCACCAATAATATACAAATTCCCCAGCAAAAGCAGTTGCCTCACATTCACAAACACCAGTATATACTCCCTTTGACACCCGTTCGTGTCATATCCCCAGCAGAAAGCCAAAGACATCCTCTTTGCACTCACAAACTCATATATATATATATATATATATACATTTCCTCGACATCCGTCCATGTCATTTTCCCCAGTACGGTAACATAAATACTTGGTACATCAGATACTCGTTTATACTATACTTTTCTCCTTTTTGACACTCGTCCGTGTCACTCTCCCCAGTAGGTTGAATGCTTAAACATACACTACTCATACTTATCTTACTTATACAGGTACTCGTCCGTATCTTGTATACACATTTATATCCCCACAGATTCAACACTCGTCCGTGTTCTTTGTTAACCAGTTGGTACTCGTCCGTATCATCATCTCAGAACATGCGTCAGGCGTTTGCTTCTACATGATACTCGTCCGTATCATAGTCTTAAGGATGCTCGTCCGCATTTTTAATCCACACACTGTGTCAAACACTCTTGTCTTCCTGAATATAGACACTCGTCTGTGTCTACTATTCCCCAGAAGAGTCCCCTCAGATTCAACACTAGTCCGTGTTCTTTGTTAACCAGTTGATACTCGTCCGTATCATCATCTCTGAACACGTATCAGTATTTGTTTCTACCCGATACTCGTCCGTATCGTAGTCTTAGGGATGCTCGTCCGCATCTTTAATCTATACACAAATATCTAAACACTTATACCTTTTGTTTCTTGGATATAAACACTCGTCCGTGTTTACTATTCCCCAGAAGATCACCAACAAAGCAAGTTTTCCTTTTTATCTGACATTCGTCCTATGTCATGATAAACCCTGAGAGCAGCCGTACCCTGCTAGGTGGTCGTCCTCCACCTCTTGATGGTCGTCCTCCATCATGCTCATCCGATGGCCGTCCCCATCGTTGATTCTCTATCCGACATTCGTCCTATGTCGTGATATTTAGCAGCCGTCCCCTGCTAGGTGGTCGCCCTCCACCTTTTGATGATCGTCCTTCATCATTTTATCCAATGGCCGTCCCCCATTGTTGATTTTGGTTATCTGACATTCGTCCTATGTCATGATAAACCTTGAGAGCAGTCGTCCCCTGCTAGGTGGTCGTCCTCCACCTCTTGATGGTCGCCCTCCATCATGCTCGTCCGATGGCCGTCCCCATCGTTGACCTTTTATCCGGCATTCGTCCTATGTCGCGATATTTTCGGCAGCCGTACCCTGCTAGGTGATCGTCCTTCACCTTTGATGACCGTACCTCATCATCTGTTTATTTCATTTATTCTTTAACCCGATGGTCGTCCCCGTCGTGGTCCCTTTTCTTTTTAGCCCGATGGCCGTCCCCATCGTTGTTTGCTTTACTTTATGAACTCGATGGCCGTCCCCGTCATGTTTCATTAATCCCCAGAGAATCTTACAGCTTTACTTGATGGCCGTCCCCATCATGATACCTTTTATCCCCAGCATGTCGGCCGTCCCCGTCATCGCTTTATTTTCCGCACTTGTCAGCATGTCGGTCGTCCCCGTCATTGCTCTTTACCCAGCAGTCATCCTCTGCTCGACGGTCGTCCTCCGTCGCCCACACTTTATAATATACTTCATTTTCCTTTTACAATCTATATCCCTTTTCTTCTTCATTCTGTGAGTGCAAATTTTGGACTGTCTTTGGTATTCAACCACAAGTTATCTTGTTTGCCTGTTAAGCCGTTGCTTACATCCTGCACAGCTAACTCATGTTTGAATAGGGGCAGCTGTAAACACCCCAAATTTGCCCTCACCCATTCACACCATGGTTTGTGATCATTTCATAAGCATAGACACAATCATACCATCTCATATTACATTTTTGATTCACTGCATAGATTCAAAGTCATCTGCATCTGGGGTTTGTGATCTAAGCAATCCAAGGGCTTCTTGAGCCACTCCAAAGGTCAACAATCACTTCAAAGAGGTCCATGTATGTTCAAGTATCATATTCTACCTTCTCAAAGTCAAGAATGCCAAAGAATCACAAGAACTGGAAATGGTGTGGAGGCAGAGCCAGGCTAGACTGCACAGATGACCTAAAATTAGGGTTTTGGTTTCAGAGGCCATAACTCCAATTTTTTTGGTCATTCTTGTTTCTATTGGTCTCTATATGGTATAGGGAGTATGCATATCAACTTTCATGAAGAAATTCCATGGGGAAGTCATCTGATCAAGAGTTGACTTTTCAAGCAAGTCAGTGCAAAATCAGGGCATCTGAGGCCCCCAATGACCCAACCAAGGGGTGATCTTCATCATTTTTATTGTATATGATCTTTATTTGATCATGTAAGATGTTAGAAGTTCACAAAATCAAGAATTTCAAGTCTTTTACAAAGTTGACTTTTTGGGCAAGTTTGACTTTTAATGAAAATGTCATTTTATGCAACTTTTTCAACCCTTACTTTTTGATCCAAAAAAGCTTCAAATGGAAAAACTTTGGTCATGAAAGTTGTAGAATAGATCTTTCCCTTTTCAAAAAGTACAAGAACATGACCTAATTCATTTTGGATCAAAAGTTATGGCTCATCAAAGTTGGCAAAAATCACTAAATTTCAAGTTATGCACCAAATGGAAAACTTGCAAATTCTTGTACCAAACCTTCTATTGACTTCAAAATGACTTCAAAACTTCATCACATGATCATACATGCCCTAAAAAACAGAATTGGCCCAAAGGATTTTGCATTGTTTGCTTTGATTTTCAAAGATCCTTAAGTCATTTTTCATTACAAGTGCAAAAGGGGGATTTTTGGCAAAATCATTTTCCAAGGAGTTATGTGATCACTAGCTGATTTCTATGCATTGCCATGACTAAATGAAGTTCCATGCACCAAAATTCAGCAAGAATCATCTCACATACATAGCACAAAATCATGAGAAAACACCAAGTGGGCAAGTTGCAAAAGCTAGCATAGCTCATGATCCACATGTTGCAGTCACTCACAAGCAATCTAAGGGTCATCCTTGACCCAAGCTGAAGCAGGACATGCCCTCAAACTGCTGCTGCCATAGCCCATGCTGCAAGTACAAGTCACCTTGACTTTTTGGCCAAAACCCCCATACTCATGGAACAGTAAGCAGCCACCCCTACTGACTTGCTCCACAGGCTATTCACACAACTTGGGAGGGTTATAGCAAAGCATTGGCCCTTGAGACAAGCCAGAACACAGCATACCACAAAACCTGCCAAAACTTTCCTCTCTCCGAATCTCCTTACACAGTCATCAAACACTCATTCTATCTTCACCAATCAACCAGAAAACATTCATAGAACCAATACCACCCCTCACAATGATCTGAAACAGCCTACATAAGAACCCCATTTTCTGATATACCAGAACTGGACCTCTCAAAGTAGCCTGTTTAAACTCCATCTAAGCTTGCCATTAGCACCAGGGGTATCATAGGAGTGAGTTTGCACCCAAGGACAGCCCAGAAAGCCCAGAATCAGAAGCTTCCACCTCAGGTATGGCCATGAACTTTTTCTCACAGAGCTTGCATTTTATGTTATAAATTGATGGTGTATGTCTTGCTGGTCATGGGGATGTCTTTAGATTTGAAAATAGTGAAGAAATGAGGATTTACTGATGCTCTGAAATTTTGCCCGTGAATCTTGTTGGCTTCGATTCTCACTGATCTTGAATGATAAATTTAGTTTGAGGGGTGGTTTGAATGGGGTTTGGGTAGAGGAACATTTCCCTGCTTTTAATTTGATGAATGGTGGCCTGAATCATGATCTAGGGTTTTCAACCCGCCGGAGAAGATGACCGGAGCTTCCCTCCGGTCACCTGAAAGTGCTTAACCCTAATCCCTGTAATTAAATGACATTTGAATCTGATGCGTTGGATCCTTTGACTTAGTTGACCTGGCGCGCGTTTGTGTGGCCCAGATGCATCCATTTTGCCCTAATCTCACTTAACCTAATTAATCCCAATTAATTAATTCGTAAAACCTGATTTAAGTCAGAGCCCATCCTGACCCTTGATTCACGCGCCAAGTCAACAGCTGACCCCCAACTTTGAATCTGATGCGTTGGATCAGATTACTTTTCATTTTTATTAATTTTATTTCATTTCTTTTATATTTCTTTTGTTCATTTATTTAAAAATAGTAAAACTTATTCAAAAATTCTGAAATTTTTTATACAAGTTATTATTTAATTTCAGAACACAAAAATATTTTTATTTTTATTTTTAGCATTTTAAAAATATTTTTAAATATTTAAAAGTTTATTTTTAATTAATTAATGAGAATTAATTAATTAAAAATACTTTTAGGTATTTAAAAATCACCAAAAAATTCATGAAACATTGAAAACCATTTAGAAACATTGTCCAACCCTCAAACCAAATTTCTTTTTTGATCTTGATGCATTTTGAGAATTTTTCATGGAATTAAAATCATTTTAATGCATTATTTTGATCCAAACTTCAAAAAATCATTTCTGCCTAACCATTGAGAGTTGGACCTTGATTCTTTTTGCATTGCATTGTGTTTAGCATGTAGTATGTGAGATTAAATGGGCATGATTTGATCTTTCATTTTCCATTTGTTTGGCATTTTTCTTGTTAAGGAACCCTAAAACCCTAGAAAACTTAGGAAAATCATAACTTGAATTAGGTTAAGAGTTGGAACTTCTCCTTTGGGCAGTGAGTTAGTATAGGTTTAGGGATCCTTTGAATGCATTTTCAATTTTTTATCTTGATGTTTGCTTCTGATTTTGGTTTGTGTTTGATGCTTTGATCATAAACCCTAATTTGGGCTTCCATATGCATCCCTCTTGCATTTGCTTGCATAACATGACTTGCCATAGCATTTTGTGCATCCATGTGATTCATGTGACATCTTATGACATATTGCAAGCATGTTTGATCACTGCATCTTGCATTTGCCTTGTTGTATGCCATTTGCATTTCATAACTTTTCATGTATGTTCATGGTTCTTAACTTGCTCCATTTGCATCCATAAGCTTGTATGATCATCCTCATATGTTGTCTCATGTGTGTAGCATCTCATAGCATCATTGACATCATGTGTGTGCTTCTGGTTTTGTTTCTCATCATGCTATTTCATTCCATTTTGCATTGCATTGCATTCCTTTCATTAACTTTTCAGGTGGTAAGTAACTTTGAGAAGTGAATTTGCCTTCACTTCTCACATTTTCTTTTCATCTCTCTCTTGCATCCATGCTGCATTTTGATATGTGTTTGAGATTGAGCTGGCTCATTCTTTTTCTTCTTACTTTCTTTCTTCAAGTGACTTGACTTCTTGAATGAAGCAAGTTACTTTGCTTCTCCTGATCCTTTCATCTGCTTCCTGGTGGTTCCATTGAAGATATTTCTTGTAAACCTCACAAACCTTAGGAACAACCAAGCATGACAATGATTAGGGTTTTGATTAGTCTCCCCACTTAGTTCTACCTTTGTGTCTCTTTGAGTCTTCTCTTCTCATCTCATAATCAGGGACTAAACCCTAAAGGCTTTAAGGCTTTGTGATTAAGCTTATGCCTGTATCCTTCTATTAGGATGGAGTGTATAACTTTAATCCTAAGTGTTAAACCCTTAATGTGTTTAAATCCTTTAACCAATTCACTTAATAATCATCAAGGCATCACACTTGTAACTTGGGCCTTGCATTAGGGTTCTAATTCTTCCTTAATTGGTTAAGAAGGACTAACCCTAGTGTTAATGGACAAGTCCTCCTCAAGTTGTCTTACAAACCCTAAAAATCACTTCATCATCATATCATTAAATAAAATCCACTTAACCAAAGGCTTGTTTTGTCATGAGTTTAATCCCTAATCATGGATTAAGTTGAGGAGCTTTCCTCAGCTTAAACATTCTCATCTATTATCCTTCTATTAGGATGGTGTAATGAGTCTGTTTAATCCTTGATTATGGTTTAACCTCATTACTTAACACTAAACAAAAACACCAAAAACATCTAAATAATCACAAGTAGGTTAATGATCTTAATCCTACATCAGGGTAATTAAGTGTGAGAAGCTGACTTCACACTTAAAGTACTCTCATTACCCCTAATCAGAGGGAAGATGTGATGAGTTTACTAAATCCATTGGTTTAGGCTTAAGCTCATTTTCCTATGACAAACTTCCAAAAACAATAAAAGACTGAAAGCTCAAAAACAAACAATAATCGTCTCCTTCGGGATTCTTTTCTCATCACCTTCACTCACAAACGAGAACTTGCTTCTTCCGTCTAATGCAAGACAGTTTACACCTGAGCCAGACAGGTCATACACTTGAGCATAGGCAAGCAAGCAGTTCACAAGTCAATTCATCTTTCAGTCTCTTTGAGTCGAACTACGGTGTTCTGACTTCCTCATTGCACGAGAGGATACGTAGGCATAACTTAACAGTTATCGAACAAAAGTCTCTGTATATTCCCCCTCTTTCAGCATCATTCTCTTAGCCTCATATTCTTGAGCATCTCCTCTTTGTTCTTACACTGACACTGTATATATCACACTTCACACTTCTTTTACACTGACACCTGTACATCTTCTTCCAGCTCTTTTATACACAGATTGCACTGACACTACCCCTTTAAAACACAAATCTTTTAAGCGTGGATCCCGTCGAGTATGACAGACAATCTGGGTGCTAATACCTTCCCAGGTTGTAACCAACCCCCTTTCTCAGTCTCTCTGGTTTGTAACCGTCTTATCCATATCTTTCTAGGTTTATGCAGCATTACCTTTCCTCCGGGATAAAAATGCCTAGCTGGCGACTCTTTTCTTTTCCAGTGAGTTCACTGCTGTGTGTTCTCATTGTTCTTTTCGCCGACCGTTTGCGTCTGTACCATATTTGGGTTATTCCCATTTATCGGGAGCGACAGCTTGGCGACTCTGCTGGGGATGCCTTATACTGTAACCAGGGCTTCTGGTTCTTTTGTGGGTTCCTCCTAGCGCTTGATTGATTTGTGTTTACTGGGGTGTTATGTGCTATCTGTGCTTGTATATTTATTTTTGTTTATTGCTTTATGTACAGTTGCTTTATTGCTTTCTTTATAGCTTTGCATATATCATATTGTCATACTGTGCTGGCTGGATCTGTTTGTTGCTTTGGTGGGTGGGGTCCTATTGAGAGTTAAGGTCCTATACCTGGGACCTGAGTGACACCTAGGCTAGAGTGGTTCATATTCTTTCCCATTCCATCTCGGTCTGGTACGGGAATATGAAACACGGTTCAGATATGGGTTTCTTCTTGAGAACTCTGTGTTGCAGATTTCCTGCAGTACTAGGGCTATCTGGGAAGCCTGCTAAGTCTGGATGACCTTTTTATGACCTTCAGAAACCGAGGTGAATTAGAGGAGGAACTTTTATGGTTATTGTAAACATTGTACCTCCGGGTTAGAAGTGTTTACACTTCTCATAACTGATCCAAGTCTGAGGATCCTTGTTTTAGAACACCACCTGTGAGGGGGTTGGGCTGTTTACAGGTTTGCAGGTACCCTTGACCTCAGCATACCCTGTTACTTTGTTTTGATTAAGAGTACTCCATCTTGGAACAGTTCTTGTAATTCTAAACCCTGGACATGTGACTCTTTATTTGAGTCCCCCACATTGGTTACTGGACTTATAGACCTCCATCTGGATTTCTTGAACATACATGGACTTATATCAGAGCACTTGATCAGATCCAGCTCAGTCACAAACCCTTGCATATCATTTGCATACATCATCATTGCATCATTTTAACATTTGCTTATTTGTTTTTCAGGGTATCCATACCTTTATTATTGGCTTGGTTTTGACCCCATCTTCATCAGTATCTACTCCAGCTATCAGTTACCCGCATCATCAGTCTTAGCCTGTCAGTGGCCCATCATCAGTATTTTTCTCCATCATCAGCACTTATCTAAACTCTCCTGCAACAACATGGCACCAAAGAAGAGTAACATCTCCTATCATTTCTTTCAGCCTGAGCTAGCTGACATCAGGAGGATTCAGACCCTGATTACTCCAGACCATATACCACTTTTCAGAGAACACTATGGAGGCATACTTGATGTGGTTATGGATTTGGACCCTTCACAGAGGAGCTTGATTCATACCTGCCTGCAGTTCTATGATCCCCCTCTGAGGTGCTTCACTTTTCAGGATTTTCAGTTGGGGCCTTTATTGGAGGAGTACTCATCATTGGTTGGTATACCTGTCAGGCCTTGCATTTGGAACCAGTCCTGATTGGGCAGAATATGACTACCAAGGCTGGAATCTCTGGCCTGCATCTGGATTTCTTGATCTCTCAGGCTACCCTGAAGGCCTCCTCAGGAGAATGGAAGGCAGTCTGTGCTTTGTTGGCCCTTAGCATATATGGGGTCATTTTATTTGCAGATGAGCCTAAGTTTGTTAGCAAGAGTGCAATCCATCTTTTCATCCTGAAGAACCCAGTGCCCACCTTACTGGGAGATTTCTACTACTCAGTCCACCAAAGGAATGAAAAGCAGAGAGGAATATTAGTGAGGTGTTGTGCTCCTTTGTTCCATAATTGGCTTCTCAAGCATTTGCCAAAGACTGATGCATTTCTGAATCCTCATCAGCAGAGGAACTGGGCTAGAAGACTTACTGCTTTGACCTCAGCTGATATCAGATGGTGCACTCAGAGCACCAAGGGCAGGGACATCATTACCAGTTGTGGGCAGTTTCCCAATGTACCCCTGATAGGAGTAAAGGGGTGCATCAACTACAACCCTCTGCTATTCAAAAGACAACTGGGCTATGCATTGGTCCACACTCCTAAGGCACAAGATTTGGCTGAGACTCTTTACTGTGAGAACGAGCCTAATCTGGCTATTGTCAGGCAAGCAGCCTGGGCCTGGGACCATGTTCAGACTAAAGGAGTAACCATTCTTGGGAAATGTAACAATGTGGCATCAGCATAGTACTATGAGTGGTCCCATGCCAGGGCTCAGTTTTCTGGGATGCCCTTTACCATGGAAGATATGCCTGGACCATCCTCAGCACCACCTCCAGCAACTGTCAGTTTAGAAGAGTTTGAGAAACTGAAGGAGAGAAATGTGAAGCTGACTCAGGCTCTACAGAAGACCCTCTGGGAGAGGAGTGATGGTAGGTCTGATATTGAAAGGCTGGAAAAGTTGAAGATAGAGCATCTGGCTAGGATTGAGAAGTCTGAGGATTATATCAAGAAGTCTAGGGCTGGAGAACAAATTCTGAAGAATGCCTGCAAGGAGGCTCAGTTCCAGAAGGCCAGGACTGATTTGTACCTGAAGGAGAGTCAAGCTAGGTGGGTCAGGATCACCGAAGCTCGTACTCTGGAAGATAAAAGAACGCAGGACAAGATTGAGCAACTGGAAGCTAGTGCAAAAGAGCAACAGGAAGCCCTGGCAGCAGCCCAGAGGGAGATCTCAGAGTTGAAGATCAGAGCTGGTGTGAAGAGGACAAAAGACCAGAGTCGGCACAAGAAGCTAACTGCAGCTGTTACTATCAGGAATCTCCTCATCAGGGGTCTTACAGAGAGTCCATCTGATCCTGTGACTGAAGCACTTCTCAAGGAAGTTCAGGAGGATGAGTTTGGTCTTGGTGTTTGACTTTTGCTTGTTGTTGCTTTCATTTCATGTACTTTTCTTTATGTTGTATTTCTGACCCCTCAGAGGGCATGTATTGTAAAAAACAAACTATGTATTATTTTACTTTTTGTAATATATGTATCAGTTTGCTCTATCTGAGTTTCTTTCAAAGCAACATCACAAGCATCCTCAAGGTTCTGGAAGGGTCAAAACCAAGTGCCAAGCCGGATACCTTGGAAACAAATAAGCATAACTGCATTGCATACTAACCTTTTACCTTGTTTTGTAGGTTTTTGATTATTTGTTACTAACTCTGTTGTGATGTCAGGAACTATTGCTCGCCGACGGGTGTTCCCACTCAACCGTCCACACAGATATCCATCCCGCAACAATCTTCCGGGCATACAAATGGACCAGGTACAGCAGGACCTTACAGAGGTCAGGAACCAAATGGCCAATGAGAGGCTAGAAATGAGGAACCAGATGACACAATTTATGGAGGTGATGAACAATATGGCTCAAAGCCAGGAGAGGCTGAGAGCCATGATAGAAAGGCAGAATCAGGAAGATCCCCATCTAGGGACTGCTGGCACAAGCAACAATGAGAGGGTCCAACCTCGTGTCAACCCCCCTGTATTTGGACCCCACCTTCATCCAGAGATCAACATTCCTGCAAATGTTCAAGGGATTGCCACTGCAGGCAGAGTGCTGCAAGAAGACCCCCAGGAAGATCAGTTCACAGTGATGGGAGCTGGGGAGGAAGCCTATGACAGAAGGCTAGAGGAGATTGCTGAGAAATTAAGATCATTGGAGTCTCAAAACTCTTTGGGTTTTGATGTTATGGACATGGGCTTAGTGGACGGGGTCAGGATTCCCCATAAATTTAAACCACCGTGCTTTGAAAAGTACAACGGGACTTCCTGCCCACGGACCCACTTACAATCCTTTTTGGGGAGGTTGAAAGCATATACCATGGACGAAAAGCTATGGATGTTTTATTTTAAGGATAGCTTAACGGGAGCTTCAAGGGAATGGTACTCCCATCTGACCAGAGCAACCATCAGGTGTTGGAAGGATTTGGCAGAGGCCTTCATTAGACAATACCAGTATAATCTGGATATGGCACCCAACAGGACCCTCCTAATGGGAATGTCACAGTCATCTAGAGAAATCTTCCGAGAGTATGCCCAGAGATGGAGGCAATTGGCTGCTGCTGTTCAGCCACCTATGTCAGAGAGGGAGATGGCAGATATGTTTATGAACACCCTCCAAGGGACATATATTGACAGGCTGGCTGCTTTCTCTTCTACCAGCTTTGCAGATGTCGTTATAGCTGGAGAGAGGATTGAGAGCCTGTTAAAGATGGGCAAAATTTCTGACAACGGTGCCAGCTCATCCAGCAACCCAAGAAAGCCTTTTGTGGGCCCAAGAAGAACTGGTGAGACCAATGCTATCCATGCCGGCAGAGGCAGACCCCAATATGTTCATAGGTCTGTAGCAGCAGTCACCATTCCCGCTCCAGTTCATCCACAACCAGCTTATCAACCACAGCAACAGAATCAGTATCCTCCTCAGAGAAACTACAACAACACCAACAACAACAATCAGCAAAGACCATTCCAACAGAGACCATCTCAGGCCAATAGGGTGATCGATCCAATCCCTATGCCCTATGCCACATTACTGCCACAACTCCTGAAACTCAACCTGGTTGAGTTAAGGACGTTGGCACCTCCGGATCCTACTAGTCTACCCAGAAATTATGACTCCAACGCCAGATGTGCCTTCCATTCAAATGCACCTGGCCATAGTACAGAGAAGTGCAGAGCTTTGCACATGAAGGTACAAGACCTGGTGGACTCTAAGGCTCTAAACTTTGCACCACCACCAAATGTTAACAAAAACCCTATGCCACACCATGGTGGTCCCAGAATCAATGCTATTGAAGAAGACAAGCCGTCTTACTTGATAACCAGTGTGGGTCAGATTCGGACACCCTTGGTGGAGATTAAAGCTCAACTCCTTGAATGTCAAATGTTCCCAGGATGTGAGTTAGGTTGTGCTTATTGCAACATTTCCGTGAATGGGTGCGATAACTTGAGGGATGGCATAGATGGTCTCATCCAGAGTGGCCTGCTTCAAATCACAACATCAATACCTACGAATCCAGCAATCTCATCAGCAACAATTCCAGTATCTCCTACAACTGCAACAGCCATTGTTCCAAACAACTCTTCAGCTTCATCAACAAATGCTTCATCTGTCATTTCAACTGACCAAATATCAACAAACATTCCTTCTACAACTTCAGCACCACTTCATTTTGAATCTCCTACAACAACAACATCCCTCCTTCCAACAATGTCTCCTACAACTTCAACAGCAAATGTCTCAACAGTCACAATTTATTATGATCCTGAAAATGATTCTGCCTACAACTCACAAAGTGCCACTCCCATCAGAGCACCAGTCACAATATACTATGATCCACAGACTATCATGGTCCCTTCTGCAGCTGCCATCAGTCCAGTCACTATCACAGTGCCTGGGCCAATGCCTTATGAAAGCAGTAATGCCATCCCTTGGCATTACGGCTTTGATCTATACTGCGAAGGACAAAAAATCACTCTTGAATCATCAACCCCTACACCACAAATAGACAATGTGGGAGGAGGCGAAGGCTTCACTCGAAGCGGACGTCTCTTTGCTCCACAAATTCAAAGACCCACTGCTGAAGCAGAAGCTGCTGCCAAGGCAAAAGGGAAGAGCCTGGTACAAGAAGATCAAGCTGTTAAGGAAGCTTTGAAAACACCCTTTGATCAAGAAGTTGATGAATTCATGAGAATCATCAAGAAGAGTGATTACAAGATAGTGGACCAGCTTCACCAGACGCCTTCCAAGATCTCTATTCTATCATTGCTCATGTGCTTCGAAGCTCATCGGAATGCACTACTAAAAGTCTTGCACGCAGCTTATGTGCCAGAAGAGATCACCGTCAATCAGTTGGAAGCTGTGGTTGGAAATGTTACTGCTAGCAATGGGCTAGGGTTTACCAACACTGATTTGACTACAGAAGGCCGCAATCATAACAAGGCTTTGCACATTACCATGGAATGTAAAGGTGCAGTCCTTTCCCATGTGCTGGTAGACACAGGATCATCCCTCAATGTCTTACCTAAAAAGACCCTTGTGAAGCTAGAGTATGAAGGATTGGCATTACGCCCCAGCAACCTGGTAGTGAGAGCCTTTGATGGTTCCAAGAGATCGGTTCTGGGAGAAATTGAGCTGCCTATAACGATTGGCCCACAAACTTTCAGAACGACCTTCTACGTGATGGATATACAGCCTGCCTACAGCTGTTTATTGGGTAGGCCATGGATTCACGCCGCTGGCGCCGTGACCTCAACCCTTCACCAGAAGTTAAATTCGAGTGGGAGGGCCAAGTTGTTACTATCTGTGGAGAGGAGGATATTTTTGTCAGCCATCTGGCTACCTACAAATATATTGAGATGGATGGGGAGATCCATGAAACAATGAGTCAAGGGTTTGAGGCCTTGAATGTAAATGAAGCATCCGTTGTACCTGGAATCTCCATGGCATCTTATCAACAAGCCCGGAAGGTTGTTGAGGAAGGAACTGCCCAAGGCTGGGGCAAAGTTTTATCTGTGGAGGAGAAGAAGGACAAATTTGGGTTGGGTTACAGACCAACTCAACAAAATCAAGCAGAGGCTGCTGAGAAGCCCGGTTTTGTCAGTGGGGGGACGCTCACCCATGATGCTATCAACAATTTGGAAGACGAGTTGGAAGAAGAACGCAATCTGGAGAATTGGATACGTCCAAAGATCCCGGGGAGCAGTACCTCAAACTGGTCTTCCCAGGAAATTATAAGAGTTACTCATGCAGAGTAATTATTATTTCCTGTATTTTTTTATAGCATGCATCAAAGTCTTGCATCTTGCCCAAGATGACAAGACTCATTTTGTAATCGGGCCATCTGTACTTTTTGTGTAACAAGATTAATCAATGAAATATCAGACATCTTTTGCAAATGAGTCTTTTTCTTTTCTGCTCACTGTTTTTCCATTTTTCTTTTTGTACAAAAAAATAAATGGCAATGTTTTCAAAATGATATTCATTTCACTCTTTTTAAACAAGATTAAAATCAATCACTAAAATGAACAAACTGAACCCTTGCAGAGAGTGCCTTCCAGACAGCACCGACAACAGCACGGCTATGACTTCGTATGACTTTGATAATCCGATCAATCAAGCTGATGAAGGGGTTGAAGAAGAATATGAGCTTCCTGAAGAGCTAGCCAGGTTGTTGAGACAAGAGGAAAAGGTTATCACTCCTCACCAGGGGGAGGTTGAAACGATTAATCTTGGTACAGATGAAGACGTGAAAGAAGTTAAAATCGGGGCCTGCTTACAAGACTCAGTGAAGAGACAATTGATTGATTTGCTTCAAGAATATGTGGACATGTTTGCTTGGTCCTATCAGGACATGCCAGGGTTGGACACCGACATTGTTGTGCACAAGCTGCCTTTGAGAGAAGAATGCCCGCCAGTTAAACAGAAACTGCGCCGTACTCGCCCTGACATGGCAATGAAAATCAAAGAAGAGGTACAAAAACAGTGGGACGCCGGGTTCCTTGCTGTAACTAGCTATCCGCCGTGGGTTGCTAATATAGTACCTGTGCCTAAGAAAGACGGCAAAGTAAGGATGTGTGTTGACTACCGGGACCTGAACAGAGCTAGCCCAAAAGATGATTTCCCATTACCTCACATTGATGTATTGGTGGATAACACGGCTCAGTTCTCGGTATTCTCCTTCATGGACGGATTTTCAAGATACAATCAGATTAAAATGTCACCTGAAGACATGGAGAATACAACCTTCATCACACCCTGGGGCACGTTCTGTTACAAGGTGATGCCATTCGGATTGAAGAATGCTGGTGCAACCTATCAACGGGCTATGTTGACATTATTCCACGATATGATACATAAAGAAATCGAGTGTTATGTGGATGACATGATCGCCAAGTCCCTTACTGAAGAAGATCACCTGGTAAATCTGCTGAAGCTGTTCAAGCGTCTGAGGAAGTACCAACTGAAGTTGAACCCCAACAAATGCACATTCGGGGTGCGATCTGGTAAGCTGCTGGGATTTATTGTAAGCGAGAAAGGGATTGAAGTCGACCCTGATAAAGTCAAAGCTATCCAAGAGATGCCTGCACCAAAAACAGAAAAGGAAGTTCGAGGGTTCTTAGGTCGTTTGAACTACATCTCAAGGTTCATATCTCACCTTACGGCAACCTGCGAACCCTTGTTCAAGCTGTTAAGAAAAGAACAAACGGTCAGGTGGAACGAAGACTGCCAAAAGGCTTTTGACAAGATCAAGGAATAATTACAAGAGCCTCCAATCCTTATGCCTCCAGTTGAAGGAAGACCTCTAATCATGTACTTGACAGTATTAGAAGAGTCAATGGGGTGTGTGCTGAGCCAGCATGACGAGTCTGGTCGAAAAGAGTATGCAATATACTACCTGAGCAAAAAGTTTACCGACTGTGAACAACGTTATTCACTACTCGAGAAAACTTGCTGTGCTTTAGCGTGGGCTGCTCGCCGACTGAGACAGTATATGTTGACCCACACTACCTTATTGATCTCAAAAATGGACCCAGTCAAGTACATATTTGAGAAGCCAGCACTTACCGGACGGGTTGCAAGATGGCAAATGATTCTTACAGAGTATGACATCCAGTACACTTCTCAGAAAGCCATCAAGGGCAGTGTATTGTCTGAATATCTTGCTGAGCAACCTATTGATGATTACCAGCCTATGAGGTTTGACTTCCCTGAAGAAGACATCATGTTCATAAAAGCAAAAGATCATGAAGAGCCTGTTCACACTGAAGGGCCCGACCCGGAAGAAGAATGGACTATGATGTTTGATGGGGCTGTTAATATGAATGGTCGCGGTGTTGGTGCAGTACTCATTACACCTAAAGGAGTTCACATGCCTTTCTCGGCAAAACTCACTTTCAACTGCACTAACAACGAAGATGAATACGAAGCTTGCATTATGGGTCTTGAGGAAGCCATTGACCTCAGGATCAAGACATTGACTGTATTCGGAGATTCAGCTCTGGTAGTTAATCAAACCAATGGCAAATGGTACACGCACCAGGATCATTTGATACCTTACAGGGATTATACAAGGAGGTTATTAACTTTCTTTACAACAGTCAAGCTTGAGTATATCCCTCGGGACGAGAACCAGTTTGCAGACGCCCTGGCTACCATTTCGTCCATGATCAAAGTTCAAGCTGCTAACTTTGTACCGCAGATTTCAGTGTCCAGACTTGACAGACCGGCATATGTATTTGCAGCAGATATTGTCAAAGATAATAAGCCTTGGTTCCATGACATCAAGTGCTTCTTGGAGGATCAAACATACCCACCTGGGGCATCTTCCAATGATAAGAAGACTTTGAGAAGACTTGCTGGTAGTTTCTTTCTGAACACTGATGGCTCCCTGTACAAGAGGAACTTTGATATGGTACTCCTCAGATGCGTTGACAAAACAGAAGCGGACCTGTTAATGCATGAAGTGCACGAAGGATCCTTTGGTACCCATGCTGGAGGGCATGCCATGGCCAAGAAGTTACTAAGATCAGGTTATTACTGGATCACAATGGATGCCGACTATTGTGCGTACGCCAGAAAATGCCATAAATGCCAGATTTATGCGGATAAGGTGCATGTGCCTCCCAACCCTTTGAATGTGATGTCTTCACCTTGGCCCTTTGCTATGTGGGGCATTGACATGATTGGTAAGATTGAACCGACTGCTTCGAATGGCCACAGATTCATCCTGGTTGCCATCGACTATTTCACCAAGTGGGTCGAAGCAGCTTCATATGCAAACGTTACAAGGCAAGTGGTAGCCCGATTCCTGAAGAGAGATATCATCTGTCGATATGGAGTTCCCGAGCGAATCATTACGGATAACGGTTCCAACTTAAACAATAAAATGATGGCCGAACTGTGTCGGGACTTCAAGATTCAACACCACAACTCTTCTCCTTACAGGCCAAAGATGAATGGCGCTGTTGAGGCAGCTAACAAGAATATTAAGAAGATTGTGCAGAAGATGGTAGTCACATACAAGGATTGGCATGAGATGCTACCGTTTGCTTTGCATGGGTACCGCACGTCAATCAGGACATCCACCGGGGCAACACCGTATCAACTTGTGTATGGCATGGAAGCAGTCCTACCGGTTGAAGTTGAATTACCCTCCCTGCGGGTGTTAATGGATGTTAAACTGAATGAAGCAGAATGGGTCCGATCCCGATATGAGCAACTGAGTCTGATTGAAGAGAAAAGATTGGCTGCAATCTGTCATGGCCAGTTATATCAGAAGAGAATGAAGAGAGCCTTCGATCAGAAAGTCAGACACCGAGAGTACCAAGTAGGAGATCTTGTGCTGAAAAGAATCCTCCCTCCGCATACAGACCACATGGGCAAATGGACTCCGAACTATGAAGGACCATTTGTAGTAAAGAAAGTTTTCTCGGGCGGAGCACTGATGCTCAGTACTATGGATGGTGAAGACTTCCCGTCCCCTGTGAATTCAGATGCAGTTAAAAAATACTTCGCGTAAAAAATGACCCGCTGGACATAAAAAAAGAATGTAAGTCCAGGCAAAAATAGGGCATCCCGGCGAGTCAAAAACAGAATAAAAGACTCGGGCAAAAATAAGGGAAAATAAACAAAAAATATGTACACCCACTGAGTTGAAAAGCCGCATTGGACGACTCAGGCAAAAATGGGTATCCCGATGGATTGAAAACCCGAAAGGGCGATCCATGCAAAATAAGGGAGTAAGCGAACAACTGCATTCTGAATTCGTCTGTGTCGCCCACAACTTGGTAAACCCCTAAAGGATCAAGCTCCGATCAGAATCAGCCTTTTTCAGAAAGCAAGACGAGAAGAACGTCAAAAGTCATACGAGTCATAGCAAAAGAGGAAGCTCCTTGAAAGCTTCGTCAACATTGCCAGCATTTTGTTTCTCAATTTGTAACAATCTCCTCATTTCAGGAGATATGTTTCTCTGACTGTATCTTGCCAATTCAGGGCACATGAATTAATAAAATCAGATTTTCAGTCATGTTTCGTCTTGTACGTTTTATTTTGCAAAAAATGTCTGATGCCTTAAGAAAAAAGCTGATTGCATAAAGTACAGATGCTTATCTTCAAAAATAAAAACACGTGCTTGCAGGAAATATGTTTACTCTCGGGAGTGTCTAAACTCCTATGACGGAATCCAGTAGAGGATACCCCGGGAATATTTGTGCGTTTCTATCTTTGCAGGATTGCAGGCATTCAAAGCACAACTTGGGGCATGAAAGCTTCATCCCATCAAGCTGACAAATCAACACTCAGTCTTAGCTTCCAAGGTGTTTTCTCCCCGGTTGAGTTGCCACTTGCTATTTCTCCCAACCGAGTTGCCAATCATTCTTCCTCAGCAGAATACAAAAGCCAGGGAACCGTCTCCCCACAGAGTTTCAGCCTCTATCCAGAAGAGCAACGCATGAAGGAATCACAACAGAGTGACGAAAGCTTCTGCAAACCCCAACTGGGTCCCTCATTACAAGGATATGTCTATCAGTGACCTATATCCCCAAGCAGATACATCTCATCAGATCTATCAATGATCTCATCCCCAGCTGGGATGTCCATTTCAAACAGATCAACCTGAGATCTTCACGGCAACGGGATCCGAATCCCAGATTGGTCTTTGCATAATCATAGCATTCGCATCATATTCACCCACAAAGCGTAGCATTCCGTTTAATACGGAGCATTACGGCAAAAATCAAACATATAGCATAATCATGAGCCATGTTTTGAAACAAGCATTTGCAAATAAAGACAACTCACCAATAATATACAAATTCCCCAGCAAAAGCAGTTGCCTCACATTCACAAACACCAGTATATACTCCCTTTGACACCCGTCCGTGTCATATCCCCAGCAGAAAGCCAAAGACATCCTCTTTGCACTCACAAACTCATATATATATATATATACATTTCCTCGACATCCGTCCATGTCATTTTCCCCAGTACGGTAACATAAATACTTGGTACATCAGATACTCGTTTATACTATACTTTTCTCCTTTTTGACACTCGTCCGTGTCACTCTCCCCAGCAGGTTGAATGCTTAAACATACACTACTCATACTTATCTTACTTATACAGGTACTCGTCCGTATCTTGTATACACATTTATATCCCCACAGATTCAACACTCGTCCGTGTTCTTTGTTAACCAGTTGGTACTCGTCCGTATCATCATCTCAGAACATGCGTCAGGCATTTGCTTCTACATGATACTCGTCCGTATCATAGTCTTAAGGATGCTCGTCCGCATTTTTAATCCACACACTGTGTCAAACACTCTTGTCTTCCTGAATATAGACACTCGTCTGTGTCTACTATTCCCCAGAAGAGTCCCCTCAGATTCAACACTAGTCCGTGTTCTTTGTTAACTAGTTGATACTCGTCTGTATCATCATCTCTGAACATGTATCAGTATTTGTTTCTACCCGATACTCGTCCGTATCGTAGTCTTAGGGATGCTCGTCCGCATCTTTAATCTATACACAAACATCTAAACACTTATACCTTTTGTTTCTTGGATATAAACACTCGTCCATGTTTACTATTCCCCAGAAGATCACCAACAAAGCAAGTTTTCCTTTTTATCTGACATTCGTCCTATGTCATGATAAACCCTGAGAGCAGCCGTACCCTGCTAGGTGGTCGTCCTCCACCTCTTGATGGTCGTCCTCCATCATGCTCATCCGATGGCCGTCCCCATCGTTGATTCTCTATCCGACATTCGTCCTATGTCGTGATATTTAGCAGCCGTCCCCTGCTAGGTGGTCGTCCTCCACCTTTTGATGATCGTCCTTCATCATTTTATCCAATGGCCGTCCCCCATTGTTGATTTTGGTTATCTGACATTCGTCCTATGTCATGATAAACCTTGAGAGCAGCCGTCCCCTGCTAGGTGGTCGTCCTCCACCTCTTGATGGTCGCCCTCCATCATGCTCGTCCGATGGTCGTCCCCATCGTTGACCTTTTATCCGGCATTCGTCCTATGTCGCGATATTTTCGGCAGCCGTACCCTGCTAGGTGATCGTCCTTCACCTTTGATGACCGTACCTCATCATCTGTTTATTTCATTTATTCTTTAACCCGATGGCCGTCCCCGTCGTGGTCCCTTTTCTTTTTAGCCCGATGGTCGTCCCCATCGTTGTTTGCTTTACTTTATGAACTCGATGGCCGTCCCCGTCATGTTTCATTAATCCCCAGAGAATCTTACAGCTTTACTTGATGGCCGTCCCCATCATGATACCTTTTATCCCCAGCATGTCGGTCGTCCCCGTCATCGCTTTATTTTCCGCACTTGTCAGCATGTCGGCCGTCCCCGTCATTGCTCTTTACCCAGCAGTCATCCTCTGCTCGACGGTCGTCCTCCGTCGCCCACACTTTATAATATACTTCATTTTCCTTTTACAATCTATATCCCTTTTCTTCTTCATTCTGTGAGTGCAAATTTTGGACTGTCTTTGGTATTCAACCACAAGTTATCTTGTTTGCCTGTTAAGCCGTTGCTTACATCCTGCACAGCTAACTCATGTTTGAATAGGGGCAGCTGTAAACACCCCAAATTTGCCCTCACCCATTCACACCATGGTTTGTGATCATTTCATAAGCATAGACACAATCATACCATCTCATATTACATTTTTGATTCACTGCATAGATTCAAAGTCATCTGCATCTGGGGTTTGTGATCTGAGCAATCCAAGGGCTTCTTGAGCCACTCCAAAGGTCAACAATCACTTCAAAGAGGTCCATGTATGTTCAAGTATCATATTCTACCTTCTCAAAATCAAGAATGCCAAAGAATCACAAGAACTGGAAATGGTGTGGAGGCAGAGCCAGGCTAGACTGCACAGATGACCTAAAATTAGGGTTTTGGTTTCAGAGGCCATAACTCCAATTTTTTTGGTCATTCTTGTTTCTATTGGTCTCTATATGGTATAGGGAGTATGCATATCAATTTTCATGAAGAAATTCCATGGGGAAGTCATCTGATCAAGAGTTGACTTTTCAAGCAAGTCAGTGCAAAATCAGGGCATCTGAGGCCCCCAATGACCCAACCAAGGGGTGATCTTCATCATTTTTATTGTATATGATCTTTATTTGATCATGGAAGATGTTAGAAGTTCACAAAATCAAGAATTTCAAGTCTTTTACAAAGTTGACTTTTTGGGCAAGTTTGACTTTTAATGAAAATGTCATTTTATGCAACTTTTTCAACCCTTACTTTTTGATCCAAAAAAGCTTCAAATGGAAAAACTTTGGTCATGAAAGTTGTAGAATAGATCTTTCCCTTTTCAAAAAGTACAAGAACATGACCTAATTCATTTTGGATCAAAAGTTATGGCTCATCAAAGTTGGCAAAAATCACTAAATTTCAAGTTATGCACCAAATGGAAAACTTGCAAATTCTTGTACCAAACCTTCTATTGACTTCAAAATGACTTCAAAACTTCATCACATGATCATACATGCCCTAAAAAATAGAATTGGCCCAAAGGATTTTGCATTGTTTGCTTTGATTTTCAAAGATCCTTAAGTCATTTTTCATTACAAGTGCAAAAGGGGGATTTTTGGCAAAATCATTTTCCAAGGAGTTATGTGATCACTAGCTGATTTCTATGCATTGCCATGACTAAATGAAGTTCCATGCACCAAAATTCAGCAAGAATCATCTCACATACATAGCACAAAATCATGAGAAAACACCAAGTGGGCAAGTTGCAAAAGCTAGCATAGCTCATGATCCACATGTTGCAGTCACTCACAAGCAATCTAAGGGTCATCCTTGACCCAAGCTGAAGCAGGACATGCCCTCAAACTGCTGCTGCCATAGCCCATGCTGCAAGTACAAGTCACCTTGACTTTTTGGCCAAAACCCCCATACTCATGGAACAGTAAGCAGCCACCCCTACTGACCTGCTCCACAGGCTATTCACACAACTTGGGAGGGTTATAGCAAAGCATTGGCCCTTGAGACAAGCCAGAACACAGCATACCACAAAACCTGCCAAAACTTTCCTCTCTTCGAATCTCCTTACACAGTCATCAAACACTCATTCTATCTTCACCAATCAACCAGAAAACATTCATAGAACCAATACCACCCCTCACAATGATCTGAAACAGCCTACATAAGAACCCCATTTTCTGATACACCAGAACTGGACCTCTCAAAGTAGCATGTTTAAACTCCATCTAAGCTTGCCATTAGCACCAGGGGGATCATAGGAGTGAGTTTGCACCCAAGGACAGCCCAGAAAGCCCAGAATCAGAAGCTTCCACCTCAGGTATGGCCATGAACTTTTTCTCACAGAGCTTGCATTTTATGTTATAAATTGATGGTGTATGTCTTGCTGGTCATGGGGATGTCTTTAGATTTGAAAATAGTGAAGAAATGAGGATTTACTGATGCTCTGAAATTTTGCCCGTGAATCTTGTTGGCTTCGATTCTCACTGATCTTGAATGATAAATTTAGTTTGAGGGGTGGTTTGAATGGGGTTTGGGTAGAGGAACATTTCCCTGCTTTTAATTTGATGAATGGTGGCCTGAATCATGATCTAGGGTTTTCAACCCGCCGGAGAAGATGACCGGAGCTTCCCTCCGGTCACCTGAAAGTGCTTAACCCTAATCCCTGTAATTAAATGACATTTGAATCTGATGCGTTGGATCCTTTGACTTAGTTGACCTGGCGCGCGTTTGTGTGGCCCAGATGCATCCATTTTGCCCTAATCTCACTTAACCTAATTAATCCCAATTAATTAATTCGTAAAACCTGATTTAAGTCAGAGCCCATCCTGACCCTTGATTCACGCGCCAAGTCAACAGCTGACCCCCAACTTTGAATCTGATGCGTTGGATCAGATTACTTTTCATTTTTATTAATTTTATTTCATTTCTTTTATATTTCTTTTGTTCATTTATTTAAAAATAGTAAAACTTATTCAAAAATTCTGAAATTTTTTATACAAGTTATTATTTAATTTCAGAACACAAAAATATTTTTATTTTTATTTTTAGCATTTTAAAAATATTTTTAAATATTTAAAAGTTTATTTTTAATTAATTAATGAGAATTAATTAATTAAAAATACTTTTAGGTATTTAAAAATCACCAAAAAATTCATGAAACATTGAAAACCATTTAGAAACATTGTCCAACCCTCAAACCAAATTTCTTTTTTGATCTTGATGCATTTTGAGAATTTTTCATGGAATTAAAATCATTTTAATGCATTATTTTGATCCAAACTTCAAAAAATCATTTCTGCCTAACCATTGAGAGTTGGACCTTGATTCTTTTTGCATTGCATTGTGTTTAGCATGTAGTATGTGAGATTAAATGGGCATGATTTGATCTTTCATTTTCCATTTGTTTGGCATTTTTCTTGTTAAGGAACCCTAAAACCCTAGAAAACTTAGGAAAATCATAACTTGAATTAGGTTAAGAGTTGGAACTTCTCCTTTGGGCAGTGAGTTAGTATAGGTTTAGGGATCCTTTGAATGCATTTTCAATTTTTTATCTTGATGTTTGCTTCTGATTTTGGTTTGTGTTTGATGCTTTGATCATAAACCCTAATTTGGGCTTCCATATGCATCCCTCTTGCATTTGCTTGCATAACATGACTTGCCATAGCATTTTGTGCATCCATGTGATTCATGTGACATCTTATGACATATTGCAAGCATGTTTGATCACTGCATCTTGCATTTGCCTTGTTGTATGCCATTTGCATTTCATAACTTTTCATGTATGTTCATGGTTCTTAACTTGCTCCATTTGCATCCATAAGCTTGTATGATCATCCTCATATGTTGTCTCATGTGTGTAGCATCTCATAGCATCATTGACATCATGTATGTGCTTATGGTTTTGTTTCTCATCATGCTATTTCATTCCATTTTGCATTGCATTGCATTCCTTTCATTAACTTTTCAGGTGGTAAGTAACTTTGAGAAGTGAATTTGCCTTCACTTCTCACATTTTCTTTTCATCTCTCTCTTGCATCCATGCTGCATTTTGATATGTGTTTGAGATTGAGCTGGCTCATTCTTTTTCTTCTTACTTTCTTTCTTCAAGTGACTTGACTTCTTGAATGAAGCAAGTTACTTTGCTTCTCCTGATCCTTTCATCTGCTTCCTGGTGGTTCCATTGAAGATATTTCTTGTAAACCTCACAAACCTTAGGAACAACCAAGCATGACAATGATTAGGGTTTTGATTAGTCTCCCCACTTAGTTCTACCTTTGTGTCTCTTTGAGTCTTCTCTTCTCATCTCATAATCAGGGACTAAACCCTAAAGGCTTTAAGGCTTTGTGATTAAGCTTATGCCTGTATCCTTCTATTAGGATGGAGTGTATAACTTTAATCCTAAGTGTTAAACCCTTAATGTGTTTAAATCCTTTAACCAATTCACTTAATAATCATCAAGGCATCACACTTGTAACTTGGGCCTTGCATTAGGGTTCTAATTCTTCCTTAATTGGTTAAGAAGGACTAACCCTAGTGTTAATGGACAAGTCCTCCTCAAGTTGTCTTACAAACCCTAAAAATCACTTCATCATCATATCATTAAATAAAATCCACTTAACCAAAGGCTTGTTTTGTCATGAGTTTAATCCCTAATCATGGATTAAGTTGAGGAGCTTTCCTCAGCTTAAACATTCTCATCTATTATCCTTCTATTAGGATGGTGTAATGAGTCTGTTTAATCCTTGATTATGGTTTAACCTCATTACTTAACACTAAACAAAAACACCAAAAACATCTAAATAATCACAAGTAGGTTAATGATCTTAATCCTACATCAGGGTAATTAAGTGTGAGAAGCTGACTTCACACTTAAAGTACTCTCATTACCCCTAATCAGAGGGAAGATGTGATGAGTTTACTAAATCCATTGGTTTAGGCTTAAGCTCATTTTCCTATGACAAACTTCCAAAAACAATAAAAGACTGAAAGCTCAAAAACAAACAATAATCGTCTCCTTCGGGATTCTTTTCTCATCACCTTCACTCACAAACGAGAACTTGCTTCTTTCGTCTAATGCAAGACAGTTTACACCTGAGCCAGACAGGTCATACACTTGAGCATAGGCAAGCAAGCAGTTCACAAGTCAATTCATCTTTCAGTCTCTTTGAGTCGAACTACGGTGTTCTGACTTCCTCATTGCACGAGAGGATACGTAGGCATAACTTAACAGTTATCGAACAAAAGTCTCTGTATATTCCCCCTCTTTCAGCATCATTCTCTTAGCCTCATATTCTTGAGCATCTCCTCTTTGTTCTTACACTGACACTGTATATATCACACTTCACACTTCTTTTACACTGACACCTGTACATCTTCTTCCAACTCTTTTATACACAGATTGCACTGACACTACCCCTTTAAAACACAAATCTTTTAAGCGTGGATCCCGTCGAGTACGACAGACAATCTGGGTGCTAATACCTTCCCAGGTTGTAACCAACCCCCTTTCTCAGTCTCTCTGGTTCGTAACCGTCTTATCCATATCTTTCTAGGTTTATGCAGCATTACCTTTCCTCCGGGATAAAAATGCCTAGCTGGCGACTCTTTTCTTTTCCAGTGAGTTCACTGTTGTGTGTTCTCATTGTTCTTTTCGCCGACCGTTCGCGTCTGTACCATATTTGGGTTATTCCCATTTATCGGGAGCGACAGTACAGAGACTATTTCAGGAAAGAACAAGAGCGAGGAACCGCATACTTGATCCTATCCCATGTCTGTATGCTGTATTGCTTCCAGAGCTGCTGAAGTTGAACCTGGTCGAGCTCCGAACCATGAGGGCTCCTTCTGCTGATAATCTACCACCAAACTTCGATCCAAACTCCAAGTGCGAATTCCATTCAGGTGCCCAGGGGCACGGTATTGAGAAATGTTGGGCTTTTCAGAACAAGGTACAAGACCTAATTGAGTCCAAGACAATCATTTTTTCTCCTTATTCAAAGGTACTCCAGAATCTGATGCCTAATCACAAAGGAACCAGTGTCACGGTTATTCTACCAGATGGTCCATGTTAAGCTGAAGTCTTCAAGTTAATCACCCAGGACACCAGGGTATTCATGAAGCAAATAGAGCCAGCAGTATTCAAATACTCTCAATGATGGAATTTATGTGTTTGCCTTTCTTCATTGTTCATTTTCACCCCTGTTGAGGGGAACTACGTCGCTCTGATTCTTCATTGGTTATCAGTCAATGGAGATACGTAGGCAGAAGATCGCCAGGTCTTTCCGAGCAACCTTATGGGGCAACTTTACTCCCCAGCTTCACTCTTTCCTTCAGGTGTCTCGTGTCAGAGTCAGAATAGCTAGAAGAAGTATTACTGTCATGGTTAGGTATACGGCTGCAAATTAAAGATTACAAGTCTGTGAAAGAGCTATTGATCGTTGAAAGTATCCAAGACTGACAGGTCTATACGGAGCCAAGTCTCCTCAACTACGGCAATATTAAGTTTCTTTACTGCATTTCCATTTGTAGTTCCTTTATATGCTAAACATTTGTCTACATGTATAAAATTTGTTTGCTTTTGAATGTTAGCAATAATAAAACTCACATGTTTTTCTTGAAGTAAATTCATTTGCATTACCTTATAATTTTGCATGTGTACATCGCAATACCAATTGTCGTGCTTAAATTCTATGAAGGAGGATGACGAAACAAAAACGCAAAATCTCTAATTATGTGCTCTCGAGTAAAGGCCCTGTTGACGATGTACAGGCTTTGTTTCAAATCCCTAAACACTGGAGATATAAGGAAGATAGATCCTTGCTAACCCCTTTGAGCCTTGAAGTAGGAGTTTATTTTCACATGAAAAACACTCACATGTAACCCAGGGGCAGGGTAGATGTCAGCTAGTCGGACCAAGCGTTCAGGCTTTCATAAAGGAGTGTATTTGAAGATCCATTGCATTCTACTATGCTAATCAAGAGGTCCAAAGACCCGAAATCACAATGGTTATCCAAGTCAAAAGGTCCAAAGACTGAAAACCACAATGGTTATCCTTCATCGACCAAAGAATGAGGCAGTCACAACCCTCACGAAGCAATCAAGACAAACAATGTCACGCGACTTGTTCAAAATGCAAAAAAGAAAAAGAAAATAAAAGGCCCGCTAAGTCGAATCTTGAAAACAAGCGACTTAGGCAAAAATTAGGGCATCCCGCTGGACTCCACAATCAAAGATTCACAAGAATCAGTCCAGGCAAAAGTTAGGGATAAGCAAAATAACGCAAAAGCGAAAGACGGAAAGGATTACACAAAAAAGATCCTCAAAACGAGAACAAAGTCGTGTGGCACAGACATGAAAGATAGAGGAGTGACTGACTCTCAGCAATAACCTGATTGGTGCTTGAACTGATAGCAGCAATGGTTCCTCAATCAATACGAAACCCTTATGAAAGGTGAATGCTTGTGAAAACTAGCTGAATGTAGGAATGGAGAACATCACGAAGAGTGGGTGGGCATAAACAAACTTCGAGCCTATATCCTTCATTTCTATAACCGTGAACCAGGCCACGATACAACCCTTAAAAGTCCTAACTGAAACAGGGTTAATTTGAGAGCGTACTACCACGAGACCGCGTTCCTGACTCCTATGAGTTGTGCTAAAAGACATTTGTTGGTATTGCATGTACATACTCTCATTCAAAATAAGGTCGTATATTAACCGGTGATTCACTCACGAAGGTTAGCGACCCATTTTCAAAAACTTCAAGATTAACTTGTTTGTTGCATTAGAATCTTCATTCTAAGAATAAACATTTTTGCTTGCATACATTTGTTTTGGCATCATAAATGGTTCACATGCGGAAATTCAATCCAGAAGCTTAAGCTTGCCAAGTTGAGAAGTTTAAAACTTCTGAAAGACTGTCACGTCGAGGTGCACTTTTCTGAGAAAGCTTCATTGAGCAAGGACTTTCCCAACTAGTCATGGTAAGAGCTAGCCAATCCGGGGCAGTCACGTCGAGCAATCTCTTCAAAATTAAAGTACTGAGCCAATCCGGGGAATTACGTCGAGAAATCTCTTCAAATTTCAGGCAAACTGGGGCAATCACCTCGAGATTCAGATCTCTCCAAGAGCGAAGATTAGTCAGTAAGGTGCAAAGCTATTCAAATACTCATACTGGGGCAGGCCACCCCAATAGTACGAGAGTTCATTCTTTCCCAAAGACAGACGATCGGAAGCATTTACCCGGAGTTTAGAATACCGTGGTCACTTGTCAAGCCAACTATCCCGATCAGCACTTCTGACAAATACAAACTCATCTACATTGGCAATGGTTATCTCCTCAGCAAGGTTGTTACGCTAGTTCATGCAGTCGTTATGATACATAAGAGTTTAAAGACGCAAAGTCTTTTGTAAAATCCTCTTGAGGCAAAATCCATACGGAAGCAACTGATCCCCAGCACGAGACATCCTGAAATCTTTCCTCCTCAGCAGGACGTGTCTCGGTGTTGTCATCTCCAACAGGAAAATGGAAGTTATCCTCACTAAAGTTAGAAGTTTTTCCTTCAGTTGGTTTCCTTAATCTTGGTTCCTCAACAGATCTAAGGTGATTCCTATTCCCCTAGAAGATTTCAGATAAATAATTCTCCTCCCCAGCAGATCCATAAAAATGGATAATCCCCAATAATCGAAGTATCCCCTGGCACGGCCCTCAAATCTAAAGTCCAATTTATTTTTGGCAAAGGTGGTAATTCGGGACAAACGAATTATTCACTCTCTTCTCCAACAGAGATGTTATCCTCACAGGACTTCTTGGGATCGAATACGCGATCATTGTGTTTCTCCACAGAGTTAGCAGGGACTTATTACTTCCGCGTCAGGAATTTCTTTCACATTCACACCAGTTTATTAACGATACTCAAGACGTAACATCCCCAGTGTCATGGGGCAACATGCCATGCAATTCAACATACAGAAAGTCCAGCCACAGACTGTCCAAAGTCCATCTTCGGGTGGCAAGTTTCAAAAGTCTCCCGTAGTGAGCAAAAGTCCACCCACAGTGTGGCAAATCTCTAAAGTCCCCCGCAGTAGGCAAAAGTCTCCCGTAGTGAGCAAAAGTCCACCCGCAGTGTGGCAAATCTCTAAAGTCCCCCGCAGTGGGCAAAAGTCTCCCGTAGTGAGCAAAAGTCCACCCGCAGTGTGGCAAATCTCTAAAGTCCCCCGCAGTGGGCAAAAGTCCCCCGCAGTGGGCAAAAGTCTCCCGTAGTGAGCAAAAGTCCACCCGCAGTGTGGCAAATCTCTAAAGTCCCCCGCAGTGGGCAAAAGTCTCCCGTAGTGAGCAAAAGTCCCCCGCAGTGGGCAAAAGTCTCCCGTAGTGAACAAAAGTCCCCCGCAGTGGGCAAAAGTCCACCCGCAGTGTGGCAAGTCTCTAAAGTCCCCCGCAGTGGGCAAAAGTCTCCCGTAGTGAGCAAAAGTCCACCCGCAGTGTGGCAAATCTCTAAAGTCCCGCGCAGTGGGCAAAAGTCTCTCGTAGTGAGCAAAAGTCCCCCGCAGTGGGCAAAAGTCTCCCGTAGTGAGCAAAAGTCCCCCGCAATGGGCAAAAGTCTCCCGTAGTGAGCAAAAGTCCACCCACAGTGTGGCAAATCTCTAAAGTTCCCCGTAGTGGGCAAAAGTCTCCCGTAGTGAGCAAAAGTCCACCCGCAGTGTGGCAAATCTCTAAAGTCCCCCGCAGTGGGCAAAAGTCTCCCGTAGTGAGCAAAAGTCCACCCGCAGTGTGGCAAATCTCTAAAGTCCCCCGCAGTGGGCAAAAGTCTCCCACAGTGAGCAAAAGTCCAGCCACAGACTGGCCAAAGTCCATCTTCGGGTGGCAGATATCAAAAGTCCACCCGCAGTGTGGCAAATTTCCAAAGTCCACCCGCAGCGTGGCAACTTATCTGAAGTCCACCCGCAGTGTGGTAAATTTCCAAAGTCCACCCGCAGCGTGGCAACTTATTTGAAGTCCACCCGCAGTGTGACAAATTTCCAAAGTCCGCCCACAGCGTGGCAAGCCAGTAGTCATCTGAAATCACTCAAAAGGCATCTCTTGTTTAATATTCCTCCAATCATATTATATCCAAGCAGAGTTCATTTGGTTGAATTTATTTCCCTATTCTTCTGCCACAGAGTGCAAATTTTCTGGTTGTTTCTAGTATTCAATCCCTGCATACTTCAAATGTCTGAAAGCAACTGCTGTCATCCATTCAGGTCTATAGTGTTTGAATAGGGGCAGCTGTAACACCCCAAAATTTGCCCTCTCATTTTTACAGCATCTAGCATACCATTTCCATGCTTTGCATAGAAAGATGGCATATGACATTCATGGTCAAAGCATATAGCATGGAAGTGATATCACTTTATATATAGGTGTTTGGTTCTGATTCGAATGGAAAATTTGGCCTGATCATGAGCGAACTATTAGAAGATGGTTTCAATTGTAATTTAGTTGTGCTAGTGGTCCATCCTTCAAGCAATATGTTCCATTCTCAAGTCATTGATGTCATGGGATGTTAAAGATAAATTTGATTAAATTCAAGTATTTTGTGGCGGAAAATCATCAAGGGGAAAATCATGGTCAATTAGCGATTTGCGCAATATATTGAAGTTCATATCTCAATACATAACCTTTCTAATCTTGAGGCATGATGCTTGATCAAGGAGGTTCACAGGAAATTTTAGAGTTATTAAGTATTCAAGTGACTGAGTTCTAATGTATTTATTGAATCAAAGCACCGGCACTATTCCGAATTCATAATAAAGTTCAAAATCGATATATGATTTCAAGGTCATGGTGTGTTCGAAATTTAAAGAACTGGATTATTAATGGATTGGTTTCAAGGCCTCACACATTTTTGGGGAAAATTGCTAGATAGTCACTTGGTTTCAAGTATGGTCTTCATGTTGAAAAAATCCAATACCTTATCAATTTGAATTACCACAATACACAATACAAGAACATGTTATTCAAGTTGATTTGCCCAAAACTAAGGGTTCATTTGGATTATCTTATTTAAAATTCATATATTGGAATAATGCATTAGCACTTGTGAAACCGTGCAAGTTCATACATCGGAATAACACTTTAGCACTTGTGAAACCGTGCAGGTGAGCTTATGGAAACAAACTATAATAAAATCCTAATAGAAAATCTCAGAAGAATTTCAAAAAAATCCAATACAACAGAAACACACCAGGTTTCAAACAAAAGGTAGGAAAACCACAAAGTCTTTTATAATGATGAAAGTTACAACAGAAATTCAGCAGTGAATCAATACCATAACATCCAGAAATTCAGTTACAAGGTATCCAACTGAATCGGTTAGAAATCCCTACAAAATCCTAACTAAAAAAAACAAACTCTCAACAGAAAATCAGTTATAAACTGATATAACAGGAAAAAGGGGGATACACACAGAAAAAAGCATATACAAGTTCAGAGAGGGATCAGTTAAAACACTCTTCAATCTTCCTTCTTCACTCACCCAAAACCTTTTCATTCTTCTTCTTCTTGACTCTCTTCTCCATCCCTCACCTTCATCCATTTCTGAATCAGCATTCATAATCTCATCCTGCATAACCGCGTAGCAAACTCTCAGTGTTCTTGTTCTTCTATCATCAATCTCTCTCAGCTCCATCAATAACAATCTTCATCATTCATAAATTCGGAATCATCACTCTTCAAACACTCACCTTCGATGCTTTGTTTTAATCTGCAAAAGATGGAAAATACTCAGAATCAACAATAAAGGTTAGGCCTGAGACGCAATAAGAAACAGAAACGAATCAACCGTCGGAAAACTCACTTGAAAAATCTTCAGTAAGTTGTTCGTGAAATCCAAAAAGGAGTACAAGATTGTTCCAGCTCGTCCTCACCATCCTGCATCAACCCTCATAACTATTCTGAATCTCCAGCCAAGGTCGCTACAAGCTCGAACCTGCAATCACGGTTCGCATCAAGAATCCAGCAAAATCAAACAACCTGCAAGATTCGAAGATTCAAACTACCAATCATTGTTCCGAACAAACAACCAATTCATATCAAATCCAACAAGGCTCAGAAACAGAATAAATTCGAGAGAAGAAAGGGAAGTTTCATAAAGGAGGAGACCAAATCGAAATCACCTGAGAGGATTACCGCGCCGTCATCAAGAAACTTCTATCCACCATAGTCAAATTTCATTGTTCAGATTCATAAATACCTGCAATATACGAAAAAGACATCAACGCAACAACAAAACGAATCATCAGCCACACAATAATCTGCCTGAAGAATAAGGGGTGAGACCAAATCGTACCTGAACGTGAATCTGAATCACTCGAGATTGTCTTGGCCGTATTCGCCTTATCCATTAGCATCCGAGTTGCGGCCATCTTCGAAGCCTGCTCTTCAACAAGCTGAAGTCATCCACCGGAATCTTCGTCGGCGTCAAAAGCGCAAGGTACACATTGTTTTGCTATGATCCGAGTGTAGTGATCCTTGTGTCTTGTTTGTTTATGACGATTAAGGATTCGTGACGGGTCAGTGGTTGGAGTAGGCGGAAGCATTCTTGTGAGATGGTGAGGTTTTCGGCTTGTGATAAAGGTATAGGTTAGGTTAGCAAAGAAAGTACGACGAAGAGAAGAGAGGAGGAAGATGGCGAAAAAGGTTGCGGCGGTGGAAATAGGGCGAAGAAGAGAAGGATTAGGGTTTGGAGAAAGGGGGGCGGCGAGAAGAAGAAGATAGGGTTTGTGTGAAGACATTCTTAATTGGTCTTTCTATTTTTATGATTAACTAAGGTATAAGAATCATACTAGGTAATAAGATTAATAGTGATAATTGGAATTAATTCCCCCTTAAGAAATATATTAATCCGTTAAGGTAGGTTGATGGCATTGATTAGAGAATTTGAAAAAGCCATAAAAATGATATAATCTGCTTTTAGTATCCACCGCCCTTATTGATTATTTGGGGGATAAGTTTTGATTTTGGGTCCAATCTGGCGGCGACAAGTGTCACCGTCCGATTGGACCATTTTGTTGTGTTTGTTCTCTATTCCTTTCATGCGAATTGGGCCTAGAGAATTTCTTTTAGCACTCCCCATTTGGGCCCAGTTCTCATTATAACTTAAAAATATTTCTATTTCTACCTCCCTTTCACTATTTCTATTCTCTTAATTTCTATTTTATGCCTTCTCAATTTTAAATCACCAAAAATAGCTAAATGCATAATAAAATTCCCCAAAAATTAGGATAGAATATTAATTCAATTTAGAACTTTTCCCAATTTTTACTTTCTGAATTTTTGCATTTTTCAATTTAATTTCGATTTTTCACTTAATTGTTTTTAGATTGAATGTCCTCATGGATACATAAATTTGTCTAATTTATTTCTACCACTTCCCATAACATTTTTGATCCATTATTTTTGCTATGATTAGAGGACAAATAGAAGTACCTAGAATATTTTTAGTGTATTTTTTAGGGCATTTTTTCTATTGTTTTGATAGTGTAATTTGTATACATTTGTGATTAAACCTTAGTTAGATTTAGGTGATCATTTGGCATAGTTAGATTTAGAATTTTTAAGAGATTTTTTGACACAACGTTATAATCAGGTTTAAGACCCTTGGGAATTAATTTCACATTTTTTCCATGACTTTTGATATTTTTGTCATTTCAATTCATTTCTACCATGTTATGCATATTCATGATTCATGTCATTCACTAACTATTTTTCTTCTTATGCAAGGTATTTTCCGAGGATTTGCTAATGGATTTGGATATTTGTTACACCTCAATTATGTTTTGTATTTTGTATTTTGTGATGTAATACTTGTATGCTTTTATAGTTTCTATAATTAGGATAGAAAAGATAAAATGAATCGCTAGAAAACCAAAAATCTCAACAAAAAAAAATAAGACTCGATCCAACGTCGAGTAAATTTTCAAATAAATAAATAAAGTTGCATGTGACTTTAGGGTTCCTCGATTACCATCGTTCCACTCCATTCAACCAAAAGCAAGCCTAGTATGTTGCACACCATAAGTCGTGCGTCTCAGCACCACGCAATCGACCCACACGATCCATCGTTTCATCCCATTTACATTTCATACACGTTTTTACCCACCACGACTTAGGAGGACCATATTGTTCATTATTGTCTTTTATGTTCTCATTTGTAGTTTAATATCTCTTAGGTAGGTTTAATCTTTCAAACTTCACTAACCATAGGTCATCCATGAATTCAATTAACTTAGGGTAAGTCTAGTTTCCCTTAGAATTTTTCCTTTGATAACTTGAGTCTCACTTCTCATCTTAAAAGAAAATAAAAAACACTTAATAAAGGAAAAGGTGTACAATGCGCCACGAGCCTTAAGCTATATGGGAAATGATTAGTGGAGGTCTCCTCCATTCTTCTAGGATGCTTTACAAACGTTCCATTGGGGGCGATCTTGGAAAGTATTCGCTCCTGTGTCATAGTCTTTAGTGTTGTACATACTATAAACATAAACTCAAAACACTTCTTCTAAAAGACAATAAACCAAGAAGTCACGTCTTCTCATCTCATCTCATACTCTTTGCGGACGAATGTGACTTGTCTCAACAGTTCAAACAGTGATACGGTAAACACCCTCGAGTCAGAGCCGGTAACACCTGAGCTAGAGCTATGGCGACGTCATCCTAAAAATCATAAACGAGTGTAAGCCTTAGTTAGACGAACTACGGCGTCTCTGATTCCTCATTTATCCCGATGAGGTACGTAGGTAGTGGGGTAGGTCCCATTCGAGCACAATCTTTATTTTCCCTACATTTTTCCCCTTTTATTCCCATTTGTTAATTCCATTTCTATTCTCATCTCCATTCCATTTCAGATAGCCATTCTTTCATTTGAATAGCATATTATTTCTCACCCTTTGAAAACAGACTTATAAGTGTGGATCCCATCGAATACGGCGGACGGATTGGGGTGCTAATACCTTCCCAATTCGTAACCGACTTCCGTATCCAGATCTTTGGTTCGCAAGGCCTCGTCCTTTTCCTTCTTCCTTAGGTTTGTGCAACATTACCTTTCCCATTCCTTCGGGATAAAACTGTCTGGCTGGCGACTCTAACCTTTTCCGCGCCACTTTCGCGTTTGTACTAGGATGAAAATCCCAGGAGCGACAGCACCTATGGGGCGGCATCTAACATGGAAATTCGATCGATAAATTTCGATGGTCATGCGAAAGCAGGAATAAAATTAGAATCTATTGAGAGAATATTTATAATTTTTATAATTTTTGTATCGAATTTTATGCTTATAACTCACAATTCTACTACGAAAAAAGAGACATGGAAATACCTATTACGACTCGAAAGAGCAAAAACGATATTACACTTAGAAAATTCTTATTCTTAATTATAAAATACACAAAAAAGGTTTTTAATTAATTATGAAATCACTATTTTCAACGGGATTTTAAACTTGAAATTTATACCACGTGAAAGCAGGCGATTACGAGTCTAAAATTCGATAATGGACATGCGAAAGTAGAAGGAACCTCTAAATAGTTTTTCTGCAAAAATAAAATATTTCTATCATTACAATAAAATGTTGCAATTTATAACGGTAACACAGGTAGATGGAAATCATATGTCGGCCTCTTTTTATTAAAATTGAATTAATTATGTTAATTTCAATATGTGCGCAAAACAAACCATATGTGTCTCCTTAGATAAATCCATTAGTAATAGATGATAGTACTTGTCAATTGGTTTATGTGAGATTCAAAATTTTTATGCTAAACTGATATAGTCTTGTACCTACGGCCCTATCAAGTTTTTGGCGCCGTTGTCAGGGACCAATTTCGTCGATAATGCAGTTTCGCTATTACACCATCTATACTAAGGCATTTTCCTATTTTTAATTAAATTTTACCTCGTATTGGTTGTATGAGAAAAACTCGTAGCATTGGGATCTTAGTTGAACCGATCCGAAATTGAGCATTCTATATGTGTTAGACGCCAAATTTTGCGACTTCGACAAGAAATGACTGAAAAACGACAAAACCCACTTAAGAATTTCGACGTGCCCTCTAATGAGGAGCCCCACTTAAGTATTGTTCATGTTGCAACTACAGAGAATAATTTTAAACTTAAACCTTATCTGCTACAAATAGTGCAACAAAACCAATTCTCTAATAACCCATTGGAGGGTCCAAATTTACACCTCTCTGTCTTTGTGCAGATCGTTGACACATAAAAAAGTAATGGCGTTAAACCCCGACGCCATTTAATTGTGTCTACTTCCTTTCTCCATTACTCAGAAAATTGATAACTTGACCATCACTCATGCAACTACTATAGTTCTTGTGACTCTCAACTACAAGATCTACAGAGTCCCTGAACACATAATTGTTGAGTGTTAACTTTTAGTTGAGCCTACACTAGACCATGTTAATTATGCACAAGAAAATCCCTATTCTAATATGTACAAACTTGGATGGAGAAATCATTCCAATTTCTCCTACCAAAACAATAATGCCCTATTTACACTCGATTTTTAAGGCCAACTTGGAGCCCATGCTGCTCTTGTTGCTTCTCAAAAGTCCAAATTATGTGTTTTTAAGTTTGATTGAGAAAAATCCATTTGATGTTGGATCAAGGGTTTGTTTTTACTACGAAAAAGTTTGAGGTTTGATGACGATGCATAAAGCGATCAACTTACAAGGGTTGAGAGAAAACCATTTGATGTTGGATCAAGGGTTTGAGAAAAAGGTGAGGTCAATCCTAGTCCCTAAGGGAGTCTAGCAAACGAAACCACAACTAAAGAAAAGCGAGAATGTAAAGAAAGTGAACCAAAGTGGGGAGAGAGATACATGAAAAATACAAGGGAAGTTTATGCGAGAAATAAAGGGTATCATTGTCAGGTAGCCCATGAGGAAGCCATGTGTGTACAAAGTGTCTTAAGCTATGAAATAAAAATAAAAGTATAGATACAAGTCTCCTTTTGCTAAGGTTTATTACAAGGTCCAAAACTCCATGCAATGGATAGTAATCACGATCCATATATTTTTTGTCTTTTCATTTTATCATGTTTTTGTGTTTTTTATAAGATAAGAAACAAAGAAAGTTATATGACATAATAATAAAGGATGCATAAGTTAGATGGATAATGATGATCATAAGATAAATTGTGGAAAGTAAATGATGGAAAGTAAATGACAGAAAGTAAATGACGGAAAGTAAATGTCGAGAATATAAAGTTAGATGTTAGTTGTTAATGGTTATTGATCGAATGATTGCTTTATCGAATTTGGGACCAATTTAGTGCTATGTTAAGCAATTATAGGTGGATTTATGTAGAAGCGGCACCTAACTGAGGTTGGTCAATAACAATACTTGTGTTAATACATGCTAGATAAATAATATATGAATCATACTCCTAAAGTAATGCCACACAAAAAGAAAAAGAGAACGGTTTCATCTTTAATCAATACTTTTGAAATGATCAACTAAGGGCAACTTATCAATGCCTCAAAGTGTCAAGAATGATCTTATGATCATTCATAAACATATTTGAAGCATTGAAGGTTTAGTCAACCTTAATACCAAATAATCTTGAAATCAAGATTTCATCAACCAAAATAAAAAGAAAATCAAAAGAACAATAATAGTAGTGGAAATGATAGATCAATAATTATTTAACACAAGAATCCACTACAAAATAAATAGAAAATATGAAAAAAGAAAACAAAGAAAAAAGGAAAATAAGTAAGAAAATAGAAAGGAAAAAAAAGAAATAAAGAGGGAGGGTGCATTGGTTTTGTGTGGTGTGTGTTAGAAATCCAATCACAAATACATGGGTTAAGCGCATGAGTCTCTTGAAGATGAAAAAAAGTACTCCCTTTGGTCTCATATATAAGCAAATTTATAAAAAAGCTCGTCCTTTAAGAAAAATGTGTGAATGCATTTAATTTTTATGTTCTTTCTATTTTCACCCCTACTTTTTGCTTTGGAAATTGTTAAAAATATAGAAATGTGAAAAAAGTAGGGATATATTTGGAATAATAACATTTAATGTAATAAATATAGGTGACTTTTGTTTATATTTAAGATCTTAATTTTTTTTGTAAATTTGCTTATATATGAGACCGCATGTACTTCCTTCTTCTCTTCTTTTCAAAATTCATTTCCTAAATCTCTCTTAAAAAACGTTCAATCATGCTTCACACATCAACAACGATTCACAAACAAATGAATGAAACAATAATTAGCAGGGCAATCATCGAAGGGAAATACTCACAATCCTCACGGAACATAGATATACGCTAAAGCAACAACAAAACAACATTACCGTAAAAAATGCCATGAATTGGTTTTAGGTTGTACGATGTTGTGCTTTTTGGTGAGGGTTAATGTTGAAGGTTTGGCTGTTGGTTGGAGTTGTTGGTGTGAAAATATTGAAAATTGATGAAGGAGATTTGTGTTGTGAGTTATTTGTAGGTATTTTGTGATGAAAGTTTGAGCTGTAGGTTTTGAGTGATTTGTATTTGTGGAATTTGCAGGTTGTTGTGAGAGTGAGGATGTCGTGAAGTTTTTACAGGTTTGTTTCAAGATTGATACGATGGTTATAGGTGTGAGGTTATTGTTTGGTTGAAGCTTCAAATTGGATTGAAGATGAATTTCATCATGGGTTGTTTGGTTGTCCAAAGCTTCAAATAATTGTGAAAAATAAGTTTTTATTTATTGAATGAATTAGAGGAATTTCATGATATTGCTTCTGTTATGATGTGTGGTGACATTTTTTATTGTATACGTCATTTTGGTTTTGCAATTTGTTTCCGCGTTTGGTGAGGGAAACTTGTGGAAGGTGTTTATGCGGGTTCTTGAGATAAGCATAATCTCTACTGCTTTCTATCTTTCTGATGTCAATCCCAAGAATCTCTATTAAGATAAGCATAATCTCTACTGCTTTTTATCTCTCTGGATGTCAATCCCAAGAAGCCTTGAGGAATCTCTAAAATCCTTCATGTCAACATTCACTATTCACCTTCATAAAATCCTCGACATTGTTGTTTACTATGAGGATGTCATCCATATAAAGTAACAAAATAACAAGTGAAATTATTTGCCAAAATCTGAAGTAAACACAATGGTCAAATTGGCTCCTAGTGAAGCCTAGGTGTGCCATGAACTTATTGAATCTCTTATTCCATTGTCGAGGAGATTTTTTCAGGCCATATAATGACCTATTAAGCTTTCATACATAATCTTCCTTTCCCTTTTCTACATACCCTTCAGGTTGGCTCATAAGGATTGTTTCGTCTAGATCACCATACAGTAAGGTTGTCTTACATCCATTTGTTCAAGTTCTAGGTCGAACTTTGCCACCATGGCTAACAACATTCTAATGGATTTATACTAAATACTAGGTGAGAACACATCGTTGAAGTCTACACCTTCTTTTTTAGTGAACTTATTAGCAAACAACATTTCCTTAACTCGCTTCGACTTCACTCCATCGTTTCCCTCCTTAACCTTGAAAATCCATTTACAGTTGACTAACCTGGCCTCTGAAGGTTTCTTGATTAGCTATAAATTGTTATTATGATGAAGATATTTAATTTCATCATCCAAGGATTTCAATCATTCAGTCTTACTTCAACTCCTCACAACTTTCTTGTAGTCTTTAGGTTCTTCATCAAGACCTCACTTGCAGAGATTAAGGCGAATGATATGAGATTTGCATAACAAAGTCTTTGAGGTGACTTGATGACTTTTCTCGACTTGTCTCTTACTACCAGGTAGTCATTATCAGACTCCTCATTTTCATCTTAGACTTCATTTAAGTTATGCAATTCAGTTTCACTATGCTCCACCTCGACATGAATCTCTTCTTATTCTAGCTCTTGTTTAAATATATTTGCATTTCGACCAACATCATTAGTTTCTTTTAATACCATCTGCTTCATTGAAAACTACATCTCAACATGTGATACACCTCATGTGACATAGCTCTAGACACTACAACCTATAAGCTTTGACTCCTTCAGGGTATCCAAGAAACATATATCTCAGAGCTCTAGGTTAGGCCTTGTCTTTTCTAATATGAGTATAGGCTAAACATCCAAATACTCTAAGTATGTCGAGATTAGGTGGGAGTCTCAACCAGACTTCTACAGGTGTCTTCATCCCCAAGGAAGTTGAAGGACACCTATTTTTTAGGAATGATGTAATCATAGCAGCCTCAACCCAAAACACCTTCTTCAATCCAATACTAACCAACACGCGTCTAACTCTTTCCATAATGGTTCGATTAAACCTTTCAGCCAATCCATTTTTTGGAGTACAAACAATAATTATGTTCCTTGCAATATCAGACGCAACACGATAGTTGTCGAAAGACTCATTGCAAAATTCAATACTGCTTTCGATCCTTAACCTCTTGAACTTCCTACCAGTTTGGTTTTTGACCAAAGTCCTCCAATTTTGTAAATTTTTAAAAGTTTCATCCTTTGATTTCAGAATGAATATCCATAACTTTCATGACTAATTGCCAACAATGGATTAATAACATTTTGCACCAGAGTGTGAAAGATTTCTTATAGACCCCCAAAGACCAGCATGAATATAATCAAGGGATCCATGTGTTCTTTGTTTACCTTTGTTGAACTTCACCCTGCGGGATTTACCAAATTCACAAGGTTCACAAAACTCTAGTTTTTCGACCTTGTCACCATATAGCATATTTTGTTTTGAAAATTCCACCATGCCTTTTTCACTGATATGGCCAAGTCTCTTGTGCTATAGCTCAGTCCTCGACACGAGTTTTATGGATGCCACGTCTATTGAACCACTTAGAAGCTCAGCCTCAAGGGTATACATACCTTTCCCATTGATGCCTCTCAAAACTTTTTTCGACCCCTTAATTACCATTAGAATACTTTTCTTTCCTTTCAAAACATATCATTTCTTGTCGAAATCACCAAGAGAAATCAAACTTCACTTAAGTTTAGCTGCATACCTAACATCAATCAATAGCTTTATTGACTCATCATGGAGCTTGAATCTGACAGATCTAATTCCTACAATCTTGCAGTATCTATTATTTCCCAGTAACACTGATTCGCCATCTTGATCACATAATTTCTCAAACACGTCTTTGTTTAGAGTTATGTGCCAAATACAAGTTGAATCCATATTCCAATCTTGTTGTAGCTGCTACTTGAAACCGTCAAGAAATCAAATGATTCATAATAATCTTGCACAATGGTTGCATTACCATTATCCCTCCCACCATGATTGTTCAAATGTTTAGGGCACACCTTTCTTGAATAAACCTCCTTCTTACAATTATATCACCTAATTTTAGAAGTATCACCACCATAAGAATTCTATAGAACCTTACCTTTTTCCCCCTCATACTTTCCATATTTCTTTGAGGACTTATCTTTGACAGAAAATCCTTCACCATCAGAAAATGGTTTATGCTTCTTTATTTCATTCTAGACATTCAAATACAAGGTTGATTGAACTTCTTCAAAGGTCATAGAATATCTTCCATAAAAGAGAGTTTCTTTGAAGTGATCATGATATATTGGTAAAGCATACAACAAAAGCAACGGTTGATATTCATCATCAATCTTGACCTCGATATTTTCAAGATCAAGAATCAACTTATTGAACATATTGAGCTGCTCACCCAAGATATTATCTTCACACATATTGAATAAATACAAATCTTACTTGAGCTAAAGGAGGTTGACCATAAATTTGCTCATATACAAACCCTCGAGTTTTCTACACACACCTACTACAGTTTTCTTATTTGAAACCTGCCTCAAAACCTTATCACCGAGGCTCAAGAGGATTGCATTGTGGGCTTTCTCAATCATTTTCATCTTATCTTTCTCCATTAGGGCAACATCCATCTTCTATGACTCTTTCAACGCTTCTAACATACCCCTTTGTATTAGTAGGGCTTGCATTTTCATGCGCCATAAACTGAAATCATTCACACTGGTGAATTTCTCAATCTCATACTTTATTGACGACATATTCTCCTCCACGCTCATCACAACAATTTTTTGTGAAAGTGATGCCCAAAAAAATAAAGTATGATTGGTTTCTTGATTAACAAGAAAACAAATAAAATATAAGAGAAGAGAGTGTGAGAGAGGGAGGGATGGAGAGAAAGAGAGAATTCAAAGTGGTTTAAAACTATGCAGTCTTAATTCGATTACACGTTAGAGAACCGTGTTTACAATTGAATCTCAACCACATCACTTTCTCCTTTAATCAGGATTATTAAGTATTGATGGAGAAGTGATGACTAGTATGCTATTTATATGAAAACATAAACCTTAGCTTCCAACTAACATACTAAACAATCGACCCAATAGACTGACCCAATTCGGCATGCTAACAACCTAACATATTTTGATAGCTACATTAGTTCTTCAACTTTGATAGCAACTTCAACGGAATTTGCTACAACATTAGTGTATAACCTATAAGTTGCATTTATATATAACTGGAAATATTTTAAACATGTTCAATAGTGCCCTTCTTTCTAAATGGTTGTGGATATTATTCATGAACAACACGCGATTTGGAAGCCATTGCGCCATGAGCCTTAAGCACATGGGAAATGATGAAGAAATGTATACTTTTCTCTTCTAGGGTACTTTACAAACATCCTATTTGAGGGAGACCTTGTAAAGTATTCGCTCTTATGTCATGGTCTTTAGTGCTATACATACAACAAACAAAACAATCAAATATACTTCTTCTAAAAACCATTAATAAATCAATTGTCTTTCTCGTCTCATTTCTCTTCAAGCGTAAGGACATGATAAGTTCGTTCTACCGCAAACAAGTATACACATAAGTCGCGATACAGCGAGCATAAACATCTAGCTATTATAACACACACTTTAGCATTGTCTATCTAAAAAACACAAAAACATTGTTGGCAACCCATAGTGAGCTGAACTAAGGCACTCTGATTCTAATTCCATATGATATACGTAGGCACTAGACGTAACGTCTTGGTGAGCAAACTTCCCTTGTTCTTTTCAGAACTATGTCGACTTTGTTTTTCATTCCCGATGAGATATGTAGGCATGGGATGGGATATCCTTTTGAGTCCTCTTCCTCCCGCCCTCCCTCGTTCCTTTCCTTTCGTGTTAGCAGTAAGGCTTTAGATTTTCTTCACCTTTGATTAGAACAACAAGTGTGGATCCCATCGAGTACGGTGGATGTAGATGGGTGTTAATACCTTCTCTTCACGTAATCGACTCCCAAGCCCCGACTTGGTTACGACGACCTTATATTTCCTTTTCTTCAGGTTTTCTACGATCGTTTCCTTTCCCGTCAGGATAAATAACGTTCGGTGGTGACTCTTTGTTTTTTGTGGCGGTTGTTTTTCCCGTTGTGACAATATGGCCCCTACAAGCATCATGATTAAGCGACTATGTACATTCTAGTCTTTTTCCTAAAGCATTTTTCCTCTACAGGCCTCATGGTTGAAGAACTATATACATTTAAATATCTCCTCTAAAGTATATCGCCCTACATGCCTCATGCTTGAGGTATTATGTATTGTTAATTATGCCTAGTTGAGGTTGGAAGTAATTTTGGTAAAACAACCTATATTGGTCATGTTGGAAAAGGTGTAGTAACACGCTGAAGGTGAAGTTTTGTTTTGAGGAAAAATAGGTTTTTGGAAGATGTCGAAAGAGATGTCCCAGCTTCGGTCTCTCGACATCTGCATCAGTGACAATTTTAGTAACTGTTAAAATTGAAGAAAATCACATAATGTTCGGTGGAATATTTGTGATTACAGATGGCGTCCAAGATAGAATATTTCCAGAGATTGAAGGCTTGAAGATCACGAATCAAGGAGGATATGTTATAGAAACTAAAGACTGAAAATTTTCTATTTTCTTTGAGAATTTGAGCAGATTATGTGGGACCAGATTACTGCGAGTTTAAAGCCTAAAATCCAATGTATTCTTTTATTATAAATAGGTTAGGTTATACCTAGGTTGATAACAATAAAAAAAGATATATTACTCGACATAAAGTATTAGGGTTTGTTATTTTGTAAACTTTTCTTAGATCATAGTGGATGCTAAGAATATGATAACTTTATTGAGACTATAAAGTGTGTACTATAAAGCTTTTAAGTATAGAGTGTATTATTGATCACAGAGTGATTGTTAAGGAATAGATGAGGGCCTTGACCTAGGTAGTGACTTAGGTAAAAATATAGCACGGGTAGTGATTAAGTGACAAGTTGGAAACCGATGGTTGTTTCGCTTCGAATTAATACTATTTAGTGGGTTTCATTCCTGGATTGGTATCCCCTAGAGTATGTGTGTTAGACCGAACTGTGTAAACAATTATTGTGTGTTTATTTACTTTCTGCAGATTTATTTGTTTGTATTTTTCATTGTGTACAAAAGAAGAGATCATTTTTTTCGACATCGTTTAAGACATCTGTGATATTCTATATCAGAATTTTAATTGGTATCAAAGCAGGTATCTTGTCTATTTCTGGGTGAGATTAAGGGACGATATTTTCTGGTACAATGAAAAAAGATAAAATAGTGGTAGGAAGACCACCTATTCTGGATGGAATAAACTATGACTATTGGAAGCCTCCCATGATAACCTTTCTTAAAACCATAGATGGCAAGGCTTGGAAAGCTATGGTAAAAGGATGGGATCCTCCAAAAATTAAATACAAAGATGGTGTCATCATTGGCGTGATGAAACTTAAAGAAGATTGGGATGATGAAGATGACAAACAAGTGGAAGGGAACTCCAAAGCATTGAATGCTCTATTAAATGGAGAAGACCGAAACATCTTCAAATTAATAAGCATGTGCAGTGTTGTGAAACAGACAGGGGAAATCCTGAAGACCGCTCATGAAGGGACATCTAGAGTAAGGATGTAAATGCTTCAACTCCTGGCAACCAAGTTTGAAAACTTGAATATGAAGGATTATAAGAGAATTCAGTAGTATCACATGGCAGTGATAGATTTAGCAAATCAATCAGAAACTTTAGGAGAGGAGATCTCAAAAGCCAAACTGGTTCAAAAAATTATAAAATCTATTCCAAAGAGATTTGAGATGAAAGTGAAGGATATTGAATAAGCTCATAGCATCAACATACTAAACTTTGATGAGCTTATATGGTCACTTCAAACCTTTCAAGTTGGAATTATAGGTGATAGGCATGAGAAGACAAGGAATGTAGCTTTGATACCCAGTAAAATTGGAGAAGATCGGCTATCCAAAGAAGGTAAGTGTCGCACTTCGAAAAATACGATCCTAAAACAAACAACAGAGTCACCACCTAATTCTATTTATTCTACGAGAGAAAAGGAAGATATAGACACAACCTAAATAAAGGATAAGAATGGTCAACGAAACCACTAATCTAAGTTCGGGAGTCAGTTACGTAAGGGGAAGGTGTTAGGCACCCCTCACGTCCGTTGTACTCAACGGGAACCTCTTAGTCTAGTTTGCGCTTTAAATGTTAACTTGTTATTATTGTCTTCTTTTAATGATTAAGTATCGATGTCTGTTTATTATTTGCAATAGGGAAAGGTTAAAGTTTTTTATTATTGTGACAGAGAGATAATTAATTTTTATTTATTGTGTTTTATGACGGAGAAAATATTAAGTTTTTTATTATTATGCTCGCGAAGGATTAAAAATCCCCGTGCCTACGTATTCCCCTGTGCAATGGGAAAGTCAGAGCTTCGTAGTTCGTGCTACTACGATTTGAGTTTTTTAATTGAACGATTGTTTGAAAATGCATTCTATTGCTAAGCGTTGGTTTATCTGCTCGCGTTAGGAGGCTGAAGCACTAGCTTGTTTGAGAGATAGAATGATCTAAACAACGTTCGTTTTTGAGAAAAGATGTTTGATCTTTGTTAAGGGTGTTTTAAAACGAGAGGGCGAATGAACCACGCGTGAGGCTAGCCCATGTTGCGGTTGCATTCAAAAACGTGCGGAGTGCGAGACTCCGGAGTTCAGTTACTCGCTAATTAATTATGAAAATGATTTGGATTGGTTGGTAAGTTTTAATTCGTATTTTGAAAGAAAGAGACAAGTCGTCATCTTTAAGAGAAGTATCTCACCTATTCCACCACAAACGTTTGAGAAATGAGAAGTCGAAAGAAGCTTTAAACTTGGATATAAGATCGACAAGCAATGCCACATTCTTTCTTTGAAAATAAATAAAATCGGAAGAAGCTTTAAACTTGGATATAAGATCGACAAGCAATGCCACGTTTTTCCTTTGAAAGTAATTGTTTTGTAAGATTTTTGTTTGTGTTTGTGGGGATAGGAGGAACAACTTTCCTATGGAGATGAATCATGCCTGATCCTCTAAGATTGTTGAATTGTTTTGATATGAATGATGATTGAACCAACGCGTGGGGCTAGCCCATTTGCGGTTCAATCCAGAACGTGCGGAATGCTAGATTCCGGAGTTCCTTTTTTCCATAAATTAATTTAAATGATTTGAATTGTTTTTATACGAATGGTGATTGAACCAACGCGTGGGGCTAGCCCATTTGCGGTTCAATCCAGAACGTGCGGAGTGCTAGACTCCGGAGTTCCTTTTTTTCGTAAATTAATTAAGATGAATTGAATTGTTTTTATATGAATGGTGATCGAACCAACGCGTGGGGCTAGCCCATTTGCGATTCGATCCAGAACGTGCGGAATGCTAGACTCCGAAGTTCCTTTTTTTCATAAATTAATTAAGACGAGCAATAAGTCGTGCAGACGGCGATCATTTGGTAATCGACTTACGTGTGTGCGAAGTGATGTTGTATGAATTGTTTTAAATGATTTATGGTTTGGACACGATGGTGATGTACAATTAATCAAATAAACGCGAATGCGGCGCCAGAACTAAATTGAAACGTAAGAGAGATAAAGTTGCTCAACGATACCTATCGGAGAAAGTCCGTTGCCTCTTCGATGCGTGCAAAATGTTCAATAATATTCATCAGAAGCTTTAACAATAATCCTCAAATGTTCGCTTCACCAAAACCACATCAGATTCCACTATCCGGCACTCAAGCTCAATCGGAGTCAATAATTAAAGTTAAAGTAACATTTAAATTTAAAAGAACAAAGAAAGGTAATCAATAATTAGCACTTAGATCTAACAATTAATCCCAAAAAAACAAAATGAATAATAAAATAAATCCATAATTAACAATTTCCAAGTAAATTCTAAAAAATATAAAAAAATTAAATAAAATTCTAAGTATTAATCATTCATGTTAATTATCAAGACAAGTATTATAAACTAATTACAATGATGCTCAGAGGTTAATTAAGAATAAATGATAACAAAACCATTAGCAACTATCAATTAAAAAGTTGGGCGTAGGGTGGAAACCAGAAGTGTGGAGAGTAAAGTTAACCAAACTATGGGCCAACAAGCCCAGGTCTCAACACACATTAGACTTAATTAAGATTTAAGAAGGAGGAAAAAAGAATTTGTAAACAGAACCAATCAGTAAAATGAAAAAAAGGGTCTCAACACACATGAGACTTAATTAAAATTTAAGAAAAAAAGAATTTGTAAACAAAAAAAACAAATCAGTAAAGATGAAATAAAGGAAATTGAAAAAGTCAGAACGCAAAAAATCCCAATTCACTCACGTCGTGGGAGGCGAATCTTCTTCTTCTTTGCTTCACCGAACACGACGATAAAATCCCTAAAATCGTCCGTCTCTCTCAATCGGCGCCGACCACTCGGCCTCTCTGGCTCGCGATTTCTTTGGTCGCCGTGTTTCTCCGCCGTCAACACCTCTAACGATCTGCTCTGTGTCGGTTCGACGAAGGGTGTTGCGATTTACTGTTGATGGCGGTTCCGGGTTAGTGATGAAAATGGATTGATGGAAAGGGGGTTCTGGTAAAGAAAGTGCTTCTTCAAGGTTTTCGTGATTCTCGTTCAATTTTCGTCAGAAAAAAAGGGTTGCACGGTGTGGGGGTTTTCGGACGTGAAGGAGACGAACTGTTTGGGGACGGTGGTCAGAGGGTGGAGCTTGTGTTCGGCGTTTTCTGTGATGGGTGGTGAGGATGGGGGTCCTGATGTTTGAGCTTTCACGTTTCGGTTGAGGGGTTGGACGAAAGTGGTAGGTTGAAGGTTTGTTGTGGCTGGGTTTGTTGCTGGTTAAGGTGATGTTTCAGTTAAGGGTTTCGCGGAGGCGGCTGAGAAGTTCGTTGTTGGTGAATGGTGGTTGGGGTTTGCGTTTAGAAGCGGGGACGAAGAGGGCTGTAGGTGACGAGGGTTTATGGCGTTATTGATGCTTTTGAGAAGGGAGTTCGTGGTGGTTGAAGCCTTATCTGGTTTTTTTTGTGTGTTAATGTTGTTCTGGTTTTTTCAGTCGGTGTGTGGTATTGGCTGGGTGGTGAAGGTTTGTTGTGCACAAAGGTTTACTGTGGGTTGGCGAGGTAGTTCTGGTTTATGAAGGAGTATTTCGCCGGAAAAAAAACGAGAATGGAGGTTGATAAAGGAAGAGTTCGCGAGATGGTGAGTTTGATGGTTTTAGTCTGTGGTTTTGGTTGTTGTTAACAGTTGACGTGTTGCACTTGTGTTGTTGATATTGTTTTTTTTGTTGCCAGTTCTCAATGATGGTCATTCACTCTGTTGGTGTTGGAAGGAAAAAAAAAGAGGTTCATGTTGTGTTTCTGTTTGTGAAGAGTCAGCTGTCCCTCTCTGGAGGTGGCTGCGAAAAAAATGGTTTTGTGATGGATCTCTGGAGCGTTTTTGTGTTCCCGAAGGTAAAGGGAGATTTCCCTTTTTTATTAAACTTCGGTCCTTCTTTCTTTGCAGTCCTCACTTTTCGTTCTGTCACTTCCTCCTAGTATGTTCTGTCCAGTCAGTCTTTTGAGTGATGCAGGATCCTCCCCCTGGTGATGTGATACGGATCCCTTTTTACCTTCTGAGTTTTTTAGATTTCTGAAGGGTTTTTGGTATCCTCTTCAGATGGGGATCCGTGTTGGTTGGGGTTATGGTTTGTCCCCTGGTTTTTTGCGTGTTGCGGTAAAAGTTTGTGTTCAGATTTTTGAAGTGTTGTTGGTTTTGCAGGCTGTAGCAGGAAAGGAATCTGACTGTGGACATGTGCTTTGAAAACAAACTAAATCCTCCTAAACCAACTAAATAGAAATCAAACTATATGGACCAACCAAAACCAAATAAAATAAAGTATATATAAACTAATTAAATAAAAGGTTAATATAAAAAAAAAACTAAATTAAAATTAAACTTGACTTAAATTTAAATAAACTTTAAGTAAAACTCAATTTACAAAAATTAAATTCAAATAGAAACTTAAACTAAAAAGCTGAATTAAAAATATAAACTAAATATATATAAATTAGACTAGAAAATAAATCCTAATTAAAACCTAATTAACATGGATTAAATTAAAACTAGTATTGAAATTGAACTAATTAATTCTAGCCTAATATGTAACTAAAATAAAAAAAGAAACAAGAAATTGAACTATAAAGATGAGACAGCATGGGGAGTCACAATATTTGCATCAAACTAAATCTAATTACTAGTTAGATGAACTATTTAATAAATAAATAAATTAAACTAAAATTAAATTAGAGAAAAGATAATCGATTAAAAATTAACTAATGAGAAATAAATGAATAAATAAATAAATAAAATGAATTACAATTGGATTAAATCCAGCTATTCAAATAAACAAACTTAATTAAATTAAACAAATTAACTATACGGAAACTAATCTAAATTAAAATTAAATTAAAACTAGTCCTAAATTTAATATAAAATAAAAATTCTTATTACAAAGATTAAACTAAGTTGAGAATTAAATAAAAATGGAAAATTACAAAAAATAAAAATCTAAAAATAAACAATAGCTGCTCTATAAAATATATAGAATAAATAAATTACAAAAAATGGAAAAATATTCTAATTAAAAATCTAAGAGTGAATCAAATTCTAAAATCTATATTAAAGTGAAACAGAAATCTAAAATAACTAAAAGGTAATAACTAAATAAAATGATAAAATGTATGATTAAATGAATGTTTTAACTTAAAGATGCAAAATAATCGATTTTCAACATATCGACAAAAAATGCAAAAAATGAGCAAAACTTTAAAAAAAAAACTGGTCAAAATTTAGGGTATGACAGCTGCCCCTATTTAATCATCCTGAATCTGAATGTCTGAGTAACAAAGAGATTTTTTTTGGACATTCAAGATGGAGGAGGATTAAATATCAGAATACCTAAAATTTTGACCGAAAATGCAGATGAAAATGATATGATATGCAATGCAAAAATGCAAGACGGAAGTTACAACACTGCCGGGAAAAAAGTTGACCCTATTGGGGATTAGACACACATGACTGGAGTACAATCCACATGAGAAACTTCCACCTTGAGCGAAGTCAGACGACAACCATCTACAGGTCCTAAGATGACTCGAATTCTTTGAACAAAATTCCACTTTGAGGAAATCTACTGCCGAGATTTGAAACCTCATTTGAAAAAAACTTTCTGTTGGTGTATCAAAACGAAACAGAAATCTACTGTCGAGATTCTGAAACGAAAACCAAATCTTCTGGGGTCTACTGGAAATCTAACTGCCGAGATGACCAGAGAATCCAAAAATGGGATACCTTCTGCCGAGATATAAATAAATGGTCCAAAAATCTACTGCCGAGATCTTGGAAAGAGAACAAATTCTATCGAAATCTGCTGGAGATCTACTGCCGAGATTACCAGAGATTCTAAGAATGAGATACCTTCTGCCGAGGTACCAAAATGAAATTCCTACTGCCGAGGATTAACTGAGGATACACCTGTCGCCAAATCTTCTACCGATATTTAACTAAGGATGCCATCGTCAAGCTTATAAAAGGAAATACCTTCTGCCGAGGTAGACTGGAAATCTTTTGCCGAGACTTGCCAGAAATAAAAGGAATCGCCTATTGTTAAATCTTCTGCCGAGATTTAACTAAGGATGCCAATGAATAGAATTCTCACCATACTTCCCTTCTTCTGAAAGAGACAGCCATATGATGGAGAAACAACTTCACGCTCAAACTTCTCGACTTGTATGGAAGAGACAGCCATTTGACGGAAATTGGAAAAAAAATTCAACAAACTTCTCAACTTGTCTGAAGAGATGGCCATTTGTTGGAAAAATAAAAGAGCTTCATATCAAACTTCTCGACTTGTATGGAAGAGATAGCCATTTGATAGAAAATTGGAATCACGACAAACTTCCCACCTTGTCTGGATGAGATGCCATTTGCCGAACAAACTTCTCACCTTGTCTGGATGAGATGCCATTTGCCGAAAATTGGAATCACGACAAACTTCCCACCGTGTCTAGATGAGATGCCATTTTCCGAACAAAACTTCTCACCTTGTCTGGATGAGATGCCATTTGTTGGAAAAATAAAAGAGATTCATATCAAACTTCTCGACTTGTATGGAAGAGATAGCCATTTGATAGAACATTGGAATCACGACAAACTTCCCACCTTGTCTGGATGAGATGCCATTTGCCGAACAAACTTCTCACCTTGTCTGGATGAGATGCCATTTGTTGAAAATTGGAATCACGACAAACTTCCCACCGTGTCTAGATGAGATGCCATTTGCCGAACAAACTTCTCACCTTGTCTGGATGAGATGCCATTTGTTGAAAATTGGAATCACGACAAACTTCCCACCGTGTCTAGATGAGATGCCATTTGCCGAACAAACTTCTCACCTTGTCTGGATGAGATGCCATTTGTTGAAAATTGGAATCACGACAAACTTCCCACCGTGTCTAGATGAGATGCCATTTGCCGAACAAACTTCTCACCTTGTCTGGATGAGATGCCATTTGTTGAAAATTGGAATCACGACAAACTTCCCACCGTGTCTAGATGAGATGCCATTTGCCGAACAAACTTCTCACCTTGTCTGGATGAGATGCCATTTGTTGAAAATTGGAATCACGACAAACTTCCCACCGTGTCTAGATGAGATGCCATTTGCCGAACAAACTTCTCACCTTGTCTGGATGAGATGCCATTTGTTGAAAATTGGAATCATGACAAACTTCCCACCGTGTCTAGATGAGATGCCATTTGCCGAACAAACTTCTCACCTTGTCTGGATGAGATGCCATTTGTTGGAAAAATAAATTCATACCAAACTTCTCCGCTGAACAGGGGAGATGCCATTTGATAGAACATAAACCTTGCTGAGGATGAACAAATTGCTCGAAAAGAGAATGTCATCTGTTGATTTACTGGGAAATCCATGGATAAGAAACAAGCTTCTCAAATAAGGAGACGGCCACTTGTTGATTCCGATTAGAGATCCAGGGATAAGAACAAGCTTCTCCAATGAAGAGACTGCCACTTGTTGTCAGGTATAAATAATCCAGGAGAATGTTGTAACAACACTGCTGGATAACAAAGTTTGTCTTCAATGGAAGTCTTCAATAAATTTCTTCTGAGAAACTAAGCATCTGAAGGTGCAAAATGCATTCACTTTCCATCTGGAATTGCTGGGGATGGAACGCCTGCTCGGAAAGAGACAGTCATCCGTTGATTTACTAAAAAGTTCGAAGACAAAACAAGCTTCTCAAATAAAGAGACTGCCACTTGTTGTCAGGCGTAAATACTCCAAGGGAATGTTGTAGTAACACTGCTGGAGAGCAAAATTTGTCTGCAACGGAAGCCTCCAATAAATTTCTCCTGGGAAACTAAACATCCAAAGGTGCAAAATAAATGCACTTTCCAATTGGTAATTCAATTATCAAAAATTGCCAACGACCAAAATTCAATCCAGGAACGAGCTGGAAAGAAACTGTCAAGCAAGACACTAACCCACGAGGAATAAACTCAATTGGGGATTAATCCTATCCAAGTGTGGAAAGGGGAACTAAAGCAAAAAACTTCCACGAGGGTAAGAACTCAGTGGGGAATTAGAAAGAATGTACATTTTCTGCCTAAGGCTGACAACTCTATCTTGAGAGAGACACATCACTTGGGGATAAATGCGACCAAGGTGAAGGAGGTATGCATTAATGAATGTGACATGAATATGCATATGAATATGAATTCAAATATGATGTACATGTATGTATATGTGTTATGTTTATGCTGACAGACAGACAAAACAGACACAAGAGATAGATTGGTGATGAAATAAACATCACAACAAACGGATACTCGACCAATCACTGAGGATAGGGTAAAGAGCCATCCATGGAACAAGTCCTGCTGCAAGGCTCAAATCTCTTTGAGGAGAGAAAGATACTTCATTCGGGAAATAATCCCAGGCCAATCTTCTAACTTCAACATCTATCAGGAGGAAGCGACCATACAAACTACGTTTGCTTAGGGTGAAGTAAATTTGTACTCCGTTGGGGGGAGAAAATGACATTCAGCTGGAGAAGCTTGAATCAAGGCTCAAATGGGGATACTAGACTTAGTAACTCACTGGAAGCACTAAGTAGTAAAAGAAATCCACCAGAAAATAATGAGTCATGCCCCCGACATACCATAGCAACTTGGCATGAGGACCCCAATATCTGGAAGTACTTGCAAGGTATGTCCCAAGAGCGTCTTGCTTAGGGGAACACGTGGTCATGCGCTCACAAAATGGTTTGTGAGAAGAGATCATCTCAAGAGGATTTTATAGAAGACTTGGCATTCACGATGCCCTAGTGTCTTCAAACTCTTGTAGAGATTCGTCGAATCTCGACGTCACTGCCTCAGATTAACTGTACTTGGCACAAATGAGTCTTCAATACTTATCCTTTTAAGGATGATAAGAATGTGTAAGCACAAATTGGGAAATGACTTGCCCCTGCTTAGCAAAGTCTTCAAGCAACATACCCCATATCTGGCAAAGTATTCCAACAACATGCCCCTGCCTAGCAGAGTCTTCAAGCAAAATGTCCCTGGCTGGCAAAGTCTTCAAGCAACTTGTCCCTGACTGGCAAAGTATTCCAACAACATGCCCCTGTCTAGCAGAGTCTTCAGGAAAAATGCCCCTGGCTGGCAAAGTATTCAAACAAACATGCTCCTGCGGCAAAGTCTTCAAACAACATGCCCCTGTGTGACAAGGTCTTCAAGCAACATGCCCCTGGCTGGCTAAGTATTAAGGCAACCTGCTCCTGGCTGGCTAAGTTTTCAAGTAACATGCCCCTGACTGGCAAGGTCTTCAAGCAACATGCCCATATCTGGCAAAATATTCCAACAACATGCCCCTGTCTAGCAGAGTCTTCAGGAAAAATGCCCCTGGCTGGCAAAGTCTTCAAGCAACTTGCCCCTGACTGGCAAAGTATTCAAACAACATGCTCCTGCGGCAAAGTCTTCAAACAACATGCTCTTGCGGCAAAGTCTTCAAGCAACATGCCCCTGTCTGGCAAGGTTTTCAAGCAACATGCCCCTGGGGGTGATCATTCTCTGAAATGGTTGTTCAACTACTCATCAGAGTTTCAAATCTCAAGAGATTAAGCTCATCACTGGTGCTCATACATAGGTTTCTATGATATCAAGCAAATGCTGACAAGCAAAAAGGTTAATGTTAAGACTGCTAATGCAACACACGTGTTTGTCTCGAAGTTTTTTTTTGTTTTTTTTTTTGAAAAGATTTTCACAATAGCCTGTGACCGAATCACTAGCTAGGAGGTGATATTCATTTTTTTTTATAAAGCCAACACAAATTTCTGAGCAAAGCTCAATGGGAGTCGGGAAACACTTTCTCATCGAGTGTGCTTTCGAAATAAACCCTACTTCAATTAGGACTTTTGAGGGTTGTAACGTGGTTTGGTTCACGGTTTTAGAAACGAAGGATAAAGGCTCAAAGTTTATTTGGTACCCACCCACTCTCCGTGATGTTCTCCAATCCTAGGTTCAGCTAATTGACACATACATTTGTCTTGATAGCGTAGAGATGAAGATCCAAGGTTTGCTTGAAATGACAGTCATCTTATTTGTCCTCTATGGATATCAGTGACCCTTTGATTTTGGTATGGCGGTCACTAAATCTTATGTATTTGAGGTTGAGGATTTAAAGGCCTCTTCTAACTCGAATTTCTCTTTGGTCCCTGATTTTTGCCTAAGTCTCCTTTTGGGTGCTTGACTTAGCGGGATTTTATTTTCTCTCTTTTTTTTTAATTGGAAGGCTGAAAGTTGTGACTGTCAAGTCATTAATTGTAGTGGATTCCCTGATGGGATGTTTCATCTTACGATTTGTATGTGTAACCAGATTAACTGAACAATACCCTGCCCCAGGTTAAGCATAAGGGTTTTGAAATATCTGAAAGAAACTCCTACTTCTAAGCTCGAAGTGGTTGACTAGGGATTAACTCCTTATTTCTCCAGTGTTTGGGAATTTGAAACAATGCCTATGCATCGTCAGTAGGATTTTATTCAAGAGCAATCAACTAGAGAATTTGTGTTTTAATTTCGTCATCCTCTCTCCAATTCTCTGCCTAGGCAAGAGATGGGATAATGTTGGCGTTATAAAGTTGAAAAAGCATTATGAGTGAATACGAATGGATTACTTCAAGACAAACATATTCATTGCATTAATCATTCGAAACAAATAAGTTCTTACATGCCAAAACAAATGCATTAACAAAACATAGCAAAATACATATGAAAAGCAGAAAACGAACTAAACATCTGAGAGGATAGCTCCAAAGCATCGAAACGATCGCGTGCATTCAGGACCTCGTCCTATGCTCCAGCAATAGATTGACTTGGACAAAACCCTCTTGAATTTTTTATCAGCACAAAGGCACTCCGTCCACAGATGGGATTCCTCCATTGAAGGCCAACACCTCGTAGTCGATCATCTCTTGAACCTTTTCTTGGAAGACTTTGCATTCTTCAATCGGATGCCCCAGTACACCATTATGAAACTCACAATTGGTATTTGGATTGATCCCACGGGACCGAGACCTCGTGGCTTTAGTCTTCCTGGGTGTCATTATTGAGTTCCGGGCAAAATGAGACCACAATTGACTGTAAGTCATTGGGATTGGGTCAAACTGATGGGCTGCTCCTTCAGAACTGTTTGGAGACCTCCGCTGATTCTGACGTCGCTGACGAGTAGAGGTAGAATTTGACCGACGCTGGAAAATGGCCAAATCTTTGGCTAAAGAAACCAGTCGCCCTCTATCAATCTTCAAGATGTGAATCTCTTCTTGGAGTTCAGTGTTCTCCTGCACAAGGCTGTCTATTAGAGTCTTCATTATAGTTGAGAATATTCCCATATGATTTCTCAAAGTCGCGGTTTCATTTCTAAGCTCTCTGTTTTCCTGCTCAAGTTGGTCCATCTTTCTCTGGTGACTAGTCGAGGACAGTTGACTGACGGAGAATAAGACATGGGTGAGTTGGATTGTTGGAAGATGATATGCAATGCAAATGCAAATGCAAATGGTATGCAAATGAATGCAATACTCAGAACACTCAAAATCACAAACAACTCCAGAATTGAATATAAAGGCAAGGTGTTGGGTCCAAGGTACATGTAACTCGGAATCTCCTAACTGGTAAGCCTTAAGTGGAGAGTTCTAAATTCTTTACCCATAAAGCCCACTCACAGGGTAGCTTCTATGGTGATAGTATAAGGATACTCAAGGTCACGGACGTTTATCGTACTAACGCCCCGCCGCAGGCTAGCTGCATTGTGACGATAATAACGATAAGGTCTACCTTGAGTGGAGTTCTCATGCTAGGCGTGCAAGGAGCGAGTCCTTGGAGCCTAACATTACACAACTACCAAAATTGAAACAGGTTCTAGGGGGGTCCCAGAATCACAGCCCTTTCATGAATCAGGTCCCGTGACAGGCTAGCTGCGTTGTGACAAGATCTATGAAAAGCCTAACTATCTGGGGGAGCTTTCATGCTAGGCGTGCAAGGAGAGAGTCCTTGGAGACTAACACTAATAACATCCAATTCTAACTTAGGTGTTCCCTCTTCTTTTTCAGAACTCAAGTAAAAATTCAAACCCGTGATAACCCAAGATCCAACAGGCAAATATAATGAGCAAATAATAAAGAAGGAAGCAATAGATAGAATACCAACAACAAATAACAAAAAGACAATCAAACAAGTCAGCAAACAAACGCAAACTGTCCTAAGCTAGGCTCGACTCTCTTATGCACAAGGCATTAAAGTCCCCAGCAGAGTCGCCAGCTGTCGCACCTCGAAAAATACGATCCTAAAACAAACAACAGAGTCGCCACCTAATTCTATTTATTCTACGAGAGAAAAGGAAGATATAGACACAACCTAAATAAAGGATAAGAATGGTCAACGAAACCACTAATCTAAGTTCGGGAGTCAGTTACGCAAGGGGAAGGTGTTAGGCACCCCTCACGTCCGTTGTACTCAACGGGAACCTCTTAGTCTAGTTTGCGCTTTAAATGTTAACTTGTTATTATTGTCTTCTTTTAATGATTAAGTATCGATGTCTGTTTATTATTTGCAATAGGGAAAGGTTAAAGTTTTTTATTATTGTGACAGAGAGATAATTAATTTTTATTTATTGTGTTTTATGACGGAGAAAATATTAAGTTTTTTATTATTATGCTCGCGAAGGATTAAAAATCCCCGTGCCTACGTATTCCCCTGTGCAATGGGAAAGTCAGAGCTTCGTAGTTCGTGCTACTACGATTTGAGTTTTTTAATTGAACGATTGTTTGAAAATGCATTCTACTGCTAAGCGTTGGTTTATCTGCTCGCGTTAGGAGGCTGAAGCACTAGCTTGTTTGAGAGATAGAATGATCTAAACAACGTTCGTTTTTGAGAAAAGATGTTTGATCTTTGTTAAGGGTGTTTTAAAACGAGAGGGCGAATGAACCACGCGTGAGGCTAGCCCATGTTGCGGTTGCATTAAAAAACGTGCGGAGTGCGAGACTCCGGAGTTCAGTTACTCGCTAATTAATTATGAAAATGATTTGGATTGGTTGGTAAGTTTTAATTCGTATTTTGAAAGAAAGAGACAAGTCGTCATCTTTAAGAGAAGTATCTCACCTATTCCACCACAAACGTTTGAGAAATGAGAATTCGAAAGAAGCTTTAAACTTGGATATAAGATCGACAAGCAATGCCACATTCTTTCTTTGAAAATAAATAAAATCGGAAGAAGCTTTAAACTTGGATATAAGATCGACAAGCAATGCCACGTTCTTCCTTTGAAAGTAATTGTTTTGTAAGATTTTTGTTTGTGTTTGTGGGGATAGGAGGAACAACTTTCCTATGGAGATGAATCATGCCTGATCCTCTAAGATTGTTGAATTGTTTTGATATGAATGATGATTGAACCAACGCGTGGGGCTAGCCCATTTGCGGTTCAATCCAGAACGTGCGGAATGCTAGATTCCGGAGTTCCTTTTTTCCATAAATTAATTTAAATGATTTGAATTGTTTTTATACGAATGGTGATTGAACCAACGCGTGGGGCTAGCCCATTTGCGGTTCAATCCAGAACGTGCGGAGTGCTAGACTCCGGAGTTCCTTTTTTTCGTAAATTAATTAAGATGAATTGAATTGTTTTTATATGAATGGTGATCGAACCAACGTGTGGGGCTAGCCCATTTGCGATTCGATCCAGAACATGCGGAATGCTAGACTCCGAAGTTCCTTTTTTTCATAAATTAATTAAGACGAGCAATAAGTCGTGCAGACGGCGATCATTTGGTAATCGACTTACGTGTGTGCGAAGTGATGTTGTATGAATTGTTTTAAATGATTTATGGTTTGGACACGATGGTGATGTACAATTAATCAAATAAACGCGAATGCGGCGCCAGAACTAAATTGAAACGTAAGAGAGATAAAGTTGCTCAACGATACCTATCGGAGAAAGTCCGTTGCCTCTTCGATGCGTGCAAAATGTTCAATAATATTCATCAGAAGCTTTAACAATAATCCTCAAATGTTCGCTTCACCAAAACCACATCAGATTCCACTATCCGACACTCAAGCTCAATCGGAGTCAATAATTAAAGTTAAAGTAACATTTAAATTTAAAAGAACAAAGAAAGGTAATCAATAATTAGCACTTAGATCTAACAATAAATCCCAAAAAAACAAAATGAATAATAAAATAAATCCATAATTAACAATTTCCAAGTAAATTCTAAAAAATATAAAAAAATTAAATAAAATTCTAAGTATTAATCATTCATGTTAATTATCAAGACAAGTATTATAAACTAATTACAATGATGCTCAGAGGTTAATTAAGAATAAATGATAACAAAACCATTAGCAACTATCAATTAAAAAGTTGGGCGTAGGGTGGAAACCAGAAGTGTGGAGAGTAAAGTTAACCAAACTATGGGCCAACAAGCCCAGGTCTCAACACACATTAGACTTAATTAAGATTTAAGAAGGAGGAAAAAAGAATTTGTAAACAGAACCAATCAGTAAAATGAAAAAAAGGGTCTCAACACACATGAGACTTAATTAAAATTTAAGAAAAAAAGAATTTGTAAACAAAAAAAACAAATCAGTAAAGATGAAATAAAGGAAATTGAAAAAGTCAGAACGCAAAAAATCCCAATTCACTCACGTCGTGGGAGGCGAATCTTCTTCTTCTTTGCTTCACCGAACACGACGATAAAATCCCTAAAATCGTCCGTCTCTCTCAATCGGCGCCGACCACTCAGCCTCTCTGGCTCGCGATTTCTTTGGTCGCCGTGTTTCTCCGCCGTCAACACCTCTAACGATCTGCTCTGTGTCGGTTCGACGAAGGGTGTTGCGATTTACTGTTGATGGCGGTTCCGGGTTAGTGATGAAAACGGATTGATGGAAAGGGGGTTCTGGTAAAGAAAGTGCTTCTTCAAGGTTTTCGTGATTCTCGTTCAATTTTCGTCAGAAAAAAAGGGTTGCACGGTGTGGGGGTTTTCGGACGTGAAGGAGACGAACTGTTTGGGGACGGTGGTCAGAGGGTGGAGCTTGTGTTCGGCGTTTTCTGTGATGGGTGGTGAGGATGGGGGGTCCTGATGTTTGAGCTTTCACGTTTCGGTTGAGGGGTTGGACGAAAGTGGTAGGTTGAAGGTTTGTTGTGGCTGGGTTTGTTGCTGGTTAAGGTGATGTTTCAGTTAAGGGTTTCGCGGAGGCGGCTGAGAAGTTCGTTGTTGGTGAATGGTGGTTGGGGTTTGCGTTTGGAAGCGGGGACGAAGAGGGCTGTAGGTGACGAGGGTTTATGGCGTTATTGATGCTTTTGAGAAGGGAGTTCGTGGTGGTTGAAGCCTTATCTGGTTTTTTTTGTGTGTTAATGTTGTTCTGGTTTTTTCAGTCGGTGTGTGGTATTGGCTGGGTGGTGAAGGTTTGTTGTGCACGAAGGTTTACTGTGGGTTGGCGAGGTGGTTCTGGTTTATGAAGGAGTATTTCGCCGGAAAAAAAACGAGAATGGAGGTTGATAAAGGAAGAGTTCGCGAGATGGTGAGTTTGATGGTTTTAGTCTGTGGTTTTGGTTGTTGTTAACAGTTGACGTGTTGCACTTGTGTTGTTGATATTGTTTTTTTTGTTGCCAGTTCTCAATGATGGTCATTCACTCTGTTGGTGTTGGAAGGAAAAAAAAAGAGGTTCATGTTGTGTTTCTGTTTGTGAAGAGTCAGCTGTCCCTCTCTGGAGGTGGCTGCGAAAAAAATGGTTTTGTGATGGATCTCTGGAGCGTTTTTGTGTTCCCGAAGGTAAAGGGAGATTTCCCTTTTTTATTAAACTTCGGTCCTTCTTTCTTTGCAGTCCTCACTTTTCGTTCTGTCACTTCCTCCTAGTATGTTCTGTCCAGTCAGTCTTTTGAGTGATGCAGGATCCTCCCCCTGGTGATGTGATACGGATCCCTTTTTACCTTCTGAGTTTTTTAGATTTCTGAAGGGTTTTTGGTATCCTCTTCAGATGGGGATCCGTGTTGGTTGGGGTTATGGTTTGTCCCCTGGTTTTTTGCGTGTTGCGGTAAAAGTTTGTGTTCAGATTTTTGAAGTGTTGTTGGTTTTGCAGGCTGTAGCAGGAAAGGAATCTGACTGTGGACATGTGCTTTGAAAACAAACTAAATCCTCCTAAACCAACTAAATAGAAATCAAACTATATGGATCAACCAAAACCAAATAAAATAAAGTATATATAAACTAATTAAATAAAAGGTTAATATAAAAAACAAAAAACTAAATTAAAATTAAACTTGACTTAAATTTAAATAAACTTTAAGTAAAACTCAATTTACAAAAATTAAATTCAAATAGAAACTTAAACTAAAAAGCTGAATTAAAAATATAAACTAAATATATATAAATTAGACTAGAAAATAAATCCTAATTAAAACCTAATTAACATGGATTAAATTAAAACTAGTATTGAAATTGAACTAATTAATTCTAGCCTAATATGTAACTAAAATAAAAAAAGAAACAAGAAATTGAACTATAAAGATGAGACAGCATGGGGAGTCACAATATTTGCATCAAACTAAATCTAATTACTAGTTAGATGAACTATTTAATAAATAAATAAATTAAACTAAAATTAAATTAGAGAAAAGATAATCGATTAAAAATTAACTAATGAGAAATAAATGAATAAATAAATAAATAAAATGAATTACAATTGGATTAAATCCAGCTATTCAAATAAACAAACTTAATTAAATTAAACAAATTAACTATACGGAAACCAGGGGCGGATGTAGCTTAAGGCATGGTGTGGCTAAAGCCACACCAATTTTTTTTCCATTTTTCATTATATATATATATATATATATATATATATATATATATATATATATATATATATATATATATATGTATATATATATATGTATATATATATATATATATATATATATATATATGTATATATATATATATATATATATATATATATATATATATATATATATATATGTATATATATATATATATATATATATATATATATATATATATATTTTTTTTTCATTTCAAAATAATTATTCTTTTCCTTTCACTTTCTCATGTTTTTTTCTTTCTCTTGAACCATTGAATCATTAGTTGAATTACATAAATAAATCGAATAATATAGTTTAATAAATTATTCTTTTTAACAAATTATATAGTTATTAAATCGATTGAATTGAATGACTCGATCTCTAAAAATAATCACAATATTTACTAAATTTCAAAATTTCATAATTTTACAAGTTGATTATTTAAATTCTAAACATAAGCATTAACACATACCAATATAGTACAAAATATAAACTAAATAAAATTTTTGAACAAAATCGAGTTAGAAAATAAATTGAATGACAAAATATCTACAATGTCTAAGAATAATTATTTTAAAGACAATTATTCCAAATAAATTTTGAACAAAATATTTTTATATTTTAATTTTATTTTTCTAAGTAAATGATAAAAATAATACTGTTTTGCTCAGAAAAAAATAAGTATTTAACCTCTTGGTTTTTCAAAATCGTTGTTTCGCCAATTTTTAAGAGTTTTGGAGGATTCTGACCCGTTCTTACTAGTTCAATAGTTTATCCGATCTAGCAATCGTCTGTTCTGATTTTTAAAATATTGTCACCACCTCTCAAATTTCTCTCTCACTTAAATTTGATAATCCCTTGTATTTATAATTTTTATTATAAATGTATTGCATTAAATAATTATGTTTTTTTTTATTTTTAATATAATTTAGTTCATATTTTTTTTCTTCATATTTAGCCACACTAATATGTAATGTCTGGATCCGTCCCTGACGGAAACTAATCTAAATTAAAATTAAATTAAAACTAGTCCTAAATTTAATATAAAATAAAAATTCTTATTACAAAGATTAAACTAAGTTGAGAATTAAATAAAAATGGAAAATTACAAAAAATAAAAATCTAAAAATAAACAATAGCTGCTCTATAAAATATATAGAATAAATAAATTACAAAAAATGGAAAAATATTCTAATTAAAAATCTAAGAGTGAATCAAATTCTAAAATCTATATTAAAGTGAAACAGAAATCTAAAATAACTAAAAGGTAATAACTAAATAAAATGATAAAATGTATGATTAAATGAATGTTTTAACTTAAAGATGCAAAATAATCGATTTTCAACATATCGGCAAAAAATGCAAAAAATGAGCAAAACTTTAAAAAAAAAAACTGGTCAAAATTTAGGGTATGACAGTAAGTCTCAACCCCATTGGATTTATTAGAAAGGAAATTGACCAAATGATGGAAAAGATAGACCAATATCCCAGTTATGATGAATCATCTAGCAGAGGACAGGGTTCCGAGTGGAAAATAAGATTCGAAAACAAATTAGGCAAAGGTACTCAGTGTTATGGATGTGATGGCTTTGGACACAAGAGAATAGAGTACCCCTCGTGCTTCAAGCCATCAAAGAAGAATATGTATACTTCCTGGTCAGAAGATGACTTCTCAAGAAGAAGGTAGTCATCTAAAAGGTTTGTTGTGTTAACTGGAACTTATGATGAAGACTCATAACTCACATATGATGAACTTTCTGATAAGTATCAAGATTTGCACATCAAAAGTGAAGAGATGTTTCAAATGGAAAGAAATTAACATAGAATCATTGATCTTATTCAAGCCAAAATCTCTAATCTAGAATTGGAGGTTAGGCATATCAACGAGAAACTTGAAGCCATGATGAATAACTACTCTACTAGAGACAGGAAAATATCTTCCCCACATCAGAAGTTGAGCATCATATCTCAACATCCCAAAGTTCATCAAAAACCCTCGACGAATGTCAAAAAACAAAGACTAACATGTCATTTTTATGGTAAGCAAGGCCACATTAGACCTTACTGCTACAAATTACATGGTTATCCCAGATCAAGAGTTCACCCTAGAATAAAATCAGATAAAGAGGGAGTAAATGCGTTCATGGTGTGTACATCGCTTAGAGTAGTTACTAATCAAGACCAGTATATTATTGAAGGATGGACTAGAAATGAAGATCTCCTGAAAAGGATTAAGGCTCAATCTATTGACCATCTGCAAGAAATTGAGAGCATAAGTCTGTTGCACCCCAAAATTTGCCCTCACAAGACAATACTTTGTGTACTAAGAGGTTCAAAAGGTTCACAAGACATCTCATGAGGTTCACAAGGTTCACAATCAGTCAGAAGATTTGACATTTCCCTCAGACAATGCATCCTCCTAAGCAATGCATCCTAAACTAGGGTTTCGACTTTAATCAGGCTAAATGAACTTCCAAGACTTCAAGTGAGCTTCATAACATCTTATATGTGTTTAAGAATCCCCATGACAAGTTTCAAGACTTTTCCCAAAGGTTTGCTCAGTCAGATGATCAGATAGGTTAAAATCAGTCAAAGTAGTTAAAAAGTCAAACTGAGGTCAACTGTGGTCAAACCAAAGTCAAACTTCATGATTTTTTGCCAACATCAAGTATATGAAGTAAAATTCATCATTTGATCAAGGGTTGATCATGATTCATCAAGGAGATTTCAGATCATCAAGAATCAGGAGTTTCTAAATTAGGGTTTTCACAGGAAAAGTCAACTGAACTTTGACCAGCCATAACTTTCATATGCTTCATCAAAAATTTTCCATCCAAAGCTCATTTTGAAGGAAATTGAATTCTCTACAACTTTGTGTCTCACAAGCCAAGCTCAAATAAGATCATATCAATCAAAAATAGTAAGAAGATATCAATTTTTTTTCTCAATATTTGATTTGATCTTTGTTCTAGAAATTCTTAAAGGCCATTTAGAGATGATTGAAATCATATAAGATCATATCAATCAAAAATGGTAAGAAGATATCAATTTTTTTTCTCAATATTTGATTTGATATTTGTTCTAGAAATTCTTAAAGGCCATTTAGAGATGATTGAAATCATATAAGATCATATCAATCAAAAATGGTAAGAAGATATCAATTTTTTTTCTCAATATTTGATTTGATCTTTGTTCTAGAAATTCTTAAAGGCCATTTAGAGATGATTGAAATCATATAAGATCATATCAACCAAAAATAGTAAGAAGATATCAATTTTTTTTCAATATTTGAAAGCATATCTTTTTCAATCTCAAGTGATCCAAAAGTCCAAAGTAGGATATGATTTTTTGATCTAATTACACTCACTATATATACATGAAGAGATCACAACACAAAGGGAGGAATTTGGCTGCTTCCAAGAGTAAGAACAATACTTTAAATTTTCATAAAAAATTCATAATTCGGATTCTATTTTGCAGGCTATATCAAAGTGTTTTGAAGGTTGCAATCTCTTCCTTGATCATCCTTGATGCTATCCCAATGCATTACATCATCCAAAACTCATTAAAATGCATAAACTGATTTCATCTTTAGCTTGAAATTTGATTTTTCGATTTCAATGATACAAGCAATATAAATGAAATTCGATTGTATATTATTGTTCATGATGATGTTTGTAATGTTTATGGATATTTTGATTTAATGTTTGATGCAGAAACAGCTAAGTGTCATTGCTAGAGCTTGGGTTCGAATCCCAACCCCAGGTAAGTTTTGTTTTTTCATTCAATTTCTCACTATTTTCTTTATTGTTTTGTTTTATATTTAATATAAATTATATTTCTTATAAGAAAACATATTTAAATAATCATATGTAATATATATATATATATATATATATATATATATATATATATATATATATATATATATATATATATATATATATATATATATATTAACTTCATATATTTCTAAAAGGGATCTCTAATTTATTTTCTAAAAATTTTAATCTTAGTTTTTTTTATTAAAATATGTATATATATATATATATATATATATATATATATATATATATATATATATATATATATATATATATATATATATTGTAAATAGTTAAATTAATATTGTAATTTAAATTATAAACCCTAATTCTATTTTCTTTAAAATTCCTAACCCTAATCTTTAAATATTAAAATTAATTAAACTTTTCTAATATCTAATTAAAATTATTAATAATATTTTCTTTGTAAATAATTATTATATGGTTTATTATTATTATTCATATCATCTTATTTTCATCTCAAAAATTATTTAAAGTTGTTTATTTAAATCTAAAAATACTTAATTAAATTATATATATATTTTGTATATTATTACTAACCTTTTCTTCTTATAATTATCACTAACCTTTTTTATTGTTTATACTTATCATTTTATTATATAATTATTATTTAAATTGTTTTTATTATAATGTAACTGTAAAAGCCATGTAATAGTTGTAGCTCTTATTGTTTATTTATAAATATATTGCTATGGTTAGTAAAATAGGGAGTGATAACATGTTTGCTTTAAAATTAACTTAGATCACTAATTATAAGATAAATATTTGAATTTGTACACGCACACACGTAAGTCGATCTTTGATCGCCATCTCACTTCTTAAGGGTTACCTCTCATGTTTCCTAAATAAAAGGTCAAGTAAGGTGTATAAAGCAAAGTCCCTTCTCTCATTAACATCATCTTGTCCCTTTAAAGAATTATAAGATCAAGTCCCGTCATGGTTGCCTTCGTAAATGATCTTGTCCCTTTTCGAATAAAAGATGATAAGTCCCTTCGAATTGCTAAGTACACCTTACAATTGCCTAATCACAGATGTCCCTTCACTTGTCCCTTCATATATCCAAGGTAATGACTACCTATTCCTTAATAATATGGATAGTCTTACCATTTAAAGGATATTTAAGAATAGAAAAGACTTAACTTAGGGTAGGTTCCTCTTATGTACTTGCTCACTTATTCAAAAATACTTCATTACACTTCACATTTTCAAACAATTTTCAAAACAAAGTCTTTATATATATCCGTACAAGGATCATTATAAAGAACTTAAGAAAATTTGTAATCACACACTACACTTCTCAAAACAGTTTAAAGTGAGCTAAGTAACTAAGAGCCCATGGATAACCATGGATGTAAAGGGTGCTAACACCTTCCCTTTACATAACCTACCCCCCGAACCCAAAAATCTTTTAAGGTCTTTCCTGTTCTTTTATGCCCTTTCCTTTGGATAAAATAAAAGTCGGTGGCGACTCTTGCTATCCGCTACATAACTAAAGTCAGTTCTCCCACCGTGTTACAGAACTGGCGACTCTGCTGGGGATTTAATAAAAGAGGGGTACCCTTAGGAATTAGATCACTTTAAACTTGTTTGCTTTGTTTGCTTTATACTTTACTTGTTGGGTACTCTTATGTGTGAAAGATCCTAACCCGGATCTAGTGTACCTTAGGTAAATGGCAATAGACCAAGGAAACTGTACGGCGTATACCGATATGGTTGATCTGGTGGCCATAGTAAGTGTGACTTCTTGGTTGGTGCTTATGTTCCTTAAGTCAAGTTGAGGATAATATGAGGCTGCCATATGTTGTCAATACACTAACTAACTTTTAGAACCCTAGTTATCCCATCTTGGCCTTTAGAAAGTAGTGAGATAACCGGCTTTGGTGAAGACTGAAGTTGGTTGATACTCGATGCTACGCTCATTGAGATCCTAAACTTGGAGGGTTTTGGTTGGCAAGTAAGTTGCCTAATGAACAACCACCCTTGGGAAGGATCGATGATATTGAGATCCTTTAGAACCTGGTTACTTTATAGGACAGGATGAACCAACTAAACTTCAGGGGAGGGTACTTACCTTTGAACCTCATGCAAGCCTTTAAACCTAGGGCTATGGTGTGACTTGTTTGTGTGTGCCATATGTTTGTGATTGAGCATAACATCATAGCATCTTCATGCATCATAAGCATAGCATTTTCACTAACCATATCAAGGACCAAAGGATTTATCTTTGTTCTTTGTTGCAGGTCATGGCTTCTGCTCGTAGGAACACTATCCGGATCAATTTTGTAGGAATACCTCCTAAGCTTAAAGAATTGGTCTCTCAAATTTCTGAAAAATCCCAGTTCATCAAGAGACATGGTCACCTACTGGATTTAGTCACTTCAGGGTTCAATAAAGACATGATGAGTGTTCTGTTTCAGTTCTTTGATCCTAAGCACCATTGCTTCACATTCCCCGACTATCAACTGGTTCCTACAATGGAAGAGTTCTCTAAATTATTGGGTATACCTATCCTTGATCAGAGACCCTTCACAGGCTTGGAGAAAGAGCTTAAACCAGAGGTTATTGTTGCAGCTCTACATCTGAAGAAGTCAGACATTGTTCTAGAAACGAGAAGCGGAGTTAAGGGTATTCTTGCTAAGGTGTTGATAGAGAAGGCTCAAGTGTTCTTGAAGGCTATGAGCTATGATGCTTTTGAGGAGATCTTAGCCTTGCTGATTTATGGCTTAGTGTTGTTCCCCAATCCAGATCACTTCATAGACATTCATGCCATCAACATATTTCTGAGCCACAATCCAGTGCCTACATTGCTTGGAGACATTCTGCACTCTCTTCACACCCGTACTACGAAGGCACGAGGAACTCTGATGTGTTGCATACCTTTTCTATCTATGTGGTTTATTTCTCACCTTCCTCGATCAGTGATGAAGAATGAACAAGGGTTAAGGTGGTCCAAGAGGATTATGTCACTTTCTCATTCAGATATTCATTGGTGCTCTCGATCTATGAAGAATGTTACTATCATTGACCGTTGTGGGGAGTTCCCTAATGTGCCACTCCTTGGCATAAGAGGGGGCATTACTTACAACCCTTCTTTAGCTCTATGTCAGTTTGGTTATGCTCGGAGAAATGGTCCTCATGACATGCTTATTCAAGGAATTGTGTTCGACTACGACAATGATCTTCAAGGTTACCGTCAAAGATTCATACGAGCATGGGGTAAAGTGAACAAGGTTGACAGCAAGACTCTGGAACCCAAGTATACCATTCCTATGGAACCTTATCTCAGATGGGTGCGATCTCGTGCTCAGACTCTTATGATGCCACATCCTGCTATCCTGCCAGTTACCATGGAGCCTGTTGCTGAAGGAGATACTTCCTACATCATTCTTCATCCAGACATGCCCACTAACATGAAGGAGTTACAGAGGTCCTGGATCCAGTTGAAGGAGCAAAGAGATACTTTTGATACTCATTACAAAGCAAGTCAAGAAAGAATCCGGGAGCTAACAAAACAACTTCACGAGGAGCGGAATCTCAAATCATACCTCAACACAAAGAGGAAACGTCCATGGGAGACTTAAAACCCCATTTTTTATATTCATCTCATTTTTATTGTAAGCCCAAGGGGCAAACAAGTTTATTGATTACTAATATTAGTTTACTTTCTGTTTGTTTAAACAAATTTAAATCCTGCGGTCCTTAAAAACATTGCATATGCATTTACATACCATATCATTGCATCACAGGTTTCTTATGAACAGGTATCTTATCTTCTCGCTGTTTATTTCAGCAGAAATGGATCTTGAACAATCTGTCAAAGATCTTCAAGCTCAAAATGCTCAGTTTCAGGAAATGATTCTGAATTTGTCCAAGGGGCAAGAAGAGTTGAAAGCACTCCTCTCTAAGGACATGAAGAAGAAGAATCCTGAGGACAACAAAGATGATCAGCTGAAACAACTACAAGCTGAGATAGCAGAGATGAGGATTCAGATGAATGGCCAAATCGCTCTTATCCAGAGTTTGGCCCAGGGGCAAGAAGAGTTGAGAAGCTTTGTCAATAAGCTTCGGCATAATAGAGTTGGGAATCTAATCATCAGTCAACCTCCGTTGAAACAAGCTGACTTGGCTGAAAGGAAAGTAAGGATAAGAGAAGGAAAGAGACAGGATACTACTGACCATCCTTCAATGGATGAAAGAATTCCTTGTAAGGTTAATCCACTTTTATACAAGGAATGTAGAAGACAGTTCATCCGGTTCAGCACACCAATGTCACAAGTTTTGCAATGCCTGTTGGAGATGAAGTTGATTTCCTTGGAAAATTCTCCTAAAAATCCTAACACCTCTTCTCCTTGCTATAATCCCAAGGCAAGGTGTATGTATCACTCCGACTGTCCTGGACATGACACTAATAACTGTTGGGCATTGAAGAATAAGATTCAAGACCTAATTGACAAAGGAATACTCGAGGTTACTCCAGAAGGCCAGGTTGAGTTCTTCTATCGTCCATCAAGCATCAAAGTTTCCAGATAACTGGAGTGACGGGTTTAGAGGAAGAGGCTTTGAGAACATTTGAATTTTCATTTGTAATTTCTTTTGTTTGTTTAAACACTTACTATTATGTTAAACTTTTTTTTTCATTAATGCACTGCATATGTTTGTCTTGAATTAATCCATTCGTTTCACTATATTTTGAACTATGCTTCATATTTCTATTTTGTGATATTTAACTCCTAATAAAGCTATAAGCCTGTAGAGGGAGGATGACGAAAACAATACCATAATATTAGGCAGTATGCTTTTGAACAGACTATGCTGACGATGTACAGGCATTGTTTCAATTCCTAAACAGTGGAGATATAAGGAAGTTAATCCCTAGTCAACCCTTTTGAGCCTATGAAGTAGGAGTTTTTATTCTCGCACAAATTAAAACCCTTATTCATAACCTGGGGCGGGGTAGTTACTCGGTTAACTCAAATATGCCAATTATCTGTGTTGTACACAACTAATGATAGTTCTTTGTAATCATTAAACCTGACAGTCAATATCCAGCAAAAGAAAAACCCACTAAGTCAAAACCTATGAAGGAGACTTAGTAAAAAAAATTGAGAAATTTCGCTGACTGTAATTTTGAAACAAACAGTTCAGGCAAAAAGAAGGGATAACAAAGTCAAAAGAAAAAAGAGGTCACTATGAATCCTCAACAAAGAAAGATGACTGAATGTTCAAATAAATTTTGGTTTCTGAACCATCACAAATGTCAGTGTTACAATTCTAAACTCCTTTGAGCCTCAATGCATAAGTTAACTGAGCATAGGACTGAAGAACATCATGGAGATGGGGTTGGGTACAAATAAAATTTGAGCCTTTATCCTTTGTTTCTTAAACCGTGAACAAGGCCACGTTACAACCCTTTAAAAGTCCTAACTGAAGCATGGTTAGTTCGAAAGCGTACTGCTACAAAAAGGTATCCTGACTCCTTTAGGGCTTATTATAAAACTTGAGTTAATATCACAGTTTTCACAAAAACTGTTTTTCTAAAATAACTCTTTTTCAAAACTTCAAGACAGACATAAGCATTGCATTTTTGAATATATTTGTTTGCATATACCTGAGTGTTTGATAAACAGAGAAACTTACAGGATGAATGTTCAATAAACAAAAGTCCTTCTGATAAACAAAGTTGCTTCCTGGATCAAAGCCCGTGTATACAAAGGGGCATAGTCATTATCTCCCAATCAAGGGGGCAGGCCATGATACTGCCTAACTCATTTGGGGCAATCAGGACAGGATTCAACTATGTTTAAGTAGTCGGGGGAAGATCTCCTCATCTATCTAAGTTACCAAGGGTAACATTACAGAGTTCATAATGCTAGGGGCATAGTCACTCTTTCCCAATCAAGGGGCATACCAAGTTATTTTTCAATTCATTCGGGGCAATCAGGTCCAGATTCAACAATGCTTAATAGCCAGGGGCAACTCTCCTCGTATATTTGAATTTCCAAGGGTAACATTACGAAGTTCATGATGTCAGGGGCATATTATTGTGGGGCATTCTGCTCATTTCTCTTGAGGTAACTACATTCAGATACTTCCATTATGGGACAATTCATCCTCAACCAAGGGGCAATGCTCTCTTTTCAAATCTAATACCCGGAGCATATATGGTTCATCACAATTTGAAGACACGTTCCTCTCATTGTATTACCTTGATATTGGATTCTCAGCAGAAGCCATTGTGGAAATTAATTGTCTACGCCAGTAGTATCAGATGGTGTCAGTATCATGTCTTCAAATCCAGCTATGAGGATTTCTGGGAAGGTATTCAGGAAAGTTAAGAATCTCAGGAGCTCTAAATCCAATTGGTTATACACCCTCGAAGTTGAAACGATTCTGTTTTCAAGTTCAAGCTTTACTTTTCCCTTTGAATCCAGATTTACTTTTACCCTATTTACATAAGCGAAACGTCCATTGGTTGTGTTTGAATGTATGTATGCTTTTGAATATGATTGATGTTTACCAGAAATGCATAAAATGCTTGAATATGATTGATGTTTACCAGAAATGCATGAAAATGCAGTAATAGTATTTACTAAGGACGAACGAGGGAAGGAATTCAACGAAGCTTCGCCGGTTCATCCCCACCAGACAGCTACGAGTCCCCCAGTAGGGCAAATCCATCTTCATAAATACTTCGAGTCACATCTCCCCTGGAATTTATATCCATCTCTTTTATCCTCAGAGGGATAGTCGGGAATTTATTCCTTCAATAGGAGCACGACGAACGAAGACGGGAGGTATTGGATACCATACTATCGAACGAAGACGGGAGGTATTGGATATCATACTATTGAACGAAGACGGGAGGGTTATAAATACTATACTATCAAACAAGATGGGAACAAGTTCCTCATATTCTTCAGCAACGAGTCGGGATTTATTTTCCCTAGCCAACAATTATTATACAAAGATATCCAGACGTTTCAGGCTGCATGATTCATACATACATCATTTACATCATATCATAACATACATATCCATAAGTACATAATATATTTACTTAGGTGCATCATACTATGCATGCATACATAATGCATAAACTAATATTTCCCTTGCAGGATAGTTATATGCAGGTAAAACAATATCAACAACTTACAACGGGTCAGAAATGATCCATACACTACTCCATATGTCCTCGAATAGCAGGCAAACGGTCTGTAAAAAGATCCATTCCCTGGTTCAAGACATCTTTCAGAAGAACAAATCCTGACGTTCTTTTGACCCTTAAGAGCAAATCCTGAAGCTCTTTTGGCCCCTTGTTCAAGACTTTTTCAGAAGAACAAATCCTGACGTTCTTTTGACCCTTAAGAGCAAATCCTGACGCTCTTTTGGCCCCTTGTTCAAGACTTTTTCAGAAGAACAAATCCTGACGTTCTTTTGACCCTTAAGAGCAAATCCTGACGCTCTTTTGGCCCCTTGTTCAAGACTTTTTCAGAAGAACAAATCCTGACGTTCTTTTGACCCTTAAGAGCAAATCCTGACGCTCTTTTGGCCCCTTGTTCAAGACTTTTTCAGAAGAACAAATCCTGACGTTCTTTTGACCCTTAAGAGCAAATCCTGACGCTCTTTTGGCCCCTTGTTCAAGACTTTTTCAGAAGAACAAATCCTGACGTTCTTTTGACCCTTAAGAGCAAATCCTGACGCTCTTTTGGCCCCTTGTTCAAGACTTTTTCAGAAGAACAAATCCTGACGTTCTTTTGACCCTTAAGAGAAAATCCTGACGCTCTTTTGGCCCCTTGTTCAAGACTTTTTCAGAAGAACAAATCCTGACGTTCTTTTGACCCTTAAGAGCAAATCCTGACGCTCTTTTGGCCCCTTGTTCAAGACTTTTTCAGAAGAACAAATCCTGACGTTCTTTTGACCCTTAAAAGCAAATCCTGACGCTCTTTTGGCCCCTTGTTCAAGACTTTTTCAGAAGAACAAATCCTAACGTTCTTTTGACCCTTAAGAACAAATGCTGACGTTCTTTTGGCTCCTTGTTCAAGACTTTTTTCAGAAGAACAAATCCTGACGTTCTTTTGACCCTTAAGAACAAATCCTGACGTTCTTTTGGCCCTTTGAATAGCAGGCAAACGGTACGTAAAAAGATCCATTCCCTGGTTCAAGACATTTTATCAGAAGAACAAATCCTGATGTTCTTTTGACCTTGGAAAGTAGGCAAACGGTTTGTACAAAGATCCGCTCCCTAATCCAAGATATTTCCCGAAGAGATAATCGCCACGGAGATTTATTTCTACTGGTCCATTCAACAATTCAAATCATGTTGCATAAATGATTCAGAGATGGCCTGTACAAAGACCTAGTACTGATATCCAGTATCAACATGAAGACATCATCACATCCTGATATTTTAGATGGCATCTCTAAGCCCATCTCCAGTTCATCCTGATGGCATCTCTAAGCCCATCACCAGTTCTTCTTGATGGCATCTCTAAGCCCATCTCCAGTTCTTCCAAGTGGCATCTTCAAGCCCACTCAAGCATAGACAACTAATCATCAGTATCACTTTACGTGCCGGCGAGTGCAAATTTTTGGGCTTTTGTGTTCAATCCCCTTCAACCTTCCAGGTCACGAATGGCACATATACCAATCTAACCCCTCAGGTTTCAGAAAATTGAAAAGGGGCAGCTGTTGCACCCCAAAATTTGCCCTCACAAGACAAGACTTTGTGTACTAAGAGGTTCAAAAGGTTCACAAGACATCTCATGAGGTTCACAAAGGGCACAATCAGTCAAAAGATTTGACATTTCCCTCAGACAATGCATCCTCCTAAGCAATGCATCCTAAACTAGGGTTTCGACTTTAATCAGGCTAAATGAACTTCCAAGACTTCAAGTGAGCTTCATAACATCTTATATGTGTTTAAGAATCCCCATGACAAGTTTCAAGGCTTTTCCCAAAGGTTTGCTCAGTCAGATGATCAGATAGGTTAAAATCAGTCAAAGTAGTTAAAAAGTCAAACTGAGGTCAACTGTGGTCAAACCAAAGTCAAACTTCATGATTTTTTGCCAACATCAAGTATATGAAGTAAAATTCATCATTTGATCAAGGGTTGATCATGATTCATCAAGGAGATTTCAGATCATCAAGAATCAGGAGTTTCTAAATTAGGGTTTTCACAGGAAAAGTCAACTGAACTTTGACCAGCCATAACTTTCATATGCTTCATCAAAATTTTTCCATCCAAAGCTCATTTTGAAGGAAATTGAATTCTCTACAACTTTGTGTCTCACAAGCCAAGCTCAAATAAGATCATATCAATCAAAAATAGTAAGAAGATATCAATTTTTTTTCTCAATATTTGATTTGATCTTTGTTCTAGAAATTCTTAAAGGCCATTTAGAGATGATTGAAATCATATAAGATCATATCAATCAAAAATGGTAAGAAGATATCAATTTTTTTTTCTCAATATTTGATTTGATATTTGTTCTAGAAATTCTTAAAGGCCATTTAGAGATGATTGAAATCATATAAGATCATATCAATCAAAAATGGTAAGAAGATATCAATTTTTTTTTCTCAATATTTGATTTGATCTTTGTTCTAGAAATTCTTAAAGGCCATTTAGAGATGATTGAAATCATATAAGATCATATCAACCAAAAATAGTAAGAAGATATCAATTTTTTTTTCAATATTTGAAAGCATATCTTTTTCAATCTCAAGTGATCCAAAAGTCCAAAGTAGGATAAAGTTTTTTTGATCTAATTACACTCACTATATATACATGAAGAGATCACAACACAAAGGGAGGAATTTGGCTGCTTCCAAGAGTAAGAACAATACTTTAAATTTTCATAAAAAATTCATAATTCGGATTCTATTTTGCAGGCTATATCAAAGTGTTTTGAAGGTTGCAATCTCTTCCTTGATCATCCTTGATGCTATCCCAATGCATTACATCATCCAAAACTCATTAAAATGCATAAACTGATTTCATCTTTAGCTTGAAATTTGATTTTTCAATTTCAATGATACAAGCAATATAAATGAAATTCGATTGTATATTATTGTTCATGATGATGTTTGTAATGTTTATGGATATTTTGATTTAATGTTTGATGCAGAAACAACTAAGTGTCATTGCTAGAGCTTGGGTTCGAATCCCAACCCCAGGTAAGTTTTGTTTTTTCATTCAATTTCTCACTATTTTCTTTATTGTTTTGTTTTATATTTAATATAAATTATATTTCTTATAAGAAAACATATTTAAATAATCATATGTAAATATATATAAATATATATAAATATATATATATATATATATATATATATATATATATATATATATATATATATATATATATATATATATATATATATATATATATATATTAACTTCATATATTTCTAAAAGGGATCTCTAATTTATTTTCTAAAAATTTTAATCTTAGTTTTTTTTATTAAAATATGTATATATATATATATATATATATATATATATATATATATATATATATATATATATATATATATATATATATATATATATATATATATATATATATATATATATATATATATATATATATATATATATTTGTAAATAGTTAAATTAATATTGTAATTTAAATTATAAACCCTAATTCTATTTTCTTTAAAATTCCTAACCCTAATCTTTAAATATTAAAATTAATTAAACTTTTCTAATATCTAATTAAAATAATTAATAATATTTTCTTTGTAAATAATTATTATATGGTTTATTATTATTATTCATATCATCTTATTTTCATCTCAAAAATTATTTAAAGTTGTTTATTTAAATCTAAAAATACTTAATTAAATTATATATATATATTTTGTATATTATTACTAACCTTTTCTTCTTATAATTATCACTAACCTTTTTTATTGTTTATACTTATCATTTTATTATATAATTATTTTTTAAATTGTTTTTATTATAATGTAACTGTAAAAGCCATGTAATAGTTGTAGCTCTTATTGTTTATTTATAAATATATTGCTATGGTTAGTAAAATAGGGAGTGATAACATGTTTGCTTTAAAATTAACTTAGATCACTAATTATAAGATAAATATTTGAATTTGTACACGCACACACGTAAGTCGATCTTTGATCGCCATCTCACTTCTTAAGGGTTACCTCTCATGTTTCCTATATAAAAGGTCAAGTAAGGTGTATAAAGCAAAGTCCCTTCTCTCATTAACATCTTCTTGTCCCTTTAAAGAATTATAAGATCAAGTCCCGTCATGGTTGCCTTCGTAAATGATCTTGTCCCTTTTCGAATAAAAGATGATAAGTCCCTTCGAATTGCTAAGTACACCTTACAATTGCCTAATCACAGATGTCCCTTCACTTGTCCCTTCATACATCCAAGGTAATGACTACCTATTCCTTAATAATATGGATAGTCTTACCATTTAAAGGATATTTAAGAACAGAAAAGACTTAACTTAGGGTAGGTTCCTCTTATGTACTTGCTCACTTATTCAAAAATACTTCATTACACTTCACATTTTCAAACAATTTTCAAAACAAAGTCTTTATATATATCCGTACAAGGATCATTATAAAGAACTTAAGAAAATTTGTAATCACACACTACACTTCTCAAAACAGTTTAAAGTGAGCTAAGTAACTAAGAGCCCATGGATAACCATGGATGTAAAGGGTGCTAACACCTTCCTTTTACATAACCTACCCCCCGAACCCAAAAATCTTTTAAGGTCTTTCCTGTTCTTTTATGCCCTTTCCTTTGGATAAAATAAAAGTCGGTGGCGACTCTTGCTATCCGCAACATAACTAAAGTCAGTTCTCCCACCGTGTTACAAAGTCCTAGTAAACTTGATTGTTTAACTTCAGAAGAATTAAATAAAACACTCATATGGTCTTCTCAAAAACCATCCCGAGAGAATAGGATCTGGAACAAAGCGTTAGGCAAGTGCAACACAGTGGGGGAACTGACTTGGGTGTTTTTGTTTGAAAAAAACACGTGCGGATAGTAAGATTCGCCGCCTACTTTTATTTTATCCAATTTAGGAAAGGGTATAAAAGAACAGGAAAGACCTTAAAAAGATTTGAATTCTGGGGGTAGGTTATATAAAGGGAAGGTATTAGCACCATTTATATCTATGGTTATCCATGGGCTCTTAATTACTTTGCTCACTTTAAATTGTTTGAAAAAATATGCAGTGTGTGATTAGAAAATTTCATAAGTATTTGCAATGATCCTCATATGGATGTATACAAAGTCTTGAATTTGAAAAGATTTTAAATGTGGGGTGTGAAAAGAGTTTTTGAAAGTGTGAGCAAGTAAGTAAGCGCTACCTACCCTAAGTTGGTCTTTCATGTTTCTTTATTTCCTTTCAAGGGTAAAACTGTCCTTACTATTAAGGAGTAAGTAGTCATTACCTTGGATTTATTAAGGGACAGGCGTAGGGTCATTGTATGGTCAGAGAAAGCAACTTGTAGGGGTGTCTTTAGCAATTCGTAAGGACTATCATCATTTTTTCGCAAGGACGAGATCATTATTTCGTAGGAAATTTCGAAGGGACTATGATCTTTTAAACTTTGAAGAGACTTGATGATTTTTTCGTTTGAAGGGACTTTGCTTTTAAGACACCCCCCATTTTCGAGGGACTTGACCATTTATTAAGGCAACAAAGAGGGGAACCCTAGGAAGTGCAGGTGGCGATCGTAGAATGATCGACTTACGTGTCTATATCTGGTTTTCAAATAATTATCTTGATATTAGTTTCTAAGTCCATATTGTTCATTTAATTCTTTTCATGCCCTAGATTATTAACCACATAGTGAATATAAAGGCAGAAATTAAAAGGCGGAAATTAAAAGGCAGAAATTAAATGATTCATACACTATTACATGGCTTCGGGGCAGTTACATAATAATTAGGCGGAAAATAAATCTAAATTATTACAAGTGCGAAAGAGTTACATAATAAGGCGAATCAATAAATGAATAACATAAAAATAAATGAAAAATAGAAAATAGGTTTGCAAATTAGGTTAAAGAAAAATTAGGGTTAGGGTTTGAGAAAAATTTTAAGGTTTAATAAAAAAATTTAGGTTTAGGAAAAATTTTAGGGTAAAAATTAGGGCTAAATTTTTAGGTTCGAAATTTAAGGTTTGAGGCAAGAAACTCAAGGTTTATGAAAAAATTTAGGGTTTTTTAGAGAAATTTTAGCGTTTTAGATAAATTTTAGGATTAAATTAAAAAAAATGTAAATTAATTAATCAATTTTGATATAAAAAAAAATTATAAAAAAAAACTAAATGTTATTTATGAAAATGTTTTAGTTTTAAGAAAAAGATTAAAATGAAATAAGAAAAGGTTAAGGACTAGGGTTAACCATGTTTAAGAGAATAAATAATTATTTAAACAAATTAAAGAAATTAAGGAAAAAATAGAATGAAAACCAAGTTTCCAAAAAATACCATGGGTGGGAGTTGAACTCACACCCTTGCCTTTCCAACCTTCAACCTCAGCCACCAAGCCATATGTGTGCCTGTGTCATTGAACTGAAACAAATAATAATATATCAAAGTTAAAGAAAATCAGAAGTTGTAAAAAAAAACGCCATAGGCTGGGTTCGAACCCACACCCTATAGCTTGCGTACGAATTCCTTTACCACTGAGCCAAACATGCGCTTGTGTAAGCGACCTGGGATGAAAAAATTATATAAAAAACAAATATTCAAACTGGAAATTTGTGCCACCATCATCTTCTACCTCCAGCCGTATGTTTAGGTTTTAGTGACACTTTTCCGTCACTAAAGCTTGTAGTGACGGATTTTGTTCGTCACTATATGTCCTGTAAACACAAACATGTAAAATACATAATATAAATTTATTCCAACCATACAATTCACTCAATTACATTCCAATAAGTTCAATTAAACCATCAATTTCGTGGGAAATTATCTCTATGTCGAATTTCCAATTCTTGACCTCAAGAACCCTAACTATGGCATTTTGTTCTCCATGCATCAAACCTTCAATTGATTGCCCTAGAATCAATCTATACACTATCATAAACACATTTAAACAAACCAAAACAATTTATAATTCATCAAATGTTAGAATCGATTTTGTTTTTAAAAAGAGCATAAAACAAATTCGGATCATGCGTTTCATGGCATTATGGATGATAGTGATGATTGAATCATGCTCAGAATCCTTCAAGGATGTAATTGCAACCTTTAAAATGTTTTAAAAGAGCTTAAAACCAAGAAACTGAATTTCAAGTTTTCTAGATTTTTTTGAAGTTTGAAAGTGCACCCTTGGTCCAGAATTGCGTCCTCGATGGCCTTGTTGTGTTTATGTAATAGTACGATTTAGGGTAAGAATTTTGGGCTTGGATGGAGTTTTATAGGTTGCTTGAAGATGAAGAAACCAATTTGTCATAATTTTCCAAAAATCAAATATACACGTGCTATATTGGTCTTGCACGAACTTTGAATGAGTTCAATCATCTTAATCACAAAATATTTGATCCAAAAATAAGTATTAGATCAAATATTTGATTTTCATAATTTATTTCGATTAAAATCCAAAATAATATAAAATAAATAATAAAAATCAAAACAATTGATCATTCGATCGTGCATGACCTCATCTTCAAGTTTGGGTTGAAATATTATGGGCCCATTTGAAAAAATCTTGAGTTTAGACCCTTTTTGCTTCATATACCTCCTCAAAATTGTCCAACTTCCACAATGCAAAACTCCCTCAATTTTGATCCCATGAAGGTATTCTAGGACTTTTTAGAAAACTTAGAGTGTCCTCTAATCAACCCTTTTTGTACCATGTCCATATATGTTTTCATTTTCAATTTATGAGCTTTGGAAAAAGTTGACTTTTTGTTGACTTTCAAAAGGACCTGTAATGTTTTAGCTCATACCTCTCAAATGAAGCATTTTTGGACTTGGCTTATGAGACATAAAGTTGTAGAGAATTTAATTTCCTTTAAAATGAGAATTATATGGGAAATTATTCATGAAGTATGTGAAAGTTATGGCTAGTCAAAGCTCAGTTGACTTTTCCTGCACAAAACCCTAATTTAGTAACTCTTGATTCTTGATGATTCTGAGATTTCCTTGATGAATCATGATCAACATTTGATAAAATGATGAATTTAACCTCATAATCTTTATGTTGACCAAAAATATTGAAGTTTGACTTTAAGTTGACCACAGTTGACTTGTTGACCAAATTAACTTATTTTTAAGTATCTGAGCATCTGACTAACCAAACTTGTGTGGAAGCCCTTGAAACTTGATATGAGGATTCTTTGAGGTATATGGGATGTCATGAATTCCACTTGAAGTTTTGGAAATCCATTTTTCCTTGAGAAATTTAAAACCCTAGTTTCAAATCCATTGCTTAGGAGGAGGCTTTGTCTGATGAAACCTTGAATCCTTTTGAGCAATTGTGAATCTTGTAACCATCAGGAGACCTCTTGAGACATATTGTCTTGAATATGTGAGGGAAAATTTTGGGGTACAACAACTTCCCCTTTTCAATTCTCGTAAACCTGAGGAGTTAGATTGTCACGTATGTCATTCGTGACTTGAAGGTTGAAGATGATTGAACACTAAAGCCCAAAAATTTGCACTCGCTGGTGCACAAAGTAACACTGTTGGTTGATTGTATTACTTGAATGGGCTTAAAGATGCCATTCGGAGTAAATGAAGATGGGCTTATAGATGCCATCAAAGTATCTATCTATGTAACATATCCAAGCTAAATATCAGTACTATATCTTCGTGTAGATCGTCTCTGAATTATCTCTGGGAGGGAAAAGGATATCCTGAACTAAGTATCAGTACTAGATCTTTGTATAGATCATCTATGACCTATCTCGGGAACATATCTTGATTTAAGTATTAGAAATAATCTTTGTTTCGATTATCTCTGAAAATATCCTACACTAAGCATCGACACTAGATCTTCGTATAGATCGTCTCTGAACTGTCTCAGGGAGAAAAAGATATCCTGCACTAAGTATCAGCATTAAATCTTCGTATAGATCGTCTCTGAATTGTCTCAAGGACTTGTTAATGTTTATCTGACTGTAAACTATCCTGAAAAGGAAATATTAGTTTATGCAGGATTGTATGACATGATGCTCTTAATATGAGTGAGGATGTCGTATGCATTATGGATGTGTGTGCCATGATATGATGTAAATGACGTATGTATGAATTATGTAGTTGAAGCGCATGAGTAGCTTTGTATAACAATTGCTAGCTGGGGGAAATAAATCATGATTCCTTGTTGAGGAATATGAAGACTTCGTTCTCGTCTTGTTTTGGAATGTTATACCTAGGATCTTCTATTTTCCGTTCGTCGCACTTCTTATTGAAGGATTAAATTCCTGAATACTCTAATTGGGGATAAAAGAGATGGACATTCCCCTGAGGATCTCGTAGATTCGAAAGTACAAGAGGCTACTTGGAGTTTTTTGTTAGAACATATCCGTAAAGATTACTCTGTGGGGATGAACCAACGAAGATTTGTTGGACTCTTACCTCTGATCGTCCTTAGTAAATGCTATTATTGTATTTTATGCATTTCTGGTAAACATCAATCATATTCAAAAGCATATATACATTCAAACATAATCAACAGACGTTTTCGCTTAAGTAAAAAGGGAAAAGTAAACCTGAATTCGAAAATAGAATTGTATTAATTTAGAAAGTGGCCTATAAACAGGCAAGTTTGAACAAAGAGACGAAAATCCTAGTAAGAGGAATTCGTCATAGAAACTTTAAAAGAGTACAAAAGCAAGGAAAAATATCTATGTGGAAGTGATCCTATTGAGTTTCAACTCTGTTATTGCCATTATCTTCAAGTATCTCAACCTTTGTTGTCAGAAGAGAAACGATTGGACTAATTTGCACCTGTTTGAACTTGACAAAGGTAGTACAACTAGTTGAGGTTACATGGGTGATCCAACGAGACATAGGCGTACGTTTTAATCCCTAACTTTTGTCTGGACTGCCCTTTCAGGTTTTCAGTCCACCGTGATACCCTTTTTTGCCCAAGTCGCCTTTTCAGGTTTTCGACTTGCCGGGTGTACAATTATATATATATATATATATATATATATATATATATATATATATATATATATATATATATATAATTTTTTCCCGAACCCTTTTGGTTCGCCGGGATGCCCTTATTTTTGCCTAGGCCAGTCAACCTAGCGGGTCTCTTTTTATGTGTAGTATTTTTTTACTATGTCTGTGTTCACAGGTTATGAGAAATCTCCACCATCCATAGTAGTAAGCATCATAGCACCTCTAGAAAATAACCTTTTGACTACAAATGGCCCTTCATAGGTGGGAGTCCATTTTCCCCTAGGATCACCCTGTGGTAATATGATACGCTTGATTACCAAGTCCCCAGCCTGATATACTTGTTGCTTGACCTTCTCATTAAAGGCTTTGATTATACACTTCTGATACATCTGACCATGACAAATAGCCTCAAGCCTCTTTTCATCAATCAAGTTTATCTGGTCGGGTCGAGTCTAAATCCATGCATCTTCATCTAAGTCTGCATCTTTCATAATTCTCAAGAAAGGGATCTGAACTTCAATAGGTAAAACTGCTTCCATACCATAGACAAGAGAGAATGAGGTTGCCTCGGTTGAAGTACGTACTATGGTACGATAACCATGAAGAGAAAATGATAACATCTCATGCCAATATTTGTATGTCACTGTCATCTTCTGCAAGATCTTCTTAATATTCTTGTTGGCGGCTTCCACTGCGCCATTCATCTTTGGTCGATATGGAGAAGAATTGTGATGCTTAATCTTGAACTGCGTGCAAAGTTAGGTAATCATAGTATTGTTCAGATTAGTACCATTGTCTGTGATAATCCTTTTGGGGATGCCATATCTACATATAATATTATGCTTGATAAACCGAGCCACAACATTCTTGGTAACAGAAGCGAACGAGGCTGCCTCTACCCACTTCGTAAAGTAATCAATAGCCACGAGAATGAAACGATGTCTATTGGAAGCGGTAGGTTTGATCTCACCAATCATATCAATGCCCCACATGGCAAAAGGCCAAGAAGCAGTCAGAACATTCAACGGTACTGGAGGCGTATGTACTTTATCAGCATAGATCTGGCACTTATGACAAGTTTTGTAGTGTTGATAGTAATCAGCTTCCATGGTAGACCAATAGTAACCTACTCTCAAAATCTTCTTAGTCATTTTATGCCCACTAGAATGAGTACCAAAGATCCCATCATGCATGTCTTCCATAATCTATCTTGCTTCCTTCTTTCCTACATAACGAAGGAAAGTCGAATCGTGATTGCGCTTGTACAAAATTCCATTACTCATGAAAAACGTGGCAAAAAAATTTCTCAGAAACTTCTTGTCATTGATAGATTCCCCTTCAGGATATTCCCGAGCTTCGAGATATCTTTTCACTTCATGGAACCAAGGTTTCTCTTCCACCCCCTCAGTATCAACCTCATAACAGTATGCTGACTCATCGAATCGTTCAATAGTAATTCTGGGAGCTTCATCATCCCAATTGATTTCAGACACAGATGACATAGTGTAATACCTCAAAATTTGCCCTCATATTTGTTTCCTTAATCGGCTTTACGCTTCGCAGTCATCTGCATTCTCCCACTAGGTCATAACATCATAATCATGCATTTCATTGTTTCCTAAGGCATGTGATTAAGGCCATATGAGAATAGGGTTTCATACCTTATCTGTATCTATCAGGGTTCGAAATGATGGAGGTTATTCACTGGTGCATCTAATCCATTTTTGAGGTGTTTAATCAGATTTGCTTTGAACAAGAGTTTTGGCTCTTCTTGACGTCTCAAGTGGTATTCTTCTTCATTGAACATCTCGAAGAAAATTTGGGGGTTCATGTTCGTGATTTGGCTTGAGGGCATTGCATCAACTGAAGTCCACTCGATTGAGGTCAATTTCAAGGGTGTGGAATTTTCAAGTGACGTAAGGAACATGGTTCGAAGTATGAGTTTCGAGATTCATCATGGAATCAAATGTTCTGGTTCAAGGATTCGACTTGAATCAAGGGTGGAAAGTGCACAGTTATGATTTATCTAGAAGACGTCATCATCAATTCAAATATCATTACTATTTTCGACACATAAATTCGTCAAAATCCATTGAATCCATGTCATTGTCCAAAATTTGTTTTGTTATCCATTCACATGATAAAGGCTTGATTTCCTTTAATATTCAATTCCATATTTTATCAATTCTACATCCAATTTTTAAGCACACTTTAAAGTTCACACTTTTGTTGGCCCATTTAAAGCCCATTAGTCGTATCTCATACAAGCCTAATTTCCATTTAATTCTATTGTCAATATTCCTAACCAAGTTCTAAATCCACCTTCATTCATTTTTGGTGTCTTAAGTTGATTAATTCTTAAACCATTCAAATATATATTTAATTAAGGTTTAACCATGTTTTCTTTTCCCAATTCAAAAGCCAATTTCATTGCAAAAATCCCATCCAAAATAATTGCAGTTCTCAGGTTGTGAATCCCTTCTCCAAATAAACTTCCAACCAATTTTAATTTTTGTTTAAGTCCACATATTCTTTTAAACCACCTTCAAATTAACGGACCATATCTAACGTCTCAACTATCTTAAAGGAAATCTCTTACAGGGTATAACAGATATTAATAGAATTGATTTTTTTTGGCATTCTCCAACAAACATTCATTAGGCTGAATTCATATAACAGAACAAAACAGCAGAAAATCAAGAAAAAAAAGCTCAGCACAATATACAGTTGGAAATCCACAATCTCATAGAAAACTCAAAAAGAAACTTTAACAAAACCACAAGTTACACCAGAAAAATTCAACATAAACAAAGAGGATTTTTTTCATAACAGAAACTTCAACAGGAAAATTTCAGTTACATATCAGTTAACCCAAAAATTCAGTCATAACAAAAATGAGAACCAGAAGAAAAGCTAACTGATATAACAGAAAAAAGTACAAATCAGCTATACCATAAAATAAAAGCAGTTACAGAAGAAAGGAGTGGGGAGAAAAATGCGGAAGCCTTCATCAATCCTTATCACCTTCTACCATAATCTTCAATCACTCTTCATCCTTTAAAAAAAGGCTTCATCGACATTCTTCATCACTCTTAACTCTTCACTTGTCATCAATCATTTTTTGCACAACTCTCCTTTGATCTCTACCCTTCATCTGCATTTTGCAATGATAAAACAAAACAAGGGATAAGTGAACACTTAAGAAGAAAAAATCAGAGAATTATAACTCAATTAAGTTGCAAATGCATCACCAAATTCTAACTGAAAAATAACAAATCTCTAACTGAAAACTAACCAACTAACATAATTATAACAAATCTATAACATAATTTACCTTGAGATTCCATTCCCACCCTCATAGATCTTCTCCTATAAAGAGCCAACTCCATTGCAATTTGGGGGCCTGACTTTTTCACCTCTCATTTTCACTCTACCTTCACATAGCTCCTTCATAGATTCTGGAATCTCTCACCTCTCTCCCTTCGAACTTCATCTTCACCATTTCATTACCTTCTTCACTGACTTCTCCTTCTTTAACTCTTCATCCTCATCCCTTCAATCATTCTCCGCCATTCCTCATTCATTCTTTCTCGCAATTCTTCTTCGTTCTTCACCTTCTCTGTTTCGTTATTTTCATAACACTCATAGTCATCAATCTTCAAAGAAAAAACCTACAAGTTGCATAACAACAACATCACTAAACATATCAGTTGCGGTTGAAAAAAAGAGGAAACGAGGTAGAAGAAGGAGAAGGTCACAGCAGAACAGAGAAGAAGAGTCTGAATTCGTACCAAGAAAGGAGATCGAGTAACAATTCCGCGGCTGCACCAATCTCTACTTCAATCTTCAACCATAGCTTTGGTTACCTCATCGAACGAACTCCACTTTCGATTGTCACCATCGCCTGCAACATACAGCTGCATCTTCGTCTTCATTGTGTGGATTCGTAGGGCGTCGCCATCGGCATCCTTAGTGCACCAACGTCTCTGACACAAGATCGATCCAACCTACAATCATAACACAATGATTCAATAAGGTTCTGCGCCTCAATAATCCAATAACCAACGAAATTCAAGAAACAATACATCAAAGGGTTAATTATACGATTCCCCCTTGCCATTAGGACGAGATTTGTTTTTGCCCCCCTGAAGTTTTTTTTTTTGAACGCCCCCTTATAAAACCAAAAATCAACTTTTACCACACCCTATCCCTTGTTTGGATGACTGGTATGTGGTAAATGAATACGTGGTATTTCTATTGTCCATGTGGAAGGCTGACTAACTATATATTTATTTTTAATTTTATTTCTACGTAATATTTGAAATAAAATTTCCACATAATATTTGAAATTTATTTTTATTTCAATTTATTTAATTTTCATATTAAATATTTCTTTAATAATATATTTTATGAAATTATGTTTATAATTGATTAAAATATTGTTTATGGCTTAGTGCCAAATGATATTCTAGGAGCTCATTTCATGAGTCTTTGTATTTGTTTGTGTAAAAGTAATATATAAACTCTTACATTAGAAAACACATTACCGATGTGGGACTAAAGTTTCGAACAATCACTATACCACTGTAAATCCTTGTGTCAGCTAGATTATTTTCATTATCAAACCTTCATTGTATAAGCAACAACAACTTAACACACTTACACACCATGAATGATTTGCCACAAGAACTGCAGATGATTTGCTCAATCCATTTTACACGATCATCATTTTGTCAACAACATGAGCAACTACTCTACAATAGGTTCTCTTCTCAAACTGCATTTGAGTTTTGCTTGCTTTAGGAACAACTTCATGGAATCAAGAATGTAATAGAGTTTAAATTTACCATGATATTCTAATTTGCTAGAGAAAAGATATGATAAACAATAATAGAGTTTAAATATGTATTAGATTTTTGTATCTTATTGTTCAGTAAAAATGAGTCAAATTGATGTATTTAACTATCCTGTTGCATTTTGATGGAAAAGCTTATTTCTTTCATTCACAAGAATGCAAAGTTAAGTATGATTTGTAGTGCTTGCATGCAAGACAGAAGTATATACCAATAAAAAAATCTTGAAGATGATCATATAAACATTTAAAATTCACACAAGTATCCGAATTATCCTAGTGTTTAATAACCTAGTGTCTTCGGCAAGAGCTAACTATTTGGGTTTGAACACACTCAATAAGAGAAAATAGAAATAAAGGATAATATTACAATATTAATGTGTTATATTCCACTCTTTGTCAAGAAAGTTTCAGTTTCCATTTTCTTCTTGCTAAGAAGATATGTTCTCTCCATTCTAAAATCTTTTAGTGACTCCATGATTTTCAGTGTTTAACAGTGTAATAGTGTAGTGTTTGATTGCATGTTGGAATATAATGAGATTGCACTGATATGCCCTTTCAATTAGGAGTATGAAAATGTAGGTTGTGGGCAAGATGGGTATTGATGGGTATTCCAGAACTCATAGAGAAGAGGCAGTGATGGGTATTGCAGAAAAGCTATAGCTCCATTGTTTCTCATTCTCACTAGTCCCACATCGATTTGTGGGGATAAAATATAAGTGTATATATATTAGTTCACATTAAACTTTTTTGAATGAATTTGATGTATTGGGCCATTAACAAACTCTGAGCATTAAGCCCAAATGAAATTTTAGAATATTTTCATAATTAAAATTAATAAAGTCTTTTAATTAAGAAATATTTAATACGAAAAATAAATAAATTGAATTAAAAATTAATTTAAAATATTACGTGGAAATGAATCAAATTTTAAAGAAATTTAAAATATTATGTGGAAATCATTTAATTAAGAAATATTTAATACGAAAAATAAATAAATAAAGTAATTTAATTATTAAATATTTAATACGAAATATAAATAAATAAAATTAAAAATTAATTTAAAATATTATGTGGAAATGAATCAAATTTCAAAGAAATTTAAAATATTACGTGGAAATGAAATTAAAAATAAATATAAAGTCAAATCATCCACGTGGATAATAGAAATGTCACATAACCATTTACCATATACCTAGTCATCCAAACAAGGGATAGGGTGTGGTAAAAGTTGATTTTTGATTTTATAAGGGGGCGTTCAGAAGAAAAAAAAACTTCAAGGGGGCAAAATCAAATTCCGCCCTAATGACAGGGGGGAATCGTATAATTAACCCTACATCAAAGGAGGAAAAAGGGATCGAGTCAGATACTTACACGGGAAACGCGTCGAGATAACCTTCATTTTACAGGTATGTCGATTCTGCCTTGAAACTTGCAAATATTCACCAATATTTTGTGGGCTTTGATTAGGTGAACAAAGAACCCCTTGAATCTGAACACAAATGCGCAATCTTGAAGGTTTGAGTTGGAAAGGATTTATGTTTAGTTTTTTGTGAGATTTGAATTTGTGAAGGTTAGGTTTCGGATTTGGGGTAAAAGTAAGGTTTAGGCGGTGATTGAGAGGTGAGCTTTCATCTTCTTCGGTTGATTCGTGGTGGCGCCGCCATTTAGGGTTAGAGGAAGGATTCAAATGCGGAAGGTGTGGGGATGATGAAGACGTTTGTGGGCGGCACTAGGGTTTTAGAAGAAGAAGCTTTATAGAAGAGGATGATGGAGGAAGAAGAAGATGAAGTTGAAGGAGAGAATTTGGTGCGATGAAGAGGAAGAGAGAAGACGGAGGAGCGGCGGGTGAGGGAGAGGAAGAAGAAGATGAAGTTGAGGGAGAGAATTTGGTGCGATGAAGAGGAAGAGAGAAGACGGAGGAGCGGCGGGTGAGAGAGAAGAAGAAGGGGAATTAGGTTTTGTTGTGTTTATTTGTTTTAGTATTAAAATGAATTAATGAAAATAATTAGGTTATTAATGTTATAAATTCAAATCACTAAACCACCTTTAATCACTATTAAATCTCATTGAAATCCTTTTAATTTAGTACCGTTAGAAGAGATAGGATTTGGCTTTGTGCATTCCGGCCACACCGGCGGTGACACGTGTCACTGTCTGATTGGCTTCCCCTGCGGCGGATCGTATGTGCGTGCAATCACCATAAATACCATGAGCCTACGTCCATGAACCACTTGATGAGATTACTAGTGGAGAAAACTCAATCAAAAGGCCTGGATCAAGTCAACGGTTGACCGAAAGCCCACCCTATGCACTCCCTTATTTCCTGCACAATTGGGCCTTGCCCTTTTTCTTTTCACACCACCTTTTAAGCACAAATAGAACATTGTACTAAGGAAAACTGCTAGATACCCCCCCCCCCTTTATTTTCTTTTAGATTTTTGTTTTGTTTTAATATATCTTAGAATTAATTCATCAAAAAATAGCAAAATCCATAATAAAATTCTATAAAAAATTCAGTAGCTCAATAATCCATTTTAGAAATTTGTGACAATTTTATTTTCTGAATTTTGGTTATTTTTGATTTAATTTCGATTTTTCTCTTAATTAGCATTTTATTGAATTCTTTTAACTGCACTTGTTTTTGTTCATTTTATTTTGTCCCCTTCCTGTAGGATTTTTGACCCATTCTTTTTGTTATGCTTAGAGGACTAATAAGAGAACTTAGGATATTTTTTGGTAGATATTTAGGCCATTTTTTCCATTGTTGTGGTAGCCTAATCCATGAAAAATAGTAGTTAATTCTTAAGTAGATTTAAGTGATTTTTAGACATAGTTAACTTCTGAATTTTTAGGATATTTTTTAGCACAATGTAATAGACAGTTTTAGGACCCTATAGGATTAATTTCATATTTTTTCCAGGACTTTTAATATTTTTAGTGTATTAATCTTTAGGCCTTTTTACATGTAAAATTCACCTAGTTTAGTTTAGGATATTATACTCCATTAAGAAATAGTTAAATTAGGTTTAGTCTTAGGATATTAAAATGACTTAGTATAGTTTAATTGCTGATTTTTAGAATGATAATATTAGATAGTTCCCTTAGTTTTAGGACTTAGGCTTAGCATTTCTAATAAATAGACTTAGATGAAGTTTAGGCTTGTTTTGGTTTTATACCTTTAAATGTGTATTTAATAGAATTTATTCTTTATTTTAATGCCTTGCCTTATTATTTGAATTTCTCAATTGTATAGGTTTCCCCATTGCTCTTAGAATCAACTTAACTTCCTTAGGAAGTAGGTTGAATTCTAGTAGTTTCTAGTTCTTTTCTTCATTAGGTTTAGAAAACCACACAAACCATTAAGACCACTTGTGAATAAATAAATAAAAATTAGGATTGTGTCTTAGTCCCTTAGATTTTACCTTTTGCAACTTGAGTCATTCTTTCTCATCTCATAAAGAAAAGCAATAAAACACTTAATAAAAACCGAGCGTTCTTGTACGACACGGAACTTTGTTGCGGAGTGCTTATACGCGTCCTGTTACGGGGCAAGGTGTAAGTACTTACTGCGATGGATAGGTCTTAGTATGAGAATGTTCACAAACAAATTCAAAAACATTTCTCATAAAAGACAAAAACACAATAAGCGACTATCCTGCGGGAACTTCTTTTCTTATCTCATTCACTCACAACGCGAACTCGCGACGACTTGTCTCGCATGCAAGACGGTAAACGCACTCGTACCAGACGAGTCTGCAACACCTGAGCATAGACATACACAGTTCCAGTATAAAAAACATAAACAAATAGTTCTCGCCTGGTTAGGCGAACTACATCGACTCTAATCCTCATTTTCCCGATGAGGTACGTAGGCAGCGGGGTAGGGCCCGTTCGAGTACATTCTTTATTTCCCCTACATTTTCCCCATTCTTCCTTTCCATCCTCTTTTTCAGCTTCCTTTCTCATTTCACTTCCATTCCAGTTAGTAGTTCATTTGTTCAGCAGCACTTTATTTTCTCACCCTTTGAAGCAAACAAACAAACGTGGATCCCGTCGGGTACGGCGGACGATTTAGGATGCTAATACCTTCCCAGATCGTAACCGACTCCCGAACCCAGATCTTTGGTTCGCAGGACCTTGTCCTTTCCTTCTTCCTCAGGTTTGTGCAGCATTACCTTTCCCATTCTTTCGGGATAAAAATGCCTGGCTGGCGACTCTACCTTTTCCGCGCCACTTTCGCGTTTGTACTAGGATGAAAATCTCGGGAGCGACACATAGTGGCTAATGCATCTGCCAAATGATTCTCTTCTCGTGGAATATGTTCAAAAATGATCTCTTCAAAGTATAGAATTAAAGATAATACATGCTCTCTGTAAGGAATGAGATTTGGATGTTTTGTGTCCCATTCACCTTTAATCTGACTAACTACCAGGGTTGAATCTTTGTACACGTTCAAGAATTGGATCTTCATCTCAATGGCAGCCTTGATACCCATAATACATGCTTCATATTCAGCCATATTGTTGGTACAATCGAAACATAGTCTTGCAGTAAATGGTGTATAACAACCCTTAGGAGAGATAATCACGACTCCAAAACCATTACCAAGTGCATTAGAAGCTCCATCAAAAACCATAGTCCATCGGGATCCCTGTTTAGGTCCTTCATATTGTCTAGGTTCTTTAGTAACAATCATAATGTCTTCATCTAGAAACTAAAAATTCATAGACTGATAGTCATCCACTGCTTGATGAGCCAAATGATCTGCTACCACACTTCCTTTAATTGCTTTTTGGGAGTATCAGAGAGTGAAGTGTTGGATTTTTCCTTTGGGCATGTTCTAGTAGGCGATAAATGATCTGGATAATTGGTGTGTCGTTGTTGCGGCTATTGAAGATTTAAGTTGTGAAGTTATGCAAGGATCATGAAGTGTTGATCTTTCCGGAAATGTTTTGATATTTTAATTATTGTGTGGATAATAGATAAACCATTGGTTAATTTTAGTATCGTAAATTCTTAACATCAAGTTATGGAACTCGTAAGAGTAATACCGGTTGTGTGCAGTTGAACCTTATGCAGAGATAAGAATTTTTAGTTACCTTCTAGGTATAGTGGGAGATGAATGTCCCGAAGTTAAGCATGTAAAATTGGATCGTTTAAGGAACAAGACCCTCGAGAGAAGCGAAAATTGAATGATAAGTTTTGTGTGGTCCTCAAAGGTGAGAGTGTGGAATATTGTATCCAAAAGGCAAGTGTTATGGAAACTCGCAAGTGTTCTAAATATGATTTGAGTTTGGTATTGGTGACTCTCTGGTTATTGTGATTTTTGTGGCATTACTGCGTTATTATTGATGGAGACCTTGTGTCAACAGAAATCTCAAGTGAATGGAATTTTGTAAAGAGAATTGATATGGAGAATAGTAACCATGGTCAGATTGGTTAAGTTTAAATTGGATGGATTGTTTCGAGTTTAGAATGGAATTGAGTTTGTGTAAGTTATGTTTGCAGCAATACAACCCCTCTATCTCTGTCGTTGGAGAGTTTTGGTCCGATGTTATTATTGTGTAGTCGACAAGTGAATTGTTCTATCGTTGCATGTTTGCAAGTTCTTTTTCTATTAGTTGGTGAGAGCTCCAATGGATAAGTATTTTCTCCACAGACTACCAATTACTTGGTATTGCTTGAGAAATCGTGGTATCTCCACTGTTAGGCTTTGGAAGCATAGTGGAGGGAGACAAATAAAAGAGTTCAGTCGGATTATGAGAATTTGAAGAGATTTATTTATAAGTGCCGAAGTAAGAGAATTTTGCATTAAGTGGATTGTATATGGTAAGATACCGAAAGAATGAAGTTTCTGATGTAAATTGTTACAGTTTTGATATAAGACCAAGTGGAATTGGTAAGGAAGTCGTTTGACAACTTTTGAAATGGCTTTAGTGATTGAAGGATTGTAATAAGAGTTTTGTTGGAAAATTGTATGTGGTTAAGATTTCTCCAAGATACCTTGTAGAACCTTGTCGAGTGTTAAAAGTTCTTAAATCAAGCCGGAGTATTATGTTTTGTGTTGTGACTCAATGGAATGAATTATTATGGTATGTTTCTCCGAAGGAGGAATGAGACTAAGTGTTTCAGTATGAAGCAAAAGATGAATTGCGGAAATGGTAAGTTAGAAGTTAACCTAATGTTGGGAATCAAGTGTATGAATAAGGACACGAAAGTTTAATTTTGTTGTGAAATAGGGATTTTGAGTCGCGAAGTCAAATTGGAATTTTAGTATGTCAAAATATGTAAGAGAATTAAGGATAAGTATGGATCTAAGATAGTGTTGTAAATTGTCGTTGTGGATGAGTAAATGAAATTCGAGGATGAAATTTCAATTCAAGGGGGGAGGATGTAATACCCCGTAATTAATTAAACACTCTGAATAATATTAATTAGGATTAATTAATTAAGTATTATCTGACTCAGAGGATTTATTAAATATTCGACTCAAAGACATTTTTGGATACACTCGTATTGAACCAGTTAGTGTTACTAACTGATAATTAATGGTTATTTTTTTATTAAAAGAGAAAAGAAAGTTTTATAAGAAAGAAAGAAGAAGACAGTTGGTAAGAAAAAGAAGAAAAGGAAAAAAGGAAAAAAAAAGGAAAAGAAAGGAAGAGAAAGAAAAGGAAGAGAAAGAAAAGGAAGAGAAGGAAAAGAAGAGGAAAAACCTAGAAGCTTCAAGATCAAGAATCATCACAATTTCTTCATTGAATCTTCATCTTCATCAACCTCCTCGTCGATTGCAAGGTGGGTTCGTAGTTAGATACTTTTGTTATAACTTTTGGTTGAGTTTTAGGGTTTATGAGTTTTAGGGATTTTGGTAGAGAAGCTTGAAATCGAAAGAATAAACGGTTAAAAACTCAATAAAAACTAAGTATGATGTTTGGTATATGATTATATGCATACTTGTGATTGAATTCCTCTGTTTTGGTGCACTTTTGTGAAATTTAGAGGTTTTGGGAATGGTTTCTCGTAGTTGGTTTTTAGCCGAATTTTTTTGAGTTCGCCCCGCGAACTGTAGAAATTTTCTGAGTTCGTCCCGCGAACTGTAGCTTTCAGCTGAATTATGTTTTTTCATAACTTGTGATCCGGGTATCCGTTTTTAGTGTTACGTATATCGATTTGAAGCTGAAAACATTTACTAATTGATGATGCTAAAAGATACTACTTTTACCCGACTTTTTCCCGACTTTTACCCGACTTTTCCGATTAACCGTAATTATGTTAGTTAAGGAATTGTGGTATGGAGCAAGTTGTGAAATATGCGATAATCGTAAGGATTACATGGAAATAGAGACAATGAGATTATTGTGAGAAGTATTTAATGGTGGTATTTAAACTAAAAAAATTAGAATTATATGTTTAAGAACTATATAATTAAAAGCATCAAGAATGGAGAAGAGTGAGGAAATCTTACCATAAACCAATAGTGTGGCCTAGTATTGTTACTAGAAATTGTTATATGGTATGAGTTGTGACATGCCTAGTTTTACCTAGGTTGTTGCGAACCGTTAGCGTGCTATACACTAGGCATCCGGAATAGTCTTGTTTAAGTCTTGAGGTGGGTTATTCTCAGTCCCACGAGAAGCATCTGTAAAGGCTTGAGGTACCGCATAGTGAGACAGGGATAGTGGTTTGATTTGTGTAATACGCTAGGTCCTCCATAAAATTTTGAGTAAGTCTTGAGGTGGGTTGACTTTAGTTCCACGGGAAGCACCCGTAAAGACTTGAGGTATGTATTACATTGGGACCTCCGTAAAGTCTGAGTAAGTCTTGAGGTGGGTTATTCTAAGTCACACAGGAAGCATCCGTAAAAACTTGAGGTGCGTATGTTACTAGATCCTCCATAAGGTATTGAGTAAGTCTTGAGGTGGGTTGCTTTGAGTCCCACGAGAAGCATCCGTAAAGGCTTGAAGTGAGTACTACATTGGTTTACGCAGAAAGTCTTGAGTAATTCTTGAGGTGTGTTATTCTTAGTCCCATGGGAAGCATCCGTAAAGACTTGAGGTAGATGTTCCACTCGTTTGGCATTGAGAGTAGGCATGGACTTATGTTCCATTTTATTTTATTTCTTGTACGAGAAGTGGCCAAAGACTAGAGAATGTTTAGATTGAACCCTTAGAGCCGAGAGAACTCTAAGATAGGGAATCCATTGAGATGTTGATATCTCACCCCACTATTGTTGTTGCTTTTCAGGTTTCTTTTGCAGGTTTTATTTACAAGTGGAGCTATGCTCGGGATGTTTCAAGTGAAGCATAGTTTTAGTCTTCCGCTGTGTATTTCTGTATCTTTATACAATAATGAATATTGTATTGATCTTAGTATTTTGTTTTAGTATATTTTCCATGTCTTGTGCCATTTTAGTATTTGTTTTAGAATTGGTCAAGAATGTGAATTATGCTATTAGGCATCTTATGATGGTGTCAGTACCAAAAATTAACACTTGTATGATATTATTCTAGATATATATTGTATGGGCGTTACAATTTCTATAAATTCAAAAATTGGGGTGTTACAAAAAGCACTAAGGTAACTTTAAGTGAAAGAAAAATATTTCTAGAGAGAAAGAGAGAAAATAGATAGATAAATTTCAAAGAAAATGAAAATCTTTAGGAGTTGTTATGAAACGAAGAAGAGGCGAACCTCCTTTATATAGGAGAAGGAAAAACCAACAAATAAATTATCCATGCTCATAATTGATTAGTCAGTTGATTGGCTTAATTCCCAATCGATTGGATGATATGTTTTTAATCAATTATCTTGCCCAATATGAAAATATTTAATAGATAGTTGTTATATGCCATTAAGATGTTGCTATAATCGTTAAGCCTTCTCCAATCGATTGGTTTAATGTTCCAATTGATTGGCTAGCTAAAAAAATCTAAGTGATTGGAAAAAATCCTCAATCAATTGGGTAGTTCACAAAATATTTAAAATGATAGTGGATAGTTTCTTAATCACTTGCCTATTTCTTGAAAATATTTTTACGATATAAAAAAGTTTAATAGTTCACAAAATCTTTAAAATAATAGTGGATAGTTTCTTAATCACTTTCCTATTTCTTGAAAATATTTTTCCGATATAAATTTTTTTATAAAAATATATATTTTTTAAACTGTGTGTGTGTGTGTGTTTATATGGCTGTGTGTGTGCGAGTGAGTTGTCTTAGAACTTAAGAGTTATTTCCTTACTTTTGCAAAAATCTAGTTACTCTGAATGACACAGACATACACAACATGGTGGACTTTCACACTTTATCTCTTATAATATTTTGAGGCTTCAATATTCCTTTACCAAGTACATCGATCATATAAGCACTTTAATCTTGAGTCTCTTTTCTTGATGATGCTTAAGATGTTTTTCTAGTTTGGTCACCATCATCAGAGAGTTGAAAGTTATTTCCACCGACTTCACACATCAATAATTTTTTTCTTCATCAAAACTTCAGAGAGAATCTTTTGCAAGATTATTAATTTTTTAATTACAAGCACATAGATCCACACAATACACAGTTCATCCTTCCCCTAAAACTCATTTCACACCAATATGCCTCATGCTTGAGAAAACGTGTATATTCTAGTATATCCTCTAAAACATCTCTCCCTTAGTGGCCTCATGCTTGTGAGAATGTGTATATTCCACTCTCCCCCATAACGCATTTGGCCCTTACAAGCATCATGCTTCAGGGACTATGTACATTCCAGTATCCCTAAAACATCTTGCCCTTACAAGCCTCATACCTGAGGAATTGTGTATATTTAGGTCTCTCCTCTAAGAAATCTCGCCCTACATGCCTCGTGCTTGAGGTATTGTGTATATTTCAATCGTTTCCCTAAAACATCTCAACGCTACAAGCATCATGCTTGCAAAATTGTGTATATTCTAGTATATCGCCTAAAAGCATTTGGGTTGGACTCAAAATCGAACCTAGCATAATCCTCCCCGACCTCGTCGATTCACATGAAAGGACTAGAACATGTTACTCTTAATAGGCCAAATAGAGACAATCCTTAAACAAGGAAACAAATGATTTAACTCTATTTAAGTCATTGAATAACTTTAAGCGACAATCCTTAAACAAGGAAACAAATGATTTAACTCTATTTAATATCTTTTAGATTAAACAAGGACACAAACGACTTAACTCTCTTCTTTACCTTTTAGCATGACAAGAAAACATGTCAGGATGACAATGGATAAGGTTTGGGCAGGGTACTATAGTAACCATCTCATATCCATGTTTAAAAAAAATCCTCGTACCCGAGTCCATATCTGCGTGAGCATCAATGTCTGTACTCGTACCCGTACTCTGTGGGCACCTAAATACTCATACTCATACATGTTATCCGCATTTCTAGTAATAATAAATATCGATCAATTATGAAATATCAAATATTTTAAAGTTTTTTAACAACATTTTTAAATCTCAAAGATTTTGTTGTTGAATTATAAAATAAACAAACATTTAGGGTGCGTTTGATTTGCAAAATATGAAGTACTGGACATAATAGTACTAGACAGTATAAGACATTTTTTTTGTTTTGTACTCTATTTGATGATTGATGCATTGGACAACTTTTTTAATATTTTGTTTGATATATCTATGCATTAAATAATATAATTTTTACTATAATATTTTCATTGATATATAAAATATTAATATTCATGAATCAAAATATTAAATAATGAGAAGGAGAAGAAAAATGATAAGAGAAAAAAAATATACTCAACTTTATTCAATATATCTATGTATTAGACAAAAATAATATATTTTTATTATAATTATTTTTATTAAAATATAAAATATTAATATTATATTTATAAATCAAAATATTAAATGAGAGAGATTAAAAATTGTATTTTGATAATTTGTGATTGAGACAAAAGTTGTCACATGATTTAGTGATGGATAAAAATTCATGTTTTTGTCTTGTCTCTTGTCATGTATTTTGTCCTGTCTACAATAAGTTTCTGTATCAAAAAAAGTATAAAAAAAGTTATCCGATCCAGTCTCTCATTTCTTAGCAAATCACACGCACCCTTATATTAAAAAGTGTGGTGCTTTATAGTGGTATTTTTTATTTAAAGAAAAAAAATTAGACATACACTTTATATAATAATATAAATGATAATATATAAATATATATTGTATGAATATATATGACATCGGTTGAATACTAAAATATTTATAACCGTACACATATCCACTTATTTTAGTGGATATTTACTCGTCCCCGTACTCGAACCATTTTGTGGATTTTTAACCTAACCATTGTGGTATTATATTTTTATAATTTAATTTGTTTTTCTTAAGATCTTTTTCTCATTTTTTTATATTACAGCATGTGTGTAAAACCAAATCATTCAAACAAACCGGTCTAAGGAAAATTTTGGGACACATCATACTTCATCTAGATTTACTTCTCGACATTATCACTAAGTAGACACCATATTTGAATATCATAGTCAAAAAAAAAAGTATACATAGATGAGGCTGAGCCACCTTCAACCCTGTATCGATACATGAGCCAGATACACCCAATCGAAAATTCCAGTTCCAGCAGCCAAACAAGAAAACAGATAATATATTAAATTTGCTTTGTCTTCATATATTCTGTTGTTCAACATCTGAAACTTATAAAGGCTGCATACTAGTTTGTAATTTATTCATATCCATTTCAACCAAAGTTAACCAACAAATAAAAACAATAGAAATGGATTTCAGTAGAAACGGTTCTGAAGAAAGTGAACTGTATCATGCTCAGATCCATTTGTACAAACATGTTTACAACTTTGTAAGCTCCATGGCACTCAAGTCTGCTGTGGAACTAGGCATAGCAGATGCAATTCATAACCATGGAAAACCAATTACTCTTTCTGAATTAGCTTCATCTTTGAAACTTCACCCTTCTAAGGTTAATATCCTCTATCGATTCATGCGCCTGTTAACACACAATGGTTTCTTTGCAAAAACAACTGTGAAATGCAAAGATGGGGTAGAAGAAGAAACTGCGTATGCTTTGACACCTCCTTCAAAGCTTCTCGTAACAAGCAAATCAACGTGTTTAGCACCATTTATTCGAGGAACACTTCATCCAGTTTCTCTAGATATATGGCGTTCCTCAAAGGAATGGTTCAACGAGGAGAAGGAACTCACACTATTTGAGAGTGCAACTGGGGAGAACTTCTGGGAGATGATGAACAAAGATTCAAAATCTGATATACTGAATATTTTTCAAGATGCCATGGCAGCTGATTCTAGAACGTTTAAGCTTTCCCTCAAAGACTGCAGGCATGTGTTTGAAGGTTTGGAGTCATTGGTTGATGTGGCAGGTGGAACTGGAGTTGTGTCAAAACTGATTCATGAAGAATTTCCTCACATCAAATGCACTGTTTTGGATCAACCAGAAGTTGTTGGCAACTTAACTGGAAATGAAAATATCAAGTTTGTTGGTGGAGATATGTTCAAATCTATCCCTCCTGCTGATGCTGTTTTACTCAAGGTACTATCTTTATTTTCATCAATTCAATTCTTACTAATTCATTTCATTTTATTTTCTATAAATAGAAAGTTAAAATATCAATTCTTTTCTTGTAAAGTGGGTTTTGCATGATTGGGATGATGAGCTGTCTTTAAAGATATTGAAGAATAGCAAAGAAGCTATTTCTCACAAAGGGAAAGATGGAAAAGTGATTATTGTCGACATAGCTATTGATGAAACAAGTGATGATCCTGGTTTAACTGAGTTGAAATTGCACTTTGACATGGTAATGTTGACTCTCTTCGCTGGAAAAGAAAGAGAGAAAAAAGAATGGGAGACACTGATATATGAGGCAGGCTTTAGTAGCTATAAAATTTTTCCCATATGCGGCTTCAAGTCACTCATTGAAGTTTATCCTTAATTTTAATTAGAAGTTGGTGTATTATTCTAATTATTTACGAATTCAATAAGTTAAACCTGTAATGTTTATTGTTTCCATTGTTTTTCATGTAATGTTTATGATTTCCAATAACACATAAGTTTTTCTAAAAGTTGTTATTTATAAATAAATAATTGTTTCCAACTATAAGAGTTTGGAGGGTACCAAAAGATATATATATATATATATATATATATATATATATATATATATATATATATATATATATATATATATATATATATATATATATATATATATATATATATATATATATATTTATCTTTTACTCGGATAAAATGATGGAATGGGTATTGGAAAATCAGGTTTACAATTACTGTGTGTACCTCCACTTTTCAACAACATTGCCAACTTGACAACTGAACTCGACTATCAATAATCTTGAACAACATCACAACCTTGAATTCATCTTGAAATGATCTTTAATTGAGCAACAAAACGACGAATCTCTAAATCAAATAACCAGGACTTACAAACCACTTGAAATGTATCAACTGCCTTGATTTTTGATAGCTATGCAACTTTGCATTTACCAGATGAACTCAAATTAGCACGAAAACTCTAATTGGAGCCTCAAAAGTTAGGGATCAGATCAAAATAAAGAATAATCAATCAAAGAGGCCTTAAAATCCTCAACCTCAAGCAAAACAGATTTAGTGACCACCATGTTCAGAACCAATGGGTCACTACAAAAATCCATCAAAGCCAAATAAAATGACTGTCATTTCCAATGAATATTGAATCATCATCTTACCCTTATATTGTCAAGACGAATGTGTATAGATTTAACTGAACGTAGGACTAAAGATCATCACGAAGAGGGGTGGGTACAAATAAATTTTGAGTATTTATCTTTTACTCCATAAATCGTGAATCGGACCATGTTACAACCCTTAAAAGACCTAATTGAGACATCGTTTATTCTTAAAAACATACTACAACAAGGTTGCGTAAACTGACTCAAAAAGGATCTTTGCAAATCATTTGTTTTGATATCATATCTTTGCTTTACTTCCACTTTGAAAGTCATAAATCGTTGTGTTTTGATCGATGATTCATATGCTTTACGTCTTTCCAACAATGATTTTGATTTCAAAAGTTGCATTTGTTTTAAATTACCATGATTGAATGAACATTTTTGTTTGCAAACTGGATTTTAAGGAATTTTCAAACAGTTAAGAAACTTGGTCAGTGACCCTATCAGGGGCAAGTTCCCTCCGGATCATGTTGAGAATCAGTTCAAGATTTGTTTGTTGAGCGCAAGTCATTCTCATGTTTGGTTTATCCATAAATTTTTACAAGACTCATATTAGGGCAAGCTTTTCAAGCGCACTGTAATGCAGACATATACAATTAGTCAAGTTGAAGCAATGATCAGTTCATCTACAATAGTCAGCTTATCTGGGGAAATTCATTGGAAGAATCCATAAGCAGCTCTCCATCCTTTTTCTAAGGATCATCAACTTGGTACAATTTATCAGTGTGGTCGAGATCTTATCAACATCATCATCTTTAGTCCCCGAGAAGGATGGAAGTGATCTCCGTGTGAGATATCAGTCTCCCAATCTCTCTTTTTAAATTCAAAATTTTCAAACTTCCTCAACAAGTTTCTCTCCCTCTGAAGCAATTCTTCCCAAAAACTCTCTTCCCTTTTTCCTTGTGCAAGTTTTGTTATGCTAATTTGGTATAAGGGTTTGGAGCGGTCCGCTGGGGTTGAAGCAGAGTAGCGAGATGTGGAATATGGCTTGTTGTGGTCAATTTGTTAGGTAGTGGCATGAGTTTGTTTGTGGCAAGACATCACAACTTTTGCTATAGTAGTCTGAAGGAATTTGAAATGTAACGGGTGGGAGGTAACATGAAATGTACAATTGCAGACAAGTTAAAAATCAATTAACTATTAAACTAAATAAACTAATCTAATTAAAATAAAATCTAATTAAAATAAAATCTAATTAACTAAATTAACTAAATTAAACTAATAAAAAAATAATAATAAAACCTAAATACCAATTAAACTAACTAGAAAAATATAAATAAAAAGAATAACCTAATAAAACTAACTAATTAAAAATAAACTAATAAAACTATTAAATTAATTATAAAAAAACTAAACATAAATAAAGAACTAATTAAAATAAGGGTTAAATATGTTTTTGGTTCTTATAAATATCTCAATTTTCATTTTTAGTCCCTATTAAAAAATAATAAATTTTAGTCCCTAAAAATTCTGTATGAATTCAATTTTAGTCTCTGTTGTGCTCTAAAATTTTGAAAACTGTTTAATTACCCTTAAACTTTTAAATTTTTTAATATTTTTTTCATCCATCTTTCGAATACTATAAAATATTTTCTTACTAAATTTTAGAATTTTTTAAAATGAGAAGAATTAAATATAAATTTTTTAAATTTCAAAATATAATTATAAAAGTAATGAAAACCTCGACTTAGAAATCAAATTTTGAGTTCGTTTTTTACCGATAAACTTTTTATAACATTCTAAAGATGTCTATAAAATAATCATTTAAAAATATACATTGGTTTAACAGGAGGGACTAAAACTACGTGCATAATAATTTTGTAAGGATTAAAATATCGTATTTTTTTAATAGGGACTAAAAATGAAAATTGAGATATTTATTGGGACTAAAAACATATTTAACCCTTAAAATAATAAACCAATTAAATACTAAACTAAATTTAAATTAAACTAAAAACTAGACTATAAACTAACACTAAAATTAAACTAAATAAAAATATAAACTAGAACTAATTTTAAATTACCGAATATAGTTATTGAAATAATTATGGAAATAAAAATAAATAAATTATAAAGTGAGACAACTATCCTAATTTAAAATCGAAATAAAATCTAAAATCTAAAATAAAATAAAAATGACTTTGAAATGACAAAATTAAATAGAAAATGCAATGGGTATCGATTAATGAGATGTTTAACCTAAAAATACAAACATGATTGATTTTTGATATTGCAATAAAAATGTGTCAGATGAATGAAATTAAAAAAAAACGGTCAAAATTTAGGGTGTGATAGATGCCCTTATTTAATCATCTTGAACCTGAATGAATGAATAACAAAGATTTTTTTAAGGCGTTCAGGGTAAATGAGGATTAAATATCAGAATACCTAGAATTTTGATCGAATACAGATGAAATGAAATGTTAATAAATGCATGAAAGATTGAATTATGCGGGGGATGATACCACATGAAACTGACTAACAAGAAAGGATCCACTAGGGAAAAAGGTTAAGAACATTGAGGAATAAGTAACAACTAAGAAATACAAGATATTGTGGAAATCCATCAAGACGAAAAAAAGTATCCAACAATACTTGGAAAGAGAGGTAACAAATAAAAGGCGTGTCTAGAGAATCAACCGGATAAGCAAGGTCATATCTAGAAAAACGATCAGATTGACACAAAAGGGAGTTCTGGAAAATAAAACAGAATAAAGGACATATCCGGGAAATCAATCAAACAAACAAGTTCATGTCTGGAAAAACGACCAGATAGACACGAAGGAGTTCTAGAAAATCAATCAGAACAAAAGACATATCCGGGAAACCAATTGGATGAACAAGGTCATATATGGGATAACATTCAGATTGACATAAAGGGGAATTCTGGAAAATCAATTAGAATAAAGGACATATCCGGGAAATCAATCGATAATGTCATATCTAGAAAAGCGATCAGATTGACACAAAAGAAGTATTTGTTTGGTAGGTGCCAGATGAGTTGGATTTTGACCATAAAGTAAGACGTCGATAGCAACACGACCTTTGGTGAGCGCAAATGAGGACTAAAACACTCTTGAATGCATGATGTATGAATTTGTTATGATGTATGATCAGATGCATGTAATACAGATGCTGACAATATGGATTGACTCTTTTGTGGATATGACAAGATTGGGAGTCTGATTCCTCAATAAGGAGATCACTTCAATCCTTCTCGGGGACTAAAGATACTGATATTGAACAGATCTTTGCCACACTAATAAATTATACCAAGTTGATGATCCTTGGAGAAAAATGGAGAGTTTCTTAGGTATTTTTCCAATTAATTACCCTTGATAACCTGACTATTGTAGATGAACTGATCATTGCTTCATCTTGACTGATTCTGGAAATGACTATTTTACTGTGCACCTGGAAAGCTTGCCCCGATATGAGTCTTAAAAGATCTTCTGAACAAACCAAATATGAGATGGACTAACTGCCTTGATCTTTGATAGCTCTACAACTTTGCCTTTACCAGGTGAACTCAAATTGGCGCGAAAACCCTAATTAGCCTTAGAACACAACTCTTGGACTGCATAGCGCTGAACTTAATCATGAAACAAACTCTTGTCTGACCAAGATTAGGTCAAACCCAACTGAACCTCGGACATCAATGCACACGCGCTTGGCCAGACTTTTATTCATCTTTGGCACACCTGAGTTTAAACAACAAGAAAAATAAAAGCAATACCACATATTTCTTTGGTTTTCGTGGGGTTAGTAATACATAAAATACACACGCATGAAAGTGACAAACTGGTCCCTTAAGTTTTTAAAGGGGTCCACGTTAGTGCCTGCTATTAGCACCGTTAGTCAAAGTCAACCAAATTGTACACGTGGTGCTGATATGTGACAATTCATGTGCCATATGGATGCCATGTTGGATCTGAAAACATAAAAAGGAAAGTCTTGAGTGTTATTGGGACAAAAAAAGAAATTCTGAAGAAAGTAGCAATGTAGCATGGCCATGGAGCCAAAATTTCAGTCATCAATCCCTTATGTAAACTTCTTAAACCCATTTTCATCTTCTTCTACCCCATTATGCACCTATGCTATCCACCCTCTCCGAAACGGAACCAATAATTCTTGTTCCACTCATAGAAGAAAAACCCTATATTTGAGTATCGGTAACCCTTCCATCTAACCTAAATTGAACCATAACCAATGTCTCTATCAAATTTGCTTCAAGAGGGCAACCTCAATCAAGTTTTAGAACTTATGGGTCAAGGTGTTTTTGCTGGGGGAGTTGAATTGGGAAATGGGTTGATTGGGATGTATGTGAAATGTGGTAGCTTGAAGGATGTGCGAAGGGTGTTTGATAAAATGTCTGAGAGAAATATCAGTAATGTTTCACGGGATGGTCATATATGAAATAAACTAAATTAAGTATTCTTAAAATGGAAAAGCAAGGTTCTGATATAAAATTTTGAGGTTGTTCTGTTATTGTAACAAGACCAAGATAAGACTGTCACCGTTAAATATAAAATCATAAGATTGTAGCTAGTTGTATAACTATACTTGTTGTTTGAACATGCCAGAAAAGAAACCCGTACAGAAGAATTTCCAACAAGGCCTCAAAGCATAGTCGAAAGAAACTGATCCAAACACAGACAATGTTAGAGATTTAATGCTAAACCATTCATGCTTTTTCACCTAAGCTTTTTGAACAAAGACATATCATAAGCAAAGAAATATCTTCGGATGGTGAACAAAGACAAGCATAAGCAATAAATGCCAATGAAAGTTGATGGATAAAACTAACTTATTTGGAACAAAGTTGGTGCAGATTCTAAAATTTATCAGTGCTCTTTCACCATTCTCACTAACCAAGAAGTCTTCCCAAATGTTTAACTGCTATAATACATTGTTTAGGTTCTGCATGTCCTAGGAATGTACAAAATAGATCTGTGAGAGGAATCTTGCTTTCTCGACTGTTATAGATGCCTCTGGAAGTCAAATAAGACAACCATTTATTGCTCCGCAAATGCTAAGAGATTTTAGGTGCATTGCAGGCAACTTTCTTTATGGAAGAACATATAATGCCTACCACACTCTGCTGATGATATTGTCAGTTTTCTGCTTATCTGATGATGAAGGTTCCAACAACATTCAATAGCTGGAGTAAGTTCAGATAAAACTTGTCCAACAAGTGATGGATCCACACAAATCATTTTTTCAGCAACTTATGTAATTACTTGTAAAACCAGTAACATTAGTTTTGATGGTTGTAAAAATTACAACATTGGGTTTGATTATGATATTTTCATTGTAATATACTTAAATTGGAATCCAATACCAATTGAAAGCTATTTTTCTTACATCCACATTTTAAAGTGCATAAGCCATTATTTGGGTGTTGTTAATGTTCTGGGGTGTGTTGGTCATGTGCAATGCAACACCTGATCATTTCTCTGAGATATTTATTTTAAATGCTTTGACAATTCCAACTTTTTGTCTTCTACCATTTGATCATATTAGATGGACTGTTAAAGAAATAGTTTGAATGATCTTTTTCCTCTAAGATTTTACACAATGTATTGTTATTTTGAGTAGTAAACATTGCTACAAAGAAATAAATATCATGATAAGGAACACAATGTATGTTGATACCCTGTTAAATAAAGTAGATTAACACAGTGTATGTTGATATCCTGATAAGGAACACGATGTATGTTGATACCCTGCAAAGCAATAATGGCATGTTTTGATATATAAATTTGATCTACTGGTATTGGTTGAATTAAAGCTTTATTCAAACAAATAGTCATTCTTGTTTCATTTATTTCAATGATGTGACTATTCCAATTAAGCTCCTCATAACAAGAAATTTTGTTTTGTGCAATCTTCATGTTTTATACAATTTTGGCATTATTGAGCACCGACTTATTTTGGTGTTGCTGTTAGTCTTTTAATGAATGACATGAAACTATTTCTATTGTAGTTAGCAGCATTGGACTTCATAGTTGTGCTGCCTCTGATGCATTTGCCATTGGTGTCTGGGTATTGAATATATTACGGTGGAGGAAGAATGCCAACAATACGTCCAAATAAATGCAGGCTGGCTAGTATATTCATGAAGAACTCTTCAATAGAATGGTGTATTTTTTAACAGAGAATGAGGAAAGCAGTCAGACAAACTAAACATGTACAGACAAGGCCTAAGGCCATAAGTGTTTACATTTTGTTGGTCCATTTGGAGAATTAAATATGACAAGTGAAAAAACGGTTTCCAACTATTGCTTCATTGCTGGAGAAGAGCTATTTGATTTCATGGTTCAGGTTGGATTTGGTGAAGAAACCCTAAAACCAATTTGGGGAAGAACATCTAACAACAAAAGCCCTATTCCAAAAGGCTTTAACAATGAAGAAGATGAAATATGCCATGTCACCATGCCACATACGCAAGAATAAACATCTCTTTGGGGGCATTTTACGGACAGGACTAACGTGGAACCATTTAAAAAATTAAAGGACCTTTTTGACACTTTTTAAACTTAAGGGAATTGGACCCAGTGGTAGAGTTAAGGGACCAATTTGGGTATTTTGCCATATATATATATATATATATATATATATATATATATATATATATATATATATATATATATATATATATATATATATATATATATATATATATATATATATATATATATATATATGTATATATATGTATATATATATATATATATATATATGTATATATATATATATATGTATATATATGTATATATATATATGTATATATATATATATATATATATATATATATATATGTATATATATGTATATATATATATATGTATATATATATATATATGTATATATATGTATATATATATATATGTATATATATATATATATATATATATATATATATATATATATATATATATATATATATATATATGTATATATATATATATGTATATATATATATATATATATATATATATATATATATATATATATATATGTGTGTGTGTGTGTGTGTGTGTGTGTGTTCTTGAATAAAAAAATTTATGTTAATGAAGAAGAATCCTGAATCGACAATGTTGATCTCCGATACATCGACACAAAGTGGATCTGCAAGGTTGACACTTCAACGCTTAAGTCAATTCAGAATTCAAGATGTGTGTGGTAAAAAATGGAGCCTCTAGCCAACCCAGAACAATTACCCTCAAGGCTTGTCAGGCAGTTATTAGCTCGTGAAGTCTTAGAACTCGTGGTTGGCCTCTAGGAATGTTGTTCACTCTTGAGTGAAAGTTGAAACACCTTGGATTGGTTACAAAAGTAGTGGAGAACAGGCACATTAAATGCTTTCTTGTCTTTGAAACTTATAAGATCCATTATATATGTTATATAACCAGTTTCTTATGCGTTGCAACTTCACATTAAGCATGGTCATATATGTGATATAACAAGTTGATTTTCCACTTGGTTTTGTTAAAGGCATAATTTTAACTATTTGAAATATTGTATTCATTTTAATATATCTTCATGTCATTCAAACCATGTTTCTTAGATCTCAGACGAATGCATTCAAATACTCTTAAGAATTTGTTCTTCTAGGACATAGATTTTCTCAAGGGTACTATTGATCTTATTCTCCCAAATGGAAACAAGCTCGTTGAAAGTCATAATGTTGCCACAAGGTCTGAAGTATACAATTTTGGTCAAAGTTCTGAAGTATATGTTTCCGTCTCCAAGAATGATCACTTTGTCTCTTTAAGGTGTTGTGACATTTTGATTTGTCCCACATCGGTAGTTTTGACAATATATTTAGTGTATATATTACTTATACGTACACTAAATTGTAAATGAAATATTGCATAAGCCAAAAGGAGTGTCATTAAGAATGAGTTTGTTTGTGTTGGTATTGGCCGAATTAAAATATTTTTTAAAATAACAATTTAAATAAATATAATTAATACGAAAATATTTTTTTATAAAATTATATATATATATATATATATATATATAATAAAAACATAAAAAAAATACAAACTGGAATTTAAAAATTAATTCAAAAATTAAAAAAGCCACGTGTGCAGATTCTCCATGCCCCAGTCAGCCAAACAAGGGATAGGGGGTTCTGCAAACAGAATCTTGGTTATACAAGGGGATCACAAAATAAAAACTTTGGGGGAACTAAAATTCGCCTTAATGGCAGGGGACATCATATATTTAACCCTTAATATCAAAGCCTTGATTAGCAATATTATAACTTTCTGTTTATGATAAATTTATCTGAGAAATAATAATTTAAATTGAAGTGTATATATTATATTTTTTGCGATGTTGTAAATGATATCATGATTGTCCTAATGTTCATGTTCAGGTACAAATATGATGCATATATTTTAATATGTTATTCTCATATTGTATTCATTTAGGTTTGAGCATGGTTTATATATATGAGTACAATAAACTTATATATGAATACGATAAGCTTAAAGGGAAAATGAGTTGTACAAAAAATATATGAATAGAAATATATATGTAGTATGATTGTAGTATTATTCCAGAGAATATGATACGATAGTTTTCTAGAATTAGATGCAGTATCAAATAAGAGAGATTTAAATTGTGTAATATATGCTTTAACATTACACAGTAACAATCCATATACATATATTTGTGTTTTGATGAGTTTCATGTTATATATATATATATATATATATATATATATATATATATATATATATATATATATATATATATATATATATATATATATATATATATATTAGTATTCATTTGATAATTTCATGAATAAAACATTGTAACTTTTAAGATGGGGTTGTGATACAAAATATAAACATAAATGTTACAGAAATCACTGAAATCCTAATTGAACATGTTCCTGCACTGATACAAACTAAAAACTAATACACCAGACCTATATAAATTAAACAAAACTTCCACTGCAATGATATTATGATCGCCCCCACAAAGCGGCTCCCTTCGAACCTAAACACAATTGAACATCAAGATAACTCCCAAGCCATAACTGAGGAAACGATTATACACGAAAAGCCAGATCAAATTATGAAGATGGAGAAGGAAGAAGAGGACAAAGAAAGAAGAAGTGGATGAGGAAGAAATAACCCACAATAGAAGTTTTTTCGCACCCTTCTGCCTCTGACATGACTATCGTCGTGCAGAATCATGTTCGCCGCCGACAACCACAAAATTGTTACACCATAAAACTTCCTCAATCGGGATCGGAGAAGTATGTTTGTTGTGATTTTTTAAGAGAGAATGAATACATGAAGATTTGAAAAAGGAAAAGTTGGAGTGAGAGAGAGAGAGAGAGAGAGAGGAGAAGGCGGAGAGAAAGGAAAAGTTGGAGTGAGTGAGTGAGAGAGGAGAATGTGGGAGAAAATTTCTAAAAAGTATGTTGTATTATTTTAATATTAAAAGTACAAAGTTTAGTGTAGAAAGACCAAAAAACCAGCATTTTAGTGATGTGGCAGAAATAGAGGTAAAGGTAAATTAATCTTTTCCAAGACCTTAAATTTTTTTATATAGGTAGATTTTTTGAAATCTTTTTGTGAAGAAAATTGTATTTTATATAATTTATCTTTGTAGAGAACTCCTCAACAAAATAGAGTTATAAAAAGAAAGAATATATCTCTTTAAAAATGTCTCACTCCATGATTCATGAGATGAATGTTGCTAAACACTTTTGAAAAAAAGCGGAAAATATTGAAGCTTCTAGAGTTTTGAGTGGAAAATTTCTTCTTAAAAAGTAAAAAATTATTAGAATAAAGAAGAAAAGTGAAAGAGATCTAAAACTTATCATATCATTTTAATTAACAAAATGTATTCATCAAGTTTTTTTTATAACAATAAAAGAGTATTTATACTCTATTCAATGTTGAACTTGAGTAGTAATTATTTACAAAGTATTTATATAACTCACTTAGTATCACTATGCAATAAGTAAAGAGTAATGGTATTATTACACTGGAATTGTAACACCATAGCTTATTATATTTTATTTTCAACATGGCACAAACTTCAATCAACTACCTACCAATTATTAAAATATGCTACCAAACTTCCTATATTACCCTTTTGAACAAAAAAATTTAAACTACCATTTATCCTTTATAGTAATTAACTAAATCAAAAAACTTTGACCAATCAGGATTTCCGTTTTGTCCAAATGACATCATTTTTTTCAAAATCCTTTGCATTTTCAAAATCCTTTACCCTAACTCATTCTCTCTAACTTTCCCTCTCTCTCGTCTTCCCCCTTTCTCTCTATGTGTGTTCTCTTTGTCCTCCCTTATCAATACCTTTCTTCCCCCTCTCTCAGTTTCTTCTCTCTCTCCCTCCTCTATCTTTGGCCGTTAAACCCTAGCGCACCATCGTCGAAGCTTTGTAGAATGGAAAACAAAACCATCTCGCAAATGCAAAACTCATGGCTTCGTAAATCATAGTCTCCGATTCTATGGTGTCGTAGAAACTCATATTCTCAAAACCCCTTTTCACTCTTTTCTCGGTAAATTTCTCTTTTTCTTCCCAGGTTTTTTCTTATCTCTACTTCATATCTTGATTTTTCTCTTTTTCTGTGTTTTTGTTGTTGTAGTTTGTTAGGGTTTTGAGCAGAGACGAAAATGGTGAAGGTGAACGTGGTTTGAATAAGTGATAGAGTGTTTGTGCCGATTACGAACCCTAATGTATCGTTTATTGGTAGAAGAAATCAAACTTCAGATGTAAGTTTCTTACACATACACAATACATATTTGTGCACTCGCACACAACTTCTTATTTTGTTTATTCTTTAATTAACAGTACAATATACAATAGGTGATTGTCCAAGCTCCAATTGAATTGCTCATTTTTCTTCATTTTTCGAAATTTATGTATAGTTTTGACAGTCATTTGTTAAGTCTAAAGTTCTATATCTTATATGCAGAGTTTTCATACCCTTTAGTTTGATGGTGAATCCCGTCGAAATCATGGACCAGGTAGTGTAAGAGTTGTATTGCTTGATGAAAATGAGAGCGTGGTATTAAAATAATGCAACAATTCAGTTAGATTATATTCTTTAAGATGTAGCATACTCATGTTTTTTTTCCCGCAGCTGTATCGTTTCCGCGAAGTTATTAGGTTCCTTCGTGATCCTGCTAAAGATACATGCTTTGGTTGACCGCAAGGATCCGGTACGACCAGAACTATGAAAGGTATATGCAATAATTTCCACACTCTCATCAACCATAGTCCGATGCAAACTTTAGACTAGCCTGACCCTGGTAAAAGGCATAGACTTTGACTGCAACTGATCAGCCTGGGACATATGATGTAAGTTGTTGGACTGCTGCAGCTTAAAAAATTTCTATTAGCTGATTACAGTGTAGGTATATGGGCTGAGTTTGAGTGGAATAGATTTTAATATTTCTGTTAGGCCATCATTGATCCTTTCCACCATTCTTGGTCTTCAAGGATGCTCATGGCATCTTCCATGTCTCTTACAGACATTTGTGATTTCAGTTAAGAGTTTCTAGAGAACACACATTGCTTGTCATGATTATGAGAAGTCACTTGAGAACTAATATAGAGTTGAATACATTTTCTTTTCATAACTATTTAACTACATGAAATGGCTAAAGTTGAACAACGGCTAAAAGAAATTACTCTGACTTTGAATGGCTTGGAGGTAACATAAATGTTTGATTGACTGCTCATTGGTTGAATGTTTTCATATCCTTGCGAATAACTGTTGAGGACTAATGAAATCCAATACTGTAATTATTCTTTTTCAAATTAAATGAAATGGAATTTGCTTGCCACTAATGCATGGTCAACTTGGAATGCTGAAGCTAACAATGTCAGAATCATTAACACCACCGGTGTTATTGCTAGGACCACCATTATCATCATTGAAAGAAAACATTGGTTAAGTGAGTAATGACAACGGAATAAAATCATCGAAGACACAAATTTTGTGTCGAATACTCACTTTAGTATCCTTAATTTGTGTCCAATTTTGTGTTTTTTTAGTTGATTACTACTAATAAAGAATAATATTAGTTTTAAATATAATCGTTATGGTGTAAATATTATTGTATTAACTTATTGATTTGTAGATGGAAATCCATCACCAATGGCTAGAGATGGCGGTGGGCAGAAGAATGAATCGGTGATGTTTTCGTTGGGATTGACGGTTGGAGGACATGTTGTTTTGAAAGTTCCTGGTGCTTGCTTAAGACCATATAAAGAACGTTTTAACTTGTAGACATGATCTAGATATTCAGGATTTTCAAAACCAGGAGGTTGTGAAACATATACCTCTTCATTTATAACACCATTTAAGAACGCACTCTTTACATCCATTTGGTAAAGCTTAAAATTCATGGAACACGCATAGGCAAGCAAAAGTCGTATAGCTTTAAGGCGAGCAACAAGAGCATAAGTCTCCTCATAATCTATGCCCTCCTCCTGGTTATACCCTTGTGCTACCAAGCGTGCCTTATTTCTAGTTATCACTCCGCTTTCATCTAGTTTATTTCTAAAATCCCATTTAGTGCCTATGATGTGATGATCTCGCGGACGAGGGACAAGTTCCCAAACGTCATTTCTTTTAAATTGATTTAGCTCTTCTTGCATGGACATTAGCCAAAATTCATCAACCAAGGCCTCTTTGGCGTTTTTAGGTTCCACTTGTGATACAAAAGCGAAGTGAGATCAAAAATTACTTATCTTAGAACGAGTCAAGACTCCCTTTGAAATGTCTCCCAATATATTGTATATGGGATGGTCTTTAGAGGATTTCCAAGCTAGTGGAAGATCCTTTGCTTCGGATGTTCCTTCCTCTTTATCTTTTTCAATACATGTATCTTCCTCCTTCTCAATAGCAACCGCTTCGGATTGATCAATTTCCGAACCAGCTTCTTTGAGTATGTCTTGTGTAGATACACCTGCATCATTAAAAGAGATACCTTTTCCGACAATTTTTGGGTAAGACTCATCAAAAGAAACATGGACAGATTCTTCGACAGAAAGGAAACGCCTATTATAAACTCTATATGCTTTGCTTGATTGAGAGTAACCTAGAAAAATGCCTTCATCAACTTTGGCATCAAACTTCCCAAGATTTTCCTTACCGTTATTCAAGACAAAACATTTACAACCGAACACATGAAGATGAGACAAGTTGGGCTTTCTACCTTTTAGGATTTCATAAGGAGTTTTATTCAAAATAGGACGAATTAGAATCCTATTGAGAACATAACAAGCCGTACTTATTGCATCGGCCCAAAAGTATTTTGGTAAGCCACCCTCATTGAGCATTGTTCTTGCCAATTCCTCTAAAACTCGATTTTTGCGTTCCACAACACCGTTTTGTTGTGGAGTTCGAGGAGCTGAAAAGTTATGCTCAATGCCATACTTGTCACAAAATTTATCAAAGAGGTGGTTTTGAAATTCACCTCCATGATCGCTTCGGATTGTAACTATTTTAGAATTCATTTTATTTTGGGACAGCTTTGCAAAACTTTTGAAAGCAGAAAAAGTTTCATCTTTGCTATGAAGAAATATAGTCCAAGTAAATCTAGAGTAGTCATCTACTATTACGAAACCGTAATAGTTTCCACCTAAGCTCTTTGTCCTAGATGGTCCAAAGAGATCCATATGGAGAAGCTCAAGGGGTCTTGAAGTTGAAATTATATTTTTAGATTTAAAAGAGACCCTTGTTTGTTTTCCCATTTGGCAAGCATCACATAGGTGGTCTTTTGAAAACTTTATTTTTGGAAGACCTATCACTAGATCCTTGGATATAACCTTGTTAAGCAAATCGAAATTAACATGCGCTAAGCGTCTATGCCATAGCCATGAATCATCATTTAAGGAAACTAGACATTCAGTGCTTGTTAAGGATACACTCAAAAGATCAAGCATATATATATTGTTTACTCTAACACCCTTAAACACAACATTTTGTTCGGTATGTTCAATTTTGCAACATGTTTTTGTGAAAGACACTTTATAACCTTTGTCGCATAGTTGACTTATACTTAACAAATTGTGTTTAAGTCCCTCTACAAGATGTACATCAGAAATAGTAGTGGTAGAGGGATTACCTACACTACCTTTACCAAGTATTGCTCCTTTGTTATTGTCTCCATAAGTAACATATCCCTTTTTCTTTGCTTTGAAGTCAATAAAAAGTGATATGTCACCCGTCATGTGCCTTGAACATCCGCTGTCCAGAAACCATCTTCCTTCCATGGATGCAAGACACTCATCCTACAATATCAAAAGAGAGAAGTAGGTACCCAATTTTTATTGGGTCCAAGTGGGTGAGTAATAACATGGTTGCCTTTAGGCTTCCATTGGTAAATGCCTTTAGGAACAAGAAATCTTCTAAACTTGCATTTCTCAATGGTATGGCCAGCACGACAACAATAGTGACAAACACTACGATAATGATAATGTTTACTATTAGTCTTTAAATCCTTTGGAACAAAAGAATATTTTGCATACGGGGGATTTAATGACTTTTTGAACAATCTAGTATCAACGGCATAAGTAATCTTAGGTTGCAAGGTGTTGCACCCCAAAATTTGCCCTCACAATACAGGACTTTGTGTTCTAAGAAGGTTCACAAGGTTCACAAGTTTCTCAACTTTCAATAACCTTTCATGAGGTTCATGAAGTCTACAAGTTACTTCTTGGAGGTTCACAAGACATTTTATTATGATTCACAAGGTTCACAAAGTTCACAATTGGTCAAAAGAGTTGACAATTCCCTCAGACAATGCACCTCCTAAGCAGTGCATCCAAAACTAGGGTTTTGACTTTAATCAGGCTAAATGGACTTCCAAGACCTCAAATGAGCTTCATAATATCTTATATGTGTATAAGAACCCCCATGACAAGTTTCAAGACTTTTCCCAAAAGTTTGCTCAGTCAGATGATCAGATAAGTCAAAATCAGTCAATGCAGTTAAAAAGTCAAACTGAGGTCAACTGTGGTCAAACCAAAGTCAAACTTCATGATTTTTTGCCAACATCAATTATATGAAGTAAAATTCATCATTTTATCAAGGGTTGATCATGATTCATCAAGGAGATTCCAGATCATCAATAATCAGGAGTTTCTAAATTAGGGTTTCCTCAGTAAAAGTCAACTGAACTTTGACCAGTCATAACTTTCACATACTTCATCACCAAGTCTCCACTCAAATCTCATTTTGAAGGAAATTGAATTCTCTACAACTTTGTGTCTCACAAGCCAAGCCCAAAAATGCTTCATTTGGAAGGTATGAGCTAAGACATTATAGGTCATTTCAAAAGTCAACAAAAAGTCAACAACTTCAAAAGGGCATAACTTGATATTGGTAAATGATATGGACATGAAACCAATGGGGTTGTTTAGAGGACTCTTCAAGCTTTTCAAAATGTCCAAGAACACCCTCATAGCATTAAAATTGAGGGAGATGTGCCCTTGCAAAGTTGGGAAATTTTGTGATGGTTTATGATGAAAATGGAGGTTTAAAACCAATTCTTTTCAAATGGGCTTGTCAAATTATGATCCAACCCATACAACAACATCATGCATGAAATTTCCATGTTATTTTCATAATTTTTATTTTATTTAATTAATTTATTATGATTTTTTATACTTAAAATCATTTTAAATTTAAATAAAATATTAAATATGAAGATTTAATTTTATTATTGATTCTAGAAGATCATAAAATCAGCATGGAACAAGTTGATACAAGAATTATATGGAATGGCTTGAAATAGAAAGCATTGATGCAAAAATATTGAAAATTCAAAGCTTATCATTGTGAATCTTTTTGGATCAAATCTTGTACACAACCAATCAAGTTTTTGACCTAGATTCAATCACATATAAGTACTGAACATAACCCTATCACTCATTCACGAATTGGCTGTCTCTAAGTGTAAGTTCCAAACCTCAAAAATCCATCCAAAACTCATATTCGGATTCCTTGATTCAGAGCACTAGAAGGTAAAATAAGAACATGGAGAGCTTCATTGGATATCACTGATCATAAACCATCATCCATACGCATCCAAATCGTGCCATAATGATGAACCCGTGGCTTGTTTATGCTTGAAAATATTTTTTTCGATTCAATTGATTCATTGCTTGTTATTGAATTTTGCTTGCATAATTGTGTTTGTGATGTCATGTAGGTTGTTTCTGGGTCATTAAACCAAAGGTTCATGGCCTGAATTAGAATCGGCCATTGTTAGGGTTTCACTCTTGAAATTAGGGTTTGATGATTCAATAAATTTAAACGAATTCTAAGAACATAGGAATGTTCTATGAATCACAAGGATCATAAAACATTAACTAATTTAATGAATCGATGTTGTTTTGTGAGTGTTTGGATTTCGCAGGTTTGAAACCATGAAGAACTTGCAACAGATTTCGCAGGAAAAAAGGAAACAAATTTCGCAGGAAATTTGGAGAAGAAAAAGTTCTATGGCGCGCTTCTGGAAATTTGAATATTGATTATAATATTTTATTGTATTGTTTCTGATCTTATTCACCAAAGCATGCTTGGCCCAGTGGTGGGAGGAACGCGCGTGTAACCTGATGATCTGTGTTCGAATCCTGGCCACGGCAAATATTTTTTGGTTTTCTCCATTAATACATTGAATATTACATATTATTATTGTTTGATGGATTGATATCAGGTGGGCTCTTCCAGTCGGGTGGTGATGCGTACGCTTGTGTGTGTAAAGGTCCTGGGTTCAACACCACCCCAGGCCTTTTTATTTCTTTTATTTTCCAAGTTTTTGTGACAAAGAACAAAACAAATTAAGACCCCTCCCTTGTTGCTTGCGCACGTGGTGGCCTGGTGGAAGGTTTTGTTGCTGGTAAACAGGGCATCCTGGGTTCAAACCCAGCCAAGGTAAGTTCTTATTTTTACCACCTTTTTTCTATTTTAATTCCTTTAATTAATTAATTTAGTTATTTCTTATTATTAATAAAAAATAAAATTATGTATTGTACATATATGTTCAAATACCTAAAAAAAAAACATTTTATTTTCTAAAAGTTCTAAACTTTATTTTTTTTTCTAATTCAAAAAATTATTTTCTTTATTATATATGTAAATATAATATATGCATGTTAATTAAATAATTTTGTTAAAAACCCTAAAAAAATATTTTTCTAAATAAAACCCTAATTTTGTGAAAACCTAATTTTATTTTCTAAATAATTTTTACTTTCTAATTCTTTATATAATTATAATATGTATATTTATTTAATATAATTTTTGTAAATGTAATAATTAATAAAAATTATATTTTGTAAATGTGATTAATTTTTGTAAATATGATATTTAAAACCTATTTTCTTCATATAATGTATAAATATCTTTTAATAAATAATTGTTTAGAAATAAATTGAATTTATAATAATTAAACTTTGTAATTATAATACATTTAAAAATAATTTGTAAATATAATTGCCTATATTAAAAAATTGTTAATCTTTTATTCTTATAATATTTTGGCTAATTTTATTTATTTTAATTATTGTTACTAACCATGTTATTATTTATTATTTTTGCTTCATTAATCTTATATATTTTATTATTATTATTATTTCACTAACTTTATTTATTTTTTAATATTTTTACTAACCCTATTTTTAATTATTATTATTACTAACCCCTATTTATTTGTTTATTGCTTATTTATTATTTTTGCTTATTATTTATATTTTGCTTTATATTTTGCTATTTATTTTTTTAATTTTGCTTATTATTATAATTTTGTAATTGCTTCTGGATGTAAATTTTTGTAAATATTCAATTTTTGCTATGGTTAGTAACTTAGGGAGTGCAAATATGTATCCTATTTAAAAATTAATTTAGATCACTTTAATTGTAAGATAAATAATATTGAACATTCACACACGTAAGTCGATTTTTAATCGCCATCTCACATTCCTAAGGTTATCCCTCAAGTTGCCTAAATCATAAGGTTAAGTGGGGTGTATAAAGCAAGTCCCTTAAAAGAAAAATCATCAAGTCCCTAATGGTTGCCTTTAAAAATCAAGTCCCTTCGAAATAATGATGATAGTCCCTCCTATATGCTTAATACACCCCACAGTTGCCTTCATAAAAACAGATGTCCCTCATATGTCCCTTACATCCAAGGTAATGACTACCTATTCCTTAATAATAGGGATAGTCTTACCACTTAAAGGATAAAGAACAGGAAAGACTTAAACTTTAGGGTAGGTACCTCCTAGTTGCTTGCTCACTTCATTTCAAATTTTCAAACACTTAACAATTTCAAACAAATTTTCAAAAAAACAAGTTTTTACGCATCCGTACATGGATCATTATCAACTATTATGAAAATTTTTCTATTCACACACTACACTTTCAAAAACAATCCAAAAGTGAGCTAAGTAACTAAGAGCCCATGGATAACCATGGATGTAAAGGGTGCTAACACCTTCCCTTTACATAACCTACCCCCCGGACCCAAAAATATCTCTTAAGGTCTTTCCTGTTCTTTTATACCCTTTCCTTTTGGATAAAATAAAAGTCGGTGGCGACTCTTGCTATCCGCAACATAACATAAAGTCAGTTGATCTGGTGGCCATAGTTAGTGCGACTTCTTGGTTGGTGCTTATGTTCCTTAAGTCAAGTTGAGGATAATATGAGGCTGCCATATGTTGTCAATGCACTAACTAACTTTTAGAACCCTAGTTAACTCATCTTGGCCTTTAGAAGGTAGTGAGGTAACCGGCTTTGGTGCAGACTGAAGTTGGTTGACACTCGATACTACGCTCATTGAGATCTTAAACTTGGAGGGTTTTGGTTGGCAAGTAAGTCGCCTTCTGAACAACCACCCTTGTGAAGGATCAATGATATTGAGATCCCTTAGAACCTGGTTACTTTTGTAGGACAGGATGAACCATCTAACTTCAGGGGAGGGTACTTACCTTTAAACCTCATGCAAGCCTTTAAACCTAGGGCTATGGTGTGACTTGTTTGTGTGTGCCACATGTTTGTGATTGAACATAACATCATGACATCATCATGCATCATAAGCATAGCATTTTCACTAACCATTTCAAGGACCAAAGGATTTATCTTTGTTCTTTGTTGCAGGTCATGGCTTCTGCTCGTAGAAACACCATCAGGATCAACTTTGTGGGGATACCTCCCAAGCTTAAAGAGTTGGTTTCTCAAGTGTCTGATCACTCCCAGTTCATCAAGAGACATGGTCACCTATTGGATCTAGTCACTTCAGGGTTCAATGAAGACATGATGAGTGTCCTGTTTCAGTTCTTTGACCCTAAGCACCATTGCTTTACATTCCCTGACTATCAGCTGGTTCCTACAATGGAAGAGTTCTCTAAACTTCTGGGTATACCTGTTCTTGATCAAAGACCCTTCACAGGCTTGGAGAAGGAGCTTAAACCAGAGGTTATTGCTGCAGCTCTACATTTGAAGAAGTCTGACATTGTTCTAGAAACGAGAAGTGGAGTCAAGGGTATTCTTGCCAAGGTGCTAATGGATAAGGCTCAAATGTTCTTGAAGGCCATGAGCTATGATGCTTTTGAGGAGATCTTAGCCTTGCTAATATATGGCTTAGTATTGTTCCCCAATCCAGATCAGTTCATAGATGTTCATGCCATCAACATTTTCCTGAGTCACAATCCAGTGCCTACATTGCTTGGAGACATCCTGCATTCTCTTCACACCCGTACTACAAGGGCAAGAGGAACTTTGATGTGCTGCATACCTTTACTTTCTAGGTGGTTTATTTCTCACCTTCCTCGCTCAGTAATGAAGAATGAGCAAGGGTTCAGATGGTCCAAGAGGATCATGTCACTTTCTCACTCAGACATTTATTGGTACTCCAGATCTATGGAGAATGTCACTATCATTGACCGTTGTGGGGAGTTTCCTAATGTGCCACTTCTAGGCATAAGAGGAGGCATCACCTATAACCCCTCTCTAGCTTTACGACAGTTTGGTTATGCTCGGAGCGATGGCCCACATGACATGTTGATTCAGGGCATTGTGTTTGATTACGACAACGATCTTCAGGGTTACCGTCAGAGATTCATACGAGCTTGGGGAAAGGTAAACAGGGTTGACAGCAAGACACTGGAGCCTAAGTACACTATCCCTATGGAGGCTTATCTCAGATGGGTACGATCTCGTGCTCAGACACTCATGATGCCATATCCTGCCGTCCTACCAGTTACCATGGAACCTGTTGCTGAAGGAGACACAGCTTATACCATCCTTCACCCAGACATGCCTACTAATAAGGAAGACTTGCAGAGATCATGGATCCAACTGAAGGAGCAAAGGGATACTTTCGAGGCTCATTACAAAGCGAGCCAAGAAAGAATCCTGGAACTAACAAAGCAACTTCACGAGGAACGAAACCTCAACTCATACCTCAACACAAAGAGGAAACGTCCATGGGAGACTTAAAACCCCATCTTTTGTACTTATTTTATTTCATTTTTTGTAAGCCTAAAAGGCAAAACAAAGTTATTACTAATAAAAGTTTACTTCCGTGTTTGTCTAAGCAAATTTAAATCCTGCGGTCCTTGAAAACATTGCATATACATTACCATATCATTTCATTACATCACAGGTTTATAATTGTGCACAGGTTTCTCATCTTCTCGCTGTTTATTTCAGCAATGGCTCTTGAACAATCAGTTAAGGATCTCCAGGCACAAAATGCACAGTTCCAAGAGCTGATCTTGAACCTGTCCAAGGGGCAGGATGAATTGAAGGCACTGCTGGCCAAGAAGACTAAGAAGACTAGAAGGTCTGCTGGGTTGATCAACATGGGAAGAAGGTTCAAAGGTCTTGCCAAGACCAAAAAACCAGCTGAAGACTATGAATCTGAGGAATCTGAAAAAGAGGGAGGCAGTCTCCACAACACTATGGGGGACTCTGATTCTGAGGCTAATTACTACCATGATCCTAATGAAGACAAATTCAAGAGGCTGGTGGATAGAATGGATGCTATGGAGTTGCAGAAATCATCTGGGCTGGATTTTGAAGATTTGAGTTTGATATCTGGGGTAGTCATACCCATTGGTTTCAAGGTTCCAACCTTTGTTGTTTATGATGGGGTCTCTTGTCCCAAGTTGCATCTAAGGTCTTATGTCAGAAGAATTCAACCCCACACTGCTGATAAGAAATTGTGGATCCACTTTTTTCAAGAGAGCTTATCTGGAGCTCAGTTGGAGTGGTATTATCAGTTGGAGAGTGCCAACATCAGAGACTGGAATGATCTTGCTGAAGCTTTCTATAAGCAGTATCAATACAATGCTGACTTAGCTCCCACTCGCATGCAGCTTCAGAGCATGTCTATGGGTGCCAAAGAAAGTTTTAAAGAGTATGCTCAGAAGTGGAGAGATTTAGCTGGAAGAGTTCAACCCCCTTTGACTGACAGGGAATTGGTTGATATGTTCATGTGTACGCTGAATGGTCCGTTTTACAGTCATCTCATTGGAAGCTCATCATCTGGCTTCACTGAGTTGATAATGACAGGAGAGCGAGTAGAAAATGGTATAAAGAATGGTAAGATCCAAGTGGGTGCTTCCTCATCAGGTGCTGCAAAGAAGCCTCCCACAGGGAAGAAAGAATCCAATGCTGTTTATGGTCAACCTGATCGTAATAGAAGGCATCAGTATGTTAGTGCAGTGCATATTTCAAATCCAACTCCTGCAACAACAGAGCAGCCACAGGGCAACCAACCGAGGGCTAGAAGACAGTTCACGAAGATCAACATGTCAATGGCTCAGGCATTGCAACATTTGTTGAAGGCTGAACTTATTACTTTGAAAGAGGCTCCTCAGAATCCCAATGTTACCTCTCCCAGGTACAACCCCAATGCACGATGTGCATATCATTCAAACTGTCAGGGACATGATACTAATAACTGCTGGATCTTGAAGAATAAAATTCAAGATATGATTGATGCTGGAGAAATCGAGTTTGATCCTCCGGGTACTCCAAATGTGATTACTGCTCCAATGCCAAATCACGAGAAGACTGTCAATGCCATTGAGGAAGATCTGCATATCCACTCAGTTGATGAGTTGACCACACCATTGGCCATCATCAGAAAGAAGTTAGTGCAAGCTGGGTTCTTTCCGGGTTGTCGTGAAGATTGTGTTTATTGTGAGTATAATCCATAGAAGTGCTTCAGGTTGAAAGACGGAATTCAGCGTCTCATGGATAATTATACTATAGTGTTTGAAAGAAGACCGTCTTCTGTGGAGAGTATGGTAAAGCATATTACCAGAGGTAAGAAGATTGAAGAGGTTGACATGGTTGACAAAGTACCAATAAGAATCACTTCAAAGGGTCCCATTAAAATCACTCATCAGGGTCCAATCAAAATTACTGCTGAAGGTCCCGTGAAAGTTGTTGCTGAAGCCAGAGTAGCTCCTGTGGTCATTACTACTCCTGGTCATATCCCATATACGTCTGACAAAGCTGTACCTTGGCACTATGGGTCTGATGTTTACATCCATGGTGTTAAGCAAGAGCCTGTATCTGATGTGCCTGTTGATGTTGACAATATTGCTGGATCTAGCAAGATCACTCGTAGTGGAAGAGTCTTCTCTCCTCTAGTTGCTTCTAAGAATGCAGTTACTCCTGCTGCTGCTTCCACCATTGATGCTCGGGGCAAAAGTCCTGTTATTGAGCCTGTATCTACTGATGTGCCAGCTGCTGATGACCTCTCTAAGCAGATGGAAGAAGTATTGAAAATCATTCGCAAGAGTGATTATGACATTGTTGATCAACTGGGGCATACTCCCTCGAAGATTTCTATGATGTCCTTGTTGTTATGTTCTGAGGCTCATGCCAAGTCCTTGATCAAGTTTTTGAAGACTGCTCATGTACCCAGTGCAATTTCTGTTGACCAATTTGAGAACTGTGTTGCCCACCTGACCTATGACAATGGGTTAGGATTTTCTGACGCTGATTTGACCCCTGCCAAGAGGGATCATAACAGGGCCTTGCATATTTCAATTGAATGCAGGGGCACTACCTTGTCACATGTGCTGATAGACAATGGTTCCTCTTTGAATGTGTTGCCTAAGGAAGTCCTGAATAAGCTGAGTCCTGAAGATGCTGTGCTAAAGCCCAGTAACATTGTGGTGAAGGCTTTTGATGGTTCTAGAAGAGTAGTACATGGGGAAATTGATCTTCCAATCAAAGTTGGCTCCCAGGTGTTTACTGCTACATTTTTTGTGATGGATATTCGTCCTTCGTACTCTTGTCTGCTTGGTCGTCCCTGGATCCATGGGGCAGGTGCTGTAACCTCTACATTGCACCAAAAGTTGAGATATCCGGTGGATGGAAAGGTTGTTACTGTCTATGGCGAAGAAGAATACTTTGTCAGCCATGTAAATACTTTTAAGTATCTGGAAATGGAAGGTGAATACATTGAGACTCCGTGTCAGACGTTTGAAGTGGTTCCCTGGGTTGTTAATGATTATGTAGCTCCTCCTGTTGTGAAGAAAGTTCCTGTGGTCACCAGAAAGCCTCCAACAATGGCAATGGCTTCCCTCAATGATGCTAGAGCTGTGGTGGATGAAGGTGGTTGCACTATTTGGGGTCAGCTTCCTGATATTCCATACAAGTCTGACAAGTTTGGTTTGGGTTTCACTGCAGAGTCCCAGAAGGCTGTTCGTCGTGCTCGTGCTGCCCGTGTCACTAATCAAGGGGTTGTGAAGGACCAGATTAATGCTGTGGGAGATCAAGATGAAGACTACAACTTGGATGCATGGATTTTTCCTACTGTGGGTGCTGGACTCAATAATTGGAAAGCTGAAGATGTTATCCCTATCTCCTTTAGTCAGGAGTAAATACTATTACTGTGTTGTTATATTTTAAATTTGTAATTTCTTGAACAATAAAACTTTCAAGCCATGTGTCTTACCCGGGGCACAATGGTGTGCTTGTTACGGGATGTCATTTCATTTGCATACTTCATTCAATAAAAATCAGTGGACGTTTCGTTTTCGTAAATATTGTGTTCCTTGTCTTTCTTTTCTTTTATTTTTGTTTTATCAGCTATGTGTTCTTACACACACCCACATCACTAAAATGCAGATCCTCATCCACTCTGAATCCTGTTGATAACAGTTCTACTATTGCCAATTATAATTTCGAGAATCCGATCTATCAAACTGAAGACGGAAATGAGGACGATTGTGAAATACCTGTAGAGCTTGCTAGGTTGTTACAACAAGAAGAGAAAGCTATACAGCCACATGAAGAGCCAGTTGAAGTTGTGAATTTGGGAACTGAAGAAAACAGAAAAGAGGTCAAGATAGGGGCTGATTTAGAGGACAGTGTCAAGAGCAGGTTGATTCAGATGTTACGTGACTATGTGGAGATCTTTGCTTGGTCTTATGAAGATATGCCAGGGTTGGATACAGACATTGTGGTTCACCGTTTGCCAGTGAAAGAAGATTGTCGTCCAAAGAAGCAGAAGGTTCGTCGTATGCGTCCTGAGATGTCAGAAAAGATCAAAGCAGAGGTAATGAAACAGTTCAATGCAGGGTTCTTAGCAGTGACTTCTTATCCTCAGTGGGTTGCAAATGTGGTACCAGTTCCTAAGAAAGATGGTAAGGTACGTATGTGTGTGGACTACAGAGATTTGAACAAGGCTAGCCCCAAAGATGACTTTCCACTTCCTCATATTGATATTCTGGTAGACAACACTGCTCAGCATAAGGTATTCTCTTTTATGGATGGTTTCTCTGGTTACAATCAGATTAAGATGGCACCTGAAGATATGGAGAAGACAACATTTATGACACAGTGGGGCACCTTTTGCTATAAGGTAATGCCATTTGGTTTGAAGAATGCAGGGGCAACATATCAGCGCGCTATGGTGGCTTTGTTTCATGATATGATTCATCATGAGATAGAGGTATATGTGGATGATATGATAGCCAGGTCTCAGAATGAAGAACAACATCTTGATCATCTGCACAAGTTGTTTGAGAGGTTGAAGAAATACAAGTTGAGATTGAATCCTAACAAGTGTACTTTTGGAGTTAGATCTGGAAAACTCTTGGGTTTTATTGTCAGTGGAAAAGGTATTGAAGTAGATCCAGCAAAAGTGAAAGCTATACGAGAAATGCCAGCTCCCCGTACTGAGAAGGAGGTTAGAGGTTTCTTGGGACGATTGAACTACATTGCAAGATTTATCTCCCAATTAACTACCATCTGTGAGCCAATCTTCAAGTTGTTGAAGAAAGATCAAGTGATGGAATGGAATGATGAGTGCCAGACTGCCTTTGATGAAATCAAGAAGTATTTGTTAGAACCTCCAATTTTGATGCCACCAGTTGATGGAAGACCCTTGATTATGTACTTAACAGTGTTAGACAACTCAATGGGGTGTGTGTTGGGGCAATATGACGAGTCTGGTCGAAAAGAGCAGGCAATATACTACCTTAGCAAAAAGTTTACCGACTGTGAAACAAGATACTCACTGCTCGAGAAAACTTGCTGCGCTTTGGCATGGGCTGCTCGCCGACTAAGACAGTATATGTTGACCCATACTACCTTGTTGATTTCAAAGATGGATCCAATCAAGTACATATTTGAGAAACCTGCTCTCTCCAGAAGAATTGCAAGATGGCAAATGATCTTGACAGAATATGACATACAGTATACTACTCAGAAGGCCATCAAGGGAAGTGTTGTTGCTGATCATTTGGCTCATCAAGCAGTGGATGATTACCAGTCAATGAATTTTGAGTTTCCTGATGAAGACATTATGATTATTACCAAAGAACCTGGACAATATGACGGACCTGAACAAGGATCCCGATGGACTATGGTTTTTGATGGTGCTTCCAATGCACTTGGTAATGGTGTTGGTGTTGTGATTAGTTCCCCTGAAGGTTGTCATACCCCGATTACTGCCAGACTTTGTTTCTATTGTACCAATGACATGGCTGAGTATGAGTCATGTATCCTGGGTATTAAAGCTGCTATTGATATGAAGATTCAGTTCCTTGATGTGTATGGAGATTCAGCCCTGGTAGTAAGTCAGATTAAAGGAGATTGGGATACCAAGCATGATAACCTCATTCCTTACAGAGAGCATGTGTTGTCTTTGATCCCACATTTTAAAGAGATTACCTTTGGACACATTCCACGAAGAGAGAATCAGTTGGCATATGCATTAGCCACCATGGCATCCATGTTTGAGATCAGCTGGGATGATGAAGCTCCCAAAATTACTATTGATAGATTTGAGAAGCCTGCATACTGCAATGAGATTGACACTGAAGGGGCAGAGGAGAAGCCTTGGTTCTATGAAGTGAAAAGATATCTTGAAACTCAGGAGTTCCCTGAAGGGGCATCTGTCAAAGATAAGAAGTTTTTGAGAAGGTTTTCTGCTAAGTTCTTCTTGAGTAATGGGATTCTGTACAAGCGCAATCATGATTCAACTTTGCTTCGTTGTGTGGATAAGAAGGAAGCAATTGAGATTATGGAAGATATGCATGATGTAATTTTTGGCACTCATTCTAGTGGTCATACCATGGCAAAGAAGATACTGAGAGCAGGTTACTATTGGTCTACCATGGAAGCTGATTGCTATCAACACTCCAGAACTTGTCACAAATGTCAAATTTATGCTGATAAAGTCCATGTACCTCCATCACCATTGAATGTGTTGACTGCTCCTCGGCCCTTTGCCATGTGGGGAATTGATATGATTGGTGAGATCAAGCCTACTGCTTCTAATGGGCATCGTTTCATCCTGGTTGCCATTGATTACTTCACGAAGTGGGTAGAGGCAGCTTCGTTTGCATCTGTTACTAAGAATGTTGTGGCTCGGTTCATTAAGAATAATCTCATATGTAGGTATGGGATCCCTGAAAGGATTATCACTGACAATGGCTCTAATCTGAACAACACTATGATTACTGATCTCTGCACACAGTTCAAGATTAAGCATCACAACTCTTCTCCGTATCGTCCAAAGATGAATGGGGCAGTTGAGGCTGCTAATAAGAACATTAAGAAGATCGTACAGAAGATGACTGTTACTTACAAGGATTGGCATGAGATGTTACCATTTGCTCTTCATGGTTATCGTACTACAATACGTACTTCAACAGGGGCAACCCCATTCTCCTTAGTCTATGGTATGGAAGCAGTTCTGCCCATTGAAGTTCAGATTCCCTCCTTAAGAATTATGAAGGATGCAGGATTGGATGAAGATGAGTGGATTCAGACTCGACTTGACCAGATAAATTTGATTGATGAGAAGAGGTTAGCAGCAGTTTGTCATGGCCAGATGTACCAGAAACGAATGATCAAAGCTTTTAACAAGAAGGTTAAGCCAAAGGTATATCAGGCTGGTGACTTGGTAATCAAGCGTATCATATTACCACAGGGTGATCCTAGGGGCAAGTGGACTCCAACATATGAAGGACCATTTTTAGTCAAGACAGTGTTCTCAGGAGGTGCCATGATACTGACTACAATGGATGGTGAAGACTTTCCACAGCCTATAAACGCAGACATAGTTAAAAAATACTACGCATAAAAAAAGACCCGCTAGGTTGACTGGCCTAGGCAAAAGTAAGGGCATCCCGGCAAACCAAAAGGGTTTGGGCAAAAATTAGGGATATATATAAAAAGATGTACACCCGGCAAGTCGAAAACCTGAAAAGGCGGCTTGGGCAAAAAAGGGTATCCCGGTGGATTGAAAACCTGAAAGGGCAATCCAGGCAAAAGTTAGGGATTAAAGCGTATGACTATGTCTCGTTTGGATCACCCATAAAACTGCAACCAGTTGTACTACTTACTCAAGCTCGAACAGATAAAGCTCAATCCAATCATTTTCGTCCCAACAGCAGAAGATGAGATACTTGAAGATAATGGCAATAGTAGAATTGAAACTCAATAGGATTGTTTCCCACATAGCTGATTTTCTCTGTTTTGTAAAAACTTTATGACAAAATCCTCTTACTAGGGTTTATGTCTCCTTGTACAAACTTACCCGTGTATGGGTCACTTTTTGATATAAATAAATTCCATCTTTTGAATCCAGATTTACTTTTACCCTATTTACATAAGCGAAACGTCCATTGGTTGTGTTTGAATGTATGTATGCTTTTGAATATGATTGATGTTTACAAGAAATGCATGTGTACTTAATACGATTGATGTTTACCAGAAATGCATGAAAATGCAGTAATAGTATTTACTAAGGACGAACGAGGGAAGGATTTCAACAAAGCTTCGCCTGTTCATCTTTACAAGACAGTTACAAACCCTCAGTAGGACGAATCCATCTTCATAAAGTCTTATCTCCCCTGGAATTTATATCCATCTCTTTTATCCTCATACGGATATACGGGAAATTACTTTCCAATAAGGGTACGACGAACGAAGACGGGAAGTTATATCTGCCCTACCATCAAACGGAGACGGAGGTTATATATACCTTACTATCCCCAGCATACGGGAGGTTATCTATACCCTATTATCCCCAGCAGACGGAAGGTTATGTATAATATATTCTTCAACAACGAATCGGGATTTATTTTCCCTGGCCAGCAGTTGTTATACGAAGATATCTAGGCGCTTTAGGCAGTATCATATCATACATACATCATTTACATCATACCATAACATACATATCCATAAATACATAATACATTTACTTAGGTGCATCACACTATGCATGCATACATAAAGCATAAACTAATATTATTATACGGAATGTCACCTTGGTTTCAGGTTAATTATCCAACAAAGAAACTTATGATCATCAGGACTGCTCTATCCTCCTGAAGACATGCTGTTACATCAGGATTACTCCAGTCTCCTGAAAGCATATCATCAATCTCTCAGGACTGCTTCATCCTCCTGAAAGCTTATAATCTCATCGGGACTGCTCTATCCTCCTGAAGACATGCTGTTACATCAGGATTACTCCAGTCTCCTGAAAGCATATCATATTATTACCTTAGGATTGCTCCATCCTCCTGACAGCTTTTTATTACATCAAGATTGCTTCATCCTCCAAGACATTTTTCAGAAGAACAAATCCTGACGTTCTTTTGATCCTTAAGAGCAAATCCTGACGCTCTTTTGGTCCCTTGTTCAAGACATTTTTCAGAGGAACTAATCCTGACGTTCTTTTGATCCCTAAGAGCAAATCCTGACGCTCTTTTGGCTACTTGTTCAAGACATCTTACTCAGAAGAACAAATCCTGACGTTCTTTTGATCCTTAAGAGCAAATCCTGACGCTCTTTTGGCTACTTGTTCAAGACATTTTTCAGAAGAACAAATCCCGACGTTCTTTTGACCCTTAAGAGAAAATCCTGACGCTCTTTTGGCTACTTGTTCAAGACTTTTTTCAGAGGAACCAATCCCGACGTTCTTTTGATCCTTAAGAGCAAATCCTGACGCTCTTTTGGCTACTTGTTCAAGACATTTTACTCAGAAGAACAAATCCTGACGTTCTTTTGATCCTTAAGAACAAATCCTGACGTTCTTTTGGCTCTTGGAGAATAGGCAAACGGTCTGTACAAAGATCCATTCCCTAATCCAAAATATTTCCAGAAGAGATAATCATCACAAGACTTATTTCTACTGGTCCATCCAACAACTCAAATCATGTTGCATAAATGATTCAGAGACGGCCTATACGAAGACCTAGTACTGAAATCCAGTATCAACACAAATCTATCATCATATCCAGTTCTTTAGATGGCATCTCTAAGCCCATCTCCCGTTCTTCCAAGTGGCATCTTTAAGCCCACTCAAGCATATACAACCAACCATCAATATCACTCCATGCACTGGTGAGTGCAAATTTTTGGGCTTTTGTGTTCAATCCCCTTCAACCTTCCAAGTCACGACTGGCAAATGTACCAATCTAACCCCTCAGGTTTCAGAAAATTGAACAGGGGCAGCTGTTGCACCCCAAAATTTGCCCTCACAATACAGGACTTTGTGTTCTAAGAAGGTTCACAAGGTTCACAAGTTTCTCAACTTTCAATAACCTTTCATGAGGTTCATGAAGTCTACAAGTTACTTCTTGGAGGTTCACAAGACATTTTATGATGATTCACAAGGTTCACAAAGTTCACAATTGGTCAAAAGAGTTGACAATTCCCTCAGACAATGCACCTCCTAAGCAGTGCATCCAAAACTAGGGTTTTGACTTTAATCAGGCTAAATGGACTTACAAGACCTCAAGTGAGCTTCATAATATCTTATATGTGTATAATAACCCCCATGACAAGTTTCAAGACTTTTCCCAAAAGTTTGCTCAGTCAGATGATCAGATAAGTCAAAATCAGTCAATGCAGTTAAAAAGTCAAACTGAGGTCAACTGTGGTCAAACCAAAGTCAAACTTCATGATTTTTTGCCAACATCAAGTATATGAAGTAAAATTCATCATTTTATCAAGGGTTGATCATGATTCATCAAGGAGATTCCAGATCATCAATAATCAGGAGTTTCTAAATTAGGGTTTCCTCAGTAAAAGTCAACTGAACTTTGACCAGTCATAACTTTCACATACTTCATCACCAAGTCTCCACTCAAAGCTCATTTTGAAGGAAATTGAATTCTCTACAACTTTGTGTCTCACAAGCCAAGCCCAAAAATGCTTCATTTGGAAGGTATGAGCTAAGACATTATAGGTCATTTCAAAAGTCAACAAAAAGTCAACAACTTCAAAAGGGCATAACTTGATATTGGTAAATGATATGGACATTAAACCAATGGGGTTGTTTAGAGGACTCTTCAAGCTTTTCAAAATGTCCAAGAACACCCTCATAGCATTAAAATTGAGGGAGATGTGCCCTTGCAAAGTTGGGAAATTTTGTGATGGTTTATGATGAAAATGGAGGTTTAAAACCAATTCTTTTCAAATGGGCTTGTCAAATTATGATCCAACCCATACAACAACATCATGCACGAAATTTCCATGTTATTTTCATAATTTTTATTTTATTTAATTAATTTATTATGATTTTTTATACTTAAAATCATTTTAAATTTAAATAAAATATTAAATATGAAGATTTAATTTTATTATTGATTCTAGAAGATCATAAAATCAGCATGGAACAAGTTGATACAAGAATTATATGGAATGGCTTGAAATAGAAAGCATTGATGCAAAAATATTGAAAATTCAAAGCTTATCATTGTGAATCTTTTTGGATCAAATCTTGTACACAACCAATCAAGTTTTTGACCTAGATTCAATCACATATAAGTACTGAACATAACCCTATCACTCATTCACGAATTGGCTGTCTCTAAGTGTAAGTTCCAAACCTCAAAAATCCATCCAAAACTCATATTCGGATTCCTTGATTCAGAGCACTAGAAGGTAAAATAAGAACATGGAGAGCTTCATTGGATATCACTGATCATAAACCATCATCCATACGCATCCAAATCGTGCCATAATGATGAACCCGTGGCTTGTTTATGCTTGAAAATATTTTTTTCGATTCAATTGATTCATTGCTTGTTATTGAATTTTGCTTGCATAATTGTGTTTGTGATGTCATGTAGGTTGTTTCTGGGTCATTAAACCAAAGGTTCATGGCCTGAATTAGAATCGGCCATTGTTAGGGTTTCACTCTTGAAATTAGGGTTTGATGATTCAATAAATTTAAACGAATTCTAAGAACATAGGAATGTTCTATGAATCACAAGGATCATAAAACATTAACTAATTTAATGAATCAATGTTGTTTTGTGAGTGTTTGGATTTCGCAGGTTTGAAACCATGAAGAACTTGCAACAGATTTCGCAGGAAAAAAGGAAACAAATTTCGCAGGAAATTTGGAGAAGAAGAAGTTCTATGGCGCGCTTCTGGAAATTTGAATATTGATTATAATATTTTATTGTATTGTTTCTGATCTTATTCACCAAAGCATGCTTGGCCCAGTGGTGGGAGGAACGCGCGTGTAACCTGATGATCTGTGTTCGAATCCTGGCCACGGCAAATATTTTTTGGTTTTCTCCATTAATACATTGAATATTACATATTATTATTGTTTGATGGATTGATATCAGGTGGGCTCTTCCAGCCGGGTGGTGATGCGTACGCTTGTGTGTGTAAAGGTCCTGGGTTCAACACCACCCCAGGCCTTTTTATTTCTTTTATTTTCCAAGTTTTTGTGACAAAGAACAAAACAAATTAAGACCCCTCCCTTGTTGCTTGCGCACGTGGTGGCCTGGTGGAAGGTTTTGTTGCTGGTAAACAGGGCATCCTGGGTTCAAACCCAGCCAAGGTAAGTTCTTATTTTTACCACCTTTTTTCTATTTTAATTCCTTTAATTAATTAATTTAGTTATTTCTTATTATTAATAAAAAATAAAATTATGTATTGTACATATATGTTCAAATACCTAAAAAAAAAACATTTTATTTTCTAAAAGTTCTAAACTTTATTTTTTTTTCTAATTCAAAAAATTATTTTCTTTATTATATATGTAAATATAATATATGCATGTTAATTAAATAATTTTGTTAAAAACCCTAAAAAAATATTTTTCTAAATAAAACCCTAATTTTGTGAAAACCTAATTTTATTTTCTAAATAATTTTTACTTTCTAATTCTTTATATAATTATAATATGTATATTTATTTAATATAATTTTTGTAAATGTAATAATTAATAAAAATTATATTTTGTAAATGTGATTAATTTTTGTAAATATGATATTTAAAACCTATTTTCTTCATATAATGTATAAATATCTTTTAATAAATAATTGTTTAGAAATAAATTGAATTTATAATAATTAAACTTTGTAATTATAATACATTTAAAAATAATTTGTAAATATAATCGCCTATATTAAAAAATTGTTAATCTTTTATTCTTATAATATTTTGGCTAATTTTATTTATTTTAATTATTGTTACTAACCATGTGTAACACCCCAAATTTGCCCTCTTCATTTTAGCATCATATCACATCATACGCATCATAACATACCATATCTTTAGCATTTTGCATAGAAAAATGAGGCATAACACTCACATGTTCTAGCATAGGGCATATGACCAACCACCTGGAAGGTTGGAAGCACTGCAAGTAAGAATCAGGAACATGGTGACCAGGCAAGAATCTCACAGGATCAGTCTGCACAAGCTCTGTATCATGTTCAAAGCTTAAAAAGGAAGAAAGGATCAAAATCAGCTTGAAACGGCGGGCGCCGGCATCATTTTTGAAGTTTCCCACCAAAAGGGGGGAAATTCAAATTTTGCATGCGTTAACCGGTTAACGTATATGGTTAACCGGTTAACAGCTGCGAAATTTGAATTTCCAGCAGCATTTTCAGCATGTGGGATTTGGCTCCATTTTCTAATTTTCTGATTTTTATTCACTTGAATTAAATTTGAATTTGAGAAGGATCTAGAGCATGTATCCAAACCTCTTTCCAACCCTAGATCCAAATCACTTTACCAAGCCATATTTTTTGGATCCCAAACCAAGATTTTGGGCCCCAACCCTAAACCATATATATTCCATTTCCCTCCAAACCAAAGGATCTCTCCCTCATTTTTACACTCATTTTCTGAATTTTCACTTCTCTCACTCACAATTCTCTCACTTTTCTCTCCCAATTTTCCAAATTACTCAAAGTTCCTCTTTGAAGATCACACAACCTTGCCTTGAGGGGTGTAGATCTTGGAACTAGACCTCCATCCATAGCTTCATTGCATCTTTTTGCTGGTTTAATTGGTGATTCAGATCTGGTTTGGGATCTAGAAGTGCTTTTGGATCCAAAATTCTGCATCAAGAGCTTGATCTTGCATTTATTTTGCATGGAGTGGGGAGCTTAGCATCGGATCTTCGAAGTTTCGCGTGAGATCTATCATTTTCAGCATAATCAACAATTACCAAAGCATATCTCCGCTTTGTAGGTTGGTTTAATTTCAGATCCAACTCTGTTTTTAGCTTATTTGCATTGCTTGTGATTTAGATCCACCATGTGTTTGTGTAATTGATTGTGTTGCATGATTTGATTGGTTGTTTGGTATCCGGATCCGATTGTTATTGTTCATGAGCATAATGTTATGGATTGATGTGCATTGATCTATTTTTCCATGTGTAATTGAGTGCTGGTCTGGTGCAGCTTATTTGAATAAGCTGTTTTTGAGATGCTGTTTCTGCAGGTTTTTGCTGCTGTTTTTACAGTGTTAACCGGTTAACGCATATGGTTAACCGGTTAACGCCCTGTTTTTCTGCGTATTTTGTGCAGGTTTGAGTTGGTTAACCGGTTAACGCATATGGTTAACCGGTTAACACTGATGCAGAATGGTTTTTTGGGGCTGTTTTGAGTTTGTTTGATCCCTTTGCTTGTCTTGATTGCATTGAATCATTGTATGATCTTTAATCATGATATTTTAGGGTGTTTGCTTGCTGGTTGATGTATGCTTGCATGTTTTCGACGCGTAAGTCGTGTATTTGCAATGTTGGCATGATTGTTTGATTTTTGTTTTCAAGTACCTTTGAGCATGATTGATCCCATGATTGTTTCTTGGTCAATTTGCTGGATTTTTGCTAACATTTCAGGGGCTCATGGTAAGAGAAGTGTGGATGTTTATCCACATTTCAACTTTTGCATCTTTCCTCTTTTGGTTATTTGAACTAACCCTTTTGATTGTTGGGCTTAGGCCTTTCTCATCCCTTCTTCTATCTTCTTTCTTCCTTCTTCATTAGGATAGTAGACCTCACAAACCTAGGAACTCTATGCATGTTAACTTAGGATAGAAACTTCCCTCTAGTTTTTTCCTTTTGGTTCCTTTTGGTTCTCCTTCTCTTCTCATCCCATAACACTTAAAAAACAAAACACTTTAATAAAGATGAAGTGATACATTGATCCATAGCCTTATCCCATGAGGTATGCTTGTAGTCTTCCCATCTTGGGATAGTACATGTTTACCTTGTGATGCACAAGTCTAATCAAGGTATCTGCTTCATAAAAGAAAAGCATAAAAAATACTTCTTCATGTAAATAATCAAAACACCTAATAAGTAAACAAGTTAGTGAGCCTAAGCCCTAATCTTTGGGTTCAAGTTTTGGGGATCTTCTCCTTACTTGAGTGTGCTTGTTCTATTATTCCATCTTGGAATGTAGTGACAAGTGCACATTCCATTGGTGAGAGTTTGAGTTCACTTCCTTGTGACACACTCATAAAAGTTTCTAAAAAAAACACAAACAAACAATAAGCGTCTTTCCTTCGGGAATTCTTTTCTCATCTCCTTCGCTCCGTACGCGAACTTGCTCCTACTTGTCATTTTGCAAGACGGTTACGCACTCGTCGTCCGAGCCTGCAACACCTGAGCAATGGCATAGGCAGTTCAAGCCTTAATTCACAAGCAATTTCCTTTTAGTACCCCTAGTTAGGGGAACTACGGCGTCTCTGATCCTCATTATCCCGATGAGGTACGTAGGCAGCGGGGTAGGGCCCGTTCGAGCACAATCTTTATTTTCCCTACATTTTTCCTTTGTTTCTTATTTCAGTTCTTTTCCAGTTTCTTTTCATTTTCATTTCTTTGCTGCAGTTTTCATACCCTCACCCTTTGAAACAGTTTCTTTTGCAAGCGTGGATCCCGTCGGGTACGGCGGATGATCTGGGGTGCTAATACCTTCCCAGGTCATAACCGACTCCCGATCCCAGTCTCTCTGGTTCGCAGGACCCGTGTCCTTCCTTTTCTTTTCTTCTGGTTTGTGCAGCATTACCATTCCCTTTCTTTCGGGATAAAAATGCCTGGCTGGCGACTCTTTTTTTTCTCCGCGCCACTTTCGCGTTTGTACCAGGATGGAAATCCTCGGGAGCGACAGCTTGGCGACTCTGCTGGGGACTGCACCAGATAATCTCTGGTTCCCCTGTGAGTCTCTCCTAGCGCTTGTGTGGTTCTGTTTCATTGGGTGATGTTTGTTTGATGTGGCTTGTTGTATTGTATTGTTGTTTATTTACAGCTTTATTTACAGCTTTATTTACAGTTTTCAGTATTTATTTTCCGCATCATATATTGTACTGGACTGTCTGGACTGGTTTCCTTTGGTGGGATGGGAGTTACTGGTTCTTGAGAGATATGAGCCAAGTACCCGGCTCGAGTGCACCATAGGACTTAGCGTGGTTCCACTTTGGCCTCATGAGATCTTGTCATGGGGGTAGTAGTGAGTTCCACACCCAGGTTGCGATTGTCTTGGAAATGTCTTGATTTGGGGATCTTCCTCTCTCATTACATAACTCTGACAGTTATGTGCAGCTGGGGACCGATCATTGAGAACCTTTGTGGAAACAACCCTCTCCAGTGGTGACAGTGGCAGACCACATTTTGTGGCAAACCCATTCGCACCCGAGGGTCCGCTGGGAACTCGCATAGGATGGCCTGGTTCTCTTATAAGAACTCAGTTAAAGCATCTGGTCGTATGACATTAGTACTGTATCCTACGGGCTGAATGTACTATTGTTTCTCGATTTCAGCGCTTGAAGCTGGGGACTTATAAGGGATGCTTGTTTTCCCGGACTCAGCTGAGGCCTCCCTGCATAGTACATAATGCCAAACCGATTCCCTGATTTGGTCACGAGCCATTTCTCGGAGATGGTAACAGTATTATTGCTATGTGGCTTTGAGAGTCCGTGATGTCTGACCCGGAGCCTTTTACCCGTGAGATTGGGGGGTGTGTACAGGTGTGCAGGAACCCCTGACCTCAACATACACTCATCTGTTCAGTTATGATCTTTGGTTCGGTGAATACGATTTGTGGTTCCGAAGTTATGGTCCTGGAATTCTGGATTTCTTGATACGGTGGTTTTGTGGTTTTGATCAGAGGGTTGTGATTATCAGAGGGTGTGACTCAGTGAACTGTTGAGATTGCCAGTTGTTCAGAGGGTCCATTGTCAGTGTGCCAGTCCAGATGGTTCCAGTTGGTCATATGCTTGCATTGCATTGCATTCGCATCATTCTTTGCATTAACTGTTTATGTTTCCCATTTTACAGGTCATTGCTTGCATCTGTTCCCAGTTCTGGTATTCCTATCTCCATGGCAGAAATCAGAAGCGAATCAAGGAAAAAGAATGTGCATTATACCTTTCTTCAACCGGAAGTTAAAAGTGTTCAGAGGTTAGCAGGTCTGATGAATGATCAAGTCTTGGGTAATTTCAAGAAAAGATATGGCCAGATACTGAAGTTTGTGGACAAGCCTACTACAGACCAAAAGGACAGTTTGCATACCTTGTTGCAGTTTTATGATCCCTTGCTGCGTTGCTTTGTTCTTTCAGGTTACATCTTAGCTCCGACATTGGAAGAGATCTCCAGCATGCTGAGTATTCCGATCAGAGAGACATTGCCGTTCTACGGGTCAGAGGTTGTGCTCAAAGAAGAAGATATAGCCAAGGTTTGTAGGTTGCCAGTTGTTTCAGTCAGAAAGGCTTTGCAAGAGAGTAAAGGCAGAGGTCTACCCTGGAGTGTGCTCATCCCAGAGGCTGAGAAGTGTGCTACAGAAGCTAGGTGGAGCGACTTTGGAGTTTTGCTTGCATTAATGGTATATGGGTCCGGTTTGTTTCCCGGAGAGAAAGAGTTTGTCAGCTTAGAAGTGATCTCGATCTTTGCAAAAGGCAATCCAGTGCCCACTTTATTGGGTGACTTTTATTTTAGTGTCCATTACAGAAATGAGAAAGGCAGAGGTGGCCCAGTGGTCTGTTGTGCTCCTTTGTTTGCCGAATGGTTCGCTAGACAGTTGCCTAAATCAGGTGCCTTCAGGGATGTGCGAGACGAATGGAGATGGTCCAGAAGACTGATGGGATTGACTGAAGAGGATATTGCTTGGGGTTATGACAGGGATTTGCTAGGAAAGGAGTTGATGGTTAGTTGTGGGAGGTTTGCTGGAGTACCTTTGCTAGGAAGGAAAGGTGTCATCAGTTACTACCCGACATTAGCCAGAAGGCAGTTTGGCTACCCGTTGAAGGATCCTCCTCAGATGGAGATGTTTGCTGAATCTTTGTATTTTCCTGTTGACGGAAACAGAGAGCTAGTCCAACAAACAGTTCAATCATGGGATCACAGGAAAAGAAAAGGGAAGAAAGACTTCGGCCGAGTTGATCCCAAGGCATATCCACCATATGCTGAATGGTTGCAAAGACATATCGAGTCAGTTCTCATGCCTTTTTCAGTCGAGGCTCCACTTTATCCTCGAGAGGTACCAGGTCCGAGCAGTACGGTTTCCTTGGAGGAGTACAAGAAGCTAGAAGCTCAGCTGCAAGCGGTCAGAGTAGAGAATGTTGAGATGGTAAGCTTATACCACCAGGCTAATAGAGCTAAGAAGGAAGTCGAAGACAAGCTGCAGAAGCTCCAAGCTTCCTTGGAAAACAAAGAGAAAGATTTTGCTGGAAGAGAAGCCCATTTCCACAGATTGGGTATGATGGAAGCGCAAAGAGAAGCCAAGCACAAGGAGACTTTAAAGACTCTCAAGATTGCTCGACAATCCATTGTTTGGTTGAAAGGCCAAAGGGATGAAGACCAAAAGAAATTCAAAGAGAAGGAAGAGTTCTTTGAAGCTCAGATGACTTTCAAGAAAGAGGAAGTGGAACAAGCCCACGCCATCCGGAGGGAGAGGACCCAACAGCTAGTCCAAAGCCAATTAGCTCTGGAGGAAGCCAGGAAAGAGATCGAAGAGCTCAAGCTGAGAGCGGGCGTCAAGAAAAGCAAGGCGGAGGTGGCAGAGCCGGGATCCTTAGCTTAGTTTATTTTTTCAGACTACCTACAGGCTTGTTGTAGGAGTCTTGCTTTACCTTTTTTGTCTTTATGTACTGATTTGTAACCCTTCGGGGAATATTCTTGGATGTATTCTGACTTTTAGCCTATAGTGGTTTGTCCCTACTCAGTATTAATGTACAAGTTATCGTTTTGAATGTGCAAGACTCGTTTGTCTGGATACTGCTAATATCTGAACACTTATCAAAGAGAAAGTTTGAAAGATAAAAAGTGATTGCCGAGATAGATGCCAGAACTGGGGCATGCCAAATGTTTAAAGTTGGGAACATGAACAGTTGTATTGCATTGCATATAACCTGTTTGTCTGTTTTGCAGGTGTCGCATCAATTACTAACGGGTTTTGTATTTCAGGCGCAATAGCTCCTCGTAAGGTTCGAGAACGACCGACAGTGCATAGATACCCAACTAAGATTAACAGAGAGCGGGTTATGGATCAAATGCAGGCAGATTTGGCAGATCTGAGGCAGAGAATGGACAACTTCATGACGTTAATGGCCGGAATGGGGCAGAATCAAGAACGTTTGCGAGAGATGGTGGAGAATCAAAATCGAAACGCTGCTACTGCTGCTAATGCTGACAATCATGCCGGTGCGGGCGCACGACAGGCTGGACCTCAAGTTATACAACCAGGGGCGACCGTAGTCGATGACGGGATGCATAACATTCATGTGGACCACCAGGAGGATCAGTTCACTTTGCTTGATGAGACCGAAGGTCAAGGGGTCGAAATGAACAAGAGGTTTGAAGAGATGGCTGAGCAGATCAAGGCTATTCAGTCCCAGAGCTCTTTGGGATTCGATATAACAGACTTGGGCTTGGTTCCTGGAGTCAGGATTCCGTACAAGTTCAAAGTTCCTACTTTCGAGAAGTACAACGGCACTGCTTGCCCAAAGACTCATCTGCAATCATATGTTGGGAGAATTGCTGCGCATACAGACGACGAAAAACTGTGGATGTATTACTTTCAGGACAGTTTGGGGGGAGCTTCCCTTGAGTGGTACATGAAGCTCAGCAGGGTCAATGTTAAGAGCTGGAAGGATCTCGCTGAGGCCTTCGTGAAGCAATACCAATACAACATGGACATGGCGCCGAATCGCACCCAGTTGCAACATATGGCTCAGACAGCAAAAGAAGGCTTCAAAGAGTACGCTCAGAGGTGGCGTCAGCTAGCTGCCAGGGTGCAACCACCCTTGTTAGAGAATGAAATGGCAGATATGTTTATGGGGACCCTCCAGGGGGTATTTCTTGAGAGACTGGCGTCGAGTTCTGCTACAAAGTTCAACGATATTGTCATTGCGGGAGAAAGGGTTGAAACGCTGTTAAAAATGGGGAAGATACAAGACTCAGGTGTTAGTAGTTCAAGTGGAGCGAGGAAAGCTTTTAGTGGACCTCCGAGAAGGCGAGAAGGTGAGACCAATGCGGTATTTGGCCGAAGCCAGGGCCGGGGTTACAGGAGACCTTATGGGCATATAGCTGCTGTTACCATTCCTGCAGCTCCTGTACAACAAACGTTACCTCCACCACAGCAACAGCAACAGCAACAACCTAGAGCCAACTACCAGCAAAGGCCGTATCAGCCGAGGCAGGCTCGCTCAGCTAACAGGGTGATTGAAGCTATTCCGATGACATATGCCGCCTTGTTGCCGAGGCTATTGGACTTGAACCTTATTCAATTGAGGACTTTGGCACCACCACCTCCTGGAGAGCTTCCAGCTGGTTATGATGTTAACGCGCGATGCGCTTTTCATTCAGGGGCACCCGGGCACTCAACCGAGAAGTGCAGGGCGCTGCATCACAAAGTTCAAGATCTCGTGGATTCAAAGGCAATCAACTTTGCACCTCCACCGAATGTCCACTCGAACCCTATACCTCACCATGGCGGGGCAAGAGTTAATGCTATTGAGCGTGATGACAAGTTGAGTTTGGTACTGAGTATTGATGAGGTCAAGACGCCGTTGAAAGTGGTGAAAGAGAGACTGTTGAAGGATCAAGTGTTTCCTGGTTGTTCTCTCGATTGTGAAGACTGTATAAGTGTTGCGAATGGCTGCGAGAAATTGAAGACGGGTTTGCAAGAGTTGATTGATAATGGATCTCTGCAATTTAGCAAAATTAGTAGTGAAGAGGCTGATGATGTGTCAACTACTACTATCTTCTACGACGAAGCTGATATGCCCGTCAGACAGAGGCCGGTTATCACCTACGCTCCTCAGATTAGTCCTGTGACTATAACTGTACCTGGGCCAATGCCGTATAACGATGATAGAGCCATTCCGTGGCATTATGGTTCTGATGTCTATGTGGCGGGACAGAAGATGGAGGGTAGACCTGTTGCTGACTTGACTATTGAGAATGTGGGAGGTGTTGGAGGTTTTACTCGAAGTGGCCGTTTGTTTGCTCCTCCTGCACTGAGGAAGGATCCCGAGGCCGAAGCTTCATCTAAAGACAAAGGAAAGCAGACTGCGAATGATGAGTCGAATACTCCTGTGGCTGGGCAGGGGACGTTTGAAAAGGAGGTAGAGGAATTTATGAAGATCATCAAAAGGAGTGACTATAAGGTGGTTGACCAACTGAATCAGACGCCTTCGAAGATTTCTATCTTGTCACTGTTGATGTGCTCTCCCGCGCATAGAGAAGCTTTACTGAAAGTGCTTCAAATGGCTTACGTTCCTCAAGAGATTACGGTCAATCAACTCGAAGCTGTTGTCGGAAGTGTCAATGCTAGCCATGGCTTGGGCTTCACTGACAGAGATCTTACTTTGGAGGGAAGAAATCACAATAAAGCACTGCATATCACGATGGAATGCAGGGGCGCTGTGTTATCCCATGTTCTTGTGGACACAGGCTCTTCTTTGAACGTGCTCCCGAAAAAGGCGTTGATGAAGCTTGACATTGATGGGGTTATCCTGACACCAAGTGATTTGGTGGTTAAAGCTTTCGATGGTTCAAGAAGATCAGTTTTCGGAGAGGTTGAGTTGCCTGTCAAAATAGGCTCTCAAGTCTTCAAGAGTGTCTTCTATGTCATGGATATCCAGCCTGCGTATAGTTGCTTGTTGGGCAGACCGTGGATACACGCAGCTGGAGCTGTCACCTCAACCCTACACCAAAAGCTTAAGTATGTGGTGGACGGCCAAGTCATCACAGTTTGCGGGGAAGAAGATATATTCGTCAGCCACCTGTCGACATTCAAATATGTGGAAATGGACGGAGAAATTCACGAGACTTTGTGCCAAGCGTTTGAGGCAGACGTCAGTATTTTGACTCCGGTGAAGAAAAACAACGAAGGCACGTCAATTCATTCCTACCGGGAAGCAAAAGAGGCCGTCCAATCAGGCAATGCCCAGGGCTGGGGCAAGTTATTGGAAGTGGAAAAGAAGGGTGACAAATTTGGCTTAGGGTATCAACCTGGAGGGTCTACTCGGAGTGGTAAAGCTGTCGCATTCACAAGTGCTGGGTTGCTCAACCGTGATCAAATCTGTATGGCAAGTCAAGACGGAGATGATGACAAAGACTGGGACAACAATTGGATCCGCCCGTGTGTACCCGGCGAGGAGCTAGGAAATTGGTCTGCTGAAGACATCGTTCAAGTTACCTGGCTCTCAAAGTAATTGTTTTGTTTCCTTTTATTTAGCATACTGCATTGTCAAGTCCAGCATTCTGCCCAAGATGCTTGGATCCATTGTATTGGGCCACCATGTTTTGTTTCGCATTGTTATTTTGCCATGAAATAAAAGGACATTTTCAGACAAATTGTGTTCCCTGTCTTTGTTTTCAAACTTTTTCACAAAAAAAAAAAAAAAAAAACAACATAAAAATGGCAATGTGTTTTCATTTTTGCTTTGTGTTAGCGTCTCTTTAAGCAGATCCTGAATAAGCACATCATTTGTGCAGTGCCGATCATCCGGATTCCACGGATAACGTTCCTGCTATGACTATGCATGACTTTGACAATCCAGTCTACCAAGCTGATGAAGGGGTTGAGGAAGACTGTGACCTCCCTGAAGAGTTGGTCAGATTGTTGAAACAGGAGGAACGGGTTATTCAGCCTCATCAAGAAGAGATTGAGACCATCAACATTGGCAGTGAAGATGCAAAGAAAGAAATCAAGATAGGGGCCAATCTGCAGGCCGACGTCAAACAAGAGCTGATCAGTATGCTGAGAGAGTATGTGGACATCTTTGCTTGGTCATATCAAGATATGCCAGGTTTGGATACCGACATCGTGATGCATAAGCTACCCTTGAGGGAAGACTGTCCTCCTGTAAAGCAAAAGTTGAGAAGAACTCGCCCGGATATGGCGATGAAGATTAAAGAGGAGGTGCAGAAACAGTGGGATGCCGGATTCCTTGCCGTGTCTAGTTACCCGCCTTGGGTAGCTAACATCGTACCAGTGCCTAAGAAGGACGGCAAGGTCCGAATGTGCGTTGACTATAGAGATTTGAACAGAGCAAGCCCGAAGGATGATTTTCCGTTGCCACACATCGACGTGTTGGTCGACAATACTGCTCAATTCTCAGTGTTCTCCTTCATGGATGGATTCTCCGGTTATAATCAGATAAAAATGGCTCCGGAAGACATGGAGAAGACAACGTTCATTACCCCGTGGGGAACATTCTGCTATAAGGTCATGCCCTTTGGTCTGAAGAATGCCGGGGCAACTTATCAGCGGGCGATGGTCACATTGTTCCATGACATGATCCACAAGGAGATCGAATGTTATGTGGATGATATGATTGCAAAGTCCAAAGACGAAGAGGAGCATTTGGTTAATTTGAAGAAGCTGTTTGATAGGTTGATCAAGTATAAGCTGAGATTGAATCCGAACAAGTGCACTTTCGGAGTGCGTTCTGGAAAGTTGCTGGGTTTCATTGTGAGTCAAAGAGGAATTGAGGTAGATCCTGTTAAAGTGAAAGCTATTCAAGATATGCCTGCACCAAAGACAGAAAAAGAAGTGCGCGGGTTTTTAGGTAGATTGAACTACATTTCTCGGTTCATATCTCACCTAACTGCCACGTGTGAACCGATATTCAAACTGCTAAGAAAAGAGCAAACGGTCAGGTGGAATGATGATTGCCAAAGAGCTTTCGACAAAATAAAGGAATATTTGCAGGAACCTCCAATTCTGATGCCTCCGGTGGAGGGGAGACCATTAATCATGTACTTGACCGTGCTAGAAGGGTCGATGGGGTGTGTGCTCGGCCAACATGACGAGTCTGGTCGAAAAGAGTATGCCATTTATTACCTTAGCAAAAAGTTTACCGACTGTGAATCCCGATACTCACTGCTCGAGAAAACTTGCTGCGCTTTGGTATGGGCTGCTCGCCGACTGAGGCAGTACATGTTGACCCATACCACACTTCTCATTTCCAAGATGGACCCTGTCAAGTACATCTTTGAGAAACCAGCATTGTCCGGAAGGATTGCTAGATGGCAGATGATTTTAACGGAATACGACATCCAGTACACTTCTCAGAAAGCCATCAAAGGAAGTGTATTGTCGGAATACCTTGCTCAGCAACCTCTTGAGGATGACTATCAGCCGATGAGATTTGATTTCCCTGATGAGGACATCATGTACCTCAGAACAAACGATTATGAGGAACCACTTCCGGAGGAGGGGCCTGACCCTGAATCCAGATGGAAGTTGATGTTTGATGGGGCTGTCAATATCAATGGTCGTGGAGTTGGTGCCGTACTTATTACTCCTGAAGGTGTCCATTTACCCTTCGCTGCCAGAATTACTTTTGGCTGCACCAACAATGAAGCGGAATACGAGGCGTGTATAATGGGAATAGAGGAGGCCATTGATCTTCGGATTAAGAACCTCGACATATTCGGAGATTCAGCCCTCGTCATTAACCAAATTACCGGCAGGTGGTATACACATCAAGAGCATCTAGTTCCGTACAGGGATTATGCTAGAAAACTGTTGACATTCTTCACAACGGTTGAACTCAAATACATACCACGCGACGAAAATCAATTTGCCGATGCTTTGGCCACTCTCTCTTCGTCGATTAAAGTCATGTGTTGGAACTTTGTGCCCAGAATTGACATCTCCAGGCTTGACTCTCCAGCTTATGCTTTCTCTGTAGACGCCGTGTCTGATGAGAAACCTTGGTATTTCGATATCAAGTTATTCCTGGAGAAACAAGAATACCCAACAGGGGCATCTTCCAAAGACAAAAAGACCTTGAGAAGACTTGCTGCCAGTTTCTTCTTGAACACAGACGGGGTTTTGTACAAGAGGAACTTCGACATGGTTTTGCTCAGATGCGTGGATAGACACGAAGCAAGCCTGTTGATGCAGGAAGTCCATGAGGGATCTTTTGGTACCCATGCAGGAGGGCATGCTATGGCCAAGAAACTACTGAGATCAGGGTATTACTGGATGACAATGGATGCAGACTGTTGTTCATTCGCCCGAAAGTGCCACAAGTGCCAAATATATGCAGATAAAGTGCATGTTCCTCCTAACCCGCTGAATGTCATGTCATCTCCTTGGCCTTTCTCTATGTGGGGCATTGACATGATCGGGAAGATTGAGCCAACTGCTTCGAACGGTCATCGCTTCATCCTGGTCGCGATCGATTACTTTACCAAGTGGGTAGAAGCGGCGTCTTATGCCAATGTCACTCGTCAAGTGGTGGCAAGATTTCTGAAAAGAGATATCATATGCAGATATGGAGTGCCCGAAAGGATCATTACTGATAATGGTTCTAATCTCAACAACAAGATGATGGCAGACTTATGTCGGGGCTTCAAAATACAACATCACAATTCTTCTCCTTACCGACCAAAGATGAATGGTGCGGTAGAGGCAGCTAACAAGAATATCAAGAAGATTGTGCAGAAAATGGTTGTCACCTACAGGGATTGGCATGAGATGTTACCGTTTGCTTTGCATGGGTACCGAACGTCGGTCAGGACGTCAACAGGGGCAACTCCCTTCTCTCTAGTGTATGGCATGGAGGCAGTCCTGCCTGTTGAAGTAGAGATTCCTTCACTGCGCGTGATGATGGACGTCAAACTGGATGAGGCTGAATGGGTGCGTGCTCGTTACAATCAGCTATGTCTAATTGAGGAAAAGAGGTTAGCGGCTATCTGTCATGGTCAGCTTTATCAGAGGAGAATGAAGCGGGCATTCGATCAACGAGTACGTACTCGGGAGTATCAGGTGGGAGAGCTTGTGTTGAAGAGGATCGTTCCTCCAGGTTCAGATAACAGGGGCAAGTGGACCCCAAACTACGAAGGACCATTCATAGTGAAGAAAGTATTCTCAGGAGGAGCGCTGATGCTCACCACTATGGATGGAGAAGACTTCCCATCCCCTGTTAACTCGGACGCAGTTAAAAAATACTTCGCATAAAGAGACCCGCTGGACACAAAAACAGAATGTAAGTCCAGGCAAGAAAAGGGCATCCCGGCGAGCTAAAAACAGAATAAAAAGCTCGGGCAAAAATTAGGGAAAAATAAAAAAAAAAAAAAAAAAATGTGTACACCCGCTGAGTTGAAAAGCCGCATTGGACAGCTCAGGCAAAAAAGGGTATCCCGGTGGATTGAAAACCCGAGAGGGCGATCTACGCAAAATAAGGGAACAAGCGAACAACTGCGATCCGAGTTATCTGAACCACGTCATCGTTTCGTACAGTTTGACAATATCAGAAGGATAGGAAATAGTCCCCTCGTCCCCTCAGAAAGCCAAAACAGAATGGAAAGTCTTGAAGACGTGCAGGTCATAGCAGAAATGGAACTCCTTGGAATGTCGTGTACATTGCCATTAGGATAGTTTCTTTTCTCAATTTTTTTAGTGGCTACCTCTTTCCAGGTGGTTGCTTCCTGATGTAAATCTTTGCCTATTCAGAGGCCATTCAATAAAAATAATATTCAGTCAAAAAGCTGTGTGTGTTTACTTTTGTTTGCAAAATGTCCTGAATTTTTGGCAAAAATATCATTGCATCTAAACATGGTGACAATTTTGAAAAGAAAACTGACATGCAGGGAAACTGTAATCCTCTTTGAGCGTCGGGTGACGATGGATGAACCGATCATTCCATGCAAATCCCCGGGACACGCGTGTGTGTTCTGTTGTTGCAGGTTGCAGGTTGGCGTCACATTCTCTCAAGCAATTTAATACTCCCCGGCAGAGTACTTCCCCGGCAAAGTATATCCCCAGCCGAGTACCTCCCCAGTAGAGTATCTCCCCAAGCAGAGATTTCCTTTCCCAGCAGGTGTCTGGAGCCTGGCATCCCAAGCAGAGATTTTTCTCCAAGCAAGCCTTGGCAGCAGCCCCAAGCGAGCTTTTCTTCCCCAGTGAAGTAGCAGTCCATTCTTCCCCAGCGGAGTATATCCTAGCAGGTGCACGAAAGCCTGACATCATCAAAGATGGAATTAGTAGTCCATTATCCCCATCAGAGTATGCCGATCAGGTACCTGAAAGCCTGATATCCCCTCCGAGTCTTGAATCATCAGATGTTCTCCCCAGTCAGAGTGTTTGCCCAAGAAGCTTCCCCAGCCAAGTCTGAAGATGTTCCTGTCCCCACAGCGTTCATATTTGATTATCACTGCCGGTAGTGAAATATTCCCCAGTAAGGTCGCCGTACTTTGGGTCTTTGATGATGCAGCCAGGTGTTCATCACCTCAGTCAGAAGGTGTCCAGACCTCTTGACTTGTATTCCCCTGCAGAGTCGTATCTCTTATTGTCGATCAGGCATTCGTCTATTGCTTGTCTGCAATCTTCAACACTCGTATGTGTTATCTTTAAGCAGAATTATCCCCAGCAGGGACATATTACTGCTTTATCGTTGCTCGTTTGCATCTTTCAACACTTGTATGTGTTAGCTCGGTGGTATTGCTCGTTTGCTTTCCCCAGTTGAGTCTATATCTACTAGCACTCGTCTGTGCTCGCATCTTTATTTGATGCTCATCTCCTTTCAGCACTCGTCCGTGCCTTTCCCCAGCAGTTTCCTCTTTATTTGAGGTACTCTCCAGCAATCTTCTGTGCTAGCATCTTTGTGTGATAACCATTCGCAGCTCTCGGCAATCGTCCGTGCTTGTTAGTCTTTGAAGTTTTTTCTCCCCAGCGAAGTTGCCTGTACTCGTTGGTGCGCGTATCTTCATTTGGTGCTCGTCCGCATCCCTGCAGCACTCGCCCGTGCATGTCGTTCCTCTTTATTTGAGGCGTATCCCCTCAGAAGTGGCCAGCACTCGTCCGTGCTCGCATCTTTATTTGATGCTCGTCCGCGTCTCTTGGCACTCGTATGTGTTTGTTACTCCTTTGAAGATTGATCGTCCGTATCCTTCGGCGCCCGTCCGTGCCTGTTGCTTATCTGTTGCTCGTCCGCAACTCTTCAACACTCGTCTGTGTTTGATTGTATCAGTTGTTGATTGCTCGTCTGCAAATTCCGGCATTCGTCTGTGCTTGGAGATGTCCCCAGCATCGTCCGCAACCTCCCAGCACTCGTCTGTGTTTGGTTATGATAGTTGCTCGTCTGCAACTCTTAAGCGCTCGTCTGTGCCTTGATATGTGTTCTCTATTGTTGCTCGTCTGCAACGACCCAGCACTCGTCTGTGTTTGGTTAAAGCTCGTCTGCTTTTATTCCCCAGCACTCGTCTGTGTTTGGTTGAAGTTCGTCTGCTCTCATTCCCCAGAAGTCGGTTGTGTCTTGAAGCTCGTCTGCTTTGCCTGAATACTCGTCTGTATCGTCATCAGCACTCGTCTGTGCTAGTTTGCACCTGAATGTGAAGATTTGCTGTTTACCCTGATATTTCTGTGACTACTTCAAATGCTCGTCTGTGTTTGAACTTCTGGTATTCGTCTATACCAGCGGCTGATACTCGTCTGTATCATCGCCTGAAACACTCGTCTGTGTTTCTCAGATCATCGTCTGATACTCGTCTGTATCATTGACTTAGGGCACTCGTCTGTGTTTCTCAGATCATCGTCTGATACTCGTCTGTATCATTGACTTAGGGCACTCGTCTGTGTTATCTTGATGATCATCCGATACTCGTCTGTATTGAAGAGGTTTCGAAGCCTGACAGTGGGAATTAATGTCGAAATGGTTACCGGTCCTGGCGTAACAGGCAAATCCGAAGGAGGCTCGTCTGTCTCAAGCACCAATTACGGTTGCTGCACCTGGCGTAACAGGTTTGCTCAGAAGACTCGTCTGTCTTATACCATATATCCGCGGATAATATATGAAGAAGGTTCGTCTACCTTGATTGCATGTCTATCCCACAGACTTATATGCATTCCCGGAGCCTGCGTAAGGATTATCCGAAGAAGACTCGTCCGTCTTATTCCACTTATCTGCGTAAGGATTGGTGAAGGAGATTCGTCTATCTCAGGCTACTTTGAAGATCCTTAAGGGCTCGTCCGCTCTCTGCACCTGGCGTCACAGGTTATTCGAAGACTCGTCTGTCTCAGATTATTGTCTTGAAGTGTTGGAGGACTCGTCTGTCCAGTTCCTGGCGTCACAGGGTTGTTTGAAGACTCGTCTGTCAATTTGTTCTTATTTCAGATATCATTTCCAACTTGGAAGAAGCTCGTCCGTTTCTTTCTCCCCTGCAATCCCCAGAGCGTCATCTGGTCGGGTTTATTTCCCGGTGTTGCATTCTTCGTCAGAGTGCAAATTTCTGGTCTTCTTGGTATTCAATCACAGTTTATCTCGAATATCCGATAGTCCGTACTATCGTCCTTTTCAGATTAACTGATGATTGAATAGGGGCAGCTGTAACACCCCAAATTTGCCCTCTTCATTTTAGCATCATATCACATCATACGCATCATAACATACCATATCTTTAGCATTTTGCATAGAAAAATGAGGCATAACACTCACATGTTCTAGCATAGGGCATATGACCAACCACCTGGAAGGTTGGAAGCACTGCAAGTAAGAATCAGGAACATGGTGACCAGGCAAGAATCTCACAGGATCAGTCTGCACAAGCTCTGTATCATGTTCAAAGCTTAAAAAGGAAGAAAGGATCAAAATCAGCTTGAAACGGCGGGCGCCGGCATCATTTTTGAAGTTTCCCACCAAAAGGGGGGAAATTCAAATTTTGCATGCGTTAACCGGTTAACGTATATGGTTAACCGGTTAACAGCTGCGAAATTTGAATTTCCAGCAGCATTTTCAGCATGTGGGATTTGGCTCCATTTTCTAATTTTCTGATTTTTATTCACTTGAATTAAATTTGAATTTGAGAAGGATCTAGAGCATGTATCCAAACCTCTTTCCAACCCTAGATCCAAATCACTTTACCAAGCCATATTTTTTGGATCCCAAACCAAGATTTTGGGCCCCAACCCTAAACCATATATATTCCATTTCCCTCCAAACCAAAGGATCTCTCCCTCATTTTTACACTCATTTTCTGAATTTTCACTTCTCTCACTCACAATTCTCTCACTTTTCTCTCCCAATTTTCCAAATTACTCAAAGTTCCTCTTTGAAGATCACACAACCTTGCCTTGAGGGGTGTAGATCTTGGAACTAGACCTCCATCCATAGCTTCATTGCATCTTTTTGCTGGTTTAATTGGTGATTCAGATCTGGTTTGGGATCTAGAAGTGCTTTTGGATCCAAAATTCTGCATCAAGAGCTTGATCTTGCATTTATTTTGCATGGAGTGGGGAGCTTAGCATCGGATCTTCGAAGTTTCGCGTGAGATCTATCATTTTCAGCATAATCAACAATTACCAAAGCATATCTCCGCTTTGTAGGTTGGTTTAATTTCAGATCCAACTCTGTTTTTAGCTTATTTGCATTGCTTGTGATTTAGATCCACCATGTGTTTGTGTAATTGATTGTGTTGCATGATTTGATTGGTTGTTTGGTATCCGGATCCGATTGTTATTGTTCATGAGCATAATGTTATGGATTGATGTGCATTGATCTATTTTTCCATGTGTAATTGAGTGCTGGTCTGGTGCAGCTTATTTGAATAAGCTGTTTTTGAGATGCTGTTTCTGCAGGTTTTTGCTGCTGTTTTTACAGTGTTAACCGGTTAACGCATATGGTTAACCGGTTAACGCCCTGTTTTTCTGCGTATTTTGTGCAGGTTTGAGTTGGTTAACCGGTTAACGCATATGGTTAACCGGTTAACACTGATGCAGAATGGTTTTTTGGGGCTGTTTTGAGTTTGTTTGATCCCTTTGCTTGTCTTGATTGCATTGAATCATTGTATGATCTTTAATCATGATATTTTAGGGTGTTTGCTTGCTGGTTGATGTATGCTTGCATGTTTTCGACGCGTAAGTCGTGTATTTGCAATGTTGGCATGATTGTTTGATTTTTGTTTTCAAGTACCTTTGAGCATGATTGATCCCATGATTGTTTCTTGGTCAATTTGCTGGATTTTTGCTAACATTTCAGGGGCTCATGGTAAGAGAAGTGTGGATGTTTATCCACATTTCAACTTTTGCATCTTTCCTCTTTTGGTTATTTGAACTAACCCTTTTGATTGTTGGGCTTAGGCCTTTCTCATCCCTTCTTCTATCTTCTTTCTTCCTTCTTCATTAGGATAGTAGACCTCACAAACCTAGGAACTCTATGCATGTTAACTTAGGATAGAAACTTCCCTCTAGTTTTTTCCTTTTGGTTCCTTTTGGTTCTCCTTCTCTTCTCATCCCATAACACTTAAAAAACAAAACACTTTAATAAAGATGAAGTGATACATTGATCCATAGCCTTATCCCATGAGGTATGCTTGTAGTCTTCCCATCTTGGGATAGTACATGTTTACCTTGTGATGCACAAGTCTAATCAAGGTATCTGCTTCATAAAAGAAAAGCATAAAAAATACTTCTTCATGTAAATAATCAAAACACCTAATAAGTAAACAAGTTAGTGAGCCTAAGCCCTAATCTTTGGGTTCAAGTTTTGGGGATCTTCTCCTTACTTGAGTGTGCTTGTTCTATTATTCCATCTTGGAATGTAGTGACAAGTGCACATTCCATTGGTGAGAGTTTGAGTTCACTTCCTTGTGACACACTCATAAAAGTTTCTAAAAAAAACACAAACAAACAATAAGCGTCTTTCCTTCGGGAATTCTTTTCTCATCTCCTTCGCTCCGTACGCGAACTTGCTCCTACTTGTCATTTTGCAAGACGGTTACGCACTCGTCGTCCGAGCCTGCAACACCTGAGCAATGGCATAGGCAGTTCAAGCCTTAATTCACAAGCAATTTCCTTTTAGTACCCCTAGTTAGGGGAACTACGGCGTCTCTGATCCTCATTATCCCGATGAGGTACGTAGGCAGCGGGGTAGGGCCCGTTCGAGCACAATCTTTATTTTCCCTACATTTTTCCTTTGTTTCTTATTTCAGTTCTTTTCCAGTTTCTTTTCATTTTCATTTCTTTGCTGCAGTTTTCATACCCTCACCCTTTGAAACAGTTTCTTTTGCAAGCGTGGATCCCGTCGGGTACGGCGGATGATCTGGGGTGCTAATACCTTCCCAGGTCATAACCGACTCCCGATCCCAGTCTCTCTGGTTCGCAGGACCCGTGTCCTTCCTTTTCTTTTCTTCTGGTTTGTGCAGCATTACCATTCCCTTTCTTTCGGGATAAAAATGCCTGGCTGGCGACTCTTTTTTTTCTCCGCGCCACTTTCGCGTTTGTACCAGGATGGAAATCCTCGGGAGCGACACCATGTTATTATTTATTATTTTTGCTTCATTAATCTTATATATTTTATTATTATTATTATTTCACTAACTTTATTTATTTTTTAATATTTTTACTAACCCTATTTTTAATTATTATTATTACTAACCCCTATTTATTTGTTTATTGCTTATTTATTATTTTTGCTTATTATTTATATTTTGCTTTATATTTTGCTATTTATTTTTTTAATTTTGCTTATTATTATAATTTTGTAATTGCTTCTTGATGTAAATTTTTGTAAATATTCAATATTTGCTATGGTTAGTAACTTAGGGAGTGCAAATATGTATCCTATTTAAAAATTAATTTAGATCACTTTAATTGTAAGATAAATAATATTGAACATTCACACACGTAAGTCGATTTTTAATCGCCATCTCACATTCCTAAGGTTATCCCTCAAGTTGCCTAAATCATAAGGTTAAGTGGGGTGTATAAAGCAAGTCCCTTAAAAGAAAAATCATCAAGTCCCTAATGGTTGCCTTTAAAAATCAAGTCCCTTCGAAATAATGATGATAGTCCCTCCTATATGCTTAATACACCCCACAGTTGCCTTCATAAAAACAGATGTCCCTCATATGTCCCTTACATCCAAGGTAATGACTACCTATTCCTTAATAATAGGGATAGTCTTACCACTTAAAGGATAAAGAACAGGAAAGACTTAAACTTTAGGGTAGGTACCTCCTAGTTGCTTGCTCACTTCATTTCAAATTTTCAAACACTTAACAATTTCAAACAAATTTTCAAAAAAACAAGTTTTTACGCATCCGTACATGGATCATTATCAACTATTATGAAAATTTTTCTATTCACACACTACACTTTCAAAAACAATCCAAAAGTGAGCTAAGTAACTAAGAGCCCATGGATAACCATGGATGTAAAGGGTGCTAACACCTTCCCTTTACATAACCTACCCCCCGGACCCAAAAATATCTCTTAAGGTCTTTCCTGTTCTTTTATACCCTTTCCTTTTGGATAAAATAAAAGTCGGTGGCGACTCTTGCTATCCGCAACATAACATAAAGTCAGTTCTCCCACCGTGTTACACAAGGCTTTCTCCAACTTGGCTTTAAGAGAGATGACCTCTTGTTGCCAAATGTGGCACCTTTCACAATGCCTAATTTTACTACAACCATCAATATCAATAGCTTTTGAATTTTCTGCAATACTAGCTTTTAAGCATTCTAAATCTTTTTCAGCATATTGTACTTTACCTTCCAAGTAAGAAAAAATTCTTTTATCGGAAGCTAACCTTTTAAATGCTTCTTTAGCTTCAATATGCAGTTTTTCAAAAGCTACTTTTAATTCAGGAAAAGACAAGGAAGAAAAGTTGTTATAATAAGCTTGTTTTACCTTTTTATCATCACTTTTCTTCTTGTGATGGGACTGATTTTTGGTGTGAGCCATAAGACACAAATTTGCGGTTTCATCGCTATCACTTGTGCATTGTGTACTTGATGAATCACTATCACTTTCCCAAGCAATGTAAGCTCTTCTTTGCTTATTATTATACCTTCTTGGAGGAACTTTTCCTTTATCCTTTTTCTTTAAAGGGCAATCCATTTTATAATGACCGGACTTGCCACAATTAAAACAAGACCCTCTTTCTCTATTCTTCTTAACTTCTTCTTGTTTTGTATCCATAGATTGTCTTCTAAAGTTTATGAGATTTTTGTCGGAGTGCTTTATTCCATTCTTTCGAATGAATCTATTATATCTCCTAACAAAAAGTCCCATTTCTTCGTCACCGGAGTCTTCGTCACTACTTGACTCATTGTTGCTTAACTCTTTTTGTGAGGACTTTGAGTTTGAAGCCATAAGAGCTATAGGCCTCTTCTCACCCTCTTTGTCTTTGTTCTTCTCTTTTCCCTTTTTACTTTTGTTTTCAAACTTTTCTAGACTTTCTAGTTCTTGCTGATGTTCCTCCAGCTTTCCAAACAAAGTAGTCATTGTGAGTGTCGTTAGATCATTGGCTTCCTTGATAGCTATCACTTTAGGTTTCCATTCCCTGCTAAGACATCTCATAATTTTATTAGTAGCAATATCATTGGAAACCGGTTTTCCAAGTGCATTCAAACGATTAATAAGATGAACAAATCTCTTTTGCATGTCGGGAATTGATTCTCCTTGTTTCATGCGAAAAAGTTCGAACTCTTGATTAAGTGTGTTAATGCGGGACTGTTTTACTTCAGTTGTACCCTCATGAGCAATTTCTAAAGCATCCCACATTTCTTTAGCTGTCGAGCAATGGGAAACTCGATAATACTCATCTGCACTAAGTGCTGAAATTAGCATATTTCGAGCTCTCCAATCACTTGACCACTTTTTCTCATCTTTTTCATCCCAATCGTCTTCTGGTTTAGGTACTATGGCTCCTGCCTCATTCATCATGGTAATTTGAAAAGGACCATTTTGAATGGCAGCCCATACGCGCCTATCAACAAAATTTATATGTACTCGCATGCAGTCTTTCCAATAGCCATAATTTTCACCGTTGAAAACAGGAGCTCTATTGTACGCCCCCTTTGGTTCAGAATCCATAACGTTACAGGCAGCCACAAAGCACCAGCGAACCGGTGCTCTGATACCACTTGTTAGACGCTATGGCGAGTGATCTAGAGGGGGGTGAATGGATCACACCCTTGTTTTCACGGATTTAAAACGTTTTTCAGAGTTTTCAAAGTATTATGGAAGCAAATGTCCCGAATAGAATAAGCGTCTATTCTGAACCGGCCACTAGAAGACCAGACAAGCGATAACGTGCTGGATTTAACGATTGCTATGATAAAGAATAAAACACACGATATGAAAACAGTTGAATGCACCTATCACTAAATCAATTTCCAATGAATCGAAAAACAAATTTAAAACGAAAGTAAAGATAGAGAGGAGAAATAATACGCCGAGATTTGGTAAGGAAGTTCCCCACGGTCGTCCTCGCGTGTGGGTACGTCTCCCTCTCAATTTCAAATCGAAATTGAGAATTCTTATATCAAAGTTGCTGAATCCGTTGATTACAAGGTTCGAATACAAAATCCAGAATTCTAAACTCCTAGAATTTCCTATTGTATCAACCTCCACTCGATTTGAGCCCAATCGAGATTTCCCGCAAGTTATACAATCAATCCACCGGTTCCACGAATCTCGCTGCGGCTGAATCTGACTTGTACAACGTGACTCACAAAACCCTCAAGAACACGCCCGTTCTTGAAGGAAAACCCAGCTGGTTTTTCCCTTGAAACCTTCTATCAATCTTCAACTCAGCTAGATCTACGATCGTACCACTGAACGTTGTCTCTAAAGTCTTCAATTCACAGGACAACAAACACTCTTGTTGATGTTCTTGAATAAGATCTTTTAGAAGATGATGAAGATGTCTTGATTCTAGATTTCAAGCTTGCTCAACAAATTGAAGTTCCAACACTCCAAAAACCCTATCTTGATGTGTTCTTCAATGTTCAATCACTACTGAAAATTCGTCTGCATAATTTCTGTAATCTGTGATCTGTGTATAAAATGAAAACCAAACACATATATATTGCAGAATCTGTTAGGCAAATAACAGAAGAATGAATCGATTCAAGCTTGGATGAATCGATTCATACTGATTGATTTTTAGAAAAACAGAATTAGTTAAACTGTATGAATCGATACATCAAAGGATGAATCGATTCATTTTGCGAAAACCAGAAACCACACTACAGCATGAATCGATTCAAGCCATAATGAATCGATTCATTATGCGTATTTTTCAACAAATGCATAAACAATGAAGACCAAGAAAACCACAACAGCATGAATCGATTCAAGCCATAATGAATCGATTCATTATGCGTATTTTTCAGCAAATTCCTAAACAAAGAAGACCAAGAGAACCAAAGTGATAAAAACATATGTCTTAACATAGAACAATCACAAAACAATTTAAAATTCATAATCGATCAAAAACTAAGGGTGCTCACATTTTACATACTTTATTGTTTTTAATTTACATTACCATATTCAGAGCATCTGTTTTTCTGTAAGATAAGATCTTTGATACTTTATATTGTTTCTTAAAAATATTTATAGATGTCTGATACTTTAATTTACATTCTTCAGATCCTTTGATGTTAGGTTTCACATGATAGCTAATCATTACAGGTTGTTTTGAACAATGCCACTATGAAGACAGATAATCCTGATTTGCGAGATTGTGCATATATTTATTGGCGTCTCCTCTCAACTGACCCATAAGTTTGATTTCTTGAACTAGAGTCCATTCTCTTGAGTCCATAATCATGCCAACAGTTAGCTAATTAGTTGAGGTGGAGACATGCTATAGATTGTATAACAAGATTGATTTTATTAACTTCTTACAGACAAGCTCTTAACATGTTTTGCATTCTCTAAGTGTTAGGGTACATCAGACTAATATGGTTTCATCTGTCTAGCCACACTAATAGTGGTGAAGTGTTGAATGGGTGTTCCTGTTTGATCCTTTGAAGGTAACGTGTTAGACTTGTCTCTATTTACCATATTAATAAATGCCTTTTCATTTCAGACCATTCTACTACGCAGAAACGGTCTTGAGTGTCCGTTCTTATGCAAAACCAAAGGCGACCTCCGCAAAGATGCTCGCATGATGTAGTTCACAATCGTTTTGATAATGTGTTGGCTATGGACAAGGTTGCATTCGAAAAAAACACAGAACGACAGAACGAGTTAGGAGAATGATGTTCTTAGGTTGGCTATGTAACAGTTATTGCTAAATTTTGTAGCATTTCTATTTAACAGTTATTGCCAACTTTTTGCAGCATTTCTATTTTGGTATTACGGGAGAGAAAATGACAGAACGAGTTAGGAGAATGATGTTCTCATGTGCATAGCTCATCCTTTTTCTATTTTTTTTATTTTAAAAAATTGGACTTGTGAACATTTGTATCTGTTGCACTTAACATGGCAACCATGCTACAAAATCAAGTAGGATGCTTTGATGATGGGTAAAACAATGCAGACAATTTATCTATGAGACTGGCCAATGATGCTACTTTTTAGCAATTGACTTTCCATATTTATATAATTGTTGAAGCTTTGTTACTTGACAGGGTCACAAGATTTGTAGGAATAGGAACACTAAAAGTGGACGTACTTTTTGTACACATAAGAATATCATGAAATGCTCTATTTGTTCAACTGATATAGTTAATTATCTCCACAATCCACAGGTATTGTTGCCCATATTTTTCAATAGATTTTAATGATATATGAAAAACTTCACAAAAATGGCAAGGAATGGGGAAACATTTGATCCCACAGTTTTCCTTGCAAACCAAGGACGATCTTTGTAGCTTTTGATCCCATTAGTACCAACACTGAAATAGGGGATATGATCATAGAATTGAGCAATCAAGTTGCCTTGCGATCCCGACAACATTGATCATGATACATTTTCATACCATTGAAACACACTAACAGAGCTAATCAAATTGCAATAGTAATAAAGTCTGGTATATCTCTTAATCAAGGAAACACACTTACAATGTTTAAAGCATCGTTAGTTCCATAACTAATAAAATATAATCCATTTACAAGCTATGTCATAAAGTTACATAAATAGTTAAGAATTTAAAATTTGATCAGCAACTGACCATAATAAGGAAACACAACTTCATGGGGCTTGCTAATTTCCTTGACAGATGCCATATAATAAACCCCAGCTTTATCGTAGTCCCCCTGTTGTGAAGAAAACATTTACTGCCACCAGCAATGCTAAGTCAAAGATTGGATATTTCAACCTTCCTAAAAAATGGCCATTTAAGAAGCCAATTGTTCACAAACATTTTCATAGTTCCAAAATTATATTAAACTTTGTGATTTATAAACATTTTCAAAAAAAGGTATTGCTAAACTTTCATTTTAAATAGATTTTAAGAATAGATAAGGTAAAATACTAAATTTTCAATTTTTTATCTATACATTATCAATTAGAATTAGTTTGATTACATAAACAGAAGATTAACATGATCAATAAGATAAAATACTAAATTTTCATCTTTCATTCACATCTCAGAATTTACGCGCTTTAATTGTCGTCGTTTCAACACCATAACTCCTAACTTCGTTACAGTTTTAATTCTGATAAGTTTTATCGTTTTCTATTTTAAGTTGGTAATAAATGGTACAATGAGGAGGATTAACAATCGATATTTCCCTATCTGTTCCAATAATACCATTATTAAGCGTTCACTTTATTGCAGTGCTTGCACTGTCAGATGCCGGTAAAGTTTAGAAAGATAGTTATGCATAAAGCAGGTACAACTGACATGTTTATTCATGGATTTCAAATATTTCTTTATGCATGTGACATGATGCTAATGCAAGATAAATTGAAAGGGAGTTGCATCATGTAAAACCTTGTGCACTGATAGTGTATACAAATTATATCCTATAATCATCTACATGTTGCGTTGCTAGAATGTGTAGGGTAATTACAACATGATGTTAGCCTGAAATACACTTCACTGCACTGTCTGACATCCCTCTTTGCAAGAACTGATATACATAAAGTTGTAATGTAGCAGTAAGTATTTTTTTTTTCTGTTATGGAGTTAAGCTTTGTAACTTGCACAAATTTGAATTTCTGATTTATGCATCTTCTTAGAGTTTCTTGCGAGCTTATTTACGCTTCTATCTTATTAACTCATGTATTTTTTATTGTAATGATGTAGAGAGAAAACAAAGACAAGTTTGACTTGGTTATTAGTGATTGGCACATGCCAGACATGGATGGATTTAAGTTGCTTGACAACACTACTTCTGATAGTGGCAGCAGACTAAGATCGGCGGGAACAGAAAATTCAGATGAAAATGGGAAGCTGACTAAGAAAATGAAGGATCTGGATAAATATGAGGAGGTGGATAAAGAGAATGGTAATGATAATGAGGACCCGTCAGAAAAGCATATATAATTAGTTGTGAAAGAAGAAAATTAAAGAGGTGTGGAAAGTAAATGATATATTTGATTCGAGAGAGTAAAACGAATATCTACATGGAGATATCATTGAATATAGAAAATATCTTTAATGATATGTTTGTGTCCGCAATAAAAGCATATATAAATACTTGTGTGTATTAATGGAATTGAGCCATAAAATCTTATCATATCAACATTTGAAAAAACTTGTAATATTGTTCAACAGAAGCTATGACATTACTATAGTACTTTCACATTGAGGAATTTGAATCAATTCCTATTTTCTATGATCCACTACTCACAATACCAGAGTGAATTAAGTTTAACTTTGACAATGATACTACTAAGATGGATCGTCAAGATCTCGTGTTGCATTCTACAAAGTATGTTAGCTTTGGCTTGGTACATTTTAGATTGAATACACTGATGCAACTATGAATTTTTTTAGGATGCTATAAATAATGTTGTTAATATAATTTTCTATTCTTTAGGTACTAATCATCTTTATTTTTTTATTGTAATTCTTAATTCTCTGTAAAATAAATAAAATGTCCTACTGTATAAATTTTCTATGAATTTTATTTTAAAATACAAATGTAAGAAAATATACTTGCAAGACACTCAATAATTATTTCTAAGATCTTTATTAGTATGATTTACTCTTTCTACGAAAAAAACTAACACTTTCTTATACTGACATAAGATATTATATATAATAAACATCATAAGTCTATATCTTTCTCAAATTAATTGTTTGTCAAAATTATCTTTTATCATAATTATTTTTTTACTGCCAAACATTTTCTCCTTCTAAGTGAAGAATTTCACTAAATTGACTACGAAATTATATATATATATATATATATATATATATATATATATATATATATATATATATATATATATATATATATATATATATATATTGTTCTGGACTGGGCCATGACGACATGCACGGCACGGCCCAATGCTTGTCGGATACAGGCCCAAACGTCCGGGCAGATGAATGCGTCGAGCAAGGGCCTTTCCATCCATGTCGATGGGACGCCACCTCGACAACTCTACTGCGTGTCGGGCAGAGACACGCACCCCCACCCGTTGATCTTCATTCACATACCACCTACCTATATCACGGGCACATGAGCTATGTCGGGCAGAACCACGTCTGCCACCTCATCTAGCACGTCACCCAACTCCCCTGTAATATCTCCTGAGGGATATGGGCAGTTGGACCAGGGAGCAGACCTTTGGTCTAGGTCTTCACACTTCTTACGCGTCCCCTGGCAGCTCCTCCTTGGGCCTAGCTAAATCCAGCCCATTAGGAGCCTTGGCCCAGCGCTGGGGGCTCAATATAAATACCATTTCATAGCAAAGGGTCAGGTATTCTAACTCACTCTGAAACAACCTTAACCTTCTGTACCTCTTCTGACTTAAGCATTAGAGCACCTTGCAGGTACACCCCCTCACTCATCTCACTCTCTGGCCCAGTCTTCAAATCCTTGGAAGGCCCTCCTGGTCAGGTAAGATCAGTGGCGCCGTCTATGGGAACTAGCTATCCCCGTCTTCATCAACAGAGGATCAAAGCTCATTCATTCCTGTCCTTCCAACATGGCCGGAGAACAACCTAGCGAGCGCAGCCGTCCCCTCGTCGACTACACTATGGATGATGGCCCGCAACCCCATGAAGCAGACGCTCGAGACGGTCATCCATCTACCCCGTCTCCAGAGCCTCAAAACAACGGGGATGTCCCTCACGCTCAAAACCAAGGGGTCGAGGCATTTCATCTCATTCCCGTCCCCATTGAAGGAGACGCCACCATGATTGCCATGGTGAACGCCCTCAACCAGGCCGGTTCTATGCTCTACCAGCAGCACGAGAGAATCATGGCCCTCGAAGCTGAGCGACAGGAGGTCCGACCCCACCAGGGGAGGAGGACACAGCAACGTCCAGAGCCAACAAAGAAGCGAGGACGTCGCTCTCCAGAACCTCACGTCAGCAGGGCACGCGCCCGCCGTGACAGTGATCGATCAGGAACATCACCAAGGCGCGGGCGCAACCCCGACAACAATGAACTATCTCCATTGAGGAGCGACGAGGAATACTTGCACTGTCCCCTGTCACGGGCAATAATGGAAGCCCCGCTCCCCAAAGGCATGGAAAAACCGCCCAATCTAGCTGTGTACGACGGAACTACCGATCCCGACGACCACGTCGACAACGTCAACGCGATGCTCGACTACCGCAATGATATCACCGGTCACCTCAAATGCCGGCTGTTTTCAACAACCCTCAGGAAAGGGGCCATGGCTTGGTACAAAAGCTTGGCTCCCGAATCCATCACATCTTGGAGGGTCATGAGGTCCATGTTCACCAGGCACTTCACGGCTTCCCGTCGTCACCCCAAGACTGAGGCGACCCTTGAAGCCATAGTACAAAAGAAAAATGAAACATTGCGCTCGTACATCGATCGATTCAACCAGGAGGCTGTCGAGGTGGATACCACCGAACACATGAAGAAGTATCTCCTTGAAAGAGGACTCTTGCCCGGCAGTGAACTTAGCAGAGCCGTCGGGATCGAGCCTCCCCGCACCTTGAACGAACTCCTGCACAAGGCCCAGGCCTACATCAGATATGAGGAAAAACAGGTAGCACACAACGCCCGCAGCGGCCGTAGTGCTGGGGATACCGAGCATTCCAAACGCGAGGATCCAAACATCCCCCGTCGCAACAGGGACAAGCGAAGGGAAGAAATACCCCGCGAGCTTCGAGAGGGAAGAGGCCCCGCGGGCCGATACAGCGAGTACACCTTACTGACAGCTCCTCGCGAGCGCATCCTCGCGGAATGCATCAACTCTGAATTCAAACAGGGCAGAGTAAGGTTCCCAAAACCATATGCGCCAAAGCCTCACACCGACAAATCCAAGTACTGCCGGTTCCACAGGAGCCACGAGCACGTGACCGAAGATTGCGTCCACCTGAAGGATGCGATAGAGATTTTAATCCAAGAAGGACACCTAAAACAGTATACGAGGAGGAACGAAACCCCCAAGCATGACGAGGCAGAGAAGAAGAGGCCACGGGAGGACACGCCCCCCGCCAACTCTCCTTATCAAGTGGCTCTCTGCGTGTCACGCCCGGAAGATTTCATCCTCCCCGAGCCAGTGACCGAAGGTAGAATCGCTGCACTCAGCCCCTGGGAAGACTTCCCGACCGCCCTGGTTATATCAGGTGGAGGGATAAATGGTGAAGCCGCTGCCCTCTCGGTCAAGCGCAAATTCGAAGAGCTCCTACTGACTGCGCCCGAGCAAAAGGCGACGCTGACAAAATATCGGGGTAAATCCAACCCAATATCCTTCTTTTTGGAGGAACTTCCGGGCGGATCCCCAAATTCGGGCATCCCACTATTGATTAGGGCAAAGATGGCCCAGTTCGACGTCAGGCGCATCCTGGTCGATCAGGGCAGCTCGGTGGATATCATGTACGTCCACCTCTTCAAGACTCTGAAACTAGACAAGACCAACCTGGCCCCCTACGTCGGATCCGACCTCCAGGGATTCAACGGAGCAACAACGAGGCCGTGGGGATATGTCGAGCTCCTCGTCACCTTCGGGGAGCAGGAAACGGCCAGGGAAATCAAAATCCAATTCCTGGTCGTGGACTGTCCATCCCTTTACAATTGCATCTTCGGACGCCCGACATTAGCCGAACTCACCGCGGTCCCATCCACCGTCCACCTGAAGATGAAATATTACACCAAATTAGGCCGTGTAGTCACCATCCACGGTGACATCAAAGCTGCCCGACGGTGCTACGACGCCGCGGTAAAAGGACAGGCCACGATCAACACAAAAAGTAGCAACAAAAAACTCAAGACCGAGGATCCTCCCCTCCAGGGAATCAACGCCATCGACCTCGACTGCCGCATTGGTCTCGACGAAACTGAAGAGGGGAAGCCCACCGAGGGACGATCTCCCGAACACCCGTTCAGACCAATCCCCGAAGGAGAATTCGAACTCATTCCCCTTGGGGACGATCCAGAAAGGACGGTAAAGATAGGAAAAGGATTGCCCGAGGGAACAAGAGAGAAGCTCGTAGCATGCCTCAAAGAGAACTCCGACCTCTTCGCCTGGAATGCCGCGGAAATGCTCGGACTGGATCCTGAGATCGCGTGTCACCAGCTAGCGTTAGATCGGGCAGCCAAGCCCATAGCACAGCGTAGGCGCAAGCAGTCCCCCGAGAAGGCGGAGGCTGCCGAGCAAGCTGTAAAAGACCTCTTAGAGGCAAATTTTATTTCTGAAGCTCAGTACACAACCTGACTCTCTAATGTAGTCCTCGTTAAGAAAAATAATGGAAAATGGCGTATGTGTGTTGATTATACTGATCTTAATAGGGCTTGCCCGAAAGATGCTTTCCCCCTCCCTAACATAGACATGCTCGTAGACAATTCTGCAGGTTTTAAACTCTTGTCCTTCATGGACGCATATAGTGGATACAACCAAATCCCTATGTCACCCACAGACAAGAGACACACGACATTCATGACCCCAACGGGCAATTACTATTACAACGTAATGCCGTTCGGGCTCAAGAACGCCGGTGCCACGTACCAACGCATGATGAACAAAGTCTTCAAGGAAGAAATAGGGGACATGCTCGAAGTATACATGGACGACATGATCGTCAAGTCACACGAGGAGGTTAACCACGCTCGGCACCTGTCCAAAGTTTTCGAACAGGCGAGGCAATGCAAAATGAGGTTCAACCCTGAAAAATGCACGTTCGGGGTACGGGCAGGAAAATTCCTGGGCTTCTACCTCACCGAAAGGGGGATCGAAGCCAACCCCGACAAATGCCGGGCGTTCTCAGAATTTCCGACCCCGAGGACCAAGAAATCAATCCAATCCCTCAACAGAGTGCTTGCCTCACTCTCCCGTTTCATCGCCAAGTTCGCCCAGCATGCACTGCCATTCTTCAGACTCCTTCGCAAAGAGGCCAGCTTCGACTGGACCGACGAGTGCGAGCAGGAATTACTCCATTTGAAAAAGGTTCTCTCCGAACCCTCGGTCTTATCACGACCATTGGAAAAGGAAACCTTATACCTATATCTATCCGTGGCGACCGAGGCCGTCAGCGCCGTCCTAATAAGGGAGACCGACGAAGGACAAAAACCCATCTATTTTACGAGCAAAGCACTCCAAGGCCCTGAGCTCCGATATCAGCAAATCGAAAAGATCGCCCTGGCCCTCATAAATGCGGCGAGGAGGCTACGTTATTACTTCCTCGCACATACGATAAAAGTAAGGACCGACCAGCCGATCAAACAGTTACTCGGGCGACCAGATATGGCCGGCAGAATGCTCAAGTGGTCACTGGAACTCTCCGAATTCGACATACAATAGGAAAATAGAAAGGCCTTGAAAGCCCAAGCACTGGCCGACTTCGTCGCGGAAATGACCCACTGCCCAGCACCGGCGGATGGCGCCCACAAGTGGACGATCTTCGTCGACGGCGCCTCCAGCACATCAGGCAGCGGAGCCGGGATCATCCTCGAGAACGAAGATGGACTCCTGATCGAGGTCTCATTAGCACTGGCTTTCCCAACGTCGAACAACCAAGCCGAATACGAGGCTTTTATCGCCGGCCTGAGGTTAGCCGAGGACCTGGGAGCAAAAGAAGTAAAAATATCCACAGACTCCCAGCTCGTGGCCTCACAAGTGCGAGGAGAGTACCAAACCAAGAACGACAACCTCGTCGAATACTTGTCCCTTGTCAAAGAAAAACTTGAGAAATTCGAGAAGTGGGAAGTTCAACACGTACCTCGCGAGCACAATACACGGGCAGATATCCTCTCAAAACTAGCCAGCACGAGGAAAAAGGGCGGAAACAAATCCGTAATTCAAGAAATCCTTCCTCGACCTAGCATCGAAAAATTACCTCCTCCATTCGAGGTCAACGCGATCGGGGATGCTCACTGTTGGATGACACCCATCTACAATTACCTAACAAAAGATGAACTCCCCGTCGACCCAAAGGAGGCGGCCACCACCAAACGACGGGCATGCTCATACGTACTCCTCGAAGGGAAACTCTACCGTAGAGGGTTCTCCATCCCGTTACTTAAGTGTGTCGAGGAAGAGAAAGTTCCCGACATACTTGGAGAAATACACCGGGGGATTAACGCTCAACACCTCGGCGGACGATCACTCGCGCGAAAAGCCCTTTGAGCAGGCTACTACTGGCCGACCATGCAAAACGACTCAAAGGAACACGTAAAAAAATGCGACAAATGCCAGCGACACGCCGACATGCACCTCGCACCCCCGAATGACCTAAAATCACTGTCTTCCCCGTGGCCCTTCGCATGGTGGGGCATGGACATCCTCAGACCTTTTGTCACCGGATCTAACCAGAATAAATACCTCATCGTCGGGGTGGATTATTTTACGAAATGGATTGAAGCAGAGGCATTGGCTAAAATAACCGCGCAGAACATTCTCCGGTTCTTTAAACGCAACATCCTCGCTCGGTTCGGCGTACCCCAGGCCCTCATCACGGACAATGGGACACAATTCACGGACGGAGGATTCCAAGACTTCGTCGCCAGCCTTGGTACTAAACAGCATTTCACGTCTGTCGAACATCCACAGACGAATGGGAAAGCGGAGGCCGCCAACAGGGTAATCTTACGTGGCCTTAAACGCAGGCTTGGCGAGGCGAATAGGGCATGGGTCGAGGAACTACATAGCGTCCTATGAGCTTACCGCACGACACCACACTCCACCACCGGGGAGACCCCATTCCGATTGACTTACGGCACCGAAGCAGTCATCCCGGTGGAAATACGGGAACCAACGAGGCGGATAGAGGAGCCCCTAGACGAGGAAATGAACGACGAGACCCTTAGAGCCGAACTCGACCTAGTCGAAGAGATCCGTTCCGAAGCAGCCCTCAGGGAAATGTCCCTCGAACAAAAAATAGGACTACGCCACGACGCGAAGGTCATAAGAAGAGAGTTCCAGGTCGGCACCCTGGTCCTCAGAAGAAACCAGAAAAACCCAAAAGAGGGTAAACTGGCCGCCAACTGGGAAAGCCCCTACCGCGTCCGCGACAAGACGAGCAACGGGGCCTATTACCTAGAAAACCTACAAGGGGAAGAACTCGCTCGACCATGGAACGCAGAAAAACTTAGACAATATTACAGCTAAATGTATCACGGGGAGACGTGGGTGGTACGACCACGCTCTTCGTCTCCAAAACCCCAAAGAGGAACCGCAAGACCCGGGGACGAACCGAGGCCACACAGCGAACACAACCCTCCCCGACGATTGGGATCTCGATCGAGACTCAACGTCGAAGTACCACGACAGGCAGGGCACCCAGCTCGCGATGGGAAAGCCCAAGCCTCGAAGCCAGAGTCCCAAACAACGAACCCGGGCTTCGATCCAAACGGGCACAAAGCCCGACGCTTCGTCGGTTCCCTAAACCAAGGAGACTAACGAGGTCGAGCAGAATATAAATTCATAAACAAGCAAATATAACGCATACCCGAACAAAATGAATGACAACAAAAAACATTCATATATTTAAAATAGAATAAGATAACAACGGCCGAGGCCAAGTACGCCCGAAGGCCAAATTACATATGCCCGAAGGCCAAAATACATAAAGGGCACGCAGGCCACACAACAAGGCACGCAGGCCATAACAAAAACAACAAATCAAAAGAAAAAACAATAATCAAGACTCCGCCCGGAGCTCCTCCTCAGCTTCTTCCACCTCATCCTCGTCATCCCCCAGCTCCTCCTCAGCTTCGAAAGGGCACACGATCTCTCCTTCCCGGACGCAGTAATTATGGGCCGACCCCTCCGTCACCAACTCAGGATTCAGAAGCCTCAGTTGTTCGAAGGCATTGTCGAAACCCTCCTTGAAAACAGCCACGAGGTCCTGGTTGAGAGAGCGTATGTGCCCCAGCAGCTCGCCACGGGAACCAAGGGCAAGATCCTCCTCGGTCTCATCAGCCAAAGGACGGACCTTTTCCTCGAGAGATTCAAGCTGAGCCCGCAGTCCAGCATTGTCCTCGATCAGCTTCTGGTGCCCGGCCACCTGCTCCTCCAAGCTCACCTTGGCCGCCTTCAGCTGATCCCGCTCCTTTTCTGCCTCTTCCAATTTCTTATTCAGCCCCTCCTGCAACTCATGCTCCTCCTTGTAGTCCGACAGGTCTTTGGACAGCTTGTCCTTCTCCGACCGAACCTGCGCGAGAGCGTCCTCCAGGGAGGCAGTAGAGACTGAAGTATCAGTCAAGACCATGGCCGTCTCCATCACCCGAATGACAGCCGCCAGGTCTCTAGCCAGCTCCTTGCGTCGGACACCAGCATCTTGGTCCAGGATAGCCTTTGCCTCAGGCGCCGGCACCGCGATCGCATCCTCGACTTTGAAGAACGACCGCTCCACATAGCAGGGGGGTAACAAATAACTGCCCGGTCCACCCGGACTTCCCAAGGATGACCTCGAAAGAGTCCCCGCCGGACGTTTCCGTTTATGGAGAGGAGAGGCCGATTGAGGCGGGCTATCAGGTATGTTTATCGTCGACGCCCGAGGAGGAGAGGAAGGTGTCGGACTTGCTGTGTTCGAAGTCCCAACCCCAGCATCAGCAGCGGTCACCTGAACACGGGCCACAATCTTCTTTTTCTTTTTTGGTACCCGGTCAGACGCACCGACCTGGTTGGCCAACTTCAGGACCCGATCACGCGTACTGGGCATGGCACCTGCGAAACATTACACACAAACGTTAGCGAGCGAAAACATAGACAAAAATAAAAGATCAAGAAAAAATCTGCCTACTCAATAATTCTAAAGCCTTCTCCTCGGTCCTGCACTCGAGCAAGGCCTTTGTATTAATATAGCGCGTCTCAGTGATTGGCACTCCGACCTCGTCAAGATAGGGCACGCCCTGTCGATTCGTCCATACCCCCAGATTGAAACTCTGCACGTAATCAACCAACTTCTTGTATGCGAGCCTATCCTCAACGCCGAGCATCGCAAATTTGACCCTATAGTGGGCGGTGGAGAGGTCGAAATGATCGCGCTGCCACCTCAGCGGTATCTTCGACATCAATGTCTCATCCCCGTTTGATGCTCGTTGATAATAGTAAAGGGAATGAAGGGCGGCACGGGTGATCGGCATCACCACATACCAACGACCTTTGAAATGACGGGCAGAGTCCACGTACGTCTTGAACAAACGCACGGGCTGTTTAAAAGAAACCCAACTGTGGCGCCCACGGAGGCCGGACCGCTGGAGGTGGAAGACGTGGAAGAAAAGGGCTCGAGTGCACCCAATGCCGAGGAAACGGCAGACCAACTCGAATGCCCGCATAAAGGCGAGGGCGTTGAGATGCAGTTGGGATGGCGCCAGCCGAAGCCATTTAAAGATCGACATTTGGAAGGAATTGAAGGGCAGCCTGATCCCCGCCTCCCGGAAAGAAAACTCGTACATCGTGAACTGCTTCCCCGGGAAATGATGGCATATACGGTCCTCCTCCTTGGGGGCACAACAATACCAATTCACCGGATCTTCCCGGCTTCTGTCTTCGACCACAGCGTAAGCGGGGATAGCCTCGTCACAGAAATAGGACTCCTCCTCCAAAGGTTCGTCCGCAACCCAGGAGAGATCAACCTGCCCGGAGGAGGAAGCATGCTCAGTACCATCCCTGGCACTCCCATCCTCGACGGGTAGACGAGCGATGACCGCATCTTCAGACGAGGACCCAGAGTCTTCCCTCCTCGATCGTAAACGCCCGGTAGCACCTGAAACGCAGACATAAAGAGTGAATTCGACATCATATCAAATCCACCCTTCCACCGCAGGTCAAGTGAAAGGGCGTAGCAGCAACGGACACTGACAACGTGTTCGACGCGAAGATACGCACGTTCTTAAGAGACCGGGCAGAAAGTTCATATATACTTATGCAAATATTGCCCGGCATATGTAATTTCTGCCCGGGACAGTCTAACCCTAACCCTATTTTCTACCATCTATAGTCCATCTACAGTCCATTTTACTATTCCTAAGTAAAATCTAACCACCTACTACGAATATAACATGCATTTGTAGACATTTGACACAAACAGAAGGGAAAATGATGGATTACAGAAGCAAAATGGTACCTGACATATAGGAAGTTGAGAAAGAGACGGTGGCGCACGGGCAGAGACGGTGGTTCAGGCAACGAGACGGGCTGAGACGGCGGTTCAGGCGGCAAGACGAGCAGACATAGGAGAATTTTTCAGAGCTTCCGGTGAACGTAGGAGCGAAAAAGTGAAAATGAAGTCACTCAACTTCCTTTTATAGTTCCTGGCGCGTGGGCCAACGCGCTAGGTCATCATTGCCTACTGCCTACACCGTCTTTGCACACAAAACGAAGCGACGCCATTAAGTCTGAGACACGTCTACCCAAAAAAAAGAAACTGAAGCGACGTCGAGCATCTGTCCGTCTCCCCGACTCATCAAGACACCCTATCCTCGCATCAAGCCCTCGACCATTACGAGGAAGATGCGCACCCATCGATCACTTTCCATCCCCCGACACTACCGTGGAAAGAGGAGCTCGCGGGCAAGTCTATTGGAATCTTCCATGCCATACGTCCGCGCCTCTCCCTCGACACAGGAACCCCGGTTGCAATACAAGTCATCACTCTAACTCAGAGATTCGACTTAGGGGGCTCATGTTCTGGACTGGGCCATGACGACATGCACGGCACGACCCAATGCTTGTCGGATACAGGCCCAAACGTCCCGGCAGATGAATGCGTCGAGCAAGGGCCTTTCCATCCATGTCGATGGGACGCCACCTCGACAACTCTACTGCGTGTCGGGCAGAGACACACACCCCCCACCCGCTGATCTTCATTCACATACCACCTACCTATATCACGGGCACATGAGCTATGTCGGGCAGAACCACGTCTGCCACCTCATCTAGCACGTCACCCAACTCCCCTGTAATATCTCCTGAGGGATAGGGGCAGTTGGACCAGGGAGCAGACCTTTGGTCTAGGTCTTCACGCTTCTTACGCGTCCCCTGGCAGCTCCTCCTTGGGCCTAGCTAAATCCAGCCCATTAGGAGCCTTGGCCCAGCGCTGAGGGCTCAATATAAATACCCTTTCATAGCAAAGGGTCAGGTATTCTAACTCACTCTGAAACAACCTTAACCTTCTGTACCTCTTCTGACTTAAGCATTGGAGCACCTTGCAGGTACACCCCCTCACTCATCTCACTCTCTGGCCCAGTCTTCAAATCCTTGGAAGACCCTCCTGGTCAGGTAAGATCATATATATATATATATATATATATATATATATATATATATATATATATATATATATATATATATATATATATATATATATAGTTTATCTGAGATAAATAAATTAGATATAATTGATTAGATTTAGTCATGGGTATCAAAACATAAATTTTACGGTAATAAATTTTGAAAAGGTAAATTTTTAGATATTCATGATAAGTAGTTGAGTACTGATACCTATAGTAAAAAATGATTTAAAATGTTAGTTTTTTTATAAATAAAATATATAAAAGATGACATGAGATTAAATGTATTATTTCATTATACGAGAATACCGATACCCAACTAAATCTAAAGATATCGAAATGTTCACCTTCTTAAAAATATGATTGGAGTAATTCATAAAATTCCACGAGTCACAAAAGACAATCAATTAGATTTCATTTTTTTACTGTTAAATAAAAAATAGTATGAAGTGACACAAAACACAGTCAATTAAATCAATTAGATTCAAATAAGAAATCATGAATAAATATTACTCTCGATAATAAAAATCTAAAATCTTGATTATTATGTATTTCAATCTTTTAAGTATAATGTTTACAATATGATTGAAATATTTCATAAATTGACATGAGACACAATCAGTTAGATCCAAACAAAAACACACATAAATATTATTTTTAAGTGCATTTAAATATAAATTAATTATCAATATATTTAATATTTTTTCTCATACCCGTGCAGACGCACGGGTCTTCTACTAGTTTAAATAAAAAATAATAGACGGTATTGTACTTTCATACGGTGTAGATGTTAATTTTAGTGTCAAGAATCATTTCTCGTAAGTAAAGTTTGTTAAGAGTCTAACAAACTTCTCTTAATGAACTTAATTCTAAATATTTAATCTAATACAACAATACCATTAATGACATAAACATCACATCACCTCTTATATTATCCATATAAGCAAATTTATAAAAGAAAAACACTAACCTCTGTTTATGTCCTAACTTTACGGACTGTTGAATTATAAATTGGAGTTTATATCATAAGAATAATAAAATAATCACAATCACCTCAGATAACTGAAATTGATTGCAAATAGTAAAAATACGGAAATTAATATTGAAATCTTATGAAATTGAGAACATTTAAATAAGCAAAATGAAATCTCGTGAAAAGGAGAAATCGAGAACTACTAGTAAATAAATAATGTGAGACTCGGTGAAAAAACGAATCAACGTTACATGTCACGCACGGAATCGTTATCACTGGTGGCAGCACTTTAGAAAAGAGGACCAACTCATAACCCACAACACACCACCACAAAGAATATTCTTTTCAATTTCAATTTCAATTTCCAGGTATTTCTCTTTTTCTCTTTCTTTCTAACCAGAGCGAATCAAACCCAAACACGAGATTAGACCTAGCTTCTCCATGATTTCTAACGCTCTTGTTTGATTCTGGCCGTGAAAGTTCAACCAAGAAGAAGCCCATGGAGAGTGTCAATGATCTGATCCAAGAGCTCAAGCGCCGCACTCTCTGGTGGTCTCTCGCTATTTTCGCTGTTTCTTATTTTCTCACCCGTAAGTCTCATTCACTTGCAATTCTGATTCTATTTCTTCTCATCGCGATTTCAGTTTTTTCTTTATTGTTTGAATTCTTAGCTCAACTTTGATCTATTTTGCTTGCAATACTCATTGATATGAAATTCTATGCATGCATCGACTCATTGTGATTGTTTAGTTTGGGATTATCGTGGTTTTGGATGATTCTGCTCTAATATCATTGTTATTTATGGTTTTGGATGGTTCTGCTCTAATATCATTGTTATTTGTGGTTTTGGACTTTAGTTGACTGCAAATGTAGAGTTTTTATTTGTTGTGAGGAAATGTTAGTGTTAGTTTCTTAGGGGGTGTCATCTTGTTAGAAGTGTAGCGGGGACTATGCTCTGGACCTTTCTTATTACTTCGTCAGCGTCCCAACCCTATACCACTAGGCTATGCACCTTTCGAGTACAAAGTGTCTTTCTCAAGGTTGTCAGGATTATCTTAAAATCTTACGATTTTGCGATCTCAATCACCTCCAATGATCCCGATTTTAAGTAGAATAGTGTGTTGTAGCCAAATTGTGAAAATAATTGTAAAACCATTGATTATGTGCGATCTTGTTTTATGGCCACCATCATTACAAGACTAGAAGGATTACAAGATGTTGAGGCGTAACAATTACGGTTTGGTGGAGGCCATTTTCCCTAGAATACACCTGAGTGCCAAAATATAATGTAAAAAAACTTCAAATATATTGTATTATTTTTTGTTTTAGAAATATCTTATGATATTTGTTACGATCTTATGTTTTACGATCTTGCTACTCCCTCTCGATCTTACAAAAATAATTTGGTAGGATCTTTTGATCTTAGTAACGATCTTATGTTTGACGATCTTATTATCCCCTCCCGATCTTGACAACCTTGGTCTCTATCTCTGTTACAAGCAAACAATAAAGACAATTGTATAATTGTATTTGTACTGTGGTTCAATTGGTGTTTTTTCTTTCGTTGTACTCATGTTATCTATGTTGATTTTCTGTCACAGATACGAGTAAATCGATGTGGATGAATGTACCAATGTCAATTCTATTTGTTTGTGCTTTGCGCATTCTTGTAAATAATGTAGAATTTCGTTGGAAGGTTCGACAACCTAGATCACATACATATCTATCTCATTTAGAAAAAAAACAGTTGTCTTTGAATGATCCACGCCTCTCTAGTGCGCCTTCCCCAGTTAAGTGGAAGAGGAAAATTGATTCTCCTGTTGTTGAAGAAGCAATGGGTGATTTTATTGATAAGATTTTGAAGGATTTCGTAGTTGATTTGTGGTACTCGGAAATTACTCCCGATAAGGAGTTTCCTGACCAGATACATGCTATAATCATGGACGTTCTTGCCGAAATATCAGCAAGAGTTAAAGAGATAAACCTTGTTGACTTGTTGACTAGGTATGTTATTTTTCATCTCTCATAATTGCCGCCAAAGAGAGTATTACGAAAGCTACTAACCGTCTTCTTTTGATTCACTTACATTCTAGGGATTTAGTTGATTTAATAGGGGACCACTTGGAACTTTTCAGAAGAAATCAAGCTGCTATAGGTGTCGATGTTATGAAAACATTATCTTCAGAGGAGAGGGATGACAGATTGAAATTTCATTTGTTGAACTCTAAGGAGCTTCATCCAGCCCTAATATCTCCTGAGAGTGAGTACAAGGTGTGAGTGGATCAGCGGAGTGTTCCGATGTTGTATATGTTTCTTTTGAGAGCTATTTATTTTATCTTATCTGACAAATGCTCTTTTTGTAGGTTCTTCAGCGGCTAATGAGTGCACTTTTAGCCACAGTACTAAGACAACGAGAAGCTCATTGTCCCGTGATTCGCTCAATATCTCGGGAACTTTTGACTTGCTTGGTGATGCAGCCTATTATGAATTTGGCAAGCCCTGTGTATGTTGTTGAATATTTTGTCTTACATTTATTTTTGCAATTATTCATTTTTGGGTTGGTGGATCTTAACAATATGGGCTCTATGGACGGCTGTTGCTGCCTCATATTCAAGATTTTGATTGCATAATGCGTTTTTAATTGGGAGTCAAGTGTTTTTTCCTTGGTTAAAAACATATTCAGGTCTCACTTGGTTAAGTAGGCAGAAAACAGGAAGATAAAAAAAGAGTAATGACAAACAATAATTGTCAAACATTGTTATGGTGCAGAGTATATGACTCTACTTAATTGTCCACCTTCTCCTATTTATGTATGTCACTGTCATACAAGTCCAAAATGATTGTATTCTGTTTTGACTTTTTTTTCCTTGGTTTTTTTGTTGAAGTTGTAGATTTAAAACTGTGAAGCTAAAAAAAGTGAGGCCGTTGATCATATAACCTTGAAGGTTGAGAGGTGAAATGGAAGCTACTAGAACAGAAGCAAGTTTCATATATTTTAAATGTCTAAGCAGAGTGTAGGGAGAAATCATTACATTATTTAGGATGTTAGCAGGTAGTAAGTTGTCAAGATCCAGAAGATGCATAAGACCAAAAGGGGGTAACGAGATCATAAAAATAAGATTGCATTTAAGATCAAAAGATCATATCCAATTATTTTGTAAGATCGACAGAGGGTAGCAAGATCGTAAACCATAAAATCGTAACAAAAATTGTAAGATCCTACTAAAATGAAAAAATAATACTATAGATTTGAAGTATTTTGCAGAATTTTGTGGTATATTTGTATATATTAGAACTAATACAAATGAGGTATATATAGAATACAAGGAACTAAACCTACACTAATCAGGCCTAAAAATCAGGAAAATAATTTTCCCCTATCTACACTAGTATTTCTAATTGCTGCACAATTTGAATTCCGTGACAGATAAGTAATAATTATCGTATGATTCATCTACTCCAACATATTTTTACACTATATTTTGGGAGTCAAGTGTATTTGTGGAAAAATGATCATTTTCATATTTTTTAGACATGAAAGAATGAGTTATTTTACTTTATTACCATTTTGATAAGTCAACATTGTCAGACATTATGGGCATATTTGTTCTATTACTTGGTTTATCATAAGCTCATTATTCAAAACAAACCCAACAACTTGCTTTAAAAGAAGCTAAGTGATCACCGGTAATAACAGGTTACCCTATGGCTAATTGACAGCTGTCAGTGTACTGTACAACTGCTATAACTATTTGAGTTAATTTTTTCAGTGCTAAGGTAGTGCTAGTCTGTGAATTATCTATAGTCTCATATATGCAATAGCTCTTTGAGCATGCAGAGTTGGTAATGCATAGGTGTACCTACCTTGCTCTGAAATTCAACTTTTTTATTGAATGAATGAGTTAAACAAGAGCCCTTAATTTGGATATTACGGGTCTTGTTAGCTAATAGGAGGCAATTTTATTATTAATAGATAGTTTTTATTAAAAATAACTGCCATATGTAACCGCAATATCTGTCATATGCAACTGCAGTTTTAGAATTGGAATTACTCAATTAGGAGAATAGGAGTGTTTCCTATAAATAGAGGGGGTGCTTTTGGCATTAGGGGAAGGGGTGCAGACAATTGAAGTTTTGTGGTATTATTTTGAAATTCAAAGGGATTTTTTGTAATTTCTTTGTGTATCAGTTGGTTTCTCTCAATTGGTATCATGGCATTTATTATCCAAAATAGAAAGAAAAAAAACGAGAAAAAGTGGAGTTGGCATCAAGAATGGAAGGAATGTTTGGTATTTTTCATGAAGTGTTGAAAGAACTTAGAGATCGGAGAAGAGAATTCAAAGAGTTACAACTAGCAATACCAATCTTTGAAGGAAGGGATGTTGTTGGGTGGATGATGATCAAGGTTGAGAAATATTTTGATGCAGGAGATGTATATAAAGAAGAGATCAAATACCAAAAGTTGTGCAGAGGATGAGTGGTAGAGTTGTCACATGGTATCAATATGGGTTTCAACAAATTCATTGCCACTTGGGGAAATTTCACACCGGCAATTATCAAGCAATTTGGGCCAGAAACTGATTCAATAGAGAAGTAGTGGAATCAAGGAAATCATCAAGAAAACATAATATCCATGGTCAAAAAAGGAGCCAAGAGAACTCTAATAAAGGAGGCCGTGAAATTGTTGTTTTGGATTGCTCAAAGTTAAAAGCAAAAGTGAAGAAAGGTGAGCGAAAAGAGACAATTGGAGGCTAAAGTACAATCAAGAAAACAATTTTTTTTTGTGAAAGAAGAACCACTAAACGTAAATCTAACCGGTGGAGAGGAAGGGTCTATACCCAAGAAGAGTAAAGGAATTTCAGCAGAAATACAGCTGATGAAACCGCCAAACGAGGGTGTTTCTGTCGCACAATGAGAACGAAGAGTTTCACATGGAAGACCAACAAATGCCGCTGCAATAATTTCAAAATGTTTGTTGATCTTTCCTCCCAACTGTGGGACCCAAGAGGTTAAATTGGGCTGCAAGATTGTGCAAACACTTTGGTTTTAATGTCAATGCCAGTAAAGTAGCTTTGTAATTGCTTTGATTTTATTCTCTTGTAATACCTTGAGGACAAGCTGATAGTTTTGGAGAGTATTTGTTAGACATGAGCCCTTAATTAAGATAGTGATAGTTTCGGAGAGTATTGTTAGACGTTAGCCCTTAATTAGGATAGTAAGGGTCTTGCTAGTTAGTAGGAGGCAATTTTTATTGAAGATAACTGTCAAATGTAACTGCAACTGCATTCACTGCCATTTGTAATTGTAGTAGCTGTCATATGTAACTGTAGTTCACTGTCATTTGTAATTGTAATAGCTGTAATATGTAACTGTAATTTTAGAATAGGAGTTAATTAATTAGGAGAATGGGAGTAACTGTAGTTTTAGATTAGGAGTTAATTAATTAGGAGAATGAGAGTGTTCCCTATAAATATAAGGGGTGATTGAGAGAGAGGATATCTTGGAGTTTGGTTGGAAATGGGCCATTTTGGCATTAGGAGAGGTGCAACCCTTGAAGTTCTGCGGTATTATTTTGTAATTCAGAGGGATTTTCCCTATTTTCATTTATGTATCAGTTGGTTTCAATCAGAATGGTAATGGCAAGGATCAATCTCTAGCAACTTAGTCATTGAGGCTCCAACATCATGTTGAGATCCACTCATCTTGAATTGCGGTTATGGCAGCCCCATGGTGTATTGCATAGTGCCATGGAAAAGCTGTGTCATTGCTGGTTTTGCATTGCGGGACTATAGTGGCTGCCACAAGCTTAATGGTCATTGCGGTGTGGCGAGAAAGTGGATTTTTTAAAAAAAAATCTGAAGAAGTCTCTCATGATTTTTTTTTACCCGACCCGTAAACAGGCCCAAAAGGGTTAAGATCCTAATTAAACACTACTAATTACGCTTAGCCTTTTTATTCTCCGCAGTTTCTTTTCTTCTTCTCCGTGCTCTCTTCCTCTTGCAACCTTCTTACTTCCTTTACAAGAGTTACTAGGCGACAAAGTAGCGAAAGAAAGGTTACAAATGCTAGAACCACAAAGGAGAAACTTCAAGCACAAACATCAACCTCTAAATGAAAACGAAGGGAGGTTAGTGTGGTTGATGAAGAAGAAGAATTAGAATATCTCATAATTTGGGTTGGACCTAACTCATCCATACAAAACTACAAAACCAGCTTGAGGGTGAGGATCACCCTCACTTATAAACATTGGCCATATCAAACAATATGGGACCAAATCCACCTCTTCCAAGGTATCCACCTCTGCAGTTAAGGCAAGCCAAATGCCGTAATTTAGGCGACTATGAGAAGACCGCAATGAAGGCGGAATTTCCAACACACACTCTCACGCTCGGGCCTCAATGAGCATAGAGCGTGGACGATGCGGGAAGCCCAACAAGTGATCTAGGATAGACTCTAATATCATCTTAGAATATGTGGGTTGGGCCTAACTCATTCCTACAAAACCGGATTGTAAGATGAGAATTGCCCCCACTTATAAACACAACACATGCCATATTTCTAAGTAATGTGGGACTAATTCCACCCCTTTAAACCCAACACAATTAAGTTGTTGGAGGTTGCAATGAAGGCAAGCCAAATGTTGCAATTTAGGCGACTAGGAGCGGACCACAATGAAGGCGGAAATTCCAACACACTCCCTCACGCTCGGGGTTCAATGAGGCTGAAGCGTGGACGATGCAGGAATCCCAACAATAGATCTAGGATAGGCTCTGATACCATCTCAGAATTTGGGTTGGGCCTAACCCAAATTCTGAGATGGTATCATAGCCTAGTTTTCTCTATTTATAATTCCATTTTTCTAAGTCCTATGAATTCTGTTATTTGGTGTTCTTGGTTTTATTTCTGCTTTTTGTGAGTATTTATTTTCATGGCGGATTTTTGGCTCGCCGCTATTTTCTGCCATCTGCCGTAGACAACACTGCCACTTATACCAAAAGCTTATGCTATTCGGATTTTGGCGAAGACATGTGAATGATTTTATGCTACATGTTTAACTGCAATAGTTGAAAACATTTTAATATAGAATTTGCAGAGCATTTGCTTCCCGATTTAATAAAGAAAAATATCACATTTGTCATCTATGAGATGGAAAAATTGGTTTAGCATTTTTCAACTTCGTTTCTTTTAGTTTTTACTACATACTTGTAATAAAATATGTACATATTTTTATCAGGTTTATAAATGAGCTCATTGAATCCCTTCTACTCCTCCTTAATGATGACGGTAAAAGGTGGACGGGAGGTGATCAGTCAACTAATGTAGCAAGTCATGGTCAAGGCCGTTCTGTTGCTCCTGGGGGTGGACCCGACAATCTCACTCCCTCTTGTAAGCATCCATCTTTAACTCAAGAAACCGGTATGACATTATCTAAAACGAGTGACCGGAGAGAGACATCGTCACAATATAATCCACTCCATCAAGAATCTTCACAGGCCAAGCCTGCTGATTGGGCACGAATGTTGGAGGTTGCAACTCAGAGGAGAACTGAAATTCTCATGCCTGAGAATCTTGAGAACATGTGGGCGAAAGGAAGGAATTACAAAAGGAAAGAGAACAAAATTGTCAAACCTGGATCTAAGGATCTTCCTGCTAAGAGTCCTGCTACTGACAGCTCATTGCCGAATAGAAAATTGGCCCAGGAAACATTAGTGAGTAAACGTGGAAAGTATGAAGCTCCAGAAGTGAAGTCTTATCTACCTTCAACGCATGACTTGGCTTCGGATCACCTACAAAGTGTTGCAAGAACAAATAGGTCAGAATCTTTTCAAAACCCTGACAAGAAGTTATCTTTTGATGAAGAGCTTAGAGTTGATAAAGTGAAGGGTACAAAGGATGTTGCTTCTGATGGGTATAAAAGTTCACTAAAGAGGTCTAGCAGTGCTTCTGCCTTGGGAGTTCAACCCAATCAAGAAAGCAGCTCCATTATTTCAGAGTTTTACAACCCAGAATTTGAGAGGCACGGTGAAGGATTTCGGGGAAAGAGTTCTTCTGACATGATAGTTAGGAAAGAAGTGCAATTTGCTTCAAAGCTCCAGTGCCGGGTATGCATTTTTGGCTTTAATAGCTTTGAAATATACTAGTTTCTAAAAAGCATATTGGTTTAGAATCTGCTTTCTTTACCCGCATACCCTTTCATAAATCAGGGTTGTACTGCTGGTATTTCTGATATAATATTTCACCGTGAGTACTTGTTGATTATTGTTTTTGTCTACTTAAACATTGCAGGTTAAGGGAGCATATTTTGAGAGAATCGGGGCCACATCTTTTGCTGTCTACTCAATTGAAGTTACTGATACACAAAATAGAACTTGGTTTGTAAAAAGAAGGTTTGCTTCTTGCATACTAGTACATTTCTATAGTAATGAGCGAATCGAGCGTTGACATTTTATATTTGTTTAAAATGTGAAATCTTTCAAACAATTTGATTTCAACTTAAACTGGGTATCTGCAAGGCATTAAATTTTTTGTTCTATCTAAATAAAATGCCAAGATAACTGAATTCTACTTTCTTGTTTAACCTTTCTCTTTTCCCTATTTTATCGTACAAAATAAATAGGTTTATTAAGAGTCTTACATTGAATGAGATATGACCTGAAAATTAGTTTATAAAGTTGGGGTACTCCTCACGTTGCAAACCAGTTTTATTGGTTGAGTTAAGCTCAACCCAAATTATAGGATGATATTAGAGCCAATTCAAGATCCATTGAATCACATGTTATCGGGTCACGCTCTAGATGTCCATTCCTAAGTGTGTGTGGAGTCTCATATTAAATGAGATATGACCTAAAAATATGTTTATTGTTAAGAATTATGGTTGGGTCTAACTCATCCATACAAAACCGGCTTGTAGGGTAAGAATTACCCCAACTTATTAATACATGTTCAGATCATATATTGTCTGATGTGGAACTCTTAACATTTATAAAGTGGGCAATCCTCACCTTAGAAGTCGATTTGTATGAGTTGAGTTAGACCCAATCCAAATCCTAAGAATCTTTAAATCACAAAAATTGCGTGTTCCGTCTTTATATATGTACCTTTTATCATAGGTGACTGCCATAATTTCTTTTGGTTCTCTAATATGAAAAAATGAAATGCTAGGATCACCAAAATAAATATGATAAACTCTGTCCATCTTTATGTGTGCTTTGACTTTACAATAATATTTTTTGGTGGGTATACAGATACAGGAATTTTGAGCGATTGCATCGACATCTTAAAGATATTCCAAATTACACGTTACATTTGCCTCCTAAAAGGATATTTTCCTCAAGCACTGATGATGCCTTTGTACATCAACGATGCATTCAGCTTGATAAATATCTCAAGGTATTTTATTCCTTGTTCCAAAAAAGTAATATCCTTAAATAGACGGTTTCCTTTTCTTTTCTTTTTTTACTGTTTAACAATTCTGTCTTAAGATAAATTATGCTGTCTTACATCAGGATCTTCTATCAATTGCTAATGTTGCTGAACAACATGAAGTATGGGACTTTTTTAGTGTTTCCTCAAAGGTGTGTATCTGCTTGATGTTTCTTAGCGTTGCTTTTAATGAGTTACCTTTTTAATTTTTATAATCCCTCTTGGTAATTTTTGGGTTTAAAAATGAGAATCTAACAAACTATTGTTTCTTTTATTCCTGAAGAACTACTCGTTTGGGAAATCTTCTTCTGTGATAAAGACCTTGGCAGGTATATAGTTTTTAGCTGTAACATTTTGATTTTATGTCATAAGGAAGTTTAAGAACTCAGGCTGTAGTCATTCTGTCGATAGCGGCCCTTAGCGGTGACCCTCTGCTATCAAGGCGGGTAGTGGGAGCATAGCACTTCCCGGTCCGAGCGGGTTTGAACTGTTTTGAACGCGAAAACCCAGATTTCCTCTTAAAATAAGTTGATTTTTACTTCTCAATTCTTCTTTCTTCTCTTCTTTCTTTTCTTGTTATTTCTTCTCTTTTCTTTTCTTTTCTTCTTTCTTTTCTCTTATTTCTTTTCTTTGTTACTCTGTTTTCTTGAAGTCTTCTTTTCTTCTTTCTTTTCTCTTCTTTATTCATATTGTCCTATGATTTTCTTTAGTAATAGTCATTTAATAACACTATTCTTCTTCTTCCTCTTTTATTTGTTTTAAATATATCTTTTATAAATTATTCATAGAATTAGTCTAAAAAATAGTCAAATAGCAGTTATCCCGCTATCCCATTTTTGGGTTCGGCCTCTTCTATCTGGGATTGATACTCTCTTGTCAATCTTTGAGTAAATAGCATGTTTGATTGGTAATTCTATTACAAAACTTGTGAAATCGTTAAAAGCCCAGTTACAATTATAATAAATCAAAAAGAAAGATTGAGTAGAAGTGGGGAAAAAAAGCTTCATGCTCTGCCATTTTAGTATGCCTTTTCTCCGTGATTTGGGGATTCAAGCCATTAGACATAAACTTCTCTGTCATTGTTGTGGGTATGAGGAGGATATAATAGAAGGCCATGCAGCTACTATGATGTATTTTATGATGACTTTTCTGTTGATAGAAACTGTTTTGGACTAGAGCCTTTTCTTTCATTTTCTTTGTAAAATGAACTGGATTGTTATATACCTATTTATAAGAGGATTAATTTCATTTTCTTTAGTTTATATACCTTTTTTATTTTATTTTTTGGGTTTTTTCTTTGTACTGATTCCAAACACAATGTTTGAATGTTTTATATCAATAGTCAATGTAGATGATGCCATGGATGATATTGTACGCCAATTCAAGGGGGTTTCAGATGGTTTAAGGCGAAAGGTTAGTGGATCACCATCCCTCTTGAATGAAGGACCTTCTACATCTACCACATTGTACTTGTCCTGGAATGCAGATGAATTGGATAAAAGTACCCCACAGCGAAGTGCCACAGAAAGTGTGCTAAGCTCTGATACCGAGGAAGGTGATAGGAACAGTAATTTAGACCATGATAATATAGACAGAGAAGAAGTACAAGATAATGGATGGCAACCTGACAATGCATTGATCTCGAAGGATCACCCGCCACTTTTAACAGACCATACTGACGAGTCCAGCAACTTGGATTTTGATAAAACGCATGATCTGTCGGTGGAAGCTAGGGTTAGCAATGATGTTCCAGCTGCAAATTTAGTTCTTACTCGAAATAATTTGGAGGATCCTGTTGGAGTGCCACCTGAGGTATGTGTAGTTTGCTGAGTTTGCTTTTCTAAGTTACTCTTGACATTTAAGTCTTTAGTGATTGAGAAACTTGACTTTCTGCTCTAGTAATTATCAGTGTGTGCTTAGATTATTTACTTGCTGGTTATTGTTTCTGGAATATATTGCAGTCTAGAATGCGGCATGCTTTGTCAAGGAATTTCAGCCGTGATGAAAACCATACAACATTAATATTTCCATTGCTTTATTTTCTCCCTTTCTGACAAAAAACTTCAAATGAAAAGAAGAAAATAATCTGTACTTTACTAAGTTCATTCATTAGCATGCTAAAAGCTTGGTTCATTTTCTTGTGTTGGCTGTTGTGTTGCCCATCAGATTAATCCACCAAATATTTGAAGAAGCTGAACTATTATCGGGCATCCTAACTTTCACAGACTTGTTCTGATCTTTAAATCTCTTATACCCATAATATTTGCCCAATGCTTTGGTAGGAAGCTGTTTCCAATAACTTGTTTTTTCTTTCATAAATTAAAAACAAGAAGCATTAGACAAACATATTGGTGTTCAGGAAAGTATTCTGAAAACATGCTTGGTGTAGCCCCTCCTCATTTTACTCTTCTCTAAATAATAGTAATTTGAGAACTGGGAGGGAGTAGGAAAGGAGTTTCCCATGGACATTTTAGGATTTTTGCATTCATTTTCTTATGCAGAGACTTCTGTTTTTGGTTAAAAACACAAAAGTGTCACTTTTAGTTTCCAATGCATTTTTTGTATTTGATATTTCAATTGTATCCCTAATTAATACTCTTAATTTACTATTTATCTCACCTTGCGTTAATGATAATTAAAATACATCAATAGCCAATAAGGATAATTTTGTAAAATCGTCATTCTCTCTCTTTCATTTATTACATTTTATTAATCAGTGAGAAAATGTCTTATTTTGGGACAGAGGTAGTAATAAGTTTGACTTTTTTTTTTGCAGTGGTCCCCATCTAATGTCAGTGTCCCTCTTTTGAATTTGGTTGACACTATATTTAAACTTAAGAAGAGAGGTTGGATAAGGTATATTACTCTATTTGGTATTTCCGTTTATTCAAGTCAGTAATTGCTAGAAACAATGCCTAACACTATTTTGTCTAAATTTTTTATTCTTATACCAATTTGCAGAGCCTTCCTTTGGTGTTGTCTTTTTAAGCATATTTTTAGTTTGCAATATATCTTATTGTATCATGTAAATTTGCTTGGTGCTAGAGACCCGACTCATTCCTAGACTTGCAATATGATGGGTTGATGAGTGAAAATATGAACAAACAGTGAAGAAACAGTAGGGAAATGGAAGAAAACTGCTGTGGAATTAATGGAAAATCAATTACAAGAGTAGGACAATGGATAATGACACAAAATAACAAACTGATAGTGACAGCCACTATCAGCCCACAGTACCTCAGTAGTACTCCCAAATCACTGTGAAAGTGACCCCACACAATAACAGAATTCTCAGCTACCTATTCTCTCTGACTCCACTCACTAATATAGGAAAACCTCTCCTGCCAATCAGACAGCCACGTCATTATTCCTTATTCCTTTCTTTCTCCTGTAAACCCTCCAAACCTTTGGCTTGGGCCCACTGTCAAGGCCCACCACTTGATCCACCTTTCTATCAACTCCCGCCTCCATAGAAACAGCCTTGTCCTCAAGGCAAAAATCTGGAAATTGACCCTGCAACACTGCATTATCCTCCCATGTCACATCCTCCCATGTCTTATGCTTCCATTTAATGAGACTTTGCTGCACAGTCACTCCTCCCTTCACAGTCACCCTAGAGCCCATGACCTTCTCTGGATACACATCACTCTCATCTGTGAGTTCCAAATCTTTGGGAAGTTCTCCTAGAACCTGATAGTCTCCAACTGCTTTCTTCAATAATGATACATGAAAAACGGGGTGGATCTTGGACTGATCAGGCAGTTGCAGTCTATATGCCACTTCTCCAACCTTAGCTACAACTTTGAAAGGCCCATAAAAACGTGCCGCTAATTTTTGATTGATCCGTTTAACCACTGAATGCTGTCTGTGAGGTCGTAATTTCAAAAAAACCCATTCACCCACCTGAAAACGCACATCTCTTCTCTTCTTGTTAGCATAGCTCGCCATCTGTTCTTGCGCTCTTTGTAGATGTGATTTAAGTTGTTTTAGAGCCTCATCTCTCTCACTTAATTCTAATGCCACCGCAGCCACCTTAGTCTCATTTGATAAAAACCGCAGAATGCTAGGAGGATGCCTTCCATAAACCACTTCAAAAGGAGTTTTCCCAATCGACACATGATAGGTGGTGTTGTACCAAAACTCAGCCCAAGAGAGCCAATTTGACCAAGTTTTGGGCTGATCTGAAGCAAAGCATCTCAAATAGCTTTCCAGACATCTATTTATCACTTCTGTTTGCCCATCCGTTTCTGGATGATAGGCAGAACTCATCTGCAATTTAGTGCCCTGCAATTTAAATAATTCCAACCAGAAATGGCTCACAAATAAGGGATCCCTGTCACTGATAAGGGAATTTGGAATGCCATGAAGCCTCACTATTTCTTTTACAAACAGTTCAGCAATGGACTTAGCTGTGTAAGGATGCTTGAGCAATATGAAGTGACTGTACTTAGATAATCTGTCCACAACCACAAGTACAGCTTCATAACCCTTAGACTTAGGCAAACCTGTAATAAAATCTAGAGAAAGATCCTCCCAAATACCATTAGGAATGGGAAGAGGTTGCAGCAAGCCTCCGGGAGTCGTGGCCGCGTATTTTTGTCTTTGACAAACATCACAAGCACGCACAAATTCTCTCACCGACTTCTGCATTCCCAACCAATATAAATTATCTGCCAACTTCCGATAAGTTCTCAAGAAACCTGAATGTCCCCCAGTAGGAGTGCAATGAAATTCCTCCAACAAAAGAGGGATAGATGGGGACTTAGGAGAAAGAACCAGCCTGCCATGATAAAACAACACACCTTGCTTAACAGAATAACCTGGCTTAGAATCAGGAGCGGACAACACGGTTTGTATCATGTTCTGAATTTCTGGATCATCTTTCACCTCATCTAAAAGTTTCTTGCTATCGGTCCATTGAGGGTACGAAATCAAAGTACCCAGATCAGCATCATCATAACATCTGGATAGAGCATCAGCAGCCTTGTTCTCCATCCCTGGTTTGTACTTCACCTCAAACTGATAGCCAAGCAACTTAGCCAACCAACACTGCTGGTCTGGGGAAGTTATTCTCTGCTGCAGGAAGTGTTTTAGACTCTTGTGATCAGTGTATACTGTGAACTGCTTTCCCAACAAATAGTGTCGCCAATGTTGAATGCACAATACCAAAGCCATAAGCTCTTTTTCATACACAGACTTCGTTAAATTTCCCGGAGATAATGCTTTGCTGAAAAACGCTACAGGTTTCTTCTGCTGCATTAACACTGCTCCGATACCTCTACCAGCTGCGTCACATTCCACTTCAAAGGGTAGAGAGAAATTAGGTAATACCAAAACAGGGGGTGAAGTCATGATAATCTTCATCAATTGAAAAGCTGCATTTGCCTCTGTTCCCCATGCAAAGTTGTCCTTTTTTGTCAGCTCAGTCAAAGGTTTGGCCACTTTGCCATAGTCCTTAATAAATTTTCTATAGTACCCAGTAAGTCCCAAAAACCCACGAACTCCTTTTACATTCTTTGGTTCTGGCCAATCCAAAATGCACCTTACTTTTGCAGGATCTACCGCTACTCCTTCACCTGAGATGATGTGCCCCAAGTAATCAATCTGCTTACACCCAAACTTACACTTAGCTTGATTTGCAATAAAACAGTTCTCAAGTAAAACAGAAAGAACCTGACTTAAGTGCTTCTGATGCACTTGGATATTCTTACTGTATATGAGAATATCATCAAAAAAAACTAAGACAAATTTCCTCAAAAAAGGTCTAAAAATATCGTTCATAGTTGCTTGGAACGTGGCTGGGGCATTCATTAACCCAAATGGCATCACTAGATACTCATAGTGGCCATTGTGAGTTCTAAAAGCTGTTTTGGGAATATCATTTTCATGCACCCTGATTTGATGATAACCGGACTTAAGGTCAATCTTCGAAAAAACAGTCGAGCCATATAATTCATCCAATAATTCGTCTACGATGGGAATAGGGTACTTATCCGGGACTGTAGCTTTGTTAAGAGCTCTATAATCCACACACATTCTCCAACTTTTATCTTTCTTTTTTACCAAAATCACCGGACTAGAGAAAGCACTCATACTGGGTCTGATCACTCCTGCCTTTAGCAGTTCATTCACTTGTTTCTCAATCTCTTCCTTCTGATGGTGAGGATACCGGTAGGGTCTAACATTGATTGTTCCGTGATTTGAAAATAATTTGATATGGTGCACTTGAGGCCTCTCTGGAGGCAGCTGAATTTGATCGTTAAAAACTGCCGGAAATTGTTCCAGAATCGCAATTAATTCTGTTGGCACAGAGACCTCACCGGCTTCCGATTGGTGATGCTGAGACCACCACCATTCAATTCCCATCCTATTCTGCTTGTCTTCCAAAAATGAGTTCAGAAAACTATGCTCCTCTTGCCTGCTACCTTGACCCAACACCTTTACCATTTGTCCCTCATACATGAACTGCATAGACAACACCTTCCAATCCATTACTACCCTTCCCAGTGTGCTCAACCACGAGACTCCCAACACCATATCCAATCCTCCCAGATCCAGTACCAACGCATCAATGACTACCGTCACAGAACCCATCTTCATTACAATACCTTTGCACACCCCTTGAGAATTCACCCTATGTCCATCTCCAAGTTTGATGCTCCTGGCAGGTTCAGGAGTGATTTCTAACCCCAACGCATTTGTTACTTGAGGGGAGATGAAATTGTGGCTCGCGCCACTATCAATCAACACTAACACATCCACATTTTCAATTTTCCCCTCAATTTTCAGGGTACGATTTCCACTCATACTTCCCAACGCACCCATGGACTTACATTCTACCTCCTCCTCCTCCTCTTCCTCATCAGTTTGCACTTCCTCCATAGATACGATTTCACCTTCATCGTTAAGAGTTTCTCCTTCACCCAAGATCAACACTCGTAAGGATCTCTCAGGACACTTATGGAGTGTAGGGTGATACTTGCCTCCACACTTGAAGCACAGCCCCTTCGCCCTTCTCTCAGCCATCTCGTCGCTGTGAATGCTGCGAATCCCTTTCCATTTTTCAGATCGTGAATCATTTTCACCCTTTTTCCCAGTTGAAGCTAACGACGTCGTAGAGAGCGTGTTAGATCCACTGGATCCTGTTTTCTGAGTCGGGTTGGCCCAACTGGAACGATTTGTCTCTTTCGGGTTTGACCCGCTCCTGCTCCTAAAAACTGACCCAGTCCAATCATTACGGCCCCATCGATCCTGCCCTCCTTTTTTGCTACCGTATCTGCCTACGTCATCATCATCTTCTCTCAACTCTTCCTCTACGTCCTTTGCGATACGCATCATCTGCATCCGATTCAGGGGATTGAGAGTCCGAACCCTACGACGAATTTGTGGCTTCAAACCACTCATAAAATAACCCAGATACTGTTCCTCTGGAAGTCGTCCCACTTGTGACGACAAAAGCTCAAAAGCTTCCACAAATTCTTCTACACTACCACTCTGTTTCAACGTGGATAATTCCTCAAAAGGATTCTCCAGACGTCTTCCTCCATAGCGCGCAATCAGTCCCTTTTTCAGCTTTTCCCAGGACAGGTCGTCCTCTGTTTCCATCAAAAGGTTAAACCAGTGTATGGTAGAACCTTCCATACTCAGACGTGCCAGCTTCACTCGCATCTCATCAGTCGTATTCTGTACATCAAAATAGATTTCAGCTCGTGTTATCCATGCAACAGGATCCTCTCCTTCGAATAGTGGCAGTTTCACCTTCTTCCCTGACAAACGTGATTCCTCAAGTGACGACTCACCCATGGAACCCCCACTCTCATGATTCGTATGCTTCTGACCGATCTGATTGCATAAATCAGAGAGAACCAAGCTTTGTTGTTGCAGCTGTTGAGCCAAAGTCTGCAGTGTTGCTTTGACGTCAACCATCTGTGTTTCCAACGCGTCCATACGATCTCCCATTTTAGGCTTTCGTGGCATCTACAATTCCGGTACGGTGGTGATTTTTGATCCGGTAGGTCGGACCAATTGATGGGTTGATGAGTGAAAATATGAACAAACAGTGAAGAAACAGTAGGGAAATGGAAGAAAACTGCTGTGGAATTAATGGAAAATCAATTACAAGAGTAGGACAATGGATAATGACACAAAATAACAAACTGATAGTGACAGCCACTATCAGCCCACAGTACCTCAGTAGTACTCCCAAATCACTGTGAAAGTGACCCCACACAATAACAGAATTCTCAGCTACCTATTCTCTCTGACTCCACTCACTAATATAGGAAAACCTCTCCTGCCAATCAGACAGCCACGTCATTATTCCTTATTCCTTTCTTTCTCCTGTAAACCCTCCAAACCTTTGGCTTGGGCCCACTGTCAAGGCCCACCACTTGATCCACCTTTCTATCACAATACACCTAACAACTCATGATTTTAAAATGAGTCCTTTTTAAATTTTGATATGTTTTGAAACCACACGGTGAAGTGAGTTAGAGTTTTGTGCTTGCACCTCTCATTGTTATATTTAAATTATTTTAGCTCAAACATATCAAAATAAGTTGAGCTAAAATTTAATTCAAAATAAGTATCATGAATCATGATGCTGTTGATTTCTTTAATTTCACTAACTCTGAAGTAGCTAATATCATCATTTATGTTAATACAGAAAATAGGTCATGGCTCTGTTGATCTGTTTAAATTCCTGGGCTTAGAAGTAGCTAATATCACTGTTTCTATAAATGCAGACGACAAGTCTTTTGGATGTCAAAACAGATATTACAGTTGGTGATGGAAGATGCTATTGATGATTGGCTCCTGAGGCAGATTCATTTGCTTCGGAGAGAGGATACTGTTGCACAAGGGATTCGGTGGCTCCAAGATGTAAGGATTTTCAAACATTTTTTACTGGGACATTAAATGCCGACCGGGACATTATATGCCAACTCGGAGAAATGAAGCTTTTTATACAAATTAACAGAGTAAACTAGGTTACTTGGTTATCAATAACCCGATTAATGGCCATATATCTATCAGATGAATAAAGCTTTTATTTATTTATTTATAATAAAAATGAATCTAGAACCTTTTAACCTAATTTCATTATCTTGTTATTTTGCTCTTGTTAGCCCAAAAGGGTTTTAATACATCTAGCAAATCTTTTCACACAAGAGCCCAATTTCCATAAATTCTAATGAAACTAACTTAGTGTTCACAGTTGCAGTTTAGTATCCTCAAAACTACTAATACTAAGTCGCTTCTTGGTTGTTGATTAATGTTGCTTAAATTTCACTTGATCCAGTATTTTGTTATCCTTTTTGGTGTTAATGTTTTTATTAACATGGAACAATTGTCTTCTAATCTCCTCCTTTTTAACCTGCATATTTCTGTTAGATGTGAAATAAAATACAGGATACGTTTAAGATTTTCCAAAATTTTAATGAAAATTTCCATCAAGAAATGCTCAATGCGTCCTGTGTTTTTTATGTTTTCTGTTTGGTGAACCGAAAATCTAATTACTGGTGAAGGGATAAAGTGTTGCCATAAATTTACAGTTGCCTTTTCTTGAACTTGGATGGAATCATCACCCGACAAAAATGAAAATATCATGTTAGGGACATTGGTTTGTGTATATGTTTGATGTTGTGTGGCTGTATTTTCCAGTTCCTCTGGCCTGGTGGTACATTTTTTTTGAAAATAGGGACACTTCAGATGACAAATGGTTGCAGTGATCAAAAGTCTTCTCAAACAATAAGTGGATCTGAGGGGCGCAACATCACGAAACACGAATCCGGGTCTTTTGAGCAACAACTTGAGGCTGCACGTAGAGAAAGTGACATCAAGAAATTGCTGTTTGGTAAGTTTTATTTTAAGTAGAAAACTATGTTGATTAATTTAAGATTGGTTGTTAATGGATACCTTCCACTTTTGATGCTTTGTTTATTCTTCATACCTGTAATTTTGTTATTTTCTTCGAAATTGAGTCTATGACTAATAACACCCTGTTAAGTTTGACTCATTTGCATTGACACCTCATAGTTTGTTTGTGTCATTGTCATGCCCCATGGTTTTCTTGTTGGTAATTATACCCTTCCAACAGTGATTGTAAAAAAGTCATATGATAATGATAGGACCCGGGATGTGAAGATTGATTCAAAGTGACTGGTAGTATAATTAAGTTTATTATTGAGGTGTTTTACTAATTTGTTGAGTATCTAAGTAATATGAATATTTTATTGTTATTTTATACCTCAAAGAGTGTGTTAGTGTAATTGCAAGCTTGCTATGATCGGAACTAGATGGGATAGTTGAACAAGGTTACAGTTCAATCAAGGATTTATGGAGTTCTATTTCTGCAACCATAAAGATATGAAAGGAAACGTTTTTATGATCAATGATTTGTTCAAATTTATGATTTGTTTACATTTTAGACTCCATTGAAGAAATTTTATGGTGAACATAGTTTCATAGTTGCTAGGCCTTTAAATGTTGTTTGTGAAGGATGAAATATAGTAGTTCCATTCTCATAATTTACACCTCAAACTTTAACATGTGATGTTATCCTATCTCCATTTTCACCAGATGGAGCTCCCACAACTTTAGTCAGCCTGATCGGACATAAGCAGTACCGACGTTGTGCGAGGGATATATATTACTTCAGTCAGGTTACATTCCTACTCCATTGCTGTGTTCACTTGTTGTAAACTTCTTTCTTGTGTTTGCATTTACTTCTAGTGTCTGCTTAAAAAAATTCTGCTAAACTAACAATTCTATGTCTTGTTTGCTTTTTAGTCAACTGTATGTGTGAAACAACTTGCGTATGCGATTTTGGAACTTCTACTTGTCTCCGTCTTTCCTGAGATGAAGAATGTTGTGTTGAGTGTTCATGAGAATGTGAATGTTCACAGAGCCTCATGAGCCTTGTGTTGTACATGAAATTTGGAAGACCAGGTTTTGGTTGTGTAGATTGTAGATGCAAGGATAGGAGCTATGACGGATGATTCCGAAAATCAGCTATTGGTTTTGAATCATTTTCCAATTGTATAAAACTTTTAGATTAGATATAGGTTGTGTACAGAAACGATGGTGCTGTATACCTCATTCTCATGGGGATTTTGTATTGTTACATATAGACTTAAGAAATGCATTTAGTGAATATTCTTTATTTTTTAGTCATTTGGATTTGAGACTCTCTTGTTCAACTTTGTGTTTTCTATTGTTAGAATACAAAACAATCAATAAGTTCAAATACGAGTTAAGACATGACACGTAATACATATTCAACTACTTCCTAATAACTATTGAGAAGGTTATAACAACCGTGAAAGAAGAAGAGATACACACAAGCAAGAAGAGTGCATGATAGATTAATGTGTAGTGTAGCACATTCGATAACTATCACACTTTCTGTTATTGTGGTAGTTAGAGTTAGTTACATGCTATATAATGTACTTGTAACTGTTTTTGCTCGATCATTAATGCAGTAGCTTCTTCTTCATTCTTCTGCTCTTAATTCCTCCATTAATGGAGCTTCTAGATTGCTTAGATGGTATCAGAGCAGGTTGATCCTGCTCTGTTTCCGTTGTGCTATCATCTTGATCAAAGCTTCAATGGTGATTCGATTCATTGCTTGCTTTGTTTGAATTCTGCTTGAAGTTGCAGATTCTTACTCGATTTTTCATCGTTTTCTAGCTTTCATTCTGAAGATTCTTTCTTCTTGTTCATCGATTTTCTCTTTCATGATAGGAATAACAACAATAATACCTCAACAAATGCTTCAGGTCAGGATCAATTGGATCCATACTATGTTTATCCATCTGAAAACTCATCCACTGTATGCGTCACGCCTGCATTATCAGGTGAAAACTACCATGCCTGGTCAATGAAGAAGAGAAGAGCATTGACAATGAAAAATAAGTTTCAGTTCGTAGATGGAACTATCGAAGAACCAGAGAAGAATAATCTCAACTATTTTGCGTGGCAAAGATGCAACAATCTTGTTCATACATGGATCATAAACTCAATAGCACCCTCAATTGCACAAAGCGTGGTGTTTATTGATAGTGCATTTGAAATGTGGAATGATCTTAAAGATAGGTTCATGAGAGGAGATCGTATTCGTGTTGCACAATTATATCAAGAGATATCAAATCTGAAGCAAGGTAATAAGAAGATTTCAGATTATTTCACTGAATTGAGAAGTTTGTGGGAAGAACTTGATCAATATAGACCAATGTCAAGTTGTACTTGCCGCATAGCATGTGTTTGTCTAGCTATGAGGAATAGTAGAGGCTTTAGAGCTGAAGATAGAATTATCCAATTCTTGATTGGTCTGAATGAAGAATTCCATGGAGTTGTATCACAAGTATTGCTTATGGATCCTCTGCCTCAAATCAACAAAGTCTTTTCTATGATTATGCAACAAGAGAGGAAAATATGTGGGACTGTATTTTCGAACAGCAATGTGATTGAAGAAGCTAGCATGGTCAATGTTGTTGATACAAGATTTCATGCAAATAGAGGAAGAGGCAACAGCTATGCTGGTAGAGGAAGAGGAAATATGAAAGTATGCACACATTGTGGTAGAAATGGACACATAATGGACACCTGCTACAAGAAACATGGCTATCCACCCAATCTTGGTAGAGGAAGCTCATCCTATGCAAACCAGGTAGAAGTTGATGGATCAGGTAATAAACACTCAGCTGCTTCAACAAGTGACAATGGCAGCATGACATTGACAAAAGAGCAGTATCAAAGTTTGATGGTGTTACTTGAGAAGAATACAAGAACCATCAATCTTGCAAAAGGAGGTAATGCTTACATTGCTAGTTTTAATACAAAAAGTAGTGAAAGTTGGATATTAGACACAGGAGCTACTCATCACATGTCACAACATAGATTGGTTTTTAAAACATAATAAGATCAATTCTATAAAGGTGAATCTTCTCAATGGTAACTCTATTACAACATCAATCAATGGAGATGTGCAATTGTCTAATAATTTTGTTATTAAGAATGTATTGTTTCTGCCAGAATTTGAAGTCAATCTGATTTAAGTATCAAAACTATGTGGAGAGCAAGACTGCAGTGTAGTGTTTGAAACTGACAAATGTGTTGTACAAGGAAAGAAGAGCTTGATGAAGATTGGTTCAGCTAGAGAACAAGATGGCTTATATTACTTGGATGCTTATCAAGAAGACAATAATATAGCTTTTGTTTCTAGTGTCTTTACCAATAAGAAATCAGCCAATATAGCTCCAACCATTTTATGGCATTTGAGATTAGGGCATTTATCTCCTGACAGAATGAATTGTATGAGCAACATGTATAGTTACATTCCAAGTAGTGTTCATAAAGCTTGTGATGTGTGTCAGAAAGCTAGACAAAAGTGTTTGTCATTTCCTATCAGCAATCATAATGCTAGTGAATTGTTTGATCTTATTCATGTTGACATATGGGGACCATTTAACACTATTTCTATTCATGGCTTTAAGTATTTTCTGACTATCCTTGATGATCATATCAGACATGTTTGGGTTGTTATGTTAAAATCCAAAGCTGAAGTAGGCCATAAGATAGTGGATTTTGTGGCTATGGTAGAAACTCAATTTAGCAGAAAAGTTAAAATGATTAGAAGTGACAATGGGACTGAGTTGCTTATGCCTACATATTATGCTTCAAAAGGAATTCTACACCAAAGAAGTTGTGTTTACACTCATCAGCAGAATGGTAGAGTTGAGAGGAGGCATCAACACATTCTTAATATTAGTAGAGCTCTCATGTTTCAATCCAAATTGCCAAAAGCATTCTGGTCATATGCAGTTCTTCATGCTGTGTATCTCATGAATAGGATTCCTACTAAAGTTTTGAACAATAAATCTTCTTCTGAAGTCATGTATGGAAGTGTCCCTGATTTGAGCTCTCTAAGGGTGTTTGGATGCTTGAGCTATGCTTCCACCCTTCCAAACAAAAGACATAAGTTTGATGCAAGAGCAAGAAAATGTGCTTTCTTGGGATACAAGTCAGGTATGAAAGGCTTTATCCTCCTAGACACAGTTACTCATGATATTATCATCTCTAAAAATGTGAAATTCTTTGATATGGAATTTCCATTCTCTGATGATTCTATTCCCACAAATATCTACTGTGATCCACAATCACAAATTCCTTCATTTACGCACATTGAGTCCATGGAGTCAGTTCTACTTTCTTCCCTTCAGTCTCATTGTACTCCTGAGGTTTCTCAACATTCTCCTCCTACTTCGTCTACTCATGACAATATGTATCATCATTCTTCAAATATTACTGATTTTGCATTAACAAATGATGACAATGTTACTTCTCATGTTCAGGAGGCCATCCCTTTTGATGTCCCTTTAGAATCTCCACCTGAACCCATAAGAAAGTCCAAAAGAGTCACACAAGTTCCCATTCATCTTAAAGATTACATATGTACCTCTAAATTTGTCTCTTCACCTTGTCACCATCCTTTAGAACAATGTCTCTCATATTTTAATCTATCATCCAGTCATCAAGCCTATGTCATGGCACTTTCTTCTGAGATTGAGCCAACTAATTACACTGCTGCATCTAAAGATCCCAGATGGGTCCAGGCTATGCAAAGAGAAATTGAAGCTCTCAACAACAATCATACCTGGGAGTTTGTTGACCTCCCATCTGATGCTTCCCCCATAGGGAGCAAATGGGTGTACAAAGTGAAAAGGCATGTTGATGGCTCCATTGAAAGGTTCAAAGCCAGACTTGTGGCTCAAGGCTTCAATCAAACAGAGGGCCTTGACTATTTTGAAACCTTTTCACATGTGGCTAAGATATCCACAATTCGAGTGCTACTTGCTTTAGCTGTCATTCATGGTTGGCATTTACATCAACTAGATGTAAACAATGCTTTTCTTCATGGGGACCTGCATGAGGCAGTTTATATGAGAGTGCCACAAGGTGTTGTAGCTGATAAACCTGGGCAAGTGTGCAAACTTACAAAATCTCTTTATGGCTTAAAGCAAGCAAGTAGGCAATGGTTTGAAAAATTGACAACATTTCTCAAAGCTCAAGGGTTCCAGCATGCTCATGCTGATCATACTCTTTTCATCAAGGCCGATTCCACTTCTTTCACAGCCTTACTAGTTTATGTAGATGCCATAATTCTAGCTGGCACATCACTTCCTGTCTTTGCTAATCTCAAACAAGCTTTGCACAAAGCTTTTCATATAAAAGATCTTGGTACACTGAAATTCTTCCTTGGCCTTGAAGTTGCTAGATCATCCAAAGGCATCACCCTATGTCAAAGGAAGTATTGCCTTGAACTTTTTCATGAAGCTGGTCTTACTGGTTGCAAACCAGCCTCTACACCTTTGGATGCTTCCATTAGACTCCATCAAAACAATGGTGCAGCTTTTTCAGACATCACTGCATATAGAAGGCTTATGGGCAGATTGATCTATCTCACCACCACTCGATCCGACATTGCATTTGCTACACAACAACTCAGTCAATACATGAGTGCTCCCACTGAATTGCATTATAAAGCTGCCATCCGTGTTTTGAGATATTTGAAGAAGTCTCCTGCTCGTGGCATCCTTTTCTCTGCATCCTCAAATTTACAAATTCTAGGATTCAGTGATGCAGACTGGGGTGGTTGCATTGACACACGGCGATCAATTTCTGGCTATTGTTTTTTCATTGGCCAGTCATTGGTTTCATGGAAATCCAAGAAACAAATCACAGTCAGTTGCTCTTCAGCTGAAGCAGAATATCATGCCCTTGCAGCTGCGACTCGTGAACTGCAATGAATGTGTTTTCTCTTACATGATCTTCAACAACATCCTTCTCGCCTTCCAGTTCTTTATTGTGACAATCAAAGTGCACTCCATATCTCAGCTAATCCGGTTTTTCACGAGAGAACCAAACACCTGGATATAGATTGCCACTTGGTTCGTGAAAAGATTCAGGCCGGTGTCATGCGTTTGTTACCTGTTCCTTCTAAAGATCAGGTTGCAGATGTGTTCACCAAGGCACTTGGTCCAAGGCCATTCTTTGATTGCTTATCCAAGCTTGACTTGATAGATTTGTATCAACCTCAAGCTTGTGAGGGGGTAACAGTCGTTAAAGAAGAAGAGATACACACAAGCAAAAAGAGTGCATGATAGATTAGTGTGTAGTGTAGCACATTAGATAACTATCACACTTTCTGTTATTGTGGTAGTTAGAGTTAGTTACATGCTATATAATGTACTTGTAACTGTTTTTGCTCGATCATCAATGCAGTAGCTTCTTCTTCATTCTTTTGCTCTCAATTCCTCCATTAATGGAGCTTCTAGATTGCTTAGAGGTTACTCATGCGGTCAAATGCAGAGTTAGCAATGAAATGAGAGTGATGCTAAACAAAGTTTATTCTTACGAAGAAATGTACTAATGAAGTATAAGAGAGTGAGAGACGTTTGAATAAACTCTATGTTTAGAAGATACTATGGAGAATGTATTATATATATAGTGATTACAACTAATCACATACGGATGTGAGACTATTTTATATATAAATATTTGTAATACTTTTCCTCAAGTCTGATTATATATATATATATATATATATATATATATATATATATATATATATATATATATATATATATATATATATATATATATATATATATATATATATATATATATATATATATGAACCGAATTTGTTATAAATGTAATCTACTTGAAAGTTCCTAAGAGACTTTATAAACATATAAGTTAATTGGTCTTTGGATTTTACGAAATTTGTGGTAATTTTTCCAGTGATAGTACTTTGTCCTTTATATAATGACAGTTTATTTCTATGTATTTGGTATGTACATGGAAAACTAAATTAGATGTAATGTGGAGTGCCACTTGATTATCTCATATGAGTTTTATGTTTTGAAGATTTTCTAGTCAAAGTTCTGAGAGTAAATATCTCAACCATACAAGCTCATTTGAGGTTGTTGTCATAACATAGTATTCAACTTTAGTATAAAATATTGCAATTGTATTTTGTTTCTTACTTCTCTATGCGATCATATTACCTCCAATCAAAACACGATATTCAGATATGGATCTCTTATTTGACAATAATCTGATTCAATCAATATTTGAATAACAAATGATTTTAGCATGACCATTATCTTTATATAATAGTCCTCTTCTTGGTGCATTCTTTATATATGTAAGAATTCGAATGACTGTATCCTAATGATCATCACAAGGAGCGCTCAGAAATTGGCTCACAATGTTACTGCAAATGTAATATTTGGTCTGGTGATTGTAGGATAGTTAAGTCTTTCCACAAGCCATCAATATTTTTTTGGGTCTTTAAATGGCTCCCCCTGACCTGGAAGAAGCTTGACGTTGGGATCTATAAGAGTATAAATATGACGACAATCAAACATACTAGTTTTATTGAGAATGTCTAAGGTATACCTATGTTGGTTGATTGCAATGTCGGATGAGGACTTGGCAACTTCAATACGTAAGAAGTATCTGAATGGACCCAAATATTTTGTCTGAAAGTTTTTGAAAAGATGAATTTTGAGTTGTTGGATACCCTCAGTCTCCAATGATAACAATGTCATCACCATAGACCACAAGAAAAATGCGCTGACCGGTGGAGGAATGAAGGAAGAAAACAAAGTGATATGCTTCACATCTAGTCATACTGAATTGCATCAAGACAAAACTGAAGCGACTAAACCAAGTATGTTGGGACAGTTTCAACCCATAAAGAGAACGACGAAGTCGACAAACAAGTTTATAATTTCCAGTAACAGTAAAATCTGGAGGTTGATCCGTATGAATTTCCTCCTCCAATTCTCCGAGTAAAAAGGCATTTTTAATGTCCAACTAATGAAGCATCCAATGATGAATAACAACCATTGCAAGAAAGAGACAGATTGAACTAATCTTGGCCACCAGAGAAAAAGTATTGGAAAAATAGGTAAAAGTTGTTGTGTTTTATTCCTCAGCCTTAAGTTGGTTTATATAGAAAAAATACAATTAATACAATTTATTTTCTCCTTAATGGAGAATAAAGGAAAATAAAGACAAATTAAGATATCAATAAGAAAATCAGAAATATAATGTTTTCCAACACCCCCTTAAGTTGGTGCATAGATATCTATCATGCCCAACTTGTCTATCAAATGCTCAAAATTAGGTCTTGTCAAACTTTTGGTAAGGATATCTGCAGTTTGTTGACTTGAAGTCACGAAGGGTAGACATATGCTTCCAACATCTAACTTATCCTTTATGAAGTGTCGATCAATCTCGATATGCTTGGTTTTGTCATGTTGAATTGGATTATGAGTAATTTTAATAGTAACTTTACTATCAGAGAACAATTTCAATGGAAGCTCAATTTTCATCTTAAGTTCATCTAGGACTCTAAGGATCCATAATCCTTCACAAATACCCTGAGACATAGCACTAAACTCGGCTTTTGCACTACTCCTTGCTACAACTCCTTGTTTCTTACTCTTCTATGTCACAAGATAACCCCAAACATATGTACAATATCCAGAGTTTGATCTTCTCTATGATTGAACCTGCCCAATCAGCATCGGTGGAGATTAAAACATTTCTTTCACTAGTATTATTAAAAAAAATAATCCTTTTCCAGGATTTTCATTCAAATATCTCAATATCATATAGACTGCCTCAAGATGTTCCTCGAAAGGATAATGCATAAACTGACTCATTACATTAACTGAAAAAGCAATATCAGGTCGGATGTGTGACAATTAAATCATTTTTCCAACCAATCTCTAATATCTTCCAGTATCAACATGAAAATTACCTTCTCCCCAAAGTTTAGCATTAGGTTCCATATGAGTATCTGCGGGACGACACCCATTCATTCATATTTCTTTCAAGAAGTCTATAATGTATTTCTGCTGTGAAACTATTATACCATTCTTTGGCCGAGCAACCTCCATACCTAGAAAATATCTCATGAATCCCAAGTATTTGATTTCAAAGTCTACTACCAATTTCTCTTTTACTCTTGCCATTTCCATTTTATCATCTCTAGTAAGGACAATATCATCAACATAAACAATCAGGGCAACAACTTTCCCATCATGGGAGAACTTTGTGAACAAGGTGTGGTCAGATTGTCCTTGGATGTACCCTTGTTTCTTCATGGACTGAGTGAATTTTTCAAACCAAGTTCTAGGGGACTGCTTTAATCCATACAAATATTTATTTAGTTTACACACATTTGATCCAAATTTATTTTCAAATCCATGAGGAATGTCCATATATACTTCTTCTTCTTCTAGATCTCCATTAAGAAATACATTTTTAACATTTAACTGATGTAAGGGCCAATCCAGGTTAGTAGCAAGAGATAAAAGAATTCTGACAGTGTTCAATTTTGCAACAAGAGCAAATGTCTCTGAGTAATCTATATTGTAGGTCCGAGTGAAGCCTTTAGCAACCAAGTGAGCCTTGTACCTTTCAATTTGAAACGAGTCTTCGTTTATCCCCCCTTGAAGATGAGTGTCATTAAAAAAATATTTACTTTCAAAGAATGTAACATCCATAGTGACAAACATTTTCTTATTATTTAGATCAAAACATTTATATCCTTTTTGGGTTTGGGAGTATCCAACAAAGACACATTTATAGCATGTGGCTCCAGTTTTCAACATTTTTATGTTCATGAACAAAGGTTGTGCAATCAAATATTTGTAAAGTCAAATCGGTTAAAACACGAGTACTAGGAAAACAATCTTTGAAGACATTAATTGGAGTTTTAAAATTGAGAATTTTGGAGGGCATTCTGTTAATTAAATACGCAGATGTTAAAACAGCTTCGCCCCACAAATAATTTGGTACTTTATTTGAAAAAAGTAGAGCTCTAGCAACCTCTAGTAAATGTCTATTTTTCCTTTCGGCCACTCCATTTTGTTGAGGAGTATTAGGACATGAACTTTGATGTACAATTCCATTTTTTAGAAAAAAAATCACTCGGGATAATATTAAAATATTCTTTGCCATAATTTAGATTTTAAACCAAAAATTTGGAGGAGTTTTGAATATCAAAGTATGTCTCCTTAAAAGTTTCCCATACATCCTTTGCGAAAGGTAAAAAAATGTAGGGCTTACCTATTCTAGTTTTCATAGAGCTTACCAACCACGCAATAATCAACGAGTTTTCTGACTTCCTTGGTTTGTAATGAGGATCTCCTGTTACTAGTTCAGCTACTACTCATGTTAAGAAACCAAATTTCCCTTTATTATCTAATACCAACTGAACGGCTTAAGCCCATTCAATATAGTTATTCCCATTCATTTTAGGGATATTGACCTTGAGGGAATATGAGGAACCCTCTTGATCATTACCGTCGTTACTACCAAAAATAATGTTGTTCCTGTTTCCATTGTTTCCACCATTACTGCCAAAAACAATATTGTTATTATTTTCATTGTTAATGTCATTACTGCCCACTGTTTGTGACCATCAAATATTCCTTTTGTATGCTGTAACACCCCATTTCTACCCGCAAATAATTATAAATAATTCAGAGTTCAACAAAATAGGGTATCACATTTTTCTTCTTGCAAACAATTCATCACAATTAAATCAAGTAATAAGTCATGTCTTTACTACGCAGCAGAATCATTTAAATCATAACGACTCATCTTAAAAATTCAACCTCATAAGTAATCCATAAAAAATCCAAAACATCATCTTAAAAAGGAACATATTAAATCCAAACAATAAACAAAACAATATTCAACTTAATTCAAACATTCGTTAATCCCCCCGAAGTATTACATATCAGAGCGGCCAACGACTCAAACCATCTAAACCGGACTCTTCACTACTCGGGATTACCTGCACGTTACCAATAAATGGTAACATTCAAATAGAAAGGGTGAGATATCGACAATTATAAACAGGATACAATAATCAGCATATACAAGTTAAAGTCATTCAATCACCCATTCACATCATAAACATCGTATCATCACAACATCTATAACATCTCAATAATTCATCCAATAATGCAATTCAAATGCGACTCGACAATGCATGCATGTGGTATCATTTGGAGCGAAATCCCATCTTAAAAATCATGTCATTTTGGTGGGCATCTGCAAGACATAAGCCTTCATCTTAATCATCGTGTTCGCCAATCCGGGCCCTCGTGTTTTCCAATCCAGGCCATCTTAATAATGCATATGTATGCAGTATGAAAATAACATACAACAAAATCAAACATCGTAAACATTGTCAATCACATAATCTTAAATCATCTCACATCACATCATCTTAAATCATCATAACATCTTTGGTCATTAGACCTACATCAAAATATACCATCACAATAGTGTAAAATCATCTTAATCATCTTAGTTTATCATCTCTAATTTCATTATCCAAATTCATTCAACAATGTTCATCAAATCATCATATTATTAACCTCTAATTACATTTATCATCAATTACTAGTTCCCAGTCATCTTACGAAACGTCAAAAAAAGGAACGGACGCGAATCGATAGGCGACACGCTACAATATCAAAAAAAATGCATCACTGCTGCTCAAACGCGTGCCAAACGCGTAACAGCCTTCCCCATACGCGTACCGTACGCAATTGGCCAGAGGGCCTGAAAAATCCACCCTACATACGCGTAACAGGGTGGCGTAACCACCAGTTGTTACACATAACACCTGGTCCCATACGCGTAAAACCAGATCCATTACGCAAATCACCAGAGACTATCTCAGTTCATCTTCTGCTACGAATTCATCATTTTATCACTTCAAATCAGTCCTAATTGAGTTTCTACCATGTTTTAGACTCCTAATTCATCATCTTTTTTATCATTTATCATTATTATACCAGTTTTATAATCCTAATACCATCATCTAATCCAAATTCGTCACAATTCCATCACACATCTCAGAACATCATCATAGAACACATTCATCATAGCAATCAACAGAAGATTCACATCAGTCATACAATCATCAATTCATCATATTCATACAAAATCACACAGAAAACATCATACAAACAACAACAAGGAAATCAAACAACCCTCTCCCATACATACATATTATTTTCTCCCAGTGATAAAATACGAATCCCACCCTTACCTTTGGATTGAATGCAACTCGAATCTATGGGTGAAAATTCCTACAAAAATCTTCTTGTAAATCCTTAGCCCTAGCTCTTGATCTCCCAAAATTCGTTATCCTCTCCAAAATTCTGATTATGACTAATTCTCTCTAAACTCTTACTAATCATATTTTCCTTATTTTAATTAAAATGTCTTAAAAGTAATATTAATATTATTATTACTAAAAATTCATTGAATTAATCCACTAATGGGCTTCTATTTACACCTCTCAACATTACTACCAATACCTCCCCAAAATAAGTCTAACTCACAACTCAGCTTAAAACAACTTAAATCGATTAATCATCCCATTAACAAACATCGCATATCGCAATTAACAACAATTCCACTCAAAATAATTAAATTAAATTAATTAATTAAATCGGGGTGTTACAACTCTCCCCCACTAGAACATTTTCGTCCTCGAAAATCTCACCTCGATCAAACAACTAAGGATAAGACTCCCGCATCATACTTTCTAATTCCCACACCATACTCTTTCCAGCAGCTCCTAGCCAAACAAATTTCACTAACGCGATCTCTTTTCCTCGCAAGGTTTTCACCTCTCGATCCTCAATATGTACTGGCATAGTCTCCACAGTGAGATTATCATGTACTTGTATATCATCCATACTAACAACATGAGACGGATCGAGAACATACTTCCAGAGTTGTGAAACGTGAAACACATCATGCAAATCCCACAAATTAGGCGGTAAGGCCACTCGATAAGCAACTTTTCCAACTTTGTCCAAAATCTGATGCGGACCAATAAACCTCGGAGTAAGCTTCTTAGACTTCAACGCTCTTCCAACACTGGGTACAGGCGTAACTCTCAGAAACACATGCTCACTAGCTTGGAATTCTAAATATTTTCTTCGCTTATCATGGTAACTTTTCTGTCTACTCTGAGACGCTTTCATCTTATCTTTGATCAACTTAATCTTCTCTGTAGTCTCTCGAACTATCTTGGGTCCAAGCATTACACCTTCACCAGATTCATGCCAACATAACAGAGTCCTACATATCCGACCATACAATGCCTCAAAAGGTGCCATCCCAATACTAGAATGTTAACTATTTTTATACTTGAATTCTATCAACGGAAGATAAGTATCCCACGAACCTCCCTGCTTAAGAACACACACTCTCAACAAATTTTCCAACGACTGAATAGTCCTCTCAATTTGACCATCTGTCTGAGGATGATAAGTTAAACTCAACCTCAACTAAGTCCCTAATGCTTCTTGCAAACTTTTCCAAAATCCTGACCTAAACCTTGGATCTCTATCTGACACAATACTCAATGGAACACCATGCAGCTTCACGATTACTCTAATATATATTTCTGCCAACTTAGACACCGGAAAACTGATATTGATAGGAACGAAGTTAGTCGACTTTGTTAACCTATCAACAACTACCCAAATTGAATGATGTCCTCTCGCAATATAAGGCAACCCTGTAACAAAATCCATAGAAATTTTATCCCATTTCCATTCCGGAATCTCCAACAGTTACATCAACCCAGCAGACTTCTGATGCTCAACCTTCTACTTTTGACAAGTTAAACAGGCGTACACAAAACGTGTTATATCTTCCTTCATACCAGACCACCTGTTGTACCCCAAAATTTGCCCTCGCATATTTAAGATTCACAATTGCTCAAAGAGATTCAAGGTTTCATCAGACAAAGTTTCCTCCTAAACAATGGATCTTAAACTAGGGGTTTGAAGTTTATCAAAGTAAATTGGAATTCTAAAGCCTCAAGTGGACTTAATGATATCCCATATACCTTAAATAATCCTCATGTCAAGTTTCAAGGCTTTCCCTACAAGTTTGATCAGTCAGATGCTCAGATACTTAAAAATCAGTTAAATTGGTCAAAAAGTCAATTATGGTCAATACAAAGTCAAATTTCAAGATTTTGGTCAACATCAAGATTATGAGAAGAAATTCATCATTTTATCAAGGGTTGATCATGATTCATCAAGGAAACTTCAGAATCATCAAGAATCTGGAGTTACTAAATTAGGGTTTTTTGTAAGAAAAGTCAATTGTACTTTGACCAGTCATAACTTTCACATATTTCATAAAAAATTTCTCATTCAAAGCTAATTTTGAATGAAATTCAATTCTCTACAACTTTGTGTCTCACAAGCCAAGGCCAAAAATGCTTTATTTGAGAGATATGAGCCAAGACATTACAGGTCCTTTTAAAAGTCAACAAAAAGTCAACTTTTTCAAAAGCTCATAACTTAAGAATGGAAGATCAAATGGACACGGGGACCAAAAGAAGTAGTTATAGGACACTCTAAGCTTTCTAAAAAGTCCTATAATACCTTCATGGGATACAAATTGAGAGAGTTATGTATTGTTGAAGTTGGACAATTTTGAGGTGTATGAAGCAAAAATGACCAAAACTCAAGTTTCTTCCAAATGGGCCCATATTTTTCTAACCTAAACTCAATTATCAAGATCATGCACGACCCATAGATCATAATATCTGATTTTTTATATTTATTTTATATTATATTGGATTTAATTAATTTAAATTCAATTTTAATCAAGATAAATATTGAAAAATCAAATATTTGATCTTAGGTCTATTTTGGGATCAAATATTTGATGTTTATGATGATTGTAAGTATCCAAATTCGTGCAAGACCAAAAGAGTCTGATTTCATCTAATTTTTTGACCAAAATAGAAAGTTTCTTTCTTCACTCCAAAGCAACCAAGCTTCCTTCACCCAAGCCCAAACTTTTTGACCTAAAATACACATTTGTATATACATATCATATTCAGAAGTCAAACACACGAAATTCTTACACCAAAAAAACCCTAAAAAATTCAAACAAAAAAGGTAAATTAGGCCAAACTACCAAAGTACTTTGTAGCAGGTTTTCTTCACTTCTCCACGTCCAAACATCTTCAAGAAGGTTCCAGGAGACAATCCCTACTATTGTTGAAGGTAGAAAATTTGTGAAACACGACCTCCATGCATGGCCACCATTCTCACTTATTTTTCTGAATCTCTTATTACATGTTATTTCTATTGATGTTTCATTAATATATGCATTTAATTTGATGTTTAGGATCATTTAGATCCATTGTTTTCAGGTTTAGGTGCAAGTATGAAGAAGTGTCATGGTCAATTAGTTACAAAAAATCATAGCTAAATGGAAGCAAAACTATAGCAATAAACCCAACGCCTTTTTTTTAGCAATTTTTTTTCTTTTTCTATTTTCTTAACTTATGTCTTTTTTTCTTCTATTTTTTATTATAAGTAATTAATTAACTAATAATATTTTTAATCAATATAAATTTTTAAAAGAGTAATAATTCTTTTCTTTTTCTTTTATAAATAAAATAAATTCATAAAAATTAATAACTTTTTTTCTTCTTTTCTTTTGCAAATAAAAATAAATACATAAAAAAATATTTTTTTTCATAATTAAATTAATTAATAATCAAACTTTTTTTTCCTAACCAATAACAAATTAGAAAATTAATGACTTTCTTTTTCTCTTTTAATAAAAAAAATGCATAAAGAATATTTTTTTCATAAAATTAAATCAATATCTGATTATAATTTGAAAAAAAATCAATTAAACGATTTCAATCGAATCCTCTAATATTTCTTCCTCCTTCATTATTATCTCTTTCCCGATTTTATTTTTTCGTCATTTATTTTTATTAGAACAAGTGTATAGGATTATTAATTATTTTGTAATATTTATTTTTCCGCACTTTTACTTCTTGCACTCCCTCGATTTAAACTATGTATCCCCTTCCCCATGATGTAATAGTTTAGGTTTTATTTTCCGCATTTAAATTCCTCAAAAATATTAAACTGTGTGGTTAGTAAACTAGGGTGTGAAAAGAATGTATGCAAAAATAATTGGATCTAGCCCATTAACTTCTTAGACAAAATATCTGAAATAAATACACTCACACACGTAAGTTGAACGTTATACGATTTCCATCTGCACCCCTAGGGTTTCTCCTCTTTGTTCCCTTATAATATGGTTAAGTCCCTCGAACGTGGGGGGTATCTTAGTAAAGTTGCCTACGAATAAAATCATCAAGTCCCTTCGATATAAAGATCATAGTCCCTCGTTGTCCCTTCAAGTCCCTACGAATAAATGATCTTGTCCCTCGATGACCCTACGGAAAAATGATGATCGTCCCTTCGAATTACTAAGATACACCTATAAGGTTGCCTTTTATGACCATACGATGACCCTACGCCCGTCCCTTTAAACATCCAAGGTAAAGACTACTTACTCACTAATAGTAGGGACAATCTTACCCTTAAAGGAAATAAATAACAAGAAAGACCTTACAAACTTAGGGTAAGTAGTTCTTAAGTACTTGCTCACTTCTTTTCAAAACACTCTTTACACCCCACTTTTCAAACATTTTCAAAACTAAACACTTTGTATACATCCATACGAGGATCATTGCAAAGTTAAAGACTTATGAAAATATTTTCTAATCACACACTACACAATTTTTCAAACAAAGTAAAGTGAGCTAAGTAGTTAAGAGCCCATGGATAACCATGGATTCAAAGGGTGATAACATCTTCCCTTTGTATAACTTACCCCCGAACTCAAATCGTTTTCAAAGGTCTTTCCTGTTCTTTTATTCCTTTTCCTTATTGGATAAAATAAAAGTCGGTGGCGACTCTTGCTATCCGCAACATAGTTTTTGGAAACAAAAACGCCCAAGTCAGTTCACCCACCATGTTACACAATTGGCGACACTGTTAGGGATCTCATAGTAAAAGAGGGGTTACCTTAGGATTAGATCATTATACTTGTTTGAATTATTTGCTTTATCTTTAAGGGCTTATTGTGGGGTTACTGTGAGAAAGATCCTAACCTGGATCTAGTGTACCTTAGGTAAGTAACAATAGACCAAGGAAATTGTACGGCGTATATCGATATGGTTGATCTGGTGGCTACAGCTAGTGTGACATCTTGGTGGGTTCTGATGTTCCTTAAGTAAGTTAAGGATAACATGAGGCTGCCATATGTTGTCATTAACATTAACTACCCTTTAGAACCCTAATTGACCCATCTTGGCCATTAGAAAGTAGCGAGATAACCAGCTTTAGGGAAGTCTGAAGTTGGTTGATACTCGACGCTATGCTCATTTGAGATTCTAATCTTGGGGAGTTTTGGTTGGCAAGTCAGTTGCCATACTGAACAATAACCTTTGAGAAGAATCATTGATATTGAGAATCCTTAGAACCCGGTTACTATTGATAGGACAGGATGAACCAACTCAACTTCAGTGGGTTGTGTACTTACCTATGGACTTCATGCAAGCCTTTAAACATAAGGCTATTGCGTGACTTGTTTGTGTGCGCCACTTGTTTGTGTATGAACATAACATCATAACATCATGACATCATAACATAGCATTTTCACTAACCATTTCAAGGACCAAAGGATTTATCTTTGTTCTTTGTTGCAGGTTATGGCTTCTGCTCGTAGGAATACTATTCGGGTTAACTTTGTAAGGATACCTTCCAAGCTTAAAGAATTGGTCTCAAAAGTTTTTGAAAGGTCTCAGTTTATCAAAAAGCATGGTTATCTACTTGACTTAGTTACTTTAGGGTTTGATGAAGATATTATGAGTGTTTTGTTCCAGTTCTTTGATCTTAAATATCACTACTTCACATTTCCCGATTATCAACTGGTGCCCACAATGGAAGAATTCTCCAAATTACTTGGTGTACCTATCCTTGATCAAAAACCTTTCACAGGCTTAGAGAAAGAGCTTAAACCTGAAGTTATTGCAGCAGCCTTGCATCTGAAGACATCAAACATTGTACTGGAAACCAGAAGTGGAACTAAGGGTATTCTTGCTAAGGTATTGATAGAGAAGGCTCAGTTATTCTTGGATGCTATGAGTTATTATGCTTTTGAGGAGATCTTAGCCTTTCTGATTTATGGTTTGGTATTGTTCCCTAATTCAGACCAATTCATAGATGTACACGCCATCAACATATTTCTGACTCACAATCTGGTGCCTTCCTTGATTGGATATATCTTGCACTCTCTTCACACTCGTACTACAAAGGCGCGAGGAACTCTGATGTGTTGCATACCTCTACTATCAAGGCGGTTTATCTCACACCTTCCTCGATCTGTGATGAAGAATGAACAAGGTTTAAGGTGGTCTAGAAGGATAATGTTGCTCTCTCATTCAGACATTTATTGGTGTTCCCGATCTATGAAGTATATTACTATCATTGACCGTTGTGGAGAGTTCCCTAATGTACCACTCCTTGGCATAAGATGGGGCATTACCTACAATCATTCTTTAGCATTACGTCAGTTTGGTTACGCTCGGAGTAATGGTCTTCATGATATGATTATTCAAGGAATTATGTTTGATTATGACAACGATCTTCAAGGTTACCGTCAAATATTTATACGAGCTTGGACCAAGGTGAACAAGATTAACAACAATACTTTGGAACCAAAACACTCCATCCCTATGGAACCTTACCTCAGATGGGTGGGATCTTGTGCTCAAACTCTTATGATTCCATATCCTGCTATTCTACCAGTAACTGTTGAGCCAATTATTGAAGGAGATGTTCCTTATACCATTCTTCATCCTGACATGCCCACGGATCTGGAAGAGCTGTAGAAATATTGGATTCAAATGAAGGAGGAAAAAGAAACTTTTGAAGCTCAACTCTATGCTCACAAACATAAAGTGTTGGAACTAACAAGGCAACTTCACGATACATATCTCAACACGAAGAGAAAGTGTCCGTGGGAGACTTGAGTCTCAAATGTTATTATTTTCTTTACAACTTTTTGTTTTCTTTCATTGTAAGCCCAATGGGAAATTATATTTTAAACTTACTAATAAAAGTTTTATTTTTGTTTTCCTTTAACAAATTTAAATCCTACGTGGTCCTTGAAAAAATTGCATATGCATCTACATACCATACCATTGCATAACAGGTTTCCACGACAAGTTTATTATCTTCTCGCTGTTTATTTCAGTGGAAATGGCTCTCGAACAGATTGTCAAAGATCTCCAAACCCAGAATGCTCAATTTCATGAAGTGATCCTGAATTTGTCCAATGGGCAAGAAAAGTTTAAAGCCCTCCTCATTAAGGACACAAAAAAGAAGAATCCTGAAAACAACAAGGAAGATCAGTTGGAACGACTGCAAGCTGAGATGGTAGAGATGAGAATCCAGATGAGCGGTCAAGTGGATCTTATCCAAAACTTAGACCAGGGGCAAGAAGAGCTGAGAGTCTTTGTCAATAAACTTCAAGGTAACAGAGTCGGGAATCTAATCATTAGTCAACCTATGATGAAACAAACTGACTTGGTTGAAAGGAAAATGAGGATAATAGAAGGAAAGAGACTGTAGTTTCAGAGATAGCCTAAGACCTAAGAGGGGGTGAATTAGGTTTTATTAAATTTTCTTTGGTTGTTTTATCGGTGGATGGATTTTTCTTCTTTTACGTGTTTAATAAATGTAAGCGGTAATGCGGAAAGTAAAAGAACACAAAGGTTTATCCTGGTTCCCTTCACAATCCGAAGATACATCCAGTCCCCTTTCCAAACCGAAAGATATTTCCACTATAGTTTCAAATCGTACAACCTATCACACCAAAATCGGTGAGGCCTATTATCTAACAACTATACACCAACAGTGTGCAAGAACAATCCTCTTGCAAGCACTAACCCTTACGTCCAACAATCCTGGATCGTAAGTCGGAAATAGAAATAATTATATATATTGTTTTAAGAAAGAAATGAATTGTATTACTATCAATGCTATATTGATCTTCTCCGTTTTCTTAATCAAAATTCACTTTTCAATATCAATGCAAGTGTTCAACTTCTATGTGTATGAAAAGGATGAACAATATGAACACTTTGAAATATTTGAAAATATTCAAAAGAGTGACTTTGATTATTTAGAAATTTTATGAAAGATTCTTAGGAGGTGTTTTTCATATTTGAAAAAAATCAGATTATATACATTTCAAAAACACCCTTTCAAAAAGGTATGAAATGTTCATGAAACAATATATGAAAAGGTATAAAATTTAACAAGTATTTCAAATGAAAAGAAATGATTTTTCAAAAATTCGTTCAGTGTTAACTGGTTAACCATTTTGGGTAACCGGTTAACGTTGTAACGTTAACCCAAAAAATTGAAAACTTTGAACCTTTAACTGGTTAACCAATTTGGTTAACCAGTTAACACTGTAAAAACTCAGAAAAATAATTAAGTTTAAAGTGTTAAACCAGTTCCAAAATTATTTTAAAAGGGGTATATGCAATGCTTATCATGATAACCTATTTTTGAACACTTGTATATCAATTTAAATGTGAGTTTTGATATACCTAAGTCTTGTGTCCAAGACTTGAAAGAATACGAGCAATTGCATCCGTAGCTTGATTTGCAAGATGACATTTCCATTGAGTGATGCATAGCCTTGGTTCTTGATCTTATTGAAAGCTCGACTTTTTGCAAACACGGACTGAATCTTGAATCTTGTTGTCTTCATCAAAAGCTTTAGGTTGAAGTATGCTTCTACATTCTCTCTCTTTTTGATGATGACAACCAATTGAGTTTGCGTGATAGCTTTGATCGATGTGCAATGTTTCTCCCCCTATGTTCAGAAACTCCCCCTATATTAACATAGGCAAAAAAATTGCACAGAGAGACATTAGCGAACCAAGCACTTATCCCCCTTTGTCATTAGCAAAAAGGAAGAGGCTTTCAAAACAAGATAAGCAATATCGATATATATGTTCAATCACACAAGCAGTAAGTAATCAAGCAAGGCATATGACACAAACACTCAAACTAAAAACCAGAATTGATTAAAATGCACCAAGTGCTACATGAAGTTCATGAAAACGGAAACAAGCAACATGCGATAATCCAAAAGTGCCTAAATATCATTAGGACTTACAACAGAATTTTTTAAAACTAAAACTTAATCAAAAGAAAAAAAAAGACATGCATAATCATTCATCATCGGACATCCCATCACTTTCCTCTTCGCCATCTTCGCTACCCTCTTCACTATCATCGTCCTCTTCGGGTTGGTTGTGAGTGCCTATCACTAGTTTCCAGAGGTGTTTGATAGCAAGGGTTGTTTCACGATGGTTAGTCATAATGGTGGTCTAAAGAAACTCGTTGGTAATGCCACCATCGGGAGTAGGAAAGGTGGGTGCGGAGGAGCCATCGGCATACTCATATGTACCATCATTGCATTGAACAATTTCGGTATTCTTCACAATGGTAATCTCATTGATCTCATTTGCCATAGACTTCATGGCGATGAATGGTTCCCTACCAAATTCCAAATCGGTTTGTTCAATGATCCTAGAGATGAACCGAGCATATGGAAGCCTCGTTTTGAGTGAGAGTTATTGTCTCAAGGGATATATCATTGTTAGCATCCAATTAACCTTGACTTTGTTCTTGATAGCGAACAAAACTTGCATCTCTAAATCATTTATTTGAGAGTGATTTGAGTCATTTGGCAGCAATACATAACAGATAACATAGTGCAACATTCTATCATCAATCGTCAATTTTTTTGCATAGTAAAGAACCCTTGAAGTGCACTATCCCGATGTAATGACCTCCTTAGGAATGTGGCAGATTGAGTAATAGTACTCCATTTTGTCATAGCCGGACCAAATGTCGTCTTTGTGTTTGACGCCTTTGCGGAGGAAGACACCGGAAAATGGAATTTTCAGCGCCGCAACAACAGCACCTAAGTCCTCCTTAATCTCGCAGTTCCGAACAACAGTGAACAACTTATGTTTTCCATGCCTATCCATATTAAGAGTGAAGTTGTGCAAAAAAAGATTGAACCAAATCCGGGTAAACTCTCCCATTATCAGCAACAAAATCACTAATTCCTTGAACTTCTAGCAATGTAGGAAAAGTAAATGTTGGAGGTTTGAAAGATTTCATGAGAACATATTTACCCTTGAGAAGTGGTTTGACTCTGACCTTGAAGTCCAACATCCTCTTCTTTTTTGACTCCATTGGTATTTCTTCAGCCGAGACATCCTCTGACACTGAAGCATGTTCATTTCCTTTCCTTTGAGGTGCCATGAGAGAGTGGTGGAGTTAGGGTTTGGATGAGAGTTGATTTTCAGATTTGAGTTGGATGAGTGGAGTGAGGTTTGTGAAGGTGTTTATAAAGACCAAGAGTGAGTGGGTTTTAATGGGGGTTTGAATGATTGAGAGTTGGAAGTTGGAAGAAGATGATAAATGGTGATTAATGAGTCAAAGAAGATGAAGAGCAAGAGCTATGAATGTAGATGAGAATGAATACATGCAATGTATTAAAAATATAATAAAAAATTCATAAAGCAAACAAAAAAGAAAAGAAAATAAATAATAAAAAAGGCACACTGTTGTACGCGTTTCTGAGATTCCAAAATTTGGAAGCGTTAAACTTTTAACCGATTTCGTTAACCAGATAACGGACAAAAAATACCGTTTTTTCTTAAAAACCAGCAGCATGTTTAGAGAAATTGGGAAAAGTTTTTCACAAATTTTTTTCACAAAGTGTTAGCACACAACATAACGCAACGTTTGATCAAAAAATATTTTGAAACCGATTATTTTCGGGTATCCGAAAGAGAGAAAAATCAAAAATGGCGAAAATGGAGTGCTAGCATTTTGTAATATAAAGATGAAAATACACATGTTTTAAGCAATTAAACAACATAACAAGTAAGGTTGAGTTTAGATGTCACCTTCATTGAGAATTCCAAGTTCTCGCCAAATCTTGAAGAAAGGTTCTTTCGCCAAAGGTTTAGTGAATATGTCGGCAAGTTGGTTGTGTGTATCCCTAAAGGTAACATCTACATCTCCGTTGAGCACATGATCTTGAAGGAAATTGTGTCGGATGTCTATGTGCTTTGTCCTTGAATGCATGAATGGGTTCTTTGTGATGTTGATGGCACTTGTGTTATCGCATCAGAGAGGAATGCAACCAAGGTCAACACCGAAATCAAGGAGTTGTTGCTTAAGCCACAAGATCTGTGCACGACAACTTCCTGCTGCGATGTACTCCGCTTCGGACGTGCTAAGTGCAACGCATGCTTGCTTCTTACATGCCCACGACACTAGTGCATTCCCGAGAATGTGACAAGTACCACTTGTGCTTTTTCTATCGGTCTTACATCCTGCATAATCAGCATTAAAATAACCAATTAAAGAACATGTACTAACTTTTGGATACCATAGTCCGACATTCGTTGTTCCTTTGAGATACTTCATAATCCTCTTTACGGCGGTGAGATGAGATTCCTTCGGATTTGCTTGAAAGCGTGCACACAAACAAACACTAAACATAATGTCAGGACGGCTTGCCGTCAAATATAATAATTAACCGATCTTACATCGATACTTTGTGATATCAATTGAAGTGTCGGATTCATCTTGATCAACGTACGTTCCGGATCCCATAGGAGTGGACATCACCTTGCAACTATCCATATCCAATCTTTTCAATAATTCCTTGCAATACTTGGATTGGTTGATGAAGATGCCATCCTTTGTTTGCTTGATTTGAAGTCCAAGGAAATAGTTCATTTTCCCATCATGGACATCTCGAAATCTCCTTGCATCATAAGTGAAAACTCTTCGCAAAGATATTTGTTTGTTGAACCGAAGATGATGTCGTCGATATAGACTTGAACCAATAAGGTGTTACCCTTGAGATTCTTTATGAACAACGTCTTGTCAACCTTTCCTTTTGTAAAACCCTTCTCACATAGGAAGTTTCTAAGGCGATCATACCATGCTCTTGGTGCTTTCTTTAAGCCATAAAGAGCCTTCTTCAACTTGTGGACATGAGAGGGATTCTTGAAGTCTTTAAAGCCCGGAGGTTGTTTGACATAGACTTCTTCATTGATGTAGCCATTCAGGAAAGCGCTTTTGACATCCATCTGGTACAACTAAAAATTCATGGAACAAGCGTAAGCAAGTAATAATCTAATTGCTTCTAACCTTGCTACCAGAGCGAACGTTTCATCAAAGTCGAATCCTTCTTCTTGGTTGTATCCTTGTGCGACCAATCTTGCTTTGTTACGAACTATGATTCCATTCTCGTCAAGTTTGTTCTTGAACACCCATCTCGTTCCTATGATGTGTTTGTTGTCCGGTCTTGGTACAAGATTCCAAACTTGATTCCTTTCGAATTGGTTGAGTTCTTCTTGTATTGCTATTATCCATTGATCGTTGCCTAAGGCTTCATCGATTTTGATTGGTTCAATTTGAGACACAAAAGCCATGTTGAGACAAGCATCCTTGAGATTTAGTCGAGTTGCAACACCTTGGCTAATATCACTAATAACTTTATCTATCGGGTGATCTCTATGAGTTCTCCATTCCTTCGGAAGATCTTGATGTTCTTCAATGATTGGTGAGTCATCTTCTTGTGGTATTACTTGATCCTTTGATATCTCCTTTTGTTGTTGTGGCGTATCTAATATATCATCATCATCATCCACAATAATATTATCCTCTTTTGAGGGGTTAGTCTCATCAAACGAAACATGAATAGATTCTTCAATAGTAAGTGTTCGTTTATTAAAAATTCTAAAAGCTCTACTAGAGAGGGAATAACCAAGGAATATACCTTCGTCGGACTTCTCATCAAACTTACCGAGATTGTCCTTGTCGTTGTTGAGAATGAAACATTTGCATCTGAATATGTGAAATAATGATATGTTAGGTTTCCTACCCTTGAACAACTCATACGGAGTCTTCTTGAGAATTGGTTGAATGTTGACACAGTTGCTTACGAAACAAGTTGTGCTAACCGCATCCCAAAAGTACTTAGGGAGATTTGAGTCGCTAAGCATTATTCTTGCAAGCTCCACCAAAGACCTATTCTTCCTTTCTATGACACCGTTTTGTTGAGGAGTTCTTAGTGTGGAAAAGTTGTGAGAAATTCCATGCTCTTCGCAAAATTCTTCAAAGGATGAGTTTTGGAATTCTCCATCATGATCACTTCTAATGGAGGCTATAGTAAGTGACTTCTCGTTTTGTATTTGCTTCATATACTTTTTGAATTCTTTGAAGGCATAACTTTTCTGCACTAAAAACAATGTCCACGTATATCGAGAGAAATCATCAACAATAACTAAAGCATAAAGGTTACCTCTGAAGCTTTTCGTTCTTGATGGACCGAAGAGATCCATATGCAACAATTGAAGTGGTCTTGATGTGGACACCACTTTCTTGGACTTGAAAGTTATCTTGGTTTGCTTTCCCTTTTGACATGCGTCACAAAGCTTATCCTTGATGAACTTTATCTTTGGAAGACCAACAACCAGGTCATGTTTTATCAATTTGTTTAAGTGTTCCATGTGAATGTGAGCAAACCTTTTATGCCATAGACACACCTAGTTATTGTTCTCGCTGTTTATTTCAGCAGAAATGGCTCTCAAACAATCTGTCAAAGATCTCCAAACCCAGTTTTCTCAATTTCAAGAGGTGATCTTGAACTTGTCCAAGGGGCAATAAGAGTTGAAATCACTTCTCACTAAGGACATGAAAAAGAAGAACCCCGAAGACAGCAAGGGTGATCAGTTGGAACAACTGCAAGCTGAGATAGCAGAGATGAGAATTCAGATGAATGCCCAGGTGGTTTTTATCCAGAGTTTAGCCCAGGGGCAAGAAGAGCTGAGAATCTTTGTCAACAAGATTCAAGATAACAGAGCTAGGGATCTAATCATCAGTCAACCTCCGATGAAACAAACTGAATTAGTTAAAAGGAGGATGAGGATAAAAGAAGGGGAGAGACCAGCTGCTACTGATAATTCTTTAATTGAAGAAAGAATATCTTGTAGGTCTAATCCACCACAACACAAGGAGTGTAGAAGACAGTTCACCCAATTCAACATGCCAATGTCACAAGCTTTGCAATTCTTGTTGGAAATGAGGTTGATTATCTTGAAAGACGCTCCTCGAAAAACCAATACTTATTCTCCTCGTTATAATCCCAATGCAAGATGTGTGTATCACTCCAATTTTCCTAGACATAACACTAATAGTTGTTGGGCATTGAAGAATAAGATTCAAGACCTAATTGACAAAGGAATCCTTGAGGTTACACTAGAAGGTCAAATTGAATTCTACTATCATCCATCAAACATCGAAGCTACAAGAGAAATTGCTCGACGTAGCAAGAAAGAAAGCCTGCATATTCCTATTGAAATATGGGACACCTTGGGACAGTCAAGTGGCAAATTTGATTTCATGGTGAAATATACTGCTCCTAAAAGTTCACATATTGCAATCGAAGATATTCGGCCAACTGGATGGGACAACATTTGAATTTTCATTTGTAATTTCTTTTATTTGTTTAAACACTTACTATTATGTTAAACTTTTGTTTTCATTAATGCATTGCATATGTTTGTCTTGAATTAATCCATTCGTTTCACTATATTTTGAACTATGCTTCATATTTCTATTTTGTGATATTTAACTCCTGATAAAGCTATAAGCCTGTAGAGGGAGGATGACTAAAACAATACCATAATCTTACGCAGTATGCTTTTGAACAGACTATGCTAACGATGTACAAGCATTGTTTTAATTCCTAAATAGTGGAGGTATAAGGAATTTAATCCCTAGTCAACCATTTTGAGCCTATGAAGTAGGAGTTTTTATTCTCACGCAAATTAAAACCCTTATTCATAACCTAGGGCAGGGTAGTTACTCGGTTAACTCAACTATGCCAATTTTCTGTGTTGTACACAAATAATGATGGTTCCCTGTAATCACTAAAAGTCTACAATCCAATATCTAGCAAAAGAAAAGCTCACTAAGTCAAAGCCTATGAAGGAGACTTAGTAAAAATTGAGATGTCCCACTGACTGTAATCTTGAAACAAACAATTCAGGCAAAAGGAAGGGATAATAAAGTCAAAAGAAAAAAAAGGTCACTATGAATCCTCAACAAACAAAGATGACTTAATGTTCAAATAAATTTTTGGTTTTCGAACCATCACAAATGACAGTGTTACAATTCTAAATTCCTTTGAATCTTCAATGCATAAGTTAACTGAACATAGGACTGAAGAACATCATGGATATTGGGTTGGGTACAAATAAAATTTGAGCCTTTATCCTTTGTTTCTTAAAACGTGAACCAAGCCACGTTACAACCCTTTAAAAGACCTAAATGAAACATGGTTAGTCCAAAAAGCATACTACTACAAAAAGGTATTCTGACTCCTTTAGGGCTTATTATAAAACTTGAGTTAATATCATAGTTTTCATAAAAATTATTTTACTAAAATAATTCTTTTTCATAACTTCAAGACAGACATAAGCATTGCATTTTTTAATATCATTGTTTGCATATAACTGAGTGTTTGACAAACAGAGAAATTTACAAGATGAATGTTCAATAAATCAAAGTTCTTCTGATAAACAAAGTTGCTTCCTGAATTAAAGCCAATGTATACAAGAGGCATAGTCATTGTTTCCCAATCAAGGGGGCATACCAAGTTACTGTTCAATTCATTTGGGGCAATCAGGTCCAGATTCAACAATGCTTAATAGCCAGAGGCAGTTCTTCTCATCTATCTGAATTACCAAGGGTAACATTACAGAGTTCACGACGCCAGCGGCATATTATTGTGGGGCATTCTGCTTATTTCTCTTGAGGTAGCTCCTTTCAGATACTTCCATTATGGAACAATTCATCCTCAACCAAGGGGCAACGCTCTCTTTCCAAATCTAATACCCTGAGTGTATATGGTCCATCCCATTGTGTTACCTTGATATTGGATTCTCAGCAAAAGACATTGTGAAAATTAACTGTCTATGCCAGTAGTATTAGATAGTGTCAGTATCATGTCTTCAAATCCAGCTATGAGAATTTTTAAGAAATTATTCAAGAAAACTAAGAACCTCGGAAGCTCTAAATCCAATTGGTTATACACTCTCAAAGTTGAAATGATTCTATTTTCGAGTTTAGCTTTAATTTTCCCTCTTTATTCAGGTTTACTTTTCCCCTTTTACTAAAGCGAGGAACGTCTGTTGGTTATGTTTGAATGTATATATGCCTTTGAATATGATTGATGTTTACCAGAAATGCATAAAATACAATAATAACATTTACTAAGAACGAACGGAGGTAGGAATTCAACGAATCTTCCCCGGTTCATCCCCACAGATTAATCTTTACGGATATTCTTACGGAATACTTCAAGTAATATCTTATACTTCCAACTCTATGAAGTCTCCAAACAGTTTCATATCCTCCGAAGAATTGATATTTGACCGGATAAGTCCCCCGGATCTATGTCCATCTCTTTTATCCTCAGTTAGGATATTCAGAAACTTAATCCTTCAATAAGAAATACGAAGAACAAAAAATGGGAAATTCTAAGTACGATGTTCTCAAACAAGACGTGAACGAAGTCTTCATACTCCTCAACAACGAATCGGGATTTATTTTCCCCAGTCAGCAATTGTTCTACGAAGCTACTTATACACTTCAGCTACATAATTCATACATACATCATATCATATCATATCATATCATATCATATCATATCATATCATATCATATCATATCATATCATATCATATCATACGCATTCTCATAAAATATTATCTTGCAGAATGTTATATACATCATGATTATTGCACCGAACTAACCTTGTTTTTCAGGTTAATTCTCCAGCAGGCAAACTTCATCATAAACTCATTTTGGGCCGTCATTTATTCTTCCCAGAAGTTATTTTGAGATGTCAATTATTCTTTCCAAAATTTATTTTGAGACGTCGATTATTCTTCTCAAAAGCCATATTGATACCTTGGGTCGTCGTTTATTCTTCTCAAAGGTTATCTTGTTACCTCGGGCCGTCGTTTATTCTTCCCGAAGGTTATCTCATTTTGGGTCGTCGTTTATTCTTCCCAAAGGTTATCTTGTTACCTCGGGACGTCGTTTATTCTTCCCGAAGGTTATCTCATTTTGGGTCGTTGTTTATTCTAACCAAAGGTTATCTTGTTACCTTGGGCCGTCGTTTATTCTTCCCGAAGGTTATCTTATTTTGGGTCGTCGTTTATTCTTCCCAAAGGTTATCTTGTTACCTCGGGTCTTCGTTGTTCTTCCCGAAGGTTATCTCATTTTGGGCCGTCGTTTATTCTTCCCAAAGGTTATTTTGAGACGTCGATTATTCTTCTTAAAAGCCATATTGATACCTTGGGCCGTCGTTTATTCTTCCCAAAGGTTATCTTGTTACCTTGGGCCATCGTTTATTCTTCCCGAAGGTTATCTCATTTTGGGCCGTCGTTTATTCTTCCCAAAGGTTATCTTGTTACCTCGGGTCGTCGTTGTTCTTCCCGAAGGTTATCTCATTTTGGACCTTCGTTTATTCTTCCCAAATTTTATTTTGAGACGTCGATTATTCTTCTCAAAAGCCATATTGATACCTTGGGCCGTCGTTTATTCTTCCCAAAGTTTATCTTGTTACCTCGGGCCGTCGTTTATTCTTCCCGAAGGTTATCTCATTTTGGGTCGTTGTTTATTCTTCCCAAAATTTATTTTGAGACGTCGATTATTCTTCTCAAAAGCCATATTGATACCTTGGGTCGTCATTTATTCTTCCCAAAGGTTATCTTGTTACCTCAGGCCATCGTTTATTCTTCCCGATGGTTATCTCATTTTGGGTCGTCGTTTATTCTTCCCAAAAGTTATTTTGAGACGTCGATTATTCTTCTCAAAATCCATATTGATACCTTGGGCTGTCGTTTATTCTTCCCAAATGTTATCTTGTTACCTCGGGCCATCGTTTATTCTTCCCGAAGGTTATCTCATTTTGGGTCGTCATTTATTCTTCCCAAAGTTTATCTTGTTACCTCGGATCGTCGTTTATTCTTCCCGAAGGTTATCTCATTTTGGGTCGTCGTTTATTCTTCCCAAAGGTTATCTTGTTACCTCGGGCCGTCGTTTATTCTTCCCGAAGGTTATCTCATTTTGGGCCGTCGTTTATTCTTCCCAAAGGTTATCTTGTTACCTCGGGCCGTCGTTTATTCTTCCCGAAGGTTATCTCATTTTGGATCGTCGTTTATTCTTCCCAAAAGCTATTTTGAGACGTCGATTATTCTTATCAAAAGCTATACCATTACCTTGGGCCGTCGTTTATTTTTCCCGAAGGTTATCGCATTATTTTGAGACGTCGTTTATTCTTCTCAAAAGATGTATTTTCACCTTGGGCTGTTGTTTATCCACCCAAAAGCTAGATCTTCATATTGGGGATTGCTTTCCTATCAAAGAAATATATCTGAAGAGTTTTTCTCCGAATGGCATATTTAAGCCCATTCAAGCATCACAACCAACCAACAGTATCATTCTACGCACCGGCGAGTGCAAATTTTTGGGCTTTAGTGTTCAATCCTCTTCAACCTTCAAGTCACGAATGGCGTACATGCCAATCTAACTCCTCAGATTTCAGAAAATTGAACAGGGGCAGTTGTTGTACCCTAAAATTTTCCCTCCCACAATCAAGACAATATCTTTCAAGACTTCTAAGTGATTATAAGGTTCTCAAGACTCCCAATTGATCAAGAAGTGTGGAAGTTTCCCCAGACAATGCCTCCTCCTAAGCAAAGTGTCTAAAACTAGGGTTTTGGGTTTCCTCAGGTTAAAATGACTTTCAAGGCTTCAAGTGAGCTTAATAACATCCCACATGTATTCAAGAATCCCCATGTAAAGATTCAAGGCTTTCCCAATAAGTTTGACCAGTGAGATGATCATATATGCAAAAATCAGTCAAAGTAGTTAAAAAGTCAAACTGAGGTCAACTGTGATCAAATTAAAGTCAAACTTCAAGATTTTTTGCCAACATCAAGTTTATAAAGTAAAATTCATCATTTGATCAAGGGTTGATCATGATTCATCAAGAAAGTTTCAGATCATCAAGAAAGTTTAAGAAAAGTCAACTGAACTTTGACCAGCCATAACTTTCACATACTTTATCAAAAATTTCCCATCCAAAGCTCATTTTGAAGGAAATTGAATTCTCTATAACTTTGTGTCTTACAAGCCAAGCCTAAAAATGCTTCATTTAGAAGGTATGAGCTAAAACATTACAGGTCATTTCAAAAGTCAATAAAAAGTCAACTTTTTTCAAAGAGCATAATTTGAAAATGGTAAAAGATATGGACATAAGACCAAAGAGGTTTGTTAGAGGACTCTTTAAGCTTTCCAAAATTTCCAAGAACATCTTCATAGCCTTAAAATTGAGGGATTTATGCCTTGTCAAAGTTGGGAGATTTTCAAGGGGTGTATGAAGAAAATAAGGGCTTAAATCTATTTTTTTCCAAATGGGCCTATCATTTTGCAACCCAATCTTCATGATAACATCAAGCACGACCCAATTCAAGTATTCTCTGATTTTTATAATTTATTTATTTATTTATTTGGATTTTATTCTTTAAAATTCATTTTAGATCAAAATAAAAGATAAAAAGTTGATATTTAGATCAAATATTGGTTTTGGAATGAATCTTAGGACATTTAAAGTGATTGGATGAAATTAAAATTCGTGTAAGACCTTTGAAGTATGAAAATATTTGATTTTTCTCACATTTATGGTCATGGTTTTCTTCACACTCAAGGTATCCATAAGCCCACAAAGTCATATGTTTTTTTGACCTAAATTCACTCTACTACATAAGCATAAGACATCCATAGCATATGACACGATTTTGCTGCAGGTTAAACCTGTTGGTGTAAGCCCTAGAGGCCAATACTTTTTGGTACTTGTATCAGATTATTCGTTTAATAATAAAAGGCATTTCTTTATTATGTTTGTCTTTCAGAATAATAAAGTCCCTAGAATAGTTAGTCTGTTTAATGAAATGTTAAGTGTGACTTAATCATGAGATCCCATTAAACATAAAGACATTATTCTTAAAATATCCGTAGTCAAGCTTTATTGCAAAGTGGGATAACATTAAAGCATTGAGACTATTATGAAGATAGACTGATGATCACATCTCATGGATCATGGATAAAGAGTTATCAAGTCTTGACATAGGTATAAATATTAGGAGTAATATTTATACCGGATTGACCCGCTATGAGAATACTACATAGTATGTTATGCAAAGTGTCATAAGTTATTCTCATGGTGATAATGGTGTATTACCACCCTTCGACCTGAAACCACTATGGACCCTAGATGTAGAGTCGGGTGCTTTATTGCTGATCAAACATTATCCGTAACTGGATGATCATAAAGACAGTTGATGGGCACTCCACGAAGCATGCTGAGGGACATGAGTGTCCTAGATGGAATTTGCCAATCCTGCATAACAGGAGAAATGTCTAAGGGCCCAATATTGAACTGGACAAGGATGACACAGTGTATGCCTTGTGTTCAATATAGACATAGGGGCAAAAGGGTAATTGTACAAACATATATTATCACGAAAAAGGTTTTGTCAGATCACATGACATTTTCGTGACTTGGGTAGCAGTGATGTGTTGCTAGATACCGCTCACTGTTTATTATGTTAAATATATAATTTAATATAATTACCAACGTTACGAAATCCTACAGGGTCACACACATAAGGACAGTTTGATGAGAGATAGAGAAATCAAAGGAACACCGTAAGGTACGGTGCACTTAAGTGAAAAATAGAAATTCAGATAATATAATAATAGTTATTGTTATTTTATAATGGTTATAAAATAATAATAAAATAAATATATTTATTATAATAATAGTTATTATAATAATATATATAATATTATTATGGATCATGTGAATTGGGCTTTTAGCCCGCAGCCCACAAGAGAGTCTATAAAAGGAACCCTTGTGATGAAGCTTTCACTTGATGCAATTTCGTTTTTGATTCTCTTTTCTCACTCAAATAATTCCGTTCGTAAGCAGCTAGCACTGTGACCGGAAGCTGTTCGTGTGGACTGAGTAGAGGCGTTGCACTTCATCAACGCTTGTGATCGCTGCATCAAAGATCTGTATCGCCACAAAGAGGTAACGATTCTATCACTGACCATGCTCATTCGTAAGGATCACTAAAGGAAAATTTTTGTTTTCCGCTGCGTTTAGATCGCGATTTTCCTTCAAAACCCTTCATCCAACTTCAAAAATTCTCAAAAAAATCCAAATTCGGTTTTGAATCTAGTGGGACTTTTAAAGAAAATTGAAGGTGGCAATCTCTTCTGGGATGTTCATTGAACGAATCCCAACCCTTTGCATCATCAGAAGCATCACCATGAACACAAACTGAATCATGCTTTCTCATCCTTTTGCATTTTTTCGTTTTCATATGTTTGACCATTATTGATTTAATTTGATGCCTGGTTTATGTTTGTTATGACTCTAGGATGCTTTCTGGATAATTAAATCAAAGGTTCATGGTGTAACACCCCAAAATTTGCCCTCTTATTTATTATCAACCTCGAGCAATTTACGCTTCATTCTTGCATCATTCTGCATATCATCGCATCGCATTTGAAAAATTAAATAAGTAAATCGTCATCCTTTGCATGAGGTGTGTGGTCGATCGAGGCTTGCCAAACATTGGAGTTCAAGAGAAAAATAACATCCCAAAAATAATCCAAACCACTTCCAAACTGACCAACCAAAAAGGGAAAAATTCACCCTTCTCTCCCTATTCTTTCCCTTTTTCTTCCACTTTCCTTCCACATTCCCTTTCATTCCCTCCCTCTTATTTTTCCACTTCAATTCCACTCCATTTCCCTTGGATGTTTCCACCATGTTCTACCATCTTCTAGAGTGTTCCAAGGAATATTCCTTTTCCAACCCTAACCCTAACTAACTACCAAACCATAACTTTGGATCCCAAGCCTAACTTTTGGGCCCCAAACCTAATTTCATTCCCAAAACTAGCTCCAAGCCTAGCCTCTATATATTCATTAATCACTTCATTGCAAGGGGTTCCCACAATTTTCCAACTTTTCACTCTTTCACAATCACTTTTTCTCTCTCACTTTTCCTCCATTTCCATTTTCACCAAGGTGTAATACCTCAAAATTTGCCCTAGTATTTATTCCCTCCTTTGGCTCATCATTTTGCATTCATCAGCATTTCTTATCAGTTCATTAACATCATAGTAGTTCATTTTATCATTTCATAAGGTATGAGATCAGTGTCTCCTGAAGGATCAGTCTATTCTACTAGTTTGGGTTTTTTTTTTTTTTCTACCTCAATGGATCTGGTTATAGGGATTACGGAATTAGGGTCTTGTATTCATATCCATCAGTTGAATTCGAGGAAGTCCATCATTTGCTTGCAGAGCTAATCAGGGTTTCACGGCAGAGGATTGTTGGCTGGTGGTACAAGAGATCAAGGTACAGGTCCTTATGATGATCAGGGTATTGTGGTTGCAATATGAGTGAGGTTGAGATTTGGAGGTGAGATTTAGATGTTACAGTTGGCCTAAAGTTTTTGTGCAAGTCATTGGGATTTCTACAATCTTTCCTTTATCCACATTTTGTTCAACATCCAAATTACACCCGTATACCTTGTGGTAGTTCATTGTCCGCATTAAGCATAAGTCAAGCCTAAAGTCCCACTCTGCATATTTCTTAAGATCCATTGGTCCAGTCTAACTTCCAAGTGTCCATATCCGTTTGAATTTTACGCCCATTTGTCCAATTTTTCAAGTCCTATTCATTTTTCGATCAATCATTCAAATAAATTTATAAACCTCTTTCCAAAGTTCAAGGGTCCATACCGATTAATTATATTGTTACCATCATTTTTTTTTAACTCTATTAAATTACTCCTTTGGGCCTCATATTTGTCAAAACAAAATGAAATAAAGGCCAGGACCCATTACTACAATAACATGTTGTCAGTTATTTTGATTGTTAAGTCTCTCTTGTTAGAAAAAAAATATAGAAATGGCAAGCAAATAAAGTTTCTTTTATTTCGAATATGAGTAATTACATAACTTTTGATAACAGTCTTGGTATTGGATCATGTGATAAACAAATTAACACAACAAAGGTAAAACCAGTGCCAAACAGTAAATTTGGTTTTCTGCCTGATGCCTTGAGTATTTTAGCTGAAAACTAGCTTGTTCAAGAATCTAGCTTAGGCATGATGGGTCAAACTTGTTTCCTTCTTTGCTTGGACTTGAATTTCACCTTCATTAAAGTCCTCGTGGTTCATCTCTGTTGCATCACGGTGTAGAGCCGACATGCCAGCCTCAACATAGACAATCTTCGGTTGTGCTCCATTGAAATCATCTGTGAACCGAGCTAGCTTTTCAAAGTTTACATCAGGGAGAGCAGGATCAGGAATATTTGCACGATTGGTTGCTGCCACCACTTTAATCCAGCCATCACTACTAAAATCGTCAAGCTGGTTCATTGATCCTAATGATAACCGCCCTTTTTGCAATCTGAAACGCATCACAAACAAGTTCAGTTCATCTCCTGTGAACATCATCATCATGAGGACCTGCGATGTTCAACACCCACAACAATTGGGTCAAAAAGAAAAAACAACAGAATCAGGAAGAAGATAGAGAAAATGATTAGCTTTCTATTGCGATTCTTTTGACTGCTATTTTCTAGAAAAATATTTGATGGTTTGCAGCACTATCCGTAGCTTTCGGGTTGAACTGCAAGACCATAACGTTGAGCAGCACTCATGTCGAAGGGCTCGGACAACCCAATTCCATGGTTTTGATGTAGGCCAAGCGTGAGAGATACACCGTTGCTTGTTACACTGTTATTCATCATGCTCATTCCACCATTACCCACTTGTTGATTGCTCGCAATACTAGGGTTCATCACCAGCATATTGTGAAGCTCGTTTCTAGTACGTTTATATGAGACGTCGTGGAAGTTTTCTGTGGAGGTAGACTGATTCTCCGCAATGTTGTTATCAGTTAAGTTTTTCCGGTTGAGTTCTTCTCTTTGTGATGGTTCCTTTTGAGATTGTTGAGATTCGAGCATGTGAATTTCCTCCACCATTGGTTTCCAAAGCCTTACTCTTGCATTTATAAACCAATTAGAGACCTGTGACACATAGACATTGCTAATTATAACACATCAAGCATGAAATTAAGCAGATAATCATCGAAATGTTTACCTGGTTGCGAGATAGTCCAGTTTGTTTAGCCAACATTAGCTTGTCGGTATCAGTAGGATAACTATACAAAGAAAACAACAACATATCAGAGAAATGTCCGGGTATTCGACACCGAAATTCAATCACTCATATCGTGTCTGCTATTTTCTAGAAAAATATCCTGATACTGCGTCTTCAATTGAAATGGGGTGGCCTTGCAACGTTAGACATGATTGCTCATGTTACTTGTGATCGGTTTCACGGCTTTCTTTGGTTGCCTGTTGAGTTTGAATCTGAAGTTCCAAGAGGGCTTTCTAGTGCTAGCACAAGCGTTGCTAGTGTTTCGGTCTCTGCATCAATTTTTAGGCGATCTTCATCATCCGAATTTGTTCCTCAAATCCCAGCTTTGTATCTGCAGTTTATAAGGAAAAACAGAACCAAGATTAGGTGAGCATGAAAGATGAGAGGCATAGGATTATAACTCAAGGCAGGAAATCAAAATAACCAGCTCATAACCGAAAACACAACAAATTTTTACCATTTTAATAGAATTCCATAACCTATAACTTCCTAACAGATTCACAACAAGCTCATAATTGATCCTAACCAAAATATCAAAGCTAGCAAAAGTTCATAACCGAAATAACAAACTTTAACAGCTATAACCGAATTCAGTTGGAGAAGTTACCTGAAGCTTCTAGAGTATTCTTCCGGATTCTATAAATCAGGATCACTCTTCACATTGCAGCTTCTGGCTTTTTTTTTGGGAACTGATAGGAACTGAGAGGCAGAGACAATCTTCAAACCCTTCATTTTCATTCTCTTCTCAATCTTCCCCAATCTGGATTTTCATCAACCTTTCATCCCCAATTTTTGACCTGCATTCACAATGAGTCAGAATTCGAAAATTTATGAAGGATAAGGATGAATTCAAGAGGGTGAAAGGCAAAGAGGAAGGTTTCGTATCTCTTTGATGTTATCTTCATTGAACATTGACATCGGTTTTCGGTGTTCATATCCATCAATTTGTGCTTCACGAATCCTCAGCAGCCTGAAATTGTCACAAACATCTCAAAATCTCCAGAAATTGAAACGAGATTCATAGCGGTACTCAACAAGATTCGCGGATTCGCAATGTTTTACGCTACAAGAAATTGAGCTTCGGGTAACGAGAAGAGGAAGCGAATTTAAGCATACCTAAAAGGGGATTTCTCGTGGCGGCACCGCAGCGGAAGTGTCGTCGTTCTTCTGACATCATCATCTAATCACAAGGTACGAAGATCTTAGTGCTTTGCTGTCTCTGGTTCGTTAGATTCATAGGTTTAGGAAAGGTTAGGTTAAATTATTTGTATGTTTGAGATGAGGTGAGGGAAGGAGATGTGCCGTTTGAATTTGCTTTCGGTTTGAGAAAGTTAACCGGAGGGAGCCACCGCCGCCACCGGGTAGAGTTTAGGTTGAGAAGGTGAGGCCGAGACGAAGAAGATGGAGAAGACGAAGAGAGATGGTGGCGGTGGTCTGAAGCAGAGGAGGATAGGCGATGGTGTTACGGCGCTGGGAGAAGGAAGGAAGAGGAACTAGGGTTCTTTTTTTGTGATTTTAATTAAATCAATTAATTCATTTAATTTTAAGTTAATTTAGTTAATATTAAGTTTTCAGGATTATTGGATTAATAGTTAATGTTAAGTTTACAGGATTATTGGTGTAGTTAATGTTAATTTAAATTAAGTTTTCAAGATTATGTGTATAATTATGTTAGATTATTTTCTTAATTCTTTCTTTTTTTTAGATTAATTAGGAACAAAAAATATTATAATAAAAGATTATATTTTAATTTAGATTTGTAGAGAATATTTTATTTTTTTTTTTTTTTTTTTGATTAGTTTAATCTCTTTTGTGAAGTTAAGATTTAAAAAAAAATAATCATAAGTGAATTTTGTTTATTTTCCTTAAGTTAAAATACTTAGCTTAATTGATTTATTAATAGGATTAATTAGTTCATTAGTCTAAATTGAGATTGTTAAAAAAAAAACATTATTACAAGATTATTAGGATTTTTACTCATTTTTTAAATTAAGTTTCTTTTAGGAAAATATTTCCATAAGTTTAATCCAAAATTAAGTTTTAGGATAATATTGTGATAAGCTAAATTAGATTTTTTTATTGACAATCATAAGTTTAGATTATTAGGAAAATATTAAGTAAGTTTAGTACTAACCCTTTTCCTTTAATTAAGTTTTAGGGAAAAAACATTATAATTAAATTTTATTTTGTTAGAAAATATTAAAAGATTAGTTTAATTCCTTAGTCAAGTTTTTTTTTTTTGGAAAATATTAATTTGTATCTTAAATTAAGAGGTGATCAAGATTTATTAGAATTTAAATTAAGGTTTTAGGGAAAACCTATAAGTTTAAGTTTAGTTTAATTCCTTTTTAAATTAAGTTTTTAGAAGGGTATGATACTTGCACCCCACTTTTAGGCCCAATTCCAAAAACAGCTAAAAAACGCTACCTGCACCCTCTCCCAATTTCCTGCGTGTGGGCCTCATTCTGTTTTCTTTTTGCACTCCCTGTTTCAGGCCCATATGCGAAAAAACAAATAAAAACTACTAAAAACACCCCTGTATTATTTCTTTAGAGTTTAATTTCTAGTTTAATCATAGTTAGAAATAATTCATTTAAAAATAGGAGAAAGCATTAGAAAATTCCCCAAAAATTAAAGTAGATTAATAAATCAATTTAAAAATTTAGGATATTTTTATTTCCTGAAATTTACTTATTTTTGAATTAATTCTGAATTATTCTTTTATTTAACTTTATTGAATTTTTCCTTAATTGTGCAGAATTTTATTTATTTTATTTAAATAACTTCCATTAATCCTTTTGAGCCATTCTTTTTTTTCTGTAATTAGAAGACCCCTAATAGATCTTAGGATATTTTTTATGGAATTTTTAGGAATTTTTATCTTAGGTTTTGGTAATAAAATCTTTAAGAAATAATAGTTAATTCTTAGTTTGAAATAATTAGTTGTCAAACATAAAAAATAATAAAATAGTTTAGATTAATTTTAGTCATGGAATTTAGCATTAGACTTAGGTTTAGTTTAATTTGTTTTAGGATGAACATTAAGTTGGACTTAGATTTAATACTTAGGTGAATTTTTCATTTCCATTAGAAATAGAATAAATGAAAATAGTCTATATTTTTTATTCATGCCTTTAAGGCAATTTTTTTTAGAAGTTTGTTCCTTATGCTTAACTTCATTTTTTTGATTATTTTTATTTTTACAACTTGTATAGGATTCCCATTTGTTCTTAGAATCAACTTAACTTCATTAAGAAGTAAGTTGAATTCTAATAGTTTTAAGTTTCCATTAGGAATAGAAAACCTCACTAACCACTAGGATCACTTTGTAAATAAATAAAGTTAGGATTGAGTCTTAGTCCCTTAGATTTTTCCTTTTATCAACTTGAGTCATTCTCTTTCTCATCTCAAAAGAAAAGCAATAAAACACTTAATAAAAACCGAACAATCTTGTACGACACGAGACTTTGTTGCGGAGTGTTTATACGCGTCCTGTTTCGGGGCGAGGTGTAAATACTTCCCGCGATGGATAGGTCTTAGTACAAGACAGTTCACAAACAAATTCAAAACACTTCTTTTTAAAAGCCAAAAACAAATAATAAACGACTATCCTGCGGGAACTTCGTCTCTCATCTCATTCATTCACAATGCGAACTCGCGACTACTTGTCTCGCATGCAAGACGGTAAACGCACTCGTACCAGACGAGCCTGCAACACCTGAGCATAGACATACGCAGTTCCAGCTGTAAAAAACACAAACAAATAGTTCCCGCCTAGGTTAGGCGAACTACGTCGACTCTGATCCTCATTATCCCGATGAGGTACGTAGGCAGCGGGGTAGGGCCCGTTCGAGCACACTCTTTATTTTCCCTACATTTCCCCATTCTTTTTTTCCATTCTCTTTTCTTATTCCTTTTCTCATTTCAGTTCCATTCCAGTAGCAGTTCATTTGTTCAGCAGCAGTTGTATTATTTTACCCTTTGAAACAAAGCAAGCAAGCGTGGATCCCGTCGGGTACGACGGACGGATTGGGGTGCTAATACCTTCTCAATTCGTAACCGACTCCCGTATCCAGATCTTTGGTTCGCAAGGCCTCGTCCTTTTCCTTCTTCCTTAGGTTTGTGCAACATTACCTTTCCCATTCATTCGGGATAAAAATGTCTGGCTGGCGACTCTAACCTTTCCGCGCCACTTTCGCGTTTGTACTAGGATGAAAATCCCAGGAGCGACAGCTGGCGACTCTGCTGGGGACTAACCTGATTCTTCCGGTTTCCCTTGTAGAGTCAATCCTAGCGCCTGTTTGGTTTTGCTTCTTTGGGTGTTTGTTTGTTGCTGTGTGCTTTAGTTTAGCTTTACTGTTTTCATTTACAGCTTTTATTTACAGCTTTACTTTATCGCATTTATTTACCGCTTTCAGTATTTATTTTCCATGCATCATATTATACTGGACTGTCTGGCTGCGTTGGTTTTCATTTTTTCTGTGGGTTGGGAGTTACTGTGAGATAAGCCAAATACCCGGCTTGAGTGCACTATAGGATTAGCGTGGACAGACATTGTACTCTTATGGTATCTCACCATGATGGGTGGCGATGTGTTCCACACCCAGATTGCGACCGTCTTGGAACTACTCTGTGTGGGGATTACCTCACTTCAGGGTACGACCTTGATAGTTATGTGCATCTGGTGACCGCTCTTCGAGGACCTTAATGGAAACACCCCTCTCCAGTGATGACAGTGGCAGACTACATTTGTTGGCAAACCCACTCGCATCCGAGGGTCCATTGGGAACTCGCATAGGATGGCCTGGTTCTCTCATAGGAATTCAGTTAAAGCAAACTGTTCGTATGACGATAGTATTGTACCCTTCGGGATGAATGTACTATTGTTTCTCGATTCAGTGCTTGAAGCTGGAGACTTATGAGGGATGCTTATTTTTTCCGGACTCAACTGAGACCTCCATGAGTAGTACATAATGCCAAACCGATTCCCTGATTTGGTCATGAGCCATTTCTCGGAAATGGTGAACGTATTATTGCTATTCGGCTTTGAGAGTCCGTGATGTTGACCCGAGTAGCACACCCGTGAGATTGGGAGGGGTTTACAGGTTTGCAGGAACCCTGGTACCTTCAGCATACCCACTTTGCCTTTGGTTCAGTTTTTGTGATCTGGATTTCTGTTCTTAAGTTATGGACTCCGGATCAGAGGGATGATTATTGTGATATCTGGATTTGGAGACCGTGCACCGACACCTGATTATATGATTGGCACATCACAGACACTTCACTGATCACATGCCTTGCCTTGCATAAACATCATATCATCATTAATCATTTGTGTTTCTTTTATTCTCAAGGGTTTGCATTATTCCCGGTTCCTGGTCATATCTTTGCTTCGGAATGGAAGACGTCAGAAAGAAGAATATTTTCTACAAGTTTTTTGATACCAAAGTGGACTTGCTCAAGCAGATGGTGTCTATCATTACCCCGGGTCATTTGGATTTCTTCAAACAGCAGTATGGTGATATTTTGGATATGGTTTTCAGCTTGGATAGTTCACAGAAGAGTGCCATTCATACTTTGCTACAGTACTATGATCCTAGACTCCGATGTTTCACATTTCCGGATTTCCAGCTAGGTCCGTTGCTAGAAGAGTATGTTGAGATTCTAAGACTACCGATTCAGGATCAGATTCCGTTCAATTCAGAGATGACAAGACCAACTCACACCGACATTGCTAAGGCTCTTTATTTGAGCCCATCAGAAGTATCTGCTAATCTGGTTTCCACCAAGGCCGGGGTGCTTGGTTTTCCTTTAGAGTTTCTGGTCGGAAAAGCTGAAGAGTGTGCCGTGGAAAAGCAGTGGGATTCAGTTTGCGCTATCTTGGCATTATCTGTGTACGGGATAGTTTTGTTTGCTGATATGGACAAGTTTGTGGACATAAATGCAATTCATTTGTTTGTGTTGAAGAATCCGATACCTACTCTCCTGGGTGACTTGTATTATTCGGTGCACTATAGGAATGAGAAGAGACGAGGTGGCTTGGTTAGATGTTGTGCTCAGTTGTTCTACACTTGGTTTATGAGGCACATCCCTATTGCTGGAGTGTTTAGGGATCCCAATGTAATATGGTCGCAGAAGCTCAACACGTTGACTGCCAAAGACATCAGATGGTTCACTTTGAGGTTAAAAGGGAAAGAGCTCATCTCCAGTTGCGGAAAGTATCCTAATGTTCCCCTCTTAGGAGTAGCAGGTTGCATTAACTACAACCCCATACTCTTGAGAAGACAATTAGGGTACGCTTTGAAGAATGTTCCCAAGGATTCAGAGTTGGATCAGACTTTCTATTTTCCTATGAAGGATAATCTCTCATTGGTGCGGGAGGCTGCAGGTGCTTGGAAAACGGTTATTAAGAAGGGTATAGATCGTTTGGGCAGGAGCAACAATCAAATGTTTCCCGAGTTTGAAGCGTGGGTAAGAGAAAAAGCTCAAGTGACTCTAATCCCTTTCTCTGCACCGTTACCACCACCTACTACGGTGCCTTTGGAAGAATATCAGAAGTTAGAAGCTTTGGTTAAGCAACTGAGGGTTGAAAATCAAGAGGCTCTTAATTCTTGTCAAGCGCTGATGATCCAAAACCGTCAATTGAAAGATAGAGCTGAGCAAGCCGAGGAGATAGTCCGTCTTAAGCAGAAGGATTTTGAAGATAGAGAGCTCTACTTCCGAAAGAAAGGTTTAGCTGAGACTCATAAGACGGCCCAGCGCCGAAGAGAGAAGAAAGATCTTAGTGAAGCCAATGAAGCTGTTACTTTATGGCAGGAGAAATGGGACGAAAATCTGAAGAAACAAAAGGAGTTAGACGCCAAGCACAAACAGGAAGTCAAAAGCCTTCAGGATTCTTTAGATGGGCAGAAAGAACTTCTCAGGAAAGCTTATTATCAAGAGGAAGATCGTATCCGGCGCGTAACCGAAAGTCAGCAGGCACTGAAGGAAGCTCAAAAGGAGATTGAAGACTTAAAGTTGAAAGCTGATGTGAAAAGGTCGAAGGCCGAATCAAGTCAAAGCAAGGAGAATGAAGCAGCATTTCTACAGCAGATCGAGGAGTTACACGCTTCTTCTGATACGAGGGACCTCCTCATTCAGAAGCTTATCCAGGAGCCCAGTCATCCAGATGTGGTTCAACTGTTCCAGAGCGTCAAATGCCTTAGCTGGAGATTGAAAGATATAGAGTTCCCTAGTGTTTAATTTCACATTACCTACAGGCTTGTTGTGGGATTCCTTATATGTGATGTACTTTTGTTATTGTGATTGGCACCCTTCGGGGACTTTGTATTTTCAAACTCCAGTTTATATGATTGTTTTGTTCCGGATTTCTTGTTTGTTATTTGCACCGACACGGGGTAATGAGCACCAATTCTTCACAGCCGTCATTATGTCTGAATATTATTTGGGTCTTCTTCCCAATCCTTATCTTCCTAATGCCAGGACCGGACACAGTAAAATACTCGGGAATAAAAGGAACACATTGCATTGCATACGCATCATTTGCATTTTGTCTTTGTCTTTGCAGGTTTTTCTTCGAGATGTCTAATTTATCTGTGTTCATCAGGCAAAGATTGCGAGGGCCGCCAAGACCCGGTACATTCGACAAAATATTCCTCATCGGTACGCGACCCGCAGCAATCAAAGAACAGCAATGGACGCCATGCAAACAGAACTCAACGATGTCCGTACCAAGATGGCAGAATTCGTGACTCTGATGCAGGGGATGGCCCAAGGGCAGCAGGAGCTGAGAAATGCAATTCAAGGGTTAACTCCTCCTAACACTAATGCTCAGGCAACTACTTCCGGCGGACTAGGGGCTCCTCCCAATACTAACAATGGTACAGGTGGACCTCATGTTCCAGATCCAGCTATGGCTACATATGTTCCTGTGCAGGACAGGCAGGAAGACCAATTTCAATACTTCAACAATGATATGGGTTTCGGCGGTGACGGGAATCTCAACGACTTCTTGGTGCTTGCAGAGAAGGTCAAGGCCTTAGAGTGCAAGGACACTTTGGGAATTGACGTGTCAGATATGGGTTTAGTACCTGGGGTGGTCATTCCACACAAGTTCAGGCCACCAGCATTTGATAAATACAACGGCAACTCTTGCCCGAAAACTCACCTACAGGCCTTCTACAGGAAGATTGCGGCTCACACGCGAGACGAGAAGCTATGGATGTACTATTTCCAGGATAGCCTTTCTGGAGGGTCCTTGGAGTGGTACATGAAGTTGGAAAGGAGTTCTATCAGAAGCTGGAAGGATTTGGGAGAGGCCTTCCTCAGACAATATCAATACAATATTGACATGGCACCTAGCCGTACTCAGCTTCAAAGCTTGACACAGAGAAGTTCGGAGAGCTTCAAAGACTATGCACAGAGGTGGCGTGAGGTGGCCGCCCGAGTGCAACCACCGTTACTGGAAAGAGAGATGGTCGATCTTTTCCTGAATACCCTCCCAGGGCATTTCATGGAAAGGTTGGCTGGTTGTTCCTCAAGTGGCTTCTCGGATATTATCTTGACTGGAGAAAGAATCGAAAGCTGGCTCAAACAGGGGAAGATTCAAAATGGAAGCGCTTCAGTATCTGGCATCAAGAAACCCTTTGTGAAAAGGAGGGAAGGAGAAACAGGAGCAGTATACACGCAGAGAGGAATGATGCACCAAGGATATTATCAGCAAGTGGCCCCCGTCACTATTTCAACTCCTCCAGTTCAACAACGGATTCAGCCTCCACAGCCGCAACGCTCACAGGGGTATCAGCCAAGACCCCCTCGTCCGTATTACTCCCAGAGGGTGAAAGATAGACATATTGAAGCTCCACCAATGTCTTATTCCCAACTGTTGAAGAATCTCCTGCAGCTTCAAATGATTCAGCTCCGTACCTTGCAACCTCTGAGGCCAGGCCAAATTCCTGAAGGTTATGATTCGAATGCTAGATGCGAGTTTCATTCTGGAGCTCCCGGCCATAGTACTGAGAATTGTAAAGCATTGAAGCATGTGGTTCAGGACTTGTTGGATTCTAAAGCGATCAATTTCGCTCCCTCTCCTAATGTGCTAGAAAATCCCATGCCTCCTCACAGGGGCACGGTTGGTGCAATTGGTGAAGGGGAGAAATTGAATCTGGTGGATGATGTAGATGACTTGAAGACTTCATTGGTTTCTATCAAGGCTTGTTTGTTGAAGAAAGGCATTTTCCCCGGATGCGAGGATGATTGTTCAGAATGTACAGAAGCTACCAACGGTTGTAAACGATTGAAGGCCGGAATTCAAGGTATGATTGATGAAGGAGTGCTGCAATTTGACAAGATCGTGAAAGAAAGTGAAGTATCTACAGTGACTATCTTTTATGATCCATCCCAAGTTCCCTCGCGTGCCAGAGCGGCGCCAATAACTATTACTACTGCTGGACCTATAATGTACCAAAGTGATAGAGCAGTTCCCTGGAACTATGGTGGCGAAGTGTATTGCAACGGCCAGAGACAAGAGTTGGCCACGACTAGTATAACCCCAGCTCAAGTAGAGAATGTTGGAGTGGGGGGTTTTACTAGAAGTGGAAGATTGTTTGCGCCTGAAGCACTGAGAAGCAATGTGATACCACCCAGGGATACTGCCGAAGCCCAAGCTAGAGCTAGGGGAAAACAACCAGTAGTTGCCAATGATCCAACTCCATCAACTGATCCAGATCTCACCTTTGATAAGGAAGCCGAAGAATTCCTGAGGATCATCAAGAAGAGTGACTATAAGATTGTAGACCATTTGCAGCAGACGCCGTCAAAGATCTCCATCTTATCATTACTCATGTGTTCGGACTCTCACAGGAAGGCCCTTTTAAATATTCTGAACAAGGCATACGTGCCTCAGGATATTTCTGTGAACCAGTTAGAAACGGTGGTGTCCAGTGTTAATGCCAGTCATGGATTGGGTTTCACGGACTTGGACTTAACTTCTGATGGGCGTGCTCACAATCGGGCATTGCATATTTCTCTGGAATGCAAGGGTGTAGTGCTCTCCCATGTGCTGGTGGATACTGGTTCATCTTTGAATGTCTTGCCTAAGAAGGCATTGATGAAGCTGGACTATGATGGGGTGGTGCTGAAGCCCAGTGATCTAGTAGTACGGGCATTTGATGGATCAAGAAGATCGGTATTTGGAGAGGTGGAGTTACCTATTAAGGTAGGTCCACAAGTCTTCAATACCACGTTTTACGTGATGGATATCCAGCCGGCATATAGTTGTTTACTTGGAAGGCCCTGGATACACTCGGCAGGAGCGGTTTCTTCTACACTTCATCAGAAATTAAAGTTCGTCTGGGAAGGTCAAGTTGTGACAGTCAGCGGGGAAGAAGATATCTTCGTCAGTCATCTAGCCTCATTCAAATATGTGGAGATGGATGGCGAAATAGTCGAAACTCCATGTCAAGCTTTTGAGTCTTTGAAGTCCGAGCAAGCATCCGCCGTAGCAACTTCTCCTGAGGTGCCGAAGAAGGGGGTGTCTATAGCCTCTTATAAACAAGCGCGTGAACTAGTAGAATCAGGAGTGCGAGAAGGCTGGGGCAGCCCAGTCGAGTTGCCAGAGAAGAAAGACATGTTCGGGATTGGCTATCACCCTGGGGGATCTTCGTCTGAAACAAGTGCAAAAGGTTGTCAGAGCCCGGTCACTTTCACAAGTGCAGGAGTGATAAACTACGGAAATATCAGCGCAGTGCAAGATGAAGCTGTTGATAGTGACTGTGACTTGGATGAATGGATTAGGCCTGCCGTCCCAGGAGCTCAACTTAGCAATTGGACGTCAGAAAGGCTCATTTCAGTAACATCTTTTGAAGAGTAATGTTTTTTTTGTTTCTGTTTAGCTGTATTAAAGCACTATGTCTTGCCCGGGGCATAGTGGCTCTTTGTAAGGGTTCATTTGTTCATTAACACAATCATTAATAAAATTGACGTTTCACATTCATTTCATGTTGTTCTCTGTCCTTCGTTTTTTTACTTTTGTTTTTCAAAAAGAAAGAAAAGTTTTTAAAGTGGCAATGTTTCTCATTTTCTCGAGTTGTTGCTAAAGCCTTGCATGAATCATCATTCATGCAGGTGCTCGTCACCGGATCTTATCAATGACGACCCTGTTATGGCTAAGTATGACTTCGACAATCCAATTTATCAAGCCGATGAGGAAGGTGAAGAGGATTGTGATTTACCCGAAGAATTGGCCAGACTGCTCAAACAAGAGGAGAAGATGATTCAGCCGCACGAGGAAGATGTTGAAGTGATAAACCTGGGTACTGAAGAGGACAAGAAAGAAGTCAAGATTGGAGCTGCATTAGAAGAGTCCGTCCAGACTCGCTTGACTGCTATGCTTCGAGAATATGTCGACGTCTTTGCATGGTCCTACCAAGACATGCCGGGTTTAGACACTGATATTGTGGTGCACAAGCTACCTCTCAGAGAAGGTTGTCTTCCGGTAAAGCAGAAGTTAAGGCGCACGCGTCCAGACATGGCAATTAAAATAAAAGAAGAAGTGCAAAAACAGTTTGATGCTGGCTTCCTAGCCGTGACTAGTTATCCTCCGTGGGTTGCTAACATCGTGCCGGTTCCTAAAAAAGATGGCAAAGTCAGAATGTGTGTGGATTACAGGGATTTGAATAGGGCTAGCCCCAAAGATGACTTCCCTCTACCTCACATAGATGTACTTGTCGATAATACTGCTCAGTTTTCCGTGTTCTCTTTCATGGACGGATTTTCAGGCTATAATCAAATCAAGATGGCTCCCGAGGATATGGAAAAGACAACTTTCATCACTCCTTGGGGCACCTTTTGTTACAAGGTCATGCCGTTTGGTTTAAAGAATGCAGGAGCTACCTACCAACGGGCAATGGTGACATTGTTTCACGACATGATCCATCATGAAATTGAGGTTTATGTTGATGACATGATAGCAAAGTCCCAGACGGAAGAAGAACACTTGGTCAATCTAGCAAAATTATTTGACAGGCTTCGAAAGTTCAGACTGAGGTTAAATCCGAATAAATGCACCTTCGGAGTTCGTTCTGGCAAGTTGCTCGGCTTCATTGTTAGTGAACGGGGAATTGAGGTCGATCCGGCCAAGGTGAAAGCAATCCAGGAAATGCCTGAGCCAAAGACTGAAAAGCAAGTGCGTGGTTTTTTGGGGAGACTAAACTACATTGCACGGTTTATTTCTCACCTGACGGCCACGTGCGAGCCCATCTTTAAGCTTCTGAGGAAGAATCAGGCCATTAAATGGAATGAAGACTGTCAGCAGGCCTTCGACCGGATCAAAGAATACTTGCTGGAACCACCAATTCTTATGCCTCCAGTGCCAGGAAGACCTCTGATTATGTATCTCACTGTGCTGGAAGGATCGATGGGATGTGTACTGGGTCAGCAGGACGAGTCTGGTCGAAAAGAGCATGCCATTTATTACCTTAGCAAAAAGTTTACCGATTGTGAGACACGATACTCACTACTCGAGAAAACTTGCTGCGCTTTGGCATGGGCTGCTCGCCGACTAAGACAGTACATGCTGACTCACATTACTCTTTTAATTTCCAAGATGGATCCTGTAAAATACATCTTCGAAAAACCGGCTTTGACAGGAAGAGTGGCCCGTTGGCAGATGATACTCACGGAGTATGACATACAATACACTTCACAAAAAGCTATAAAGGGGAGTGTGTTGTCAGAATACTTGGCCCAGCAGCCGATTGATGATTACCAACCCATGAGGTTTGAGTTTCCGGATGAGGACATCATGTTCCTCAAGTCGAAAGACCATGAAGAACCACTTCCGGAGGAGGGGCCTGACCCTGAATCCAGATGGAAGTTGATGTTTGACGGAGCTGTAAACATGAATGGGAGTGGAGTAGGTGCTGTTATTATCTCACCAGAAGGAGTCCACACACCTCTCGCTGCTCGGTTGACCTTCGAGTGCACTAATAACGAGGCAGAGTATGAAGCTTGCATCATGGGGATCGAAGAGGCAATAGACTTGCGAGTCAAGAACCTTGAGATCTTCGGAGATTCTGCTTTGGTGGTGAATCAGGTCAATGGCAAATGGCTAGTTCATCAAGCTCGTTTGATTCCTTACCGAGATTACGTCAGGAGGCTGTTAACCTTCTTTACCAAAGTAAAGCTGAGCTATGTTCCTAGAGACGAAAACCAATTCGCCGATGCTCTCGCGACTTTATCATCCATGATTAAAGTATGCCGAGAGAATTTCGTGCCTCGAATTTCGATCTCTCGTCTTGAAAGACCGGCTTATGTCTTCGCAGTTGGTGATGGTGAAGATGACAAGCCTTGGTACCACGACATCAAACAATTCCTGAAAGCTCAAGAATACCCGGCTGGGGCATCCAGTAAAGATAAGAAAACTCTTAGAAGACTGGCGGGAGGTTTCTTCTTGAATCAGGATGGTGTGCTATACAAACGGAACTTTGACATGGTGCTGCTCAGATGTGTGGACAGACACGAGGCAGACCTGTTAATGCAGGAAGTTCACGAAGGCTCCTTTGGTACCCATGCTGGAGGACATGCCATGGCCAAGAAATTATTGAGATCGGGATACTATTGGATTACCATGGAGTCTGATTGTTGCAAATACTCCCGTAAATGCCATAAGTGTCAAATTTATGCTGACAAGGTCCATGTGCCTCCGAATCCGTTGAGTGTCATGTCTTCACCGTGGCCATTCGCTATGTGGGGCATCGATATGATTGGAAAGATTGAGCCAACAGCTTCTAATGGGCATCGCTTCATCCTAGTTGCTATTGATTATTTCACGAAGTGGGTTGAAGCAGCTTCCTATGCCAATGTCACTAAACAAGTGGTCGCTCGATTTATTAAACGGGACATCATCTGCCGGTATGGAGTCCCTGAAAGGATCATTACTGATAATGGTTCTAATCTCAACAACAAGATGATGGCTGACTTGTGTCGAGACTTCAAAATAGAACATCACAACTCTTCTCCATATCGTCCGAAGATGAATGGCGCCGTCGAGGCGGCTAATAAAAACATCAAGAAGATTGTTCAGAAGATGGTTGTGACGTACAAAGATTGGCACGAGATGTTACCATTCGCGTTGCATGGGTATAGAACATCAGTGCGCACTTCAACTGGGGCAACTCCATTCTCATTGGTGTATGGTATGGAGGCAGTTCTACCGGTCGAAGTGGAAATCCCTTCGTTGAGGTTAATGATGGACATCAAGCTAGATGAAGCTGAGTGGCTCCGATCCAGATATAATCAATTGAGCCTCATTGAAGAGAAGCGTCTAGCAGCTGTATGCCATGGACAGTTGTATCAGCGACGAATGAAGCAAGCTTTTGACAAGAAGGTGCGACCACAAAGGTACATGCCAGGAGATTTAGTGCTGAAAAGGATTCTTCCTCCTCTCAATGATCACAGGGGAAAGTGGACACCCAACTATGAAGGGCCGTTCGTGGTTAAAAAGGTTTTCTCAGGCGGAGCCTTAATGCTGACAACCATGGACGGAGAAGACTTTCCATCCCCTGTCAACGCAGACGCAGTAAGAAAATACTTCGTGTAAAAAAGGACCTGCTGGATAAAAACAGAATAAAGATCCAGGCAAAAATGGGCATCCCGGCGAGCCAAAAACAGAATAAAAGGCTCGGGCAAAAGTTAGGGAAATTTTGAAAAAAAATGTACACCCGCTGAGTTGAAAAGCCACATCGGACAACTCAGGCAAAAAAGGGTATCCCGGTGGATTGAAAACCTGAAAGGGCGATCCACGCAAAAGAGGGATTAACACGAACGACTGCGATCTGCGAGATCCATGACATACCTACAGTTGAGGCTATCCAAAGGGTTGAAGATCAGTTCACTTACTTTTTCTCAAGAGGCAAGAGAGCGGAACGTCTTGAAGACATACGAGTCATAACCGGGTCGATACTTGATGAGATTCATTTTTCACATTGCCAATAGGGTAGTTTGTTTTTCTTTTAGTTGTTCCCTCATTTCAGGGAACCGCTTCTTTTGTATTGCCTATTCAGGGCCACCTTTCCAAATCAATAAAGTTCAACTTCAGTCAATTGACCATTTTGTTTCTTTGTTTTTACTTTTTCATCTAGCATTGATTGATTGTGAAAACGTCTAACTTGCATTGTGTTATGAACATTTGAATGCTTTTCTAACTCGTGCAGGAGAATAGAAACATTTAATATAACTCAGAAATGGTGTTGAGATACCTGGACGATGACTCATGCTATGAGCCTGGGGCAAGCAGGTCCCAAACTAATTCTCTATGTTGCAGGTACTATCGATTGTGTTCATGCAGGTACAGGTGCTGATGTTGCTAACAGAGTTAAAGACTATCATCCATGATGGGCATTCCTTTTGTTTGAACAGAAACAAGCATCTCCCAGGGTATTTCCAATTACCCCCAGCCATGTGGAAGTTGAAATTTCACCCAGCAAGGTGGCAGAGAGTGGGTGCAATCCCCAAGCAGAAGTCTCCTTGCAGACAGGGGCAATTCTTAACAGCATAAGGAGTGTTTTGCCTTCCCAGCAGTTGCTTCCTTAACAGTGTCATGCCTTTGGTTCCCAGGAAGTCCCCACTTCCCCATCAGAGTTCAAGAAGGGTTCGTCTCCAGCAGGGTCTTGGCGCTCCAATCTCAAAGTCCAATTTATTTTTGGCAGTGACGGCTATTCAGAGCCAGTGAATTATTAACAACTTTCCCCGCAGAGTTGTTTCCTCCTCATCAGGATGAGTCGGATCAATGCAGTGATCATCGTTCCTTCCCAGCCAAGCTATCTGGGATACCCGCAGTTTCCTTATCAGGAGATCTCCTTTGCATTGTCATTCGCATAATCATCATTGCGTCTGCATCTTCCAAAGCGTAGCATTTCCATCATCATGGAGCATTACGCCATAAATCCAAATATATGCATGCCATCATGGGCCAGTTTTGAGGTATAGTACATGAGACCTGTTATATCTCCCATCAGATTGATATGTTCCCCACAGAATGCAACTTCATTTCCCAGGACGGATGCTTCTACCAAGTTTTGTTGTTATCCCCAGTTGAGTATTGTTTCAGTACAACAATCGCATTTTTTTCGCGTCTCCGTTTCAGTACAACGGTCGCGTCTTGGGCTCTCGTTTAAGTACAACGATCCCATTCCTTTCGAGTCTCCATTTAAGTACAATGGTCTCGTATTTGAGTCTTGTTTCAGTACAACAGTCTCATTTTTTTCGCGTCTCCGTTTCAGTACAACGGTCGCGTCTTGGGCTCTCGTTTAAGTACAACGGTCCCATTTCATTCGAGTCTCCATTTAAGTGCAATGGTCTCGTATTTGAGTCTTGTTTCAGTACAACAGTCTCATTCTTTCGTGTCTCCGTTTCAGTACAACGGTCGCGTCTCAGGTTATCATTTAAGTACAATGATCCTGTTTGCTCGGGCTCTCGTTTAAGTACAACGATCCCATTTCATTCGAGTCTCCATTTAAGTACAATGGTCTCGTCATTGAATCTTGTTTCAGTACAACAGTCTCATTCTTTCGTGTCTCCGTTTCAGTACAACGGTCGCGTCTCAGGTTATCATTTAAGTACAATGATCCTGTTTGCTCGGGCTTTCGTTTAAGTACAACGATCCCATTTCATTCGAGTCTCCATTTAAGTACAATGGTCTCGTCATTGAGTCTTGTTTCAGTACAACAGTCTCATTCTTTCGCGTCTCTGTTTCAGTACAACGGTCGCGTCTCAGGTTATCATTTAAGTACAATGATCCTGTTTGCTTGGGCTCTCGTTTAAGTACAACGATCCCGTTCATTTCGAGTTTCCATTTAAGTACAATGATCCCGTTTCATCCCATCCTATTTTCTTTTGAGTTGTCATTCGAAGATGGCGCTCTGCCCAATAAGTTTCCGCCTATTTCTATTTTCCGTTACCTATTCAGAGGTCAAAATCAAGAAATATATGAATAAATAAATGGGCAGATGACATTTCCATCATTCTCAGCGTGCAAAGTTTCAGGTTTTATTCGAGTATTCAATCACTCCATACCTTGAACGTCTAAAAGCTGTTGCAATTATCCGTTCAGGTCTGCAGTTGATTGAATAGGGGCAGCTGTAATACCTCAAAATTTGCCCTAGTATTTATTCCCTCCTTTGGCTCATCATTTTGCATTCATCAGCATTTCTTATCAGTTCATTAACATCATAGTAGTTCATTTTATCATTTCATAAGGTATGAGATCAGTGTCTCCTGAAGGATCAGTCTATTCTACTAGTTTGGGTTTTTTTTTTTTCTACCTCAATGGATCTGGTTATAGGGATTACGGAATTAGGGTCTTGTATTCATATCCATCAGTTGAATTCGAGGAAGTCCATCATTTGCTTGCAGAGCTAATCAGGGTTTCACGGCAGAGGATTGTTGGCTGGTGGTACAAGAGATCAAGGTACAGGTCCTTATGATGATCAGGGTATTGTGGTTGCAATATGAGTGAGGTTGAGATTTGGAGGTGAGATTTAGATGTTACAGTTGGCCTAAAGTTTTTGTGCAAGTCATTGGGATTTCTACAATCTTTCCTTTATCCACATTTTGTTCAACATCCAAATTACACCCGTATACCTTGTGGTAGTTCATTGTCCGCATTAAGCATAAGTCAAGCCTAAAGTCCCACTCTGCATATTTCTTAAGATCCATTGGTCCAGTCTAACTTCCAAGTGTCCATATCCGTTTGAATTTTACGCCCATTTGTCCAATTTTTCAAGTCCTATTCATTTTTCGATCAATCATTCAAATAAATTTATAAACCTCTTTCCAAAGTTCAAGGGTCCATACCGATTAATTATATTGTTACCATCATTTTTTTTTAACTCTATTAAATTACTCCTTTGGGCCTCATATTTGTCAAAACAAAATGAAATAAAGGCCAGGACCCATTACTACAATAACATGTTGTCAGTTATTTTGATTGTTAAGTCTCTCTTGTTAGAAAAAAAATATAGAAATGGCAAGCAAATAAAGTTTCTTTTATTTCGAATATGAGTAATTACATAACTTTTGATAACAGTCTTGGTATTGGATCATGTGATAAACAAATTAACACAACAAAGGTAAAACCAGTGCCAAACAGTAAATTTGGTTTTCTGCCTGATGCCTTGAGTATTTTAGCTGAAAACTAGCTTGTTCAAGAATCTAGCTTAGGCATGATGGGTCAAACTTGTTTCCTTCTTTGCTTGGACTTGAATTTCACCTTCATTAAAGTCCTCGTGGTTCATCTCTGTTGCATCACGGTGTAGAGCCGACATGCCAGCCTCAACATAGACAATCTTCGGTTGTGCTCCATTGAAATCATCTGTGAACCGAGCTAGCTTTTCAAAGTTTACATCAGGGAGAGCAGGATCAGGAATATTTGCACGATTGGTTGCTGCCACCACTTTAATCCAGCCATCACTACTAAAATCGTCAAGCTGGTTCATTGATCCTAATGATAACCGCCCTTTTTGCAATCTGAAACGCATCACAAACAAGTTCAGTTCATCTCCTGTGAACATCATCATCATGAGGACCTGCGATGTTCAACACCCACAACAATTGGGTCAAAAAGAAAAAACAACAGAATCAGGAAGAAGATAGAGAAAATGATTAGCTTTCTATTGCGATTCTTTTGACTGCTATTTTCTAGAAAAATATTTGATGGTTTGCAGCACTATCCGTAGCTTTCGGGTTGAACTGCAAGACCATAACGTTGAGCAGCACTCATGTCGAAGGGCTCGGACAACCCAATTCCATGGTTTTGATGTAGGCCAAGCGTGAGAGATACACCGTTGCTTGTTACACTGTTATTCATCATGCTCATTCCACCATTACCCACTTGTTGATTGCTCGCAATACTAGGGTTCATCACCAGCATATTGTGAAGCTCGTTTCTAGTACGTTTATATGAGACGTCGTGGAAGTTTTCTGTGGAGGTAGACTGATTCTCCGCAATGTTGTTATCAGTTAAGTTTTTCCGGTTGAGTTCTTCTCTTTGTGATGGTTCCTTTTGAGATTGTTGAGATTCGAGCATGTGAATTTCCTCCACCATTGGTTTCCAAAGCCTTACTCTTGCATTTATAAACCAATTAGAGACCTGTGACACATAGACATTGCTAATTATAACACATCAAGCATGAAATTAAGCAGATAATCATCGAAATGTTTACCTGGTTGCGAGATAGTCCAGTTTGTTTAGCCAACATTAGCTTGTCGGTATCAGTAGGATAACTATACAAAGAAAACAACAACATATCAGAGAAATGTCCGGGTATTCGACACCGAAATTCAATCACTCATATCGTGTCTGCTATTTTCTAGAAAAATATCCTGATACTGCGTCTTCAATTGAAATGGGGTGGCCTTGCAACGTTAGACATGATTGCTCATGTTACTTGTGATCGGTTTCACGGCTTTCTTTGGTTGCCTATTGAGTTTGAATCTGAAGTTCCAAGAGGGCTTTCTAGTGCTAGCACAAGCGTTGCTAGTGTTTCGGTCTCTGCATCAATTTTTAGGCGATCTTCATCATCCGAATTTGTTCCTCAAATCCCAGCTTTGTATCTGCAGTTTATAAGGAAAAACAGAACCAAGATTAGGTGAGCATGAAAGATGAGAGGCATAGGATTATAACTCAAGGCAGGAAATCAAAATAACCAGCTCATAACCGAAAACACAACAAATTTTTACCATTTTAATAGAATTCCATAACCTATAACTTCCTAACAGATTCACAACAAGCTCATAATTGATCCTAACCAAAATATCAAAGCTAGCAAAAGTTCATAACCGAAATAACAAACTTTAACAGCTATAACCGAATTCAGTTGGAGAAGTTACCTGAAGCTTCTAGAGTATTCTTCCGGATTCTATAAATCAGGATCACTCTTCACATTGCAGCTTCTGGCTTTTTTTTTGGGTACTGATAGGAACTGAGAGGCAGAGACAATCTTCAAACCCTTCATTTTCATTCTCTTCTCAATCTTCCCCAATCTGGATTTTCATCAACCTTTCATCCCCAATTTTTGACCTGCATTCACAATGAGTCAGAATTCGAAAATTTATGAAGGATAAGGATGAATTCAAGAGGGTGAAAGGCAAAGAGGAAGGTTTCGTATCTCTTTGATGTTATCTTCATTGAACATTGACATCGGTTTTCGGTGTTCATATCCATCAATTTGTGCTTCACGAATCCTCAGCAGCCTGAAATTGTCACAAACATCTCAAAATCTCCAGAAATTGAAACGAGATTCATAGCGGTACTCAACAAGATTCGCGGATTCGCAATGTTTTACGCTACAAGAAATTGAGCTTCGGGTAACGAGAAGAGGAAGCGAATTTAAGCATACCTAAAAGGGGATTTCTCGTGGCGGCACCGCAGCGGAAGTGTCGTCGTTCTTCTGACATCATCATCTAATCACAAGGTACGAAGATCTTAGTGCTTTGCTGTCTCTGGTTCGTTAGATTCATAGGTTTAGGAAAGGTTAGGTTAAATTATTTGTATGTTTGAGATGAGGTGAGGGAAGGAGATGTGCCGTTTGAATTTGCTTTCGGTTTGAGAAAGTTAACCGGAGGGAGCCACCGCCGCCACCGGGTAGAGTTTAGGTTGAGAAGGTGAGGCCGAGACGAAGAAGATGGAGAAGACGAAGAGAGATGGTGGCGGTGGTCTGAAGCAGAGGAGGATAGGCGATGGTGTTACGGCGCTGGGAGAAGGAAGGAAGAGGAACTAGGGTTCTTTTTTTGTGATTTTAATTAAATCAATTAATTCATTTAATTTTAAGTTAATTTAGTTAATATTAAGTTTTCAGGATTATTGGATTAATAGTTAATGTTAAGTTTACAGGATTATTGGTGTAGTTAATGTTAATTTAAATTAAGTTTTCAAGATTATGTGTATAATTATGTTAGATTATTTTCTTAATTCTTTCTTTTTTTTAGATTAATTAGGAACAAAAAATATTATAATAAAAGATTATATTTTAATTTAGATTTGTAGAGAATATTTTATTTTATTTTATTTATTTTTTTTTGATTAGTTTAATCTCTTTTGTGAAGTTAAGATTTAAAAAAAAATAATCATAAGTGAATTTTGTTTATTTTCCTTAAGTTAAAATACTTAGCTTAATTGATTTATTAATAGGATTAATTAGTTCATTAGTCTAAATTGAGATTGTTAAAAAAAAACATTATTACAAGATTATTAGGATTTTTACTCATTTTTTAAATTAAGTTTCTTTTAGGAAAATATTTCCATAAGTTTAATCCAAAATTAAGTTTTAGGATAATATTGTGATAAGCTAAATTAGATTTTTTTATTGACAATCATAAGTTTAGATTATTAGGAAAATATTAAGTAAGTTTAGTACTAACCCTTTTCCTTTAATTAAGTTTTAGGGAAAAAACATTATAATTAAATTTTATTTTGTTAGAAAATATTAAAAGATTAGTTTAATTCCTTAGTCAAGTTTTTTTTTTTTGGAAAATATTAATTTGTATCTTAAATTAAGAGGTGATCAAGATTTATTAGAATTTAAATTAAGGTTTTAGGGAAAACCTATAAGTTTAAGTTTAGTTTAATTCCTTTTTAAATTAAGTTTTTAGAAGGGTATGATACTTGCACCCCACTTTTAGGCCCAATTCCAAAAACAGCTAAAAAACGCTACCTGCACCCTCTCCCAATTTCCTGCGTGTGGGCCTCATTCTGTTTTCTTTTTGCACTCCCTGTTTCAGGCCCATATGCGAAAAAACAAATAAAAACTACTAAAAACACCCCTGTATTATTTCTTTAGAGTTTAATTTCTAGTTTAATCATAGTTAGAAATAATTCATTTAAAAATAGGAGAAAGCATTAGAAAATTCCCCAAAAATTAAAGTAGATTAATAAATCAATTTAGAAATTTAGGATATTTTTATTTCCTGAAATTTACTTATTTTTGAATTAATTCTGAATTATTCTTTTATTTAACTTTATTGAATTTTTCCTTAATTGTGCAGAATTTTATTTATTTTATTTAAATAACTTCCATTAATCCTTTTGAGCCATTCTTTTTTTTCTGTAATTAGAAGACCCCTAATAGATCTTAGGATATTTTTTATGGAATTTTTAGGAATTTTTATCTTAGGTTTTGGTAATAAAATCTTTAAGAAATAATAGTTAATTCTTAGTTTGAAATAATTAGTTGTCAAACATAAAAAATAATAAAATAGTTTAGATTAATTTTAGTCATGGAATTTAGCATTAGACTTAGGTTTAGTTTAATTTGTTTTAGGATGAACATTAAGTTGGACTTAGATTTAATACTTAGGTGAATTTTTCATTTCCATTAGAAATAGAATAAATGAAAATAGTCTATATTTTTTATTCATGCCTTTAAGGCAATTTTTTTTAGAAGTTTGTTCCTTATGCTTAACTTCATTTTTTTGATTATTTTTATTTTTACAACTTGTATAGGATTCCCATTTGTTCTTAGAATCAACTTAACTTCATTAAGAAGTAAGTTGAATTCTAATAGTTTTAAGTTTCCATTAGGAATAGAAAACCTCACTAACCACTAGGATCACTTTGTAAATAAATAAAGTTAGGATTGAGTCTTAGTCCCTTAGATTTTTCCTTTTATCAACTTGAGTCATTCTCTTTCTCATCTCAAAAGAAAAGCAATAAAACACTTAATAAAAACCGAACAATCTTGTACGACACGAGACTTTGTTGCGGAGTGTTTATACGCGTCCTGTTTCGGGGCGAGGTGTAAATACTTCCCGCGATGGATAGGTCTTAGTACAAGACAGTTCACAAACAAATTCAAAACACTTCTTTTTAAAAGCCAAAAACAAATAATAAACGACTATCCTGCGGGAACTTCGTCTCTCATCTCATTCATTCACAATGCGAACTCGCGACTACTTGTCTCGCATGCAAGACGGTAAACGCACTCGTACCAGACGAGCCTGCAACACCTGAGCATAGACATACGCAGTTCCAGCTGTAAAAAACACAAACAAATAGTTCCCGCCTAGGTTAGGCGAACTACGTCGACTCTGATCCTCATTATCCCGATGAGGTACGTAGGCAGCGGGGTAGGGCCCGTTCGAGCACACTCTTTATTTTCCCTACATTTCCCCATTCTTTTTTTCCATTCTCTTTTCTTATTCCTTTTCTCATTTCAGTTCCATTCCAGTAGCAGTTCATTTGTTCAGCAGCAGTTGTATTATTTTACCCTTTGAAACAAAGCAAGCAAGCGTGGATCCCGTCGGGTACGACGGACGGATTGGGGTGCTAATACCTTCTCAATTCGTAACCGACTCCCGTATCCAGATCTTTGGTTCGCAAGGCCTCGTCCTTTTCCTTCTTCCTTAGGTTTGTGCAACATTACCTTTCCCATTCATTCGGGATAAAAATGTCTGGCTGGCGACTCTAACCTTTCCGCGCCACTTTCGCGTTTGTACTAGGATGAAAATCCCGGGAGCGACACAAGGTTTTTTGAATAAGCTCTTCAAGTTTCACATTGAAACTTGAAGATCTTGAAGCTTAGCCCCAACCTCCATTGATTTTGTGGATTGTGGAAGAAGAAACTACTAAATTTTGGTGAAGGTTTCGACTTATCGGAAGCACACGAAGGTTCAAGCATCAAGAACGCATTTATTTTGCGGTTTCGCGGTTTTCTTGGTTTTCTCTTCGATCAAGCTCCGATTCTTGCAACAATTACCGAAGCACTTCTCCGCTTCGTAGGTTGGTGATCTAAATCACTTCTTCTTTAAGTTATTCTCTTCATCTCGCCATTTCAGCACTCCTTAATTGCTTTTCGTTTTGCTTGCGATCGATTTCATTCTCTTTATGTGTTGCTTGCGATTTACGATTTGTAATGGATTAGAAGTTAAGGTGTGGATAGTTATAGGTTCTAGCATGTGTAAATAAGCCCCAATTAAGTAGAAATTAGTGTTAGCATGTTCCTAGATATGTTAGGGATCATTAGAAGTGAGTTTGTGGCCAAAAGCACTTATTTCAAAAGTTTTTTTCACTTTCTGTTCAGTGTTAACCGGTTAACGCATTTGGTTAACCGGTTAACGCGTGCGTTTTAGCCATAAATTGCTGTTGTTTTAGGTCCTTTAACCGGTTAACGCATTTGGTTAACCGGTTAACGATGTTCATTTTTGGATTTTTAGCTTATTTTCTTGCTCAACCTTGCTTCCTAGTGCTTCTATGGTTCATGCATGTTTAGGTATTGATTTTAGGGAATTTTTGGGTCCATTTCATGTAGCTCATTCCCCCATTCGAGTCGTTTCGACGCGTTTCCGTGTATGTCGCGTATTATGCATTTTTTGTGTTTCTTTGTGCATACCTTGATTTCTTGCATTTTGTTGCTATGTTCATGCATCATTAGGTATGTAATAATCATGTTGCATTTTGTTTTTACACCTTTTGCATTGTATTAAGTCATTTTGCATTTCATTGTATCAAGATATGTTGCATTTTTCATAATCATGGATGTATGTGCATTTGGTTGCATGCTTGATCATATCATTCACATCAATTCAATTCTGAATTTGTGCATTGAGTTTGGAATTCTTGTTGATCTATCATATTGCATGTTCATAATCAATGATAATCATGTTCATATGCATGTTCATGTGCCACATTTTGCATACTTGTTACACAATCCACGATGTGATGCATTCTTGCATAATCCCTTAAAATGTTCATATTCCTTTCATTTGTGTTTGTTGATTTAGGTTCAAATGCATGTTCATGTGGAAATTAGTGCATGTTTTATTGAGTTTGTGCATTAAAAACTGAAAATAATCAAATATGGATTTTGCATTTCATAGCTGTTTTTGCATATAGGTGCTGTAAAATATATGTTGTTTGTTGTGTAATGCATGCTGAAGTGTGACTTTTTACACCTACCTTCATGTTGTTTGATAACTGTAGTATGATGTTTGTATTATGCATTGTTTTCATAGTTGATTGTGTGTTTGAGTGTTGTAAATAGGTGCTGAATTTTTGTTTTAGCATTTTTTAGGCACCCTTAAACTTAAGATTGAGTCTAGTTTAGGTCCAAGTTATCTTAGGGATTGTTTGGTGCGTTTATCTCATTCTTTTTTTAATAAATTGAACACTAATCTTAGTTTTGTAGAAAGGAAGATTGAGGTGAGTTTCCTTCAACTCATTCTTTTACTTCCTTTATGCATTTAATTTCCTTTACTTTCCATACTTGTGTTTGGTAGGATTTCCCCCTCTTTTGTAGAATCAACTTAACTTCTCTAGGAAGTAAGTTGCATTCTATTTTTTGCTCCTTAGGATTAGAAAACCTCACTAGCCATTAGGATCTCCCTTTTGTGCATAATAAATAACTTAGGGTTGGCCTTAGTTCCCCTTAGTTTTTGTTATTTTCCGACTTGAGTCATTCTTTCTCATCTCATAAAGAAAACAAATAAGAAAATACTTAATAAAAACCGAATGTTCTTGTATGACACGAGACTTTGTTGCGGAGTTCTTATACACGTCCTGTTTCGGGGCGAGGTGTAAGTCCCTACCACGATGGATAAGTCTTAGTATGAGAATGTTCACAAACAAACTCCAAAACACTTCTCATAAAAGACAATCAACAAAGACATCGCGTCTTCTCTTCTCATCTCCTCCTCTTTGCGGACGAATGCGGCTTGCCTCGACAGTTCAAACAGCGATACGGTAAGCACCCTCGAGTCAGAGCCGGTAACACCTGAGCTAGAGCTATCGCAATGTCATGTTAAAAAACATAAACAAATAGTTCCCGCCTTAGTTAGGAGAACTACGTCGACTCTGATCCTCATTATCCCGATGAGGTACGTAGGAAGCGGGGTAGGACCCGTTCGAGCACATTCTTTATTTTCCCTACATTTTCCTCGTTCTTTCTTTTCATTCTCTTTTCCATTCCAGTTCCCTTTCTCATTTCAGTTCCAGTTCCAGTTAGCAGTTTTATTCAGCAGCATCTTTTATTTCTCACCCTTTGAAACAAGCAAGCAAGCGTGGATCCCGTCGGGTACGGGGGATATCCGGGGTGCTAATACCTTCCCAGGTCGTAACCGACTCCCGAACCCAGATCTTTGGTTCGCAGGACCTTGTCCTTTCCTTCTTCCTCAGGTTTGTGCAGCATTACCTTTCCCGTTCCTTCGGGATAAAAATGCCTGGCTGGCGACTCTACCCTTTTCACACCACTTTCGCGTTTGTACTAGGATGAAAATCCCGGGAGCGACACATGGCTTGAATCGTAAAACGCCATGGTTAGGTTTTGAGCTCTCAAATTAGGGCTTTGCGATTTAACCTGTATAAATAGATTATAATGACATAATCTGATTGTGAATGATATAAGGATCCCACTTGTGCATTCAATTTTGAAAAACATTACAGGTTTCACGATCGTTGGAGGAACCTAGGAATTCCTATGAAAATACATTCGTAGGAAAAAATTTAGGAAGATTTGCAGGAAAATTCGCAGGAAATTTGAAGAAGATGAAGTCCACTTGGCGCCATTCTGATTTTTTAATTTTATTCTTAATATTTATTTGTTTTTTTCCTATATTATATCAACTAATGACTGTCAGCCCAGTGGTAAAGGCATGCGCGCTGAGTACTAAAGGGCAAGGGATCAAACCTGGGTGAGACCATTCTTTTTTCTCATTTTTCAGATATTTAGCATATTTAATATATAATAATATGTTGCTATCTTATGTACAAACGCGCCCCATGTGGATTAATGACAAGGATTTGGCTTGGTATACAGAAGGGCTGGGGTTCGAATCCTATTGTCCACCCAATTTTTTTTCTTTTTCAATATACTTTGCAGGTTTAATATATTATTGATTTTTGCTAATTCCTATCACCACCAGCGCATATCTTAGTTGGCTAAGGTGCCCTTCATCCAGGTTAGAGACCTTGGTTCAAATCCAGGGTCTGTTCTTTTAATATATTAACTTTCTTTTTTTAAACTTTATTTATTTATTTTGTTTTCTATTTCATTTACTTTTCTAAAATATTTTTAATTAATAAAACCAAAATCTTTTCTAATTAGATAACCAAATATGTATTTTATTTTCTAATTAATATTTTCTAATTCTTCTTTTAACTTCTAAATTTTTGTTATTCTTTTTATATATTTGTAAATAAAATCTAATCAACCATTTTTTCTACTTAAATAATAATGATAAATATAATATCTTTTTCATAATTCATAATTAATTTAATAATTTATTATTTTCTATTACCTTTATTATTTTTGTAAATACTAACTTAATATTTTTTTTTATACAATAACTCTTTTTATTTTATAATTTGCACATTAATGATATTTTTTTTTTAAATATAGCATCTTATTCTTTTATTATTATTACTAAATTATTTAAACTTATACTTTCTTAAATAACTTCTAAAAACTTTTATAATTTGCCTAACCTAAAATAATTTCTTTTAAAATTCTAATCTTTCTATTATTACTTTATTATTATTATTATTATTGTTTTATTATTATTGCTTTATTATATTTATTATTATTGCTTTATTACTATTGTTTATTTATTATTTTTCTATTGCTCTATAATTCTTTTTATCCTATTATTATGTATTTGCCAAAACCATGTAATAATTCGTAGATTTATTTTCCGTCATTTATTTTTCTTTGTAAATATTTACTGCGTGGTTAGTAAATAGGGTGTGAAAACCTATTTGTGATTAAATTAATTTAGATAATTAACTTTAAAAAGATAAATATTTAAAAATAAACATTCACACACGTAAGTCGATCTTTGATCGCCATCTGCACTTCCTAGGGTATTCCTCTTTGTTGCCTTTAATATGGTCAAGTCTCTCGAATATAGGGGTGTCTTAAGCAAAGTACCTTTAAAAATAAATCATCATTGTCCCTTTAAAGACTTTAAAAGATCAAGTCCCTTCGAGGTTGTCTACGGAATAATGATCTTGTCCCTTCAAATAAATGATGATAGTCCCTACGAATTGCTAAAGATACCATTACATGTTGCCTTCATTGACCATACGATGACCCTACACCTGTCCCTTAATAAAATCCAAGGTAATGACTGCTTATTCCTTAATAATAGGGACAGTCTTACCCTCGAAAGGACATATAAGAACAGAATGACTTAGTCTAGGGTAGGTACCTCATAGTTACTTGCTCACTCTTCAAAAATACTTTTCACACCTCACAATATTTTCAAAACAAGGCTTTGTATACATCCATACGAGGATCATTACAAAGTACTTAGAAAATTTCTAATCACACACTACACTCTTCAAAAACAATTTAAGTGAGCTAAGTAACTAAGAGCCCATGGATAACCATGGATATAAAGGGTGCTAACACCTTCCCTTTATATAACCTACCCCCCGAACCCAAGTCTTTTCAAAATGGTATTTCTAGTTCTTTTATGTCCTTTTCTTATGGATAAAATAAAAGTCGGTGGCGACTCTTGCTATCCGCAACATTTATAGAAAGTCAGTTCTCCCACCGTGTTACATATACATTTCAAAAACACCCTTTCAAAAAGGTATGAAATGTTCATGAAACAATATATGAAAAGGTATAAAATTTAACAAGTATTTCAAATGAAAAGAAATGATTTTTTAAAAATTCGTTCAGTGTTAACCGGTTAACCATTTTGGGTAACCGGTTAACGTTGTAACGTTAACCAAAAAATTGAAAACTTTAAACCGTTAATCGGTTAACCAATTTGGTTAACCGGTTAACACTGTAAAAACTCAGAAAAATAATTAAGTTTAAAGTGTTAAACCAGTTCCAAAATTATTTTAAAATGGGTATATGCAATGCTTATCATGATAACCTATTTTTGAACACTCGTATATCAATTTAAATGTGAGTTTTGATATACCTAAGTCTTGTGTCCAAGTCTTGAAATAATACGAGCAATTGCATTTGTAGCTTGATTTGCAAGATGACATTTCCATTGAGTGATGCATAACCTTGGTTCTTGATCTTATTGAAAGCTCGACTTTTTGCGAACACAGACTGAATATTGAATCTTGTTGTCTTCATCAGAAGCTTTAGGTTAAAGTATGCTTCTACAGAGATAGGCTACTACTGATAGTTCTTCAATTAAATGAGGAAGGTCTTGTAGGGTTAATCCGCCTCAACACAAGGAATATAAAAGACATTTTATCAAAATCAACACGCCAATGCCGCAAACTTTGCAATGCTTGTTGGTGATGAAGCTAATCACCTTGAAAAACTCTCCTCTGAATCCCATTACTTCCTCTCTCGGATATAATCCCAATGCAAGGTGTTCATATCACTCCAATTGTCTTGGAGATGACACTAATAAATGCTGGGTGTTGAGGAATAAGAATCAAGACCTGATTGACGAAGGAGTCCTTGAGGTTATGCCAGAAGACCATATTGAATTCTCCTATCGTCTGTTAAACATCGAAGCTACAAGATAAATCGCCCGAGGTAGCAAGAAAGAAAGTCCACCTATCCCTGTTGAAGTTTGGGATACCTTAGGACAACCAAGTGGCATATTTGATTTCATGGTAAAATATACCGCTCCTGAAAGTTCACAGATTAAAATAGAAGACATTCAGTCAGCTGGATGGGACATCATTTGATTTCTTCAATTGTAATTTCTTTTGTTTGCTCAAACACTTACTATTATGTTAAACTTTGTTTTCACATTAATGCATTACATATGTTTATCTTGAATTAATCTGTTTGTGTCACTATATTTAAATTATACTTTTTACCTCTCTTTTGTGATATATAACTCTTGTTAAATTTGTAAGCCTTTAGAGGGAGGATGACAAAGACGATACCATAATTTCATACATTATGCTTTTGAACAAACTATGCTGACGATGTGTAGGGATTGTTTCGATTCCTAAATAGTGGAGATATAAGGAAGTTAATCCCTAGTCAACCCTTTTGAGCCTATGAAGTAGGAGTTTTCATTCCCACGTGAATTAAAACCCTTAATCATAACCTGGGGGAGGGTAGTTCCTCGGTTAACTCAATTATGCTAGTTGTCCTTTTTGTACACAACTAATGATGGTTCCATGTAATCATTAAGTTTGACAGTCAAAGAAAAGCTCACTAAGTCAAAACCTATGAAGGAGACTTAGTAAAAATTGAGACATCCCGCTGACTGTAATCTTGAAATAAACTGTTCAGGAAAAAGGATGGGATAACAAAGACAAAAGAAAAAAGGTCACTACAAATCCTCAACAAAAAAAATATGATTGACTTTTCAAATTAACTTTTGTCAGTGTTACAATTCCAAACTTTTTTGGAGCCTCAATGCATAAGTTAACCGAACATAGGACTGAAGAACATGACGAAGGATGGGTTGGGTACAAATAAAATTTGAGCCTTTATATTTTGTTTCTTAAACCATGAACCAAGCCATGTTACAACCCTTTAAAAGTCCTAACTGAAGCATGGTTAGTTTGAAAGTGTACTGCCACAAAAGGTATCCTGACTCGTTTAGGGCTTATTATAAATCTTGAGTTAATATCACAGTTTTTACAAACATTGTTTTGCTAAAATAATTCTTTTTCAAAACTTCAAGATAGACATAAGTGTTGCATTTTGAATATCATTGTTTGCATGCGACTAAGTGTTTGACAACAGAGAAGCTTACATGATGAACATTCAATAAACCAAAGTCCTTCCGACAGAAAAAGTTGCTTCCTGGGCCCGACACAGTTGGATCAAAGGCAATGTATACAAGGGGCACGATCACTATATTCCAATCAAGGGGGCATGTCATGTTATTTTCCAATTCATCTGGGGCAGTCAGGTCAAGATTCAATGATGCTTAATATCCAGGGGCAGGTCTCCTCATCTGAATTGCCAGAGGTAACATTACCGAATTCACGATGCCAGGGGCATATTATTATGGGGCATCTCGTTTATTTCTCTTGAGGCAGCTCTTTTCAAATACTTCCATTCTAGGACAGATCATCCTCAGTTAGGAGCAATGCTCTCTTTTCAAATCTAATCAAATCAAATTCAGTTGCAAGATCCTTAACCATTACCCAGGGCGTACACAATCCACTGCAGTCCGAAAGCACATTCCTCTCATTACATTACCTTGATACTGGGTTTCAGCAGAAGCCATTGTGGAAATTGATTATTTGTGCCAATAGTATCAGATGATGCCAGATCATGTCTTCGGATTCATTCGTGATAATTCCTATAAAATTACTCGGGGAAGTCGAGAATATCAGAAGTTCTGAATCCATTAGTTACTCTGAATGAATATATGCTTTCAAATATGATTGATGTTTACCAAATATGCATATAAAATAATAATAGCATTTACTAAGGACTCTCATAGGTAGGAATGCCCAACAAAGTTCATATCCAACGAATCTTCACAGGTTCATCCCCACAGAGTAATCTTTACGGATTTATTTCAGCGAAGTATTCCAAGTAGCCTCTTGTACTTCCAGCTCTACAAAGTCCCAGACATATTTCTCTCAAGCCTGATATCCTCGGAAGAATTGACACTTGGTCGGATAAGTCTCTCAGGGGACTTTTATCACCAGTCAGGGTATTTAGGAATTTAATCTTTCAATAAAAAGTACGATAAACGGAAGTCGAAAAATCCTAAGTACAATATTCTAAAACAAGACGTGAACGATGTCTTCATACTCCTCAGCAACAAGTCGGGATTTATTTTCCCTAGCTTGCATTTTGTTATACGAAGCTACTAATGTGCTTCAACTACATAATTCATACATACATCATTTACATCATATCATGGCATACACATCTATAACGCATATGACATTCTCATTTACATTAAGAACTTCATGCCATGCATGCATACATCAAATAATCTTGCATAAAACTAACATTTCCTTTTCAAGATAGTTGCAGTTAGATAAACACTATTACTCCTAGAGACAGTTCAGAGACGATCTAAACTAATATCTAGTGTTTATACTTAGTGCATGATGCTTTTCTTTCCTTGAGATAGTTCAGAGACGATCTAAACGAAGATCTAGTGCTGATACTTAGTGCAAGATATTGTCCAGAAGAAATTCAAAGATAATCTAAACGAAGATTTAGTTCTGATGCTTAATTCAAGATATTGTCCTAGAGACAGTTCAGAGACGATCTAAACGAGGATCTAGTGCTGATACTTAGTTCAAGATTTTGTCCAGAAGCAATTCAGAGATAATCGAAACTTAGTTCAAGATTTAATTCTGATGCTTAATTCAATAAATTAAATATTTTCCACTTCAAAAGTAATATTTTATTCCACCATTTAATAGTACGTTGTCTTAGCTTTTCGACGATATAAAGTTTTCCTCAATCGGATACCCGAGTAAAAAGTTATGAATTTTCTAAGAATTAACATTTTTTTCTCCAAAACCTACAGCGTTAACCGGTTAACGCATATGGTTAACTGGTTAACCGACAGTCAGAGGCACTAAAACCTGCATTTTTCACATCCAAAACCTCTACAAACCCAACCCAAACACTAGGAATCATCCAAGCAAACTTAGTAGGTCTAATTTACTTATAACTCAATTGTTCTACCCGATTATTTCAACATTTTATCTGTTAGATTTCATGATTAACAAAATTTATCATTCTAACCTAACTCTATCAAAACTCTTAAAATAAATGCTTCTAGCAAGAACCCACCTTGCAATCGACGAGGAGTTTGATGAAGATGATGAAGAATGGTGATGATCCAAGCATTTCCTCTTCTAGGTTTTCTCTTCATCTTCTTTCTCTTCTCTTCCTTTTCTTTCTTTCTCTTCTTCTTTCTCTTCTTTACCAACTTTCTTATTCTTTCTTACAAAACCCTTATTTTATTTCTTTTTATAACAAATAACAAATATCTATCAGTTAGTAACACTAACTGGTCCAAATTGAGAGTATCCAAAAATGTCTATGAGTCAAATATTTAATAAAACCTCTGAGTCAGATAATACTAATTAATTAATTTAAGTTCGTCAGTTGCTCTAATTATTTTAAATTGAAACTCTCAGAAGCATACCAGAATCCTATCAATCTATATTAGTATTATTCAGACCATTTAATTAAATACGGGGTATTACAGTGCAATCCATCATTTAGAAGATCCTTTCAATCTCCTTCAACCATTCCAATGTTGCATCAGGGTCATACTTACCCCTGAAAGTAGGCAGATTCTGTAACACCCCCTTTCTATACCCCAAATAAGCAATTAAATCACTTATGCACATATTAAAATTTTCATTAGAGTATATTTGAAAAACGGTATAAAAGAGTAATGCCACATTATACTTGAAATTAAAAACATACAACACCTGCTCAATAAAGATATGCAACAAACGGGGTAACTCACATACACAAGGAATTCATCCTTACACCAGTATTCATCAATTCATTAAACAGTGGATGTAAAAGCATACTTCAAGCTCAAGGTTTTGATGACGTCAACAATATTCAAGCTCATTTTGTATTGCAAAAAGTCGAGATGTCAACAAAGATCAATATCATGGCTATGCATCATCAATGGAATGCTATCGTTCGAATCAAGCTACTGTGCAAACTTTTCAAGACTTGGACACAAGGCTTAGGTATATCAAAACACACTCCTTAGAATGATATACAAGTGTTCAAAATAATTTATCATGTTAATTCACTGCATATGCATATTTTGAAATAAATCGGAACTGGTTTAACACTTAAAAATCAAAATATTTTTCTGAGTTTTAACAGTGTTAACCGGTTAACCATATGGGTTAACCGGTTAACGGTCCAAAAATTTGAATTCTTTGGCAACGTTTCAGCGTGTTAACCGATTAACCCATATGGTTAACCGGTTAACTGAAGGATTTCTGAAAAATTGTTTCTTTTCATTTCAAATATTTTTTTAAATGTTATACCTCTTCAATAATTTATTTCATAATTTTTCATACCTTTTTGAATAGGTGTTTTGACTCTTATAAATTCTTAAATTTTCAAATTCATAAACACCTCCAAGAAATTTTCAAATATTATCACTAAATCAAATTCACTAAATTCAAATATTTTTCATACTTCTAAAAGTGTTCATTGTTCATCATATTTCATATTCCATTTGAACACTTGTATTGAATTTTGAACATAGGAGAAGCTCAATATTATATTGATACCAATCATTGTATTACTCACTCAAACTACAAAAATTATAGAAAGTTTTTCTATTGTGACTTGTGTTCCAAGGTTTGTTTGGACATAAGGGTTAGTGTTGCAAGAGGATTGTTCTTGCACACTAGGTTGATTAGTTGTTTAGAAAGTAGGCCTCACCATTGAAGGTGTGATAGGTTGTCCGTTTCTAAAAACTAGTGGAAATCTCTTTCGTGTTTGAAAGGGGACTGGATGTACCTTCGGATTGTGAAGGGAACCAGGATAAATCTCCGTGTCGCTTTTTATTTCTTGCTTTATTGTTTTCATACCATAAACCATAAAAAGCAAAATCCATTCATCAAAGAAAAAGAATCGAAAAATTTCATAACACCTAATTCACCCCCCCCCCCTCTTAGGCGCACTTTGATCTTACAATTGGCATCATAGCAGGTTTAGGTAACCTGTTCCTACAAGATCCTATGGCTTCCGCAAACTCGAATCCTGTTTTCAAAGACGGTGGAAGTAGCAACAAGCCTCCGCTCTTCTCCGGCGAATACTTTGATTTTTGGAAAATCAGAATGAGGGCACATCTTGAAGCCCAAGGAGAAGGTATATGGGAAGCAATCGAAGAAGGTCCTCATAATCCTGTTAATGTGATCAATGGAGTTGGAACCGCAAAGTTGAAGAATATGTATGATGAAGATGATAAGAAGAAGATCCTAAATGAGAAGACGGCAATCAACATACTCCAAAGCGCTCTTAGTATGGACGGATTCTTCCGTGTATCACAATGCAAATCGGCAAAGGAGATTTGGGATACTTTGGTAGAAACACATGAAGGAACAACAGAAGTAAAAAGATCAAGGCTTAACACGTTGAGTCAAGAATATGAAATGTTCTGTATGCAGCCCGGAGAATCTATTGTTACCTTACAAAAAATATTTGTTCATCTAACAAACCACTTGATTGCACTCGGGAAGACCTTCACCAACAACAATCTCAATTTGAAAGTCCTAAGATCCTTGACAAGGGAATGGCAACCGAAAGTGATCGTTATTTCGGAGAAGAAGAGTCTCTCAACGATGACATCCGCATCTCTATTTGGCAAACTTCAAAAGCACGAATTGGAACTTGGAAGGCTTGATAAGCACGAAAGTCAATAGAAAAAGTCCAAAGGAATTGCTTTGAAGATTGACACGAAGGATGACAAAGATGACGAGACTTCCGAAGATGAGAACTTCATGCTTCTTGTTAAGAAGCTTGGTAAGTTTTTTAACAAAAATAAAAATTCCTCTTTTCCTAAAAAGAATAAACATTTCAGGAAGAAGGATGCATCCACATCGATTCAAGAAGTCACGTGTTATGAATGTGGGAAGCAAGGTCACATAAAACCGGATTGTCCAAGACTTGCAAAGAAAGGAGGATTCAAAGGCAAGAAGGACTTCAAAAATAAAAAGGCTTATGTTGCTTGGGACGATAATGAAGTTAGTTCCTCATCGGAATCGGAAAGCGATGAATGTGCAAATATGGCTTGAATGGCTTCACATCACTCCGATGAAGAAAATGACGAGGTATGCTTAAAAACAACTTCTACTTAATGGTATATCGATAGCGATTGTTCAAAGCATATGACGGGCGATATCAATAAATTTCCAAGTCTATCTCTTAAGGCCAAAGGATACGTTATTTACGGTGATGATAATAAAGGAAAGATTCTTGGAGTTGGAACCGTTGGTGCATATCCTCATACAATCATCGAAGACGTCCTTTATGTGGAAGGCCTTGAACACACCCTTCTTAGCATAAGTCAATTGTGTGACAAAGGGTTCCGAATCAACTTCACAAAGGAGGAATGCTTGATAGAACATGAAGTCACTCATGACCTCTTGCTAAAAGGTAAAAGATTTAATAACATTTTCATGATTTCTTTTGATGAATCTTCCTTGAAGGTAAAGTGCTTAAAGGCAAACAACAACGAGGCATGGCTTTGGCATAAGAAGATTGCCCACATTCACATGGAGCTTTTAAACAAATTAATAAAGCATGATCTAGTTGTTGGTCTTCCGAAGATAAAGTTTATCAAGGATAAGCTTTGTGACGCATGTCAAAAGGGGAAGCAAACCAAAACATCCTTCAAGACCAAGAAAGTGATATCTACTTCAAGACCACTATAATTGTTACATATGGATCTCTTCGATCCATCAAGAACAAAAAGCTTCGGAGGTAACGTTTATGTCTTAGTTATTGTTGATGATTTCTCTAGTTACACATGGACATTGTTTTTAGTGCAGAAAAGTGATGCCTTCAAAGCATTCAAGAAGTATGCCAAGCAAATTCAAAACGAGAAGTCACTCTCAATAGTCTCTATTAGAAGCGACCATGGTGGCGAATTTCAAAATTCATCATTTAAAGATTTTTGTGAAGAGCATGGAATCTCTCACAATTTTTCCGCACCAAGGACTCCTCAACAAAATGGTGTCGTAGAAAGGAAGAATAGGGCATTAGTGGAACTTACAAGGACAATGTGTAACACCCTAATTTTTGCCCTAAGATTGTTTCGCATATCATCTGCATTTTTGCATATCAAGCAAGATCGCACAGGTTTCGAGTTTCTCCTCAGATCGGGTCTATGCTTCGCAGGGGATCACCATTATTTTTACTGTTTTATATTTGTTTATATTTACTGACTTCTAACCAAAATACAAAAATATGTTGCAGTGTTCTTCTTCTTCTCTGTGTTGCAGGTTTGCGAAGATGAGACAGTAATTCCATTCAGATGCGTTTGTTCAGTCCCAATTCGATTTCAAGTGGACGTTTGACCTAATCTGGTCAAACTATTAAAAGATTGTGTTGACTGTCAGTTGAGTGTGCCAGCAATTCATTCATCAGGCAATGTGTTTTCAAAGTACAAGTTGGATTGGGTGACAGTTTGTTTCCTGTACAAAGTTCGGTTTGTTCATCAGTTATCAGACAGTTGTTCTGTGCGAAGTTTGGTGTGAATCTTCAGTGTTTATCAGTTCATCATTTCTTCAGTTCATCAGCAATTCATCTGAGGATTTATTTTCCTCAGTTTGGGTTCGAATTATCAGGGCATAATCAGACGATCTTCAGATGACAGTTAGCTTGAGTTGACAATATCAGTGACCGTGGTGTTGGCAAGAAGTTCATTGGTTCTGTGTTGGCTGTGTATCAGTGACTTGTGCAAAAATAATTGAGATTTGTTGTGGGCTTGAAAACCAAATTCCTTATCCATTATCCATTCCCGATTAAACCACTTATTCTTTTTTATTGACCTTCTTTTCTTTCTCTTACCGATTCATTTTTAGACCAGTTGTCCAAATTACCATTTTCTTTCTAATCATTTCCAATCCTCCATTTATATTACAATCCAAAACCATTATTATTCTCCATTTTTTTTACACATTTCTAGTTTTCATTCAACATCAAAATTCATTTTATTCAATTTGTCCACAAAACTTAAATACATTTTTATGCATTCCAATTCTCTATATCATTCACAAATTCTCATTTAAATCCCCATAAACCATGTCCATTTTAATTGCATATTTTTAATTCCATGTTACCCTTCCTTATTTTTATTTGCACTACACAATATATAAAAAATTCTTGAGCCCACTCTTTTAGGCCCATGTTCTATTAACTCATATCATATAAAATTTTGATTGAAAAAAAATGAATCTCAAAAAAGCTATTTAGCTGGCCCAGTATATGTTTCTCACGTGAATACACATGCCAAGCCTGGCCCACAACTCCCAATGCCTAAGCTTTGCCTCAGTTTCTCCTAGCCAGTTTGTTTTTCCAACTCACAGCCAGCAACAACAAAATCAAAAGCCAATTTGCACATCACCAACAACAAAAGCAACAATAGTCTATGCCCAAAACCATTTCACCACAGGCCCACGTGCAGCCAGCAAAAACGCAAGCTTTTTTCCGCCCTCAGCCTTCAACAAAACAAATCCCAATCACTTGAGCCAAGGCCTAGCCAACCTTTCCATGCCTCAAGCTTGCGCCAAGAACAATCAGCTGCACCAAGCTGCAAAAAACCGTACAAGCCTCGCAAGCAGCTAAGCCGCACGCACCTAAAGCAAGTCCCCACGTGAAAGCCGTACGCCCAATTCCAATCTTCACACAGTCAGCAAAAGATAACTCTGGCCCACAAATTCACTCCAAGCCATCAAAGCCGTAACAACAATCCAGCAACAAGGCCTCAAGCCGTCAGACAGCAAACTTCGTCCAAGCCTCCAATAGCAGGCCCACAAAATACAAGTTGTACCAATTTTTACAAAGCCGTTTCCGTAACACGCCCATCATCCAAACAAGTCAGCCGAAGGCACACGAAATTCACGCTTCTCGCACACGAGCCAAGCACGAGAAACCACCTGAAAACGAATTAATCAAAACGCAACAGAATTTAAAGCAAAACGCATAGAAAAATTCAGCAAAACTCATGTTTACCGTGACCCTTTCAAAAACGCAAACGAAATTGAACAAAACGGCATCAAATCTTTTCTTTCTTCTCCTATTTAAAGAGCATCGGACTCATTCATTGAACAAGCTTGAAGAGCATACCAATACCCTGTCAAGATTGATTTTCAAAGCTTCAACTTAAATCTCCCAATCCCTAATCCCCAAATCACCGAACCAAATTGAGAGAGAAGCCGAGAGAGGAAGGAGTCCGTGAGAATCCGAAAGAAGAAGAAGGAGATTCACGGTGTTGCTGTGTTTTTGATTTGGAAGGTGAGGAGAAGCTCCGCCGCTCATATCTTGCCGCCGCCTGTTGTTAATTTTGTTTCCCCTGTTTTCACGTGTTTGGCTATAGAAGAAGAAGACCTTGTTCTTCTTTCTTTTTCTTTTTTCTTTAATTTATTCTTTTTTATATATTTAATTTGTGATTTGTTCATTTACTTTTTTAATGAGAATAAGATAAGTTGGACTTGGATCTATGGAGATCCGTTTGCTACCACCACCCGCGGATTCTCCTTTCATACTCCCTTTCTTTTCATTTTTTTTATTCTTTTATTTTTCTTAAATTGATTCTTGGATTTTCTTTTTAAAATGATTTTGATAATAAGAATTTTGTTTAGAAACTATATTTTGAAAAATGTTTTAGAAAAAGATTTTAAAAATGTTTTAAAGGGATTTTGGAAAAAATATGTAGAAAAAGAATTAGAGGAAATATTTTTTTAGGAAAAACAATTTAGAGAAAGTTTTTTTTAAAAGAGTTTAGAAAAATGATTTAAAAAATATTTTCTATTCTTTTATTGGATCTATTTTGGATCCATTATTCTCCATCTCTTTTTTCAATTTTGGTCGATGACAATCTTCCGATTCGGGATTGTTGATTTCCGATTAAGCTTAATCTTCATTATTTCAAATCTATGGATGAATGATCATTTGGATCATTCTCCATACTTTGAGATCGTGATAGGTTGCTAATCGAGAAATTCAACGATAATCTCGATTAAGATTAGACCTTCCTTCTTCTTTTAGTGTGGCATGTTTTCGGAGAACGATCCATTATATCGTTTCTCTAACATGTATTAACACGAATATTTTCCACTTTAATTAGTGGTGGCCGGCCTCATTTGTAGGGTAATTACTTCGTAAATTACTCGGCGATTGCTTAACATAGACCTAAAGTTGTCCCGATTCGATTAAAGATCCACTTGGATCCGGTTGCCTCGATTTTATTTTCATTGTTGTGGTTGTGCTTGATTAAGTTCATCATACCACCTTATATTGTAAATAATATAATAATATAAATATAATTGTTTAAATTTAATCTCTTGCACCTTATCCTTTTATTTTAAATCTCTCGCTCCCTTATCTCCTTATTATATTTTGCCATATTATATCATATATCATTGTTTATATTCATATTGTGCTTGTTAATATTCATATTGTGCTTGCTTTTATTTTTTGTCCATTTGGATATTAAAACACTTAATAAAGGATTAAACTCTTAAAAAAAAACTTGTTACTTCTAACTTTGGACTTATGGTTACTATCCCGAACTTTTGGAGATTGGACTTAGATCTTCTAGGATTCCCTTTGCTCAAGTTGGAGTGGTTAGAAATCTTGGCCTCAAATGATGTCATTAACTTTTGAAGATGAAATTCCGACATTTGAAGATTTGTACATATTGGTCTTGGTAACTTCTTTCCTTAGCTTTTAATTCAAGCATTAGGACTAGTCTCTTCATCTCCTCCCCATTCTTTAATTTTCAAAATTTCTTCCTATTTCAAAAACCTTCTTGTTTTCTAAACTTCAAACAATTTCATAAACAAACCTTGATTTCGATCAAGCGATTTTTTGAACCTTTTCCTTTCATTTTCTTAATCAAATATTAAGCCATGTAAATATATTAAAACCATTTTTGTACATACTTTAAAAAATACAAATCCATTCAATTGTTTTTGTGCCTTGTGCACCTTTCTTCTTTTCCATGTTTAGATATGATTCATCCCTTTTAGCGGAATTATTCGCTAAGGGATGACGACTTATCTTTACATCTTAAAATCAACTCAACCCACTTATTCTTTTCAACTTTGTACCACGAACTACGAGGTTTTGATCTCGCATTGCACTTTGTGGGTACGTAGGCATAAGGCTTTAAAACCTTATCAAACACAAAATTATTAAAAAATATTCTTCTCCTCATCTCTTCCATCATTTTAAACGAACCAATTTCAGACCAAAAAGCAATAAGTATTTCAAAGGGCTCCCGTAGAGTACTACGGATGAGTCGGGTGCCTAAAACCTTCCCGGTTCATAACCAATCCCCTTACCCAATCTCTGTTTATTTCTTTTAGCCTTTGCTTTTAGAATCCTAGGTTTTTATTCGTTCTTTTACCTTTTTCCATTCGGAAATAAAGAAAAGCGCGGTGGCGACTCTGTGTTAATCGAGTTAAGTTAATCAATAGCTTACACTCATGATTTTACCGCTACAGAAAAGTGGCGACTCTGCTGGGGAGTAATCTCTAAGCGGATTTAGCCTACTTTGATTTATTTATTGCTTTGGTTTGACTTGTTTGTTATTTGTTTGTTCCGTTTTGGGTTTTGGTGATCCTCTGAGTGAGATAGATTCTAACCCGGATCTGAGTGACACTTATGATAGGACGGCGATATTCGAAGCGATATGTGATGGAGTAGTCCAAAGCAATATCAATTTGATAATCTCCACTCGGTTAGGCTCTCTTGGACTATCAATGTCATGACGAGTAATCGTACGTGGCATTATTTTCCGACCTTGAGCTGATCATACTGAGGACCTTAGAACCCTTAACCCATCTAAGCCAATTTAGGAACGTAGTGCGGAAGCTGTCTGGATGTAAATCTAAGGCGGTTGTTACGCGATACTACACTCGGACGAGGTCTATTTTAAGAATGTTATCGGTTGGGGAGTAATCCAACGTACCGATGATATTCTAAAGATGGCTGTTAACTCCGGGCACCTCTGTTAGCACCCTTTTGGTTTCTTGCAGGTACAATGAAGACAAAACCGTAGTACTTACCTGTTCGGGTTGGTGTTCTGTTACCTCGACTTCATGCTCGTGACTCGGAACCTAAGCCCGTGTGCCTTGTGTGATCTTGTTTATGGTTGTTGCATCTACATATTCATCATGATCATCATCACAACCATTTTTCAAGGAAGACAATTCTGATTATTGCAAATATTGGAAAGAATAAATATTCCTTTTTGCCAAGATTTTTTTTCATGATAATATTCTTGATGTTGACCATGTTTGCAATAATCGAGTTGTTTTTCTTAAAATGGAAGTGAATTTTGCATATCATTGCATCCTCGCATATTCTTGTGTTCATCCGAGTTGTGTGGGAACTCATCCCGGTTGTTTCTTTCCTCAGTTGTCTGTTGATCCGTCAAGCTGACTCCTCACCACAGATACGGTACTAGAGCTGCTAACAGATTGAAAGTTATTAGATTGAGAATGGAAAATCAAGCCCAACATAACAAGAAAGTTAGGGAAGACCTTGATGAGTTGAAAAGCAATGTGAGTCAGATCATGGAGATGCTACAGGCTTTGATCATTAAGGAAACTCAACCTCAGAGGATTGTCATGCCTCAAGTCAAATGTTTCTGCTGATAAAACAAGTGTTGTTGAGATGACTCGTCGCAGACAACAACACCATGAACAATCATACCCTACTGCAGTCGCTTTGATGATCAATGGTCCATCTATTCAAAGGAATGTTGGCCAGAACCAGAATCGTAATGCTAGGAGTAAGCCAAGCTTTGATCCTATTCCTGTGCCGTATGCAGATTTGCTTCCATCTTTAATTGCAGAGAATCTTGTGCAGACTCGTCCACCACCTCCGGTTCCAGAGACTATTCCATGGTGGTATAAACCAGAAGCTCGTTGTGTTTTTCATCAAGGTGCCCCGGGGCATGATGTTGAGAACTGTTACCCGCTGAAGTTTGAAGTACAGAAATTGATGAGGAATAATGTTCTGTATTTCAATGGTGTTAATCCTAATGTGCAGAAGAATCCGTTGCCGAAGCATGGTAATGTGTCTGTGAACATGGTTGATGGTTATCCTGGTAATGCGTCTGATGAAGACGAAGAAATGTTTGATTTCGTTACGCATGGAAAGGTTTGCCAGAACCAGAATCGTAATGCTAGGAGTAGGCCAAACTTTGATCCTATTCCGATGACTTATGCTGAGTTGTATCCTTACTTGGTCCAGAATGATTGGATTACTACTAGGCCCGCGCCTCCTGTTCCGAATCCTATTCCGGTTGGTTATAGATCAGATCTTCATTGTGAGTTTCATCAAGGTGGAACTGGTCATGACCTAGAACACTGTTTTGCATTGAAGGCTAAAGTAAGAGAGCTTGTTAGAAATGGGATGATCACTTTTGAGGACACTAACCCTTTTCCGAATCATGAGAAATGAATCTTCCAGAAGAATTCAATTGTCAGATTTTCTTCAAGGCCAGAATCTCAGACGGGACAGCTCATCCTTTGTTGCTGATGGATCATTAGGCCATTGTTTCTTTATGTTTGCAATTTTTTCTTCAATCATATTAAGTTGTTTGCTTTTAAGCTTGTTTGTACTTTCATGTTGGTTTTAATGAAATGAGCATTGCTTTGTTTTGATTTCATTTACTATTTGCATCTTTATGCTTTACATTTCAAGTTCATTTATCTTGTCTCAAACTTTCGCAATGATTGGAGGGAGGATGACGAAAACGAGATACCCATAATTGTTGTTGGTATGCTTTCAATTGAGACTTGGTTGATGATATACAGGCATTGTTTCAAATCCTAAACACTGGAGAAATAAGGAAGTTAATCCTTTGTTAACCCCTTTGAGCCTTGAAGTTGGAGTTTCTTTCTATTCGAAAAAACCCGCAATTTTAACCCGGGGATGGGTAGTTCTCAATTAATTCGAATGTGCATTCAAGTACAAGAGAATCATTCCAGATACCTTTCAATAAAGGTTGCAATCTCAAGTTTTCCTTCATACACATCAAAGAGGTGTTAAAGATGTTTCTCAATTCAAAAGCCAATGATGGTTCATCGTAATCATTAAGCCATGCAGTCATTATCTTTCAAAAAAAATGATATTGAAAAATTATTGAAAAAAAATTGAAGCCCGCTAAGTCAAAACCTATGAAGGAGACTTAGGCAAAAAAAACTGGGGCATCCCGCTGGCTGTAAGATCAAATGACACAGTTCAGGCAAAAGTTAGGGACAATAAAAAGAAATATTTGTCAAGAGGTCATCAAAATCCTCAGCAAAAATAAGTTGAATGGACCAAAGTCCTCACTAGAAATAAAAAAAGAGAGGAAAGATGTGACTGTTATCTCAAAATCCTTTGGCTTATGAACCATCTTCATCTGTGCAATCCTAAATGTCCGGGAACTTGAATGCATAGGCTGAATTAATTGAATGTAGGACTGGAGTTCATCACGAAGAGGGGTTGGGTATAAACAAACTTTGAGCCTATATCCTTTGATTCATAAACCGTGAACCAGACCACGTTACAACCTTCAAAAGTCCTAATTGAATTCAGGGTTCTTTTGAAAAGCATACTACAACGAGGTTGCGTAAACTGACTCCCAAGTTCTTTACCAATCATTTGTTTTCTTACCTTTGCTTTATCTTTAATGTTGTCTCAACCGCCGTGTTTTAACAATGTTTTTTTTAATTACTTTACATCAATAAATTCCATTCCAAAAATGATCCTTGATTTCAAACTTTGCATTGAACTTTGCATTAAAATTACCAGGTTTGTACAAACATTTTTTTATTGCAAATAAAATTTCCTCATCAAGGAATTCTCAAACGGTTGAGAAACATGGTCGGTGATCTTATCAGGGGCAATTTCTCCTCAGGTCCTATGGTTCAAGAGTTGTTGATCAGTGCAAGTTATTCTCAGATATGGTTCTCTGCAAGATTCATCTCTGGGTTATTTTCTCAACAATCATTTCAAGAACTGAAGCCATGATCAGTTTATTCTCTCAACAGTTATTCCAAAGATCTGAGTATTTTCTCCGGAAGCAATCAAGAATTGAATCCATTATCAGTTTACCTTTATCAGTCATTGAACTTGGGGCAACTTTCTTCAAGAATTTCTAAGCAGCTTTGCATGATTTCTCTCAAAAGATTTTCAACTTGATGCAGTTTACTGGTGGGACAGAGATTTGTTCAGCAGTAGCATTTCTAATTTCCGAGCAGACTGGCATGAGATGCTCCCTTTTGCTTTGCATGGGTATCGTACATATGTCCGCACTTCAACAGGGGCAACCCCTTTCTCACTTGTTTATGGTACAGAAGCAGTGCTCCCTGTCGAAGTTGAGATCCCATCAATGAGAATTCTGATGGAAGCCAAGTTGACTGAGGCTAAATGGTGTCAAAGTAAATTTGATCAGTTGAACTTGATTGAAGAAAAGAGAATTAAAGCGTTGTGTCATGGTCGGTTGTACCAACAAAGAATGAAGAAAGCTTTTGATAAGAAGGTCAAACCTCGTGTATTCAGAGAAGGCGACCTCGTGCTCAAAAAGATTCAGTCTTTCCTTAAAGATTCTCGGGGCAAGTGGACTCCGAACTATGATGGACCATATGTTGTTAAGAAAGCCTTCTCTGGCGGTTATTTAATTCTTGCAACTATGGATGGTGAGGAGATCGCTCGTCCTGTGAATGCGGATGCAGTCAAGAAATACTTCGCCTAAAAAATAAAAGAACAGCTCGCTAAGTTGAAAACCCGGAAGGGCGGCTTAGGCAAAAATGAGCGTCTCGGTGGATTGAAAACCCGAAAGGGCGGTCCAGGCAAAAATTAGAGACAAAAACAGAAATAATTATCCCGGTAGATTGAAAACCCGAAAGGGCAATCTAGGCAAAAGTTATGGATCATGGCAAGTAACTGCGTCGACAGACTGAATTGCTTGTAGTAACCGAGGATTTCAAATTCTATCATTCAGAAGAATTATTCATCAAAGATTCTTATTCACTCATCCTTGACTGAAGTTTCGGACGCAGTGGAGTTCAAAGTTGATAGAGAGAATAGTGATCATTGTATCTCAATGAATAAAGAAAGGATGTCAGCAGTGATTCCAGGAATGGTAAAGTCTGGATGTGTGTAGCTTGTCTCTCCCAAAGCAGGGTTTGATTCGGTTGTGTCCATGTGAAGTTCCTGGATAGTCTTGATCAGATTGATGTTAAGGATGTTTTGTTCCCCAACCATGATGTTGAATGGAGATAGTATGTATTCCCCAGAAGAGTTGTTGGAAGGGATGTTCAGAATCCCTAGCTGAGTGTTGATCTTTTCCTCAGCATGTTATCTTTGAATTGAGAAGTATTGGGAATCCCCAGCTGAGCTCATGGTCTTCAGTTTGATTGTTTGCATCCTTGAATATAGAAGTATTGATATAGCAGTCAGTTTAGAGGTTTTCTTTTACCCTATGTTGGGTACTGATTTAAAATCCCTCGTAACTGTGTTTTGGCTATGATGTTAACTTCTTGATATCCCCATATGGATCTCCAGTAGGTCTGCATGTGTTGATTTCCAGCAGTTTCCTATGTGATTTATTTCCTTTGATGGCCTATGATATTCCCCTGCAGATTTCAAGATTGAATCTCCAGCATGTTTCCCTGCATTTGTTGCCTTGGGATTAGCCGAGTATCCGGTGGTTGTGGTGTTCATGTCACCTTTTTCTTATCTTTATGTTTGTTTTGTCAGCATATTCATAAACATATTCATACGCATAAGCATAGCATTGTTTGCTTGCATTCTTGCGTTTATCATTGTTATCTGCTCTTGGGTGTGGATTTTCCCCACAGAGTGTGTGTGTCGTATTCCTCTCAAGTTTAGAGTGTCGACCATTAAGCAGAAAGTGTTAATCCTTTCTAATTCCCCACTGAGTTTGTTTCTCGTGGATGATGTTGATTCAGTTTCCTCCCCAGTTTATTATCTGGATGGATTTTCCCCAGTTGAGATATTTCCTCCTCGGGATGAGTCTTATTTGACCGTTTCTTTCCAATTTGTTCTTGGATTGAACTTTGGTTCCCTTTGGTGGGTATATTTGCTTTGGAATTAAGCTATCATTGTTTGATAGTGGGCAACATTTTCTCCAGCTTGAGTATTTTGCTCTGGAATTTAGCTATCAGTAAATCGATAGTGGGTAATATTATCAGATTTGATCAAGTTCTTTTACTTGTGCTCCTACCCAGTAAATCCGGTAGTCGAGATGTTATCCTCTTACCCAGTAAAAAGGTAATAGAGTTTGTTATTCTTTGATTCAGCTCCTACCCAGTAAATCAGGTAGTCGAGAATTTGTTCTACCCAGTAAATCCGGTAGTCAAGTTATTGTTCTTACCCAGTAAAAAGGTAATGTAATCAGATATTTTCCTCTTACCCAGTAAAAAGGTAATTTGATTGAGTTCCTACCCAGTAAATCAGGTAGTCGATCATACTCCTATCCAGTAAATTGATAGTCGAGTCCCTTATGCTCCTACCCAGTAAATCAGGTAGTCGAGAATTTGTTCTACCCAGTAAATCCGGTAGTCAAGTTATTGTTCTTACCCAGTAAAAAGGTAATGTAATCAGATATTTTCCTCTTACCCAGTAAAAAGGTAATTTGATTGAGTTCCTACCCAGTAAATCAGGTAGTCGATCATACTCCTATCCAGTAAATTGATAGTCGAGTCCCTTATGCTCCTACCCAGTAAATCAGGTAGTCGAGAATTTTTCTACCCAGTAAATCCGGTAGTCGAAATATTTTCCTCTTACCCAGTAAAAAGGTAATAGAGTTTGTTTGCTTAAGCTCCTACCCAGTAAATCAGGTAGTTGAGAATTGTTCTACCCAGTAAATCCGGTAGTCAAATTATTTTCTTACCCAGTAAAAAGGTAATAGAATCAAGCTATTTTCCTCTTACCCAGTAAAAAGGTAATTTGATTGAGTTTCTACCAAGTAAATCAGGTAGTTGATCATACTCCTATCCAGTAAATCGATAGTTGAGTCTTCTATATCTCCTATCCAGTAATCAGGTAGTCGAGAAGTTTTCTTACCCAGTAAAAAGGTAATTGAGTTTATTCCTCCGTATTTTGCTCCTATCCAGTAAATCGATAGTCGAGTCCTTTATATTTCCTACCCAGTAAATCAGGTAGTCGTGATTTGTTCTACCCAGTAAATCCGGTAGTCAAGTTATTTTTTCCTCTTACCCAGTAAAAAGGTGATTGAGGTCATTCCTCTTTATTTCGCTCCTATCCAGTAAATCGATAGTTGAGTCATTTGTTTTCTCCTGCCCAGTAAATCAGGTAGTTGAAAGTTTTGCTGCTCAGTAAGAAGTAGTGAAGGCTATTCCTCCGAATTTTGCTCCTATCCAGTAAATTGATAGTCGAGTCCTTTTATATCTCCTATCCAGTAAATCGATAGTCGAGTCTTTCATATTTCCTACCCAGTAAATCAGGTAGTTGAGAGTTTCTTGCCCATTAAAAAGGTAATGAAGGTTATTCCTTTTATTTTACTCCTATCCAGTAAATTGATAGTCGAGTCTGTTATATTTCCTACCCAGTAATCAGGTAGTTGATGATTTCTTTTCCAACACAGTATTTCTCCTTTTCTTGGATTCAAATACGGTGTTTGATTGACATTTCTGACAGGGTGTTTATTTTTCCCTGGTTGAATTTTGTTCCTTGATTATTTCATATCGTTTCCCCAAGTGGAGTCTGTTATCCAGTGATTTATTTTCCTGGTAACTCTTTGTTTGTCTGTTGTTTCCCCAGCGGGATTTTCTTCTGTGTCCCCAATTTGTGCTTTTTCTCTGGTGGTCATTATTTTCCCCACAGAGATCTTGGGTTTGCATATCATATTCATATCATATTATTTGTTCTCTTAGGACAAAAATTGGGTTTTCTGTATTTAAGTCTCTCCCATCTTGTAGAGACGAAGATGTCAATCTTCATATCTCCGGATTGAAGAAACTTAAATAGGGGCAGCTGTAACACCCTAATTTTTGCCCTAAGATTGTTTCGCATATCATCTGCATTTTTGCATATCAAGCAAGATCGCACAGGTTTCGAGTTTCTCCTCAGATCGGGTCTATGCTTCGCAGGGGATCACCATTATTTTTACTGTTTTATATTTGTTTATATTTACTGACTTCTAACCAAAATACAAAAATATGTTGCAGTGTTCTTCTTCTTCTCTGTGTTGCAGGTTTGCGAAGATGAGACAGTAATTCCATTCAGATGCGTTTGTTCAGTCCCAATTCGATTTCAAGTGGACGTTTGACCTAATCTGGTCAAACTATTAAAAGATTGTGTTGACTGTCAGTTGAGTGTGCCAGCAATTCATTCATCAGGCAATGTGTTTTCAAAGTACAAGTTGGATTGGGTGACAGTTTGTTTCCTGTACAAAGTTCGGTTTGTTCATCAGTTATCAGACAGTTGTTCTGTGCGAAGTTTGGTGTGAATCTTCAGTGTTTATCAGTTCATCATTTCTTCAGTTCATCAGCAATTCATCTGAGGATTTATTTTCCTCAGTTTGGGTTCGAATTATCAGGGCATAATCAGACGATCTTCAGATGACAGTTAGCTTGAGTTGACAATATCAGTGACCGTGGTGTTGGCAAGAAGTTCATTGGTTCTGTGTTGGCTGTGTATCAGTGACTTGTGTAAAAATAATTGAGATTTGTTGTGGGCTTGAAAACCAAATTCCTTATCCATTATCCATTCCCGATTAAACCACTTATTCTTTTTTATTGACCTTCTTTTCTTTCTCTTACCGATTCATTTTTAGACCAGTTGTCCAAATTACCATTTTTTTTCTAATCATTTCCAATCCTCCATTTATATTACAATCCAAAACCATTATTATTCTCCATTTTTTTTACACATTTCTAGTTTTCATTCAACATCAAAATTCATTTTATTCAATTTGTCCACAAAACTTAAATACATTTTTATGCATTCCAATTCTCTATATCATTCACAAATTCTCATTTAAATCCCCATAAACCATGTCCATTTTAATTGCATATTTTTAATTCCATGTTACCCTTCCTTATTTTTATTTGCACTACACAATATATAAAAAATTCTTGAGCCCACTCTTTTAGGCCCATGTTCTATTAACTCATATCATATAAAATTTTGATTGAAAAAAAATGAATCTCAAAAAAGCTATTTAGCTGGCCCAGTATATGTTTCTCACGTGAATACACATGCCAAGCCTGGCCCACAACTCCCAATGCCTAAGCTTTGCCTCAGTTTCTCCTAGCCAGTTTGTTTTTCCAACTCACAGCCAGCAACAACAAAATCAAAAGCCAATTTGCACATCACCAACAACAAAAGCAACAATAGCCTATGCCCAAAACCATTTCACCACAGGCCCACGTGCAGCCAGCAAAAACGCAAGCTTTTTTCCGCCCTCAGCCTTCAACAAAACAAATCCCAATCACTTGAGCCAAGGCCTAGCCAACCTTTCCATGCCTCAAGCTTGCGCCAAGAACAATCAGCTGCACCAAGCTGCAAAAAACCGTACAAGCCTCGCAAGCAGCTAAGCCGCACGCACCTAAAGCAAGTCCCCACGTGAAAGCCGTACGCCCAATTCCAATCTTCACACAGTCAGCAAAAGATAACTCTGGCCCACAAATTCACTCCAAGCCATCAAAGCCGTAACAACAATCCAGCAACAAGGCCTCAAGCCGTCAGACAGCAAACTTCGTCCAAGCCTCCAATAGCAGGCCCACAAAATACAAGTTGTACCAATTTTTACAAAGCCGTTTCCGTAACATGCCCATCATCCAAACAAGTCAGCCGAAGGCACACGAAATTCACGCTTCTCGCACACGAGCCAAGCACGAGAAACCACCTGAAAACGAATTAATCAAAACGCAACAGAATTTAAAGCAAAACGCATAGAAAAATTCAGCAAAACTCATGTTTACCGTGACCCTTTCAAAAACGCAAACGAAATTGAACAAAACGGCATCAAATCTTTTCTTTCTTCTCCTATTTAAAGAGCATCGGACTCATTCATTGAACAAGCTTGAAGAGCATACCAATACCCTGTCAAGATTGATTTTCAAAGCTTCAACTTAAATCTCCCAATCCCTAATCCCCAAATCACCGAACCAAATTGAGAGAGAAGCCGAGAGAGGAAGGAGTCCGTGAGAATCCGAAAGAAGAAGAAGGAGATTCACGGTGTTGCTGTGTTTTTGATTTGGAAGGTGAGGAGAAGCTCCGCCGCTCATATCTTGCCGCCGCCTGTTGTTAATTTTGTTTCCCCTGTTTTCACGTGTTTGGCTATAGAAGAAGAAGACCTTGTTCTTCTTTCTTTTTCTTTTTTCTTTAATTTATTCTTTTTTATATATTTAATTTGTGATTTGTTCATTTACTTTTTTAATGAGAATAAGATAAGTTGGACTTGGATCTATGGAGATCCGTTTGCTACCACCACCCGCGGATTCTCCTTTCATACTCCCTTTCTTTTCATTTTTTTTATTCTTTTATTTTTCTTAAATTGATTCTTGGATTTTCTTTTTAAAATGATTTTGATAATAAGAATTTTGTTTAGAAACTATATTTTGAAAAATGTTTTAGAAAAAGATTTTAAAAATGTTTTAAAGGGATTTTGGAAAAAATATGTAGAAAAAGAATTAGAGGAAATATTTTTTTAGGAAAAACAATTTAGAGAAAGTTTTTTTTAAAAGAGTTTAGAAAAATGATTTAAAAAATATTTTCTATTCTTTTATTGGATCTATTTTGGATCCATTATTCTCCATCTCTTTTTTCAATTTTGGTCGATGACAATCTTCCGATTCGGGATTGTTGATTTCCGATTAAGCTTAATCTTCATTATTTCAAATCTATGGATGAATGATCATTTGGATCATTCTCCATACTTTGAGATCGTGATAGGTTGCTAATCGAGAAATTCAACGATAATCTCGATTAAGATTAGACCTTCCTTCTTCTTTTAGTGTGGCATGTTTTCGGAGAACGATCCATTATATCGTTTCTCTAACATGTATTAACACGAATATTTTCCACTTTAATTAGTGGTGGCCGGCCTCATTTGTAGGGTAATTACTTCGTAAATTACTCGGCGATTGCTTAACATAGACCTAAAGTTGTCCCGATTCGATTAAAGATCCACTTGGATCCGGTTGCCTCGATTTTATTTTCATTGTTGTGGTTGTGCTTGATTAAGTTCATCATACCACCTTATATTGTAAATAATATAATAATATAAATATAATTGTTTAAATTTAATCTCTTGCACCTTATCCTTTTATTTTAAATCTCTCGCTCCCTTATCTCCTTATTATATTTTGCCATATTATATCATATATCATTGTTTATATTCATATTGTGCTTGTTAATATTCATATTGTGCTTGCTTTTATTTTTTGTCCATTTGGATATTAAAACACTTAATAAAGGATTAAACTCTTAAAAAAAAACTTGTTACTTCTAACTTTGGACTTATGGTTACTATCCCGAACTTTTGGAGATTGGACTTAGATCTTCTAGGATTCCCTTTGCTCAAGTTGGAGTGGTTAGAAATCTTGGCCTCAAATGATGTCATTAACTTTTGAAGATGAAATTCCGACATTTGAAGATTTGTACATATTGGTCTTGGTAACTTCTTTCCTTAGCTTTTAATTCAAGCATTAGGACTAGTCTCTTCATCTCCTCCCCATTCTTTAATTTTCAAAATTTCTTCCTATTTCAAAAACCTTCTTGTTTTCTAAACTTCAAACAATTTCATAAACAAACCTTGATTTCGATCAAGCGATTTTTTGAACCTTTTCCTTTCATTTTCTTAATCAAATATTAAGCCATGTAAATATATTAAAACCATTTTTGTACATACTTTAAAAAATACAAATCCATTCAATTGTTTTTGTGCCTTGTGCACCTTTCTTCTTTTCCATGTTTAGATATGATTCATCCCTTTTAGCGGAATTATTCGCTAAGGGATGACGACTTATCTTTACATCTTAAAATCAACTCAACCCACTTATTCTTTTCAACTTTGTACCACAAACTACGAGGTTTTGATCTCGCATTGCACTTTGTGGGTACGTAGGCATAAGGCTTTAAAACCTTATCAAACACAAAATTATTAAAAAATATTCTTCTCCTCATCTCTTCCATCATTTTAAACGAACCAATTTCAGACCAAAAAGCAATAAGTATTTCAAAGGGCTCCCGTAGAGTACTACGGATGAGTCGGGTGCCTAAAACCTTCCCGGTTCATAACCAATCCCCTTACCCAATCTCTGTTTATTTCTTTTAGCCTTTGCTTTTAGAATCCTAGGTTTTTATTCGTTCTTTTACCTTTTTCCATTCGGAAATAAAGAAAAGTGCGGTGGCGACTCTGTGTTAATCGAGTTAAGTTAATCAATAGCTTACACTCATGATTTTACCGCTACACAATGCTTAGCGACTCAAATCTTCCTAAATATTTTTGGGCGGATGCGGTTAGCACGGCTTGTTTTGTAAGTAACCATGTCAATATTCGACCAATTCTCAAGAAGACTCCATATGAGTTGTTCAAGGGTAGGAAACCCAACATATCTTTCTTCCACATATTCGGATGCAAATGCTTCGTTCTCAACAACGGCAAGGACAACCTTGGTAAGTTTGATGAGAAATCCGACGAAGGTATATTTCTTGGTTATTCTCTCTCAAGTAGAGCTTTTAGAATTTTCAATAAACGAACACTTACTATTGAAGAATCTATTCATGTTTCATTTGATGAGACTAACCCCTTGAAAGAGGATAATATTATTGTGGATGATGATGATGATGTAGTAGATCTATCACAACAACAAAAGGAGACATCAAAAGAACAAGTAATATCACAAGAAGATGACTCACCAACTATTGAAGAACATCAAGATCTTCCTAAAGAATGGAGAACTCATAGAGATCACCCCATAGATAAAGTTATTGGTGATATTAGCAAAGGCGTTGCAACTCGACTAAATCTCAAGGATGCTTGTCTCAACATGGCATTCGTATCTCAAATTGAACCAACAAAAATTGATGAAGCCTTAGGCGACGATCAATGGATAATAGCTATGCAAGAAGAACTCAACAAATTCGAAAGAAACCAAGTTTGGACTCTTGTACCAAGACCGGACAACAAACATATCATAGGCACAAGATGGGTGTTCAAGAACAAACTTGACGAGAATGGAATCATAGTTCGTAACAAAGCAAGATTGGTCGCACAAGGCTACAACCAAGAAGAAGGAATCGACTTTGATGAAACATTCGCTCTGGTAGTAAGGTTAGAAGCAATTAGATTATTACTTGCTTACGCTTGTTCAATGAATTTTCAGTTGTACCAGATGGATGTCAAAAGCGCTTTCCTAAATGGTTACATCAATGAAGAAGTCTACGTCAAACAACCTCCGGGTTTTGAAGACTTCAAGAATCCCTCTCATGTCTACAAGTTGAAGAAGGCTCTTTATGGCTTAAAGCAAGCACCAAGGGCATGGTATGACCGTCTTAGCAACTTCCTTTGTGAGAAGGGTTTTACGAAAGGAAAGGTTGACAAGACTTTGTTCATCAAGAACTTCAAGGGCAACACCTTACTAGTTCAAGTCTATGTCGACGACATCATCTTTGGTTCAACAAACAAAGATCTTTGCGAAGAATTCTCTCTTATGATGCAAGGCGAATTCGAGATGTCCATGATGGGAAAGATGAACTACTTCCTTGGATTACAAATCAAGCAAACAAAGGATGGCATCTTCATCAACCAATCCAAGTATTGCAAGGAATTATTGAAAAGATTCGATATGGAAAATTGCAAAGAAATGTCTACTCCAATGGGATCCGGAACATATGTTGATCAAGATCTATCCGGCACTTCAATAGATATTACAAAGTATCGAGGTATGATCGGTTCACTATTATATTTGACGACAAGTCGTCCTGACATTATGTTTAGTGTTTGTTTGTGTGCCCTTTTTCAAGTTAATCCGAAGGAATAACATCTCACCGCCGTGAAGAGGATCATGAAGTATCTCAAAGGAACGACGCACGTCGGATTATGGTATCCTAAAGGTAGTACATGTTCTTTAATTGGTTATTCTGACACTGATTATGCAGGATGTAAGACCGATATAAAAAGTACAAGTGGTACTTGTCACATTCTCAGGAATGCACTAGTGTCGTGGGCATGTAAGAAGCAAGCATGCGTTGCACTTAGCACGGCCGAAGCGGAGTACATCGTAGCAGGAAGTTGTTGTGCCCAAATCTTGTGGCTTAAACAATAACTCCTCGATTTCGGTATAGACCTTGGTTGTATCCCTCTCCGGTGTGACAACACAAGTGCCATCAATATCACGAAGAACCCGGTCATGCATTCAAGAACAAAGCACATAGATATCCGACATCACTTACTTCGAGATCATGTTCTAAACGGAGATGTCGATGTTACATTCGTGGATACACACAATCAACTTGCCGATATATTCACTAAACCGTTGGCTAAAGAGCAATTTTTCAAGATTCGACGAGAACTTGGTATTCTCAAAGAAGGTGATATCTAACCTTAACTTAAATATTGCTTGTTGTATGTTTTTATTGCATTATATGTGTGTTTGTTCACTTTTGTGTCATAAAATGCTAGCATTTTCATTTCGCCGGTTTCCGTTTTTTTCACTTTCGTATACCTGAATATAATCGGTTTCAAAAAAATTTTTGATCGAAAGTTGCGTTTTGATAAGTGCTAACACTTTATGAAAAATTTTCATGAAAAACTTTTCCTAATTTCTCTAAAACATGCTGCTGGATTTTTCAAAAAATTGAAATTTTTTAACCGTTAACCGGTTAACGTAATAGGTTAACCGGTTAACACATCCAAAATTTGGATTTCCAGCGCATGTTCAGAAATTTGTTTTTATTATTTTTTTATTTTGTTTTTACTATGTCTTTAATATATATGCTTCAAGTACATTGCATTGCATGTTTTGTTCATTCACATTCAAACTTTGACTCTTCAACCATTGACTACAATAAACACTATTTATCATCTTCTTCCAACTTCCAACCTTCAACAAATCAAACCCCCATTAAAACCCACTATCTCCTAATCTTTATAAACCCTCTTCAAACCTCATTCAACTCACCCAACATCAAATCCAAAAATCTCATCTCTTCCAAACCCTAACTCTATCATTTGTTCATGGCACCCCAAAGGAAAGGAAAGGAACCTGCCTCAGTGTCAGAAGAAGCTCCAGTTGCAGAAACACCAATGGAATCCACCAAGAAGAGGAGGCTAGATTTCAAAGTCAGAGTCAGACCATTGCTTAAGGGTAAATACGTTCTTCTGAAATCCTTCAAACCTCCAACTTTTAAGTTTCCTGCATTGCTAGAATTTCAAGGGATGAGTGACTTTGTTGCTGACAACGGGAAAGTTTACCCGGATTTGGTCCAATCCTTCATGCATAACTTCTCACTCAACTTGGATAGGCATGGTAAACATAAGATGCATACTCTTGTTAGAAATTGTGAAATTAAGGAGGATTTAGGTGCTCTGGCCGCGTCGCTGAACATTCCCTTTTCCGGTGTGTTTCTCCGCAAAGGCGTGAACCACATAGATGACATTTGGTCCAGCTATAGTAAAATGGAGTATTATTACTCAAACTGCCGTTTTCCGAAGGATGTTGTGACATCGGGACAGCGCACTTCAAGGACACTTTGCTATGCGAAAAATTTGACGGTTGATGATCGGTTGTTGCACTATATCATTTGTTATGTGCTGCTGCCCAAGGATTCAAACCACTCTCAAATCAATGACTTAGAGATGCAAGTGTTGTTTTCTATCAAGAAAAAGGTGAAGATTAATTGGATGCTCACAATGATGTATCATTTGAAGCAACAACTTTCTCTCAAAACAAGACTTCCATATGTTAGGCTCATTTCTCGGATCATTGAGCAAACCGACTTAGTTATTGGTAGGGAACCATTTATCGCCATAAAGGCTACGGCGAATGAGATTAATGAGATTACAATTGTGAAGAATACCAGAATTGTTCAACACAATGATGGTTCTTATGAATATGCCGATGGTTCCTCCACTCCATCCTTTCCTATTCTCAAAGGTGGCATAACCAATGAATTCCTCTACATCACCATCATGACACACCACCGGAAGCCCAACAAAACCATCATGAAACCCAACGAATTCTCAAAAGTCTTCGGAAACTTATTATCGGTTCTCACAACCAAACCGAAGCGGATGATGAAAGTGAAGCCGGTAATGAAGATGGTGACGATGGTGAAGATGAAAGTGATGAAATGTCCGATGATGAATGAACATGCATGTCTTGTTGTTATTGTTGTTTTTGTTATTTTATTTAGTTTTATAAATTCTGTTATAAGTCCTAAGTTTGTTAGGCACTTTTGATTTCATTTCGGTTGTATGTTTCCGTAATCTTTTCCCGTTTCAATCCAATTATGTTTGTGTTATATTTGTGCTATCGTGTATGTTTTTCGTTTAAATGTTAAGTTGCATTATGCTGAATTGCTTGCATATTTTCATGATTATGCTTGATTCTCACTTCCTTTTTGCTAATGCCAAAGGGGGAGAAGAGCTTGGTTTTCTAATATCTCTCTGTGCAGATTTTTTCCTCTGTTAAGATAGGGGGAGTTGCTGGACATAGGGGGAGAAGCAAGCCTAGAACAATACATCGATCAAAGCTTGTGCAAAATTCTTTTGGTTGTCATTGTCAAAAATGGGGAGAATGTAGAAGCATACTTCAAGCTCAAGTTTTTGATGACGTCAACAATATTCAAGCTCATTCCGTATTGCAAAAAGTCGAGATGTCAACAAAGATCAAGATCATGGCTATGCATCATCAATGGAATGTTATCGTTCGAATCAAGCTACTGTGCAAACTTTTCAAGACTTGGACACAAGGCTTAGGTATATCAAAACACACTCCTTAGAATGATATACAAGTGTTCAAAATAATTTATCATGTTAATTCACTGCATATGCATATTTTAAAATAAATCGGAACTGGTTTAACACTTAAAAATCAAAATATTTTTCTGAGTTTTAACAGTGTTAACCAGTTAACCATATGGGTTAACCGGTTAACGGTCCCAAAATTTGAATTCTTTGGCAATGTTTCAGCGCGTTAACCGATTAACACTGAAGGATTTCTGAAAAATTATTTCTTTTCATTTCAAATATTTTTTTAAATGTTATACCTCTTCAATAATTTATTTCATAATTTTTCATAACTTTTTGAATAGGTGTTTTGACTCTTATAAATTCTTAAATTTTCAAATTCATAAACACCTCCAAGAAATTTTCAAATATTATCACTAAATCAAATTCACTAAATTCAAATATTTTTCATACTTATAAAAGTGTTCATTGTTCATCATATTTCATATTCCATTTGAACACTTGTATTGAATTTTGAGAAGTGAATTTTGAACATAGGAGAAGATCAATTTTATATTGATACCAATCATTGTATTACTCACTCAAATTACAAAAATTATAGAAAGTTTTTCTATTGTGACTTGTGTTCCAAGGTTTGTTTGGACATAAGGGTTAGTGTTGCAAGAGGATTGTTCTTGCACGCTAGGTTGATTAGTTGTTTAGAAAGTAGGCCTCACCATTGAAGGTGTGATAGGTTGTACGTTTCTAAAAACTAGTGGAAATCTCTTTCGTGTTTGAAAGGGGACTGGATGTACCTTCAGATTATGAAGGGAACCAGGATAAATCTCTGTGTCGCTTTTTATTTCTTTCTTTATTGTTTTCATACCATAAGCCATAAAAAGAAAAATCCATCTATCAAAGAAAAATAATCGAAAAAATTTCATAACACCTAATTCACCCCCCCTCTTAGGCGCACTTTGATCTTACAGTGGAAACAAAACATAACAATTTCAAACTTATATACTTATCATAAATATATCCGCAAGTTTGAATCACCAAAATATTCCATGTTTACATAAAACATTCCACATCAAAATACATATACAAATGTATTCACAAAAAGGCATCAAGCCAACCCTAGCTACCCGATGCTACATATCTGAGCCGACCGACCAAAAGACGAAGACGAACTTCACAAAAATATCATCCAGCAACCTACTTTGCAATGCCTCATAGAGCATCATAAAACAGCAGAAGGGTGAGAAACATTATCATAATAACATTGCATATAATTATATATCTCAACATATAAAAATGCACATAAAACATATTCTCATCACACATTTCATTCCTCATCACCTATACACATCACAATGTGTACATAAACAAATCAAGCATGTTCATCATGCGCTAATTCACATAAACTTACATCATTTATGTCTATTCCTCAACTTTATTCATTCCGCATAAACATACGTCATAGTTATGTTTAATAACACATATACATTACAAATGTATAAACCACATACATATACATATCAAACATGCATATATACCATCAAGTATGGTTCATCACACATACTTTTATTTCCATAATACTCCAAAAAAACATTTGCACATTCATGTTTATTTCTGCATATCATAATTAAAATGATAAAAAATGCAACTCATAGAGACCGACACACGACTCTATGCAGATGCAAATGCGGTACCGACTCAAGATTTCAGCAGGTTCTCTCAGGAACCAAATGGAATCATCGCTTGTTACCTAAAGTAACTCCCCGTCGGGCATACGATGTTCCCCATTGCTCACACCCCACATGAGCACACAATGTTTATGGATTGCTTACACCCCACACGGGCACACAATCCGACTGCTCACACCCCACACGGGCACACAATCCGATTGCTCACACCCCACACGGGCACACAATCAATGTGAATAAATCACCCATCGCTCACACCTCACACGAGCACACGATGTTTCTGGATTGCTCACACCCCACATGGGCACACAATCCGATCGCTCACACCCCACATGGGCACACGATCTTGTTGTAGTCATCGCTCACACTCCACATGAGCACACGATGCTACAACGGATTCACAAAGAATCCCACAACACAAGAATGCATACATTATGCTTACATGCAAAATGACACACAGCATTCTTGAAAATGCATACATATTCACAATATAGTTATGCATTCATCTCATACAATTAGCATACATTCACATTTAATTCAAGCCATGTATCTACTTGCCAAATGGCCACAACACAATAATCAAACCCACAATTCCATAATTAACATAATTACGTTTTATCGGAAAAGTCGGGTAAAAGTCGGCTAAAAAATACATATTTTAGCATCATTAGATTCTACATGTTTTTAGCTTCGAATTGATATAAGGATCGCTAAAAACGGATACCCGAAACTCAAGTTACAAAACAAAACGTAAAAACCCAAAAATCCTCTCAGGCTCATTGAGCGACGAACAGCTCGCTGAGCGAAAATCACCCTGGAACTTTCGCTGAGCGAGGGGTAGCTCGTTGAGCGACCACTGCGCTTTCAGCAACATACCAGCTGCGAACGGTCAACCTTAACCACTCCAAAACTCCTATAAACCCATACAAACATGATCAATAACATATATCTAACATCATACTTCGATTATAACGATTTATAACCGATTAATCTACCAATTTATCACATTTTCTCTCAAACCCTAACTATTCATCTTCTCTAACTTTCATCAAAACCAAAACTCAACCAATCAAACACATACATAATCATACACAATATTAAGATAACAATTCTTATCACCCTTACCCGATTATTTCGATTTCTTGGAGCAATCTTGAAGCTTTTCCAACTTTCCCTCTTTTCTCTTCTTTTTCTCTTCTCTCCTTTTTCTTTCTTCTCTTTTTCCTTCTATCTTTTCTTTTCTTTCTCTTTCTCACAACTTATACTCTTTTCTCTCTAGTTCTATTCTTACTCTATTATTTCTATTTTTTTCCAACCAAATATCATTTTCTCACAAAATACCAATTCTACTCATTTCTAACTCATCATTAATTAACAAATACCTAAAATACCTTCTTATCCAATTTTTACCTGAAAATTCATAAAACGGTAAAATCACATATCACACCAACATAACACATTAATTCATCAACATATCAAATATCATCATGATAATTTCACAAATAAAACAATTATCATATAAATAAAATAAAAGACTCCACAAAATTTGGGAAAATCGAATCGGGGCGTTACAACTCTCCCCCACTTTAGAAATTTTCGTCCTCGAAAATATTACCTGATTCAAAATACTCCAGATACGACTCGTGCATCCCACTCTCCAATTCCCAAGTCATATTGCCTTCCGCAACGCCTCCCCACGCCACTTTCACAAGTGCAATATCCTTTCCTCTTAGCTTCTTAATTTCACGATCCAAAATCCTAACCGACAAAGCTTCCACCGTAAGGTTATCTCTTACCTCAACCTCATCCATAGGAATAACATGTGACGGATCCGGAACATACTTCCGAAGTTGAGAAATATGGAACACATCATGCAAATTCGAAAGATTCGGAGGCAACGCCACACGATAAGCCACAACACCAACTCGTGCAGTAATCTGATACGGCCCAATAAAACGAGAAGTCAACTTCTTCGACTTCAAAGCACGACCCACGCCTATAACCGGTGTAACTCTCAAAAATACATGGTCACTTTCCTGAAACTCAAGATCCTTCCTCCTCTTGTCATGATAACTCTTTTGTCTACTTTGAGAAGCTCTCATCTTCGACCGGATAAACTTCACCTTTTCCGTAGTATGTTGTACCATCTCCGGTCCAACTACCATTCTCTCTCCGGTTTCATGCCAACACAAAGGTGTTCGACATCTCCGACCATATAAAGCCTCAAATGGTGCCATACCAATACTCGAATGAAAACTGTTATTATAGGTGAACTCAATCAACGCTAAATAACTATCCCAAATACCACTTTGTTCTAGCACACAAGCACGTAACAAATCCTCTAACGATTGAATCGTCCTCTCGGTTTGATCGTCCGTTTGCGGATGGTAAGCCGAACTCAATCTTAGCTTAGAACCCAAAGCCTTTTGCAAACTTTCCCAAAATCTCGATGTAAATCTAGGATCTCTATCTGATACAATACTCTTAGGAACTCCATGCAACTTCACAATCACAGAAACATAAATCTCGGCTAGCTTCTCCAAAGAATAACTAATATCCATCGGAATAAAGTGAGTAGATTTAGTAAGCCATCCACAATCACCCAAATAGCATTATAACCTCTTTGCGTATTCGACAAACCCGTAACAAAATACATCGATATACTATCCCATTTCCATTATGGAATATCCAACGGTTGCATCAAACCACTAGGCTTCTGATGTTCCACCTTAGACTTCTGACAAGTCAAACACGCATACACAAAATGAGCTACATCTCTCTTCAATCCTAACCACCAAAAGATCTTCTTCAAATCTTGATACATCTTATTCGCTCCCGGATGAATACTTAAATTACTCCGGTGTCCCTCTTCCAATATCATCTTTTTCAACTCCTCATCATCGGGAATACAAATACGACCATGGAATCTCAAAACTCCAAAATTATCAACCTTTAAATCCTCATTCCCATTCATCATCAAATCAACAAATTTCAAATCCAACTTTTGCTTTTCACAAACGGTTGCAAGAAAATCATTCGTAACATGAAGCATACCAAGTCTCACACTTCTCGGTGTCATCTCGCAAACCAAACTCAAATCTTTAAAATTCTCCAAAAGATCCCATTCTCTTATCATCAATGCGGACATATGTAACAACTTACGACTCAAGGCATCGACCACCACATTCGCCTTACCCGGATGGTAATTCAAACCAAAATCATAATCCTTCAAAAGTTCTAACCATCTCTTTTGTCTCATGTTCAATTCCTTTTGATCAAATAAATACTTCAAACTTTTGTGATCACTAAAAACTTCAAATCTTGCACCATAAAGATAATGCCTCCAAATTTTTAGAGCAAAAACCACGGCCGCTAATTCCAAATCATGCGTAGGATAATTCTTTTCATGCACTCTCAATTGTCTTGAAGCATAAGTTGCAACTTTTCCATCTTGCATCAAAACACCACCTAACCCAAACAATGAAGCATCACAAAACACCACAAATGGTTCCGTCGGATTCGGCAAAATCAAGATCGGAGCCGTTGTTAACCTTCTCTTAAGTTCCATGAAACTCTCTTCGCAATGAATATCCCAAATGAAAGCCTTTCCTTTACAAGTCAACTGCGTTAACGGAAGTGCCAACTTTGAAAATCCTTCAATAAACCTCCGATAATAACCCGCCAAGCCTAAAAAGCTTTGAATCTCCGTAACCGATCTAGGAACTTCCCATTGCATTACCGCATCAATCTTGGATGGATCAAAACTAACTCCACCATCAGAAATCACATGCCCAAGAAAACTTACCTTTGACAACCAAAACTCACATTTTGACAACTTAGCTTACAATTGCTTCTCTCTCGAAATCTGTAACACAATCCTTAAATGCTCTTCATGCTCTTCTTGAGACTTAGAATAAATCAAAATGTCGTCGATGAACACAACCATAAAACGATCCAACTGTTCATGGAAAATACGATTCATGTATTCCATAAACACACCCGACACATTAGAAACTCTGAATGGCATCACGGAATACTCGTAATGACCATACCGTGTCCTAAAAGTCGTCTTTTGAATATCCTCCTCTTTCACACGAATCTGGTGATATCTTGATCTCAAATCAATCTTACTAAAAACACGTGCACCAACTAATTGATCCATCAAATCATCGATCCTCGGAAGTGGATACTTGTTCTTAATTGTCACCTTATTCAACTGTCGATAATCAATACATAACCGCATGCTTCTGTCCTTTTTCTTTACTAACAATACCGGTGCACCCCAAGGAGAAACACTCGGCCTAACAAACTTCTTGTCCAACAAGTCATTCAACTGCTTCTTCAATTCTACCAACTCTAAAGCTGACATACGATACGGTGCCATCGATATCGATCTAGTACCCGGAACTAGATCAATAGAAAACTCAACTTCTCTTTCTGGCGGTACATCCATAATACCGTCCGGAAACACTTCTGGAAAATCACACACCACTGGAAGACTATTTATCTCCACTTTGCTTTCCACCGACCATGATGCAAACAAACCAAACAATTGAACTCCGTCTACTAAAAGTTTCTTCAACTCTTTCATGGATAGGAAACTCTCTTCTTCACCATCATCCAAAGAAGGAAACCTTACTAACTTATGATAACAATCAATATGAACTCGATTAAATTGCAACCAGTCCATACCCAAGATCACGTCCAAACCCTCCAACGGCAAACAAACTAAATCCATAATAAAATCCTTACCATACATGGTCAAAGAACAACTTACACACACCAAAGAAGTAGTTACCAACCCTAAGGCAGGAGTCTCAATAACCATCTCACCACCCCAAGAAGACATAAACAAACTCAAACGCTTAGCGCACTCAAGAGAAATGAACGAATGAGTCGCTCCCATATCAATAATAATAACTAAAGGCGTACTATTAATAAAGCATGTACCTTTAATCAAACGGTCTACACTAGTAGTATCCTTCCCTGCCAATGCAAACACCTTTCCGCCCGCCTGAGCTTGCTTCGGCTTAGTACACTTAGTACTAATGTGACCAACTTCCCCATAATTGAAACAATTCACAACATTCCTCCTACACTCAGTAGTAGCATGTCCAAGACCTCCACAGTTTGAACATTTCACAATATTCTTCCCACACTCAAAAGACTTGTGGCATATATCGCCACACTTGTAACACTTAACGGGGCCAGAACTCCCTCCACCAGATCTTCTATCAAAGTTTCCCCTATTTTTGCCCTTATCAGCGGGTGTCACATAAGGTCCACTTCTAGCTTGTTGTTTCCCTTTCCTCTTATTCACACTCTTGTAATGTGTAGAACGAGCTCTGCTATCTTCTTCAAATATTCTACAACATTCAGTCAAATCTGAAAACCTTCTGATTCTCTGATATCCCACAACTTGCTTAATCTCAAGACGCAAACCATTCTCATACTTAATGCACTTAGAAAACTCAGCAGTAGCAGCAGCATAATGAGGATGAAACTAAACCAATTCCACAAACTTAGCAGTATAGTCAACAACTGACATACTACCTTGCTTCATCTCAAGGAATTTCATCTCCTTCTTTCCCTTCACACTCTCAGGGTAATACTTCCCTAAGAATTCAGTACGAAAAACTTTCCAAGTTATCTCTTCATCATCCTCCTCAAGAGTTTGACTTCTACCGACCCAACAATCATCGGCTTCTTCCTTTAGCATGTGAGAACCAAGCCTCACCTTACTCTCTTCAGAACAATCCATGAATGTGAAGATTCTTTCAATCTCCTTCAACCAATTATGAGCACCATCAGGATCAAATCTCCCCTTGAAGACCGGCGGTTGATTCTTCCTGAACTCATCATTCGCATTCACATTTGGCGTTCCCTGCACCGCCCTAACCATTGCTTCCAAAGCAACAGCCATCGCATTGTCATATCTACCAGCCATATTCTGATCATTCCCAAGGACAACAACAAGATTAAACAAAATTTCAATCACAATAACATCAAGACAGACACAACTGACTCGAACACTGGCTCTGATACCACTTAATGTAACACCCCCTTTCTATACCCCAAATAAGCAATTAAATCACTTATGCACATATTAAAATTTTCATCAGAGTATATTTGAAAAATGGTATAAAAGAGCAATGCCACATTATACTTGAAATTAAAAACATACAACACCTGCTCAATAAAGATATGCAACAAACGGGGTAACTTACATACACAAGGAATTCATCCTTACACCCGTATTCATCAATTCATTAAACAGCGGAAACAAAACATAACAATTTCAAACTTATATACTTATCATAAATATATCCGCAAGTTTGAATCACCAAAATATTCCATGTTTACATAAAACATTCCACATCAAAATACATATACAAATGTATTCACAAAAAGGCATCAAGCCAACCCTAGCTACCCGATGCTACATATCTGAGCCGACCGACCAAAAGATGAAGACGAACTTCACAAAAATATCATCCAGCAACCTACTTTGCAATGCCTCATAGAGCATCATAAAACAGCATAAGGGTGAGAAACATTATCATAATAACATTGCATATAATTATATATCTCAACATATAAAAATGCACATAAAACATATTCTCATCACACATTTCATTCCTCATCACCTATACACATCACAATGTGTACATAAACAAATCAAGCATGTTCATCATGCGCTAATTCACATAAACTTACATCATTTATGTCTATTCCTCAACTTTATTCATTCCGCATAAACATACGTCATAGTTATGTTTAATAACACATATACATTACAAATGTATAAACCACATACATATACATATCAAACATGCATATATACCATCAAGTATGGTTCATCACACGTACTATTATTTCCATAATACTCCAAAAAAAACATTTGCACATTCATGTTTATTTCTGCATATCATAATTAAAATGATAAAAAATGCAACTCATAGAGACCGACACACGACTCTATGCAGATGCAAATGCGGTACCGACTCAACATTTCAGCAGGTTCTCTCAGGAACCAAATGGAATCATCGCTTGTTACCTAAAGTAACTCCCCGTCGGGCATACGATGTTCCCCATTGCTCACACCCCACATGGGCACACAATGTTTATGGATTGCTTACACCCCACACGGGCACACAATCCGACTGCTCACACCCCACACGGGCACACAATCAATGTGAATAAATCACCCATCTCTCACACCCCACACGGGCACACGTTGTTTCTGAATTGCTCACACCCCACATGGGCACACAATTTGATCGCTCACACCCCACATGGGCACACGATCTTGTTGTAGTCATCGCTCACACTCCACATGAGCACACGATGCTACAACGGATTCACAAAGAATCCCATAACACAAGAATGCATACATTATGCTTACATGCAAAATGACACACAACATTCTTGAAAATGCATACATATTCACAATATAGTTATGCATTCATCTCATACAATTAGCATACATTCGCATTTAATTCAAGCCATGTATCTACTTGTCAAACGACCACAACACAATAATTAAACCCACAATTCCATAATTAACATAATTACGTTTTATCGAAAAAGTCGGCTAAAAATTACATATTTTAGCATCATTAGATTCTACATGTTTTTAGCTTCGAATTGATATAAGGATCGCTAAAAACGGATACCCGAAACTCAAGTTACGAAACAAAACGTAAAAACCCAAAAATCCTCCCAGGCTCGCTGAGCGACAAACAGCTCGCTGAGCGAAAATCACCCTGGAACTTTCGCTGAGCGAGGGGTAGCTCGTTGAGCGACCACTACGATTTCAGCAACATACCAGCTGCGAACAATCAACCTTAACCACTCCAAAACTCCTCTAAACCCATACAAACATGATCAATAACATATATCTAACATCATACTTCGATTATAACGATTTCTAACCGATTAATCTACCAATTTCTCACATTTTCTCTCAGACCCTAACTATTCATCTTCTCTAACTTTCATCAAAACCAAAACTCAACCAATCAAACACATACATAATCATACACAATATTAAGATAACAATTCTTATCACCCTTACCCGATTATTTCGATTTCTTGGAGCAATCTTGAATCTTTTCCAACTTTCCCTCTTTTCTCTTCTTTTTCTCTTCTCTCCTTTTTCTTTCTTCTCTTTTTCCTTCTATCTTTTCTTTTCTTTCTCTTTCTCACAACTTATACTTTTTTCTCTCTAGTTCTATTCTTACTTTTTTATTTCTATTTTTTTCCAACCAAATGTCATTTTCTCTCAAAATACCAATTCTACTAATTTCTAACTCATCATTAATTAATAAATATCTAAAATACCCTCTTATCCAATTTTTACCCGAAAATTCATAAAACGGTAAAATCACATATGACACCAACATAACACATTAATTCATCAACATATCAAATATCATCATGATAATTTCACAAATAAAACAATTATCATATAAATAAAATAAAAGACTCCACAAAATTTGGGAAAATCGAATCGGGGCGTTACAGATTCTCCCTCTGAAAAGTCGCCAAACTACGAGATCCTTCATCCATCGCAACTTAAATACCATCACAAGAACAAAGATCAACACAAAATAACAATACTCGATTGTTAGACAACTAAAACTCGACACTTGATCGGAAAACCGACCTGCTCTGATACCACTTATTTAACACCCCATTTCTACCCGCAAACAATTATAAATAATTCAGAGTTCAACAAAATAGGGTATCACATTTTTCTTCTTGCAAATAATTCATCACAATTATATTAAGTAATAAGTCATGTCTTTACTACGCAGCGGAATCATTTAAATCATAACAACTCATCTTAAAAATTTAATCTCATAAGTAATCCATCAAAAATCCAAAATATCATCTTAAAAAGGAAAATCTTAAATCCAAACAATAAACAAAACAATATTCAACTTAATTCAAACATTCACTAATCCCCCCGAAGTGTTACATATCAGAGCGACCAACAACTCAAACCATCTAACCGGACTCTTTGCTACTCGGGATTACCTGCACGGTACCAACAAAGGGTAACATTCAAACAGTAGGGGTGAGATATCGACAATTATAAACAGGATACAATAATCAGCATATACAAGTTAAAGTCATCCAATCACACATTCACATCATATACATCATAAACATCATATCATCACAACATCCATAACATCTCAATAATTCATCCAATAATGCAATTCAAATGCGACTCGACAATGCATGCATGTGGTACCATTTGGAGCAAACTCATATCTTAAAAATCATGCCATTTTGGTGGGCATCTGCAAGACATAAGTCTTCATCTTAATCATCGTGTTTGTCAATCCATGCCATCGTGTTTGCCAATCCAGACCATCTTAATAATGCATATGTATGCGGTATGAAAATAGCATACAATAAAATCAAACATCGTAAACATTATCAATCATATCATCTTAAATCATCTCATATCACATCATCTTAAATCATCATAACATCTTTGGTCATAAGACGTACATCAAAATATATCATCACAATAGTGTAAAATCATCTTAGTTTATCATCTCTAATATCATTATCCAAATTCGTTCAACAATGATCATCAAATCATCATATTATTAACCTCTAATTACATCTATCATCAATTACTAGTTCTCAGTCATCTTATAGAACTTCAGAAAAAGGAACGGACGTGAATCGATAGGCGAAACGCTACGAAATCATAAAAATGCATCACTGCTGCTCAAACACGTAACAACCTTCCCCATACGTGTAACATCGTACGCTTATATGCGTACCGTACGGAATTGGCCAAAGGGCCTGAAAAATCCACCCTCCATAAGCGTAACAGGCGGCGTAACCACCAGTTGTTACGCGTAACACCTGGTCCCATACGCGTAAGACCATATCCATTACGCATATCACCAGATACCATCTTAGTTCATCTTCTGCTATGGGTTCATCATTCTATCACTCCAAATCATTCCTAATTGGGTTTCTACCATGTTTTAGACTCCTAATTCATCATCTTGTCATCATCTATCATTACTATACCAGTTTTATCATCCTAATACCATCATCTAATCCAAATTCGTCACAATTCTATCACACATCTCAAAACATCATCACAGAAAACATACATCACAACAATCAACAAAAGATTCACATCAGTCATACGATCATCGATTCATCATATTCATAAGAAATCACACATAAAACATCATACAAACAACAACAAGGAAATCAAACAACCCTCTCCCATACATATAGATTATTTTCTCCCGGTTATAAAATATGAATCCCACCCTTACCTTTGGATAGTATGCAACTCGAATCTATGGGTGAAAATTCCTACAAAAATCTTCTTGCAAATCCTTAGCCCTGGCTCTTGATCTCCCAAAACTCGTTCACCTCTCCAAAATTCTGATTATGACTAATTCTTTCTAAACCCTTACTAATCATATTTTCTTTATTTTAACTAAAATGTCTTAAAGTAATACTAATATTATTATTACTAAAAATTTATTTAATTAATCCACTAACGGGCTTCTATCTACACCTCTCAACATTACTACCAATACCTCCCCAAAATAAGTCAAACTCACAACTCAGCTTAAAACAACTTAAATCGATTAATCGTCTTATTAACAAACATCACACATTGCAATTAACAACAATTCCAGTCAAAATAATTTAATTAAATAAATAAATTAAATCGGTGTGTTACATATGCCATCTTCGCGACCACCACGAAATTCGTGGCCACCTCTGTTTTTGCGGCCACCATTGTTTCCACGGTTGACGCCCTACTCAGGTTACGGTTGTTCGCCTTGGTTGGATCCGGTATAGGCTTATGATGGGGAAGACCACCGATTATTTTTATTCGCCATAGGAAGCTAAACAGGTATGTGAAACAGGTCAAGTAAAAAATTGGGTCGAACAAGAACCCCTGACTAGGCTTTGATACCATATAGAAAAATAGGTAAAAGTTGTTGTGTTTTATTCCTCAGTCTTAAGTTGGTTTATATAGAAAAGATACAATTAATTCAATTGATTTTCTCCTTAACGGAGAATAAAGGAAAATAAATACAAATAAAGATATCAATAATAAAACCAGAAATATAATATTTTCCAACAAAAAGTGTCACCGTAATCAAGACAAAATATTCGGGTATATCCTTTAGCTACCAAACATGCTTTGAAACGATCGATCTGACCATCTAGTCTTACCTTCACTGTATAAACCCATTGACATCCCACTGTAATTTTATCTGGAGGTAATGTAAGAATGTCTCAAGTGTTATTTGAATGTAATGCAACCATTTCTTCCACCATCGTCTGACGCCAATTGGGATCAGTCATAACATCACCAGTAAACTTAGGAATAAACACAGAATTCAAAGCAAACACAAAAGAAACATAGGAGGTAGAGAAACAATCGTAATTTAAAACACAAGCATATTTAGGATTAGGATGATGAGATCGAATAGATTTTCGTAATGTTATTGGAAGGCCAAGTGCAAGTGACGTAACTAGAAGAGAAGTTGGAGCAGGAGATGGTGCTATGGGATCAATAACATATCTAACCTCTGATGGACGGGGTATCCGTCGCTGGTAGACCTGCAATGGTGATGTGATGGATGTGGGAATGATGGAAAGGGTATCTTGAGCATCTGAAGTACCATTCTTATCAGGTAACACAAAAGGAAAATAAAAATGGTGAGGTCTCAAAGAATATGACATAAAAGAAAACAGTGTATCATTGAAGTTGGGGACAAAAACCAAATTTTTTTTTATACGTGAGTAGACTAGAAAGATACATTTGAGAGATTTGGCATAAAGTTTGTCTTTACCAGGACTGATATCATGAACAAAGCATGTGACACCAAAGACACAGAAAAGAATGTGGTAGAGATCATATTGCTAGTTCAAGATACAATATGAAGTTGATCATAAAGGACCAATGAAGGCATTCAGTTAATAAGGTGACAAGATTTGAGAATAACATCACCCAAAAAACAAGAAGAAACATTATGGTGAAGTAAAAAGTCTATGTTGTTTCAACTAAATGATGATTCTTTTGTTCAATGACATCATTTTGTTGTGGTGTGTGAGTACATGATGATTGATGAATAATCCCCTGTGATGTTAAAAAGATTGAAATTGGGATGACATATATTCATGAGCATTATCAATACGTAAAATATTAATGGAACTGTTAAACTAATTTTGAATTTTGGCATAAAATTCTTGTAATATATGGATGACATATGAATGGTTTTTCATAAAAAAATAACCAAGTACATCGTGAAAAATCATCAATGAAGGTTACAAAGTAATAATATCCTAAAGTTGACTTGACACGACTAATACCCCAAATATCATAATGAACTAAAGCAAAAAGTGACACACTGTTGCACCCCAAAATTTGCCCTCACAATACAAGACTTTGTGTGCTAAGAAGGTTCATAAGGTTCACAAGATTCACAATACTTACAAGACCTTTCATGAGGTTCATGAAGTCTACAAGATACTTTATGAGGTTCACAAGGTTCACAATACCTCCCATGAGGTTCACAAGACATCTTATGATGGTTCACAAGGTTCACAAAGTTCACAATTGGTCAGAAAAGTTGACAATTCCCTCAGACAATGCACCTCCTAAGCAGTGCATCCAAAACTAGGGCTTTGACTTTAATCAGGCTAAATGAACTTCCAAGACTTCAAGTGAGCTTCATAACATCTTATATGTGTGTAAGAACCCCCATGACAAGTTTCAAGACTTTTCTCAAAAGTTTGCTCAGTCAGATGATCAGATAAGTCAAAATCAGTCAAAGCAGTTAAAAAGTCAAACTGAGGTCAACTGTGGTCAAACCAAAGTCAAACTTCATGATTTTTTGCCAACATCAAGTGTATGAAGTAAAATTAATCATTTGATCAAGGGTTGATCATGATTCATCAAGGAGATTTCAGATCATCAAGAATCAGGAGTTTCTAAATTAGGGTTTCCTCAGTAAAAGTCAACTGAACTTTGACCAGCCATAACTTTCACATGCTTCATCACCAAGTCTCCATCCAAAGCTCATTTTGAAGGAAATTGAATTCTCTACAACTTTGTGTCTCACAAGCCAAGCCCAAAAATGCTTCATTTGGAAGGTATGAGATAAGACATTATAGGTCCTTTTGAAAGTCAACAAAAAGTCAACAACTTCAAAAGGGAATAACTTGAGAATGGTAAATGATATGGACATGAAACCAGTGGGGTTGGTTAGAGGACTCTTCAAGCTTTCCAAAATGTCCAAGAACACCCTCATACCATTAAAATTGAAGGATATGTGCCCTTGCAAAGTTGGGAAATTTTTGGTTGGTTTATGAAGAAAATGGAGGTCTAAAACTAATTTCTTCCAAATGGGCTTGCCATATCATAACCCAATCCATACTATAACTTCATACACGACCCAAGTCATCAAAAATCAGATTTTTTATTATTTTATTTTTATTTATTTTGATTTAATTCATTTAAAATCATTTTAAATTAAAATAAAATATAAAAATCAAAGATTTAAATATGATTGAGCTTCTAGAAAATCATAAATATGTCTTGGATCAAATTGATATGGGAGTTATGATGATTGTCTTAAAATAGCAAGTGTTTATGCAAAAATATTTGACTTTTAAAGGCTTATCATTGTGAATCTTTTTAGATCAAATCTTCCACACAAATGTCCAATTTTTCTGACCTAATACATTGTTCTATAAGTACATAATGCAACCCTAACACAAGCCACGAATTTTTTGCCTCCCAAGAGTAAGTTTCACAAACCAAAAAATCTCTCACAAACTCAAATTCGGATTTGGATATACAAGGCATTAGAAGGTAATTTGAGGACATAGCAACACTCCTTGAACATCCCAGATGCGATCCCAACTCTCATTTGCATCCAAAACCTTTTATATGGCACAAACCGAATTCAAACATTGAGACATTTATCTTTTTTTTCGTTTTCATACATACATGTAATATAAATTGATTTTGATGCTGGATTTATGTTTGTATTGAGCTTGTGAATGTTTCTGGGCAAAGCAATTTGATTTTCGATGCAGGAATGGAAAACCACCATTGATAGGGTTTCGGCCATGGATTTGGGGCTTTGATCTAAACCTAATATAAACATATTCTAAGAACATAGGACAATTCTATGAACCTTGGGGTTTATGAAACACTAATTATTGTTGTAAAATTTTACTGTTTTGATGCTTGTTCAGTTTCGTAGGTTCTGGATGTGATGAAATTCGCAGGAAAATATGCAACAAAATCCATAGTTGTTTTCGCAGGAAATTTGAAGAAGATGAAGCTGGCCTGGCGCGAATTTCATATTTGAAAATTGAACATAATATTTTTTTTGTTTTGTTTTAATACTATTTCACAAACGCTGGTTGGCTCAGATGGTGAGATGCGCGTGTATACTGCTTGTAAGCCTGGGTTCGAATCCTGGCTTTGTACAAATTTTTTTCTTATTTTTCAGGGCAATTATGAAGCTTCATATATTATTCATTGTAGCCACTATATTATCAGATGCGCTCATCCAGCAGGAATGGTAATGTGTTTGTGTATTGCTTGAAAGGCCCTGGGTTCGATTCCCCCCAGGCCTTTTGGTTTTTTTTTTTTTTGTGAGTTTTCAGGTTTAGTGCATAAAACAAATTGGACTCATCCCATTAGCACACGTGCGCTGGTAGCCTGGTGGTATGTGTTGTTGATGGCAGGCCAAAGGTGCTGGGTTCAAACCCCAGCCAGGTAGGTTCTTTTTCTCACTTTTTCTTGTTTATTATTATTTTTAATTAATATGTTTATAATATAACTAAAAAATAAATTTTAAAAATGTATATAATGTGTATATTATTATTTTCTCTATTATAATCTAAACTCATTTTTTTTATTATTAAATCTCATTAGAAAAATAATTTAATTTTGTATAATTAATAGTTAATCCTAATTTATTTTCTAAGCATATAAACCCTAATATTTTTGTATATAAATTAAACCCTAATTAATCATATTAACTTTCTAAACCCTAATTTCTTTCTCTTTTATTTTTGTTTAATATTATTATTCAATCTAATTTTTATTAAATGTATAAATTGTTTATAATTTAAAATGTTGTATATAAACATGTTTAAAAATTAAAATGCTTAATTTATTTTTTATAGTATGTAAATATTCTACAATTGTTTATACTTTAATTTTACATGAAAATAATTTTCATTGTATGTTTAAAATTGCTAATTTAATTATGTTCATAATTAATTTTATAATTTATACTTAACTTAAAATTTTATAATTAATATAATTGTTCAAATTTTTCTATTAACCATTTTAAAATTTTGTTTATTATAATGCTTTTGTTTATTATTATTATTATATGATTATCACTAACCTTATTTATTTTTAAATTGTGATTATTATTATTATTTTCACTAACCCCAACTATATTGCTTATTTATTTTTGCTTATTATTTTATTTTGCTTATTATTTTAAATTGCTTTTATTATTATTGTAATTGCTCCTGGATGTAATATTTTGTAATATTTAAATTATTTATTTTTATGCCATGGTTAGTAAAAATAGGGAGTGTAACATGTATGTCATTTAAAACTAATTTAGATCACTTAATTTAAAAGATAAATATTTAAAATTGAACACTCACACACGTAAGTCGATCTTTGATCGCCATCTCACTTTCTAGGGTTACCTCTCATTGTTGCCTATTATCAAAAGGTCAAGTAGGGTGTATAAAGCAAAGTCCCTCAAATTCAAATCATCTAGTCCCTTAACAATAAAAGATCAAGTCCCTTTCGAATGTTGCCTTCGTAATGATCTTGTCCCTTTCGAATAAAAGATGATAGTCCCTCCAGAATTGCTTAATACACCCTACAGTTGCCTATATAAACAGATGTCCCTTACTTGCCCCACACATCCAAGGTAATGACTACCTATTCCTTAATAATAGGGATAGTCTTACCACTTAAAGGATATTTAAGAACAGAAAAGACTTAACTTAGGGTAGGTTCCTCTTATGTACTTGCTCACTCTTCAAAACATTTCAAAACACTTCACATTTTTCAAGCAATTTTCAAAACAAAGTCTTTATATATATCCGTACATGGATCATTATAAAGTACTTAAGGAAATTTCAAATCACACACTACACATTTCAAAAACATTTTAAAGTGAGCTAAGTAACTAAGAGCCCATGGATAACCATGGATGTAAAGGGTGCTAACACCTTCCCTTTACATAACCTACCCCCCGAACCCAAAAATCTTTTAAGGTCTTTCCTGTTCTTTTATGCCTTTCCTTTGGATAAAATAAAAGTCGGTGACGACTCTTGCTATCCACAACATTTAACTAAAGTCAGTTCTCCCACCGTGTTACAGAACTGGCGACTCTGCTGGGGATTTAATATTAAAGAGGGGTACCCTTAGGAATTAGATCACTTTAAATTGTTTGCCTTGTTTGCTTTATACTTACTTGTTGGGCTCTTATGTGTGAAAGATCCTAACCCGGATCTAGTGTACCTTAGGTAAATGGCAATAGACCAAGGAAACTGTACGGCGTATACCGATATGGTTGATCTGGTGGCCATAGTTAGTGTGACTTCTTGGTTGGTGGTTATGTTCCTTAAGTCAAGTTGAGGATAATATGAGGCTGCCATATGTTGTCAATGCACTAACTAACTTTTAGAACCCTAGTTAACCCATCTTGGCCTTTAGAAAGTAGTGAGATAACCGGCTTTGGTGCAGACTGAAGTTGGTTGATACTCGATACTACGCTCATTGAGATTCTAAACTTGGAGGGTTTTGGTTGGCAAGTAAGTTGCCTACTGAACAACCACCCTTGTGAAGGATCAATGATATTGAAATCCCTTAGAACCTGGTTACTTTTGTAGGACAGGATGAACCATCTAACTTCAGGGGAGGGTACTTACCTTTGAACCCCATGCAAGCCTTTAAACCTAGGGCTATTGTGTGACTTGCTTGTGTGTGCCACATGTTTGTGATTGAGCATAACATCATGACATCATCATGCATCATAAGCATAACATTTTCACTAACCATTTCAAGGACCAAAGGATTTATCTTTGTTCTTTGTTGCAGGTCATGGCTTCTGCTCGTAGAAACACTATCAGGATCAACTTTGTAGGCATACCTCCTAAGCTTAAGGAGTTGGTTTCTGAAGTGTCTGAAAACTCCCAGTTCATCAAGAGACATGGTCACCTAATGGACCTAGTCACCTCAGGGTTCAATGAAGACATGATGAGTGTTTTGTTTCAGCTCTTTGATCCTAAGCACCATTGCTTCACATTCTCCGACTATCAGCTGGTTCCAACCATGGAAGAGTTCTCTAAACTTCTGGGCATACCTGTTCTTGATCAGAAACCATTCACAGGCTTGGAAAAGGAGCCTAAACCTGAGATTATTGCTGCAGCTCTACATCTGAAGAAGGCTGACATTGTTCTAGAAACGAGAAGCGGAGTTAAGGGTATTCTTGCTAAGGTTTTGATAGAGAAGGCTCAAATGTTCTTGAAGGCTATGAGCTATGATGCTTTTGAGGATATCTTAGCCTTGCTGATTTATGGCTTAGTGTTGTTCCCTAATCCAGATCAGTTCATAGATGTTCATGCCATCAATATATTCCTGAGTCACAATCCAGTGCCTACATTGCTTGGGGATATCCTGCATTCTCTTCACACCCGTACTACAAGGGCAAGAGGAACTTTGATGTGTTGCATACCTTTTCTATCTAGGTGGTTTATTTCTCACCTTCCTCGCTCAGTAATGAAGAATGAGCAAGGGTTCAGATGGTCCAAGAGGATCATGTCACTTTCTCACTCAGATATCCATTGGTGCTCCAGATCTATGGAGAATGTCACCATCATTGACCGTTGTGGGGAGTTTCCTAATGTGCCACTTCTAGGCATAAGAGGAGGCATCACCTACAACCCCTCTCTAGATTTACGACAGTTTGGTTACGCTCGGAGTGATGGTCCACATGACATGCTGATTCAGGGCATTGTGTTTGATTACGACAACGATCTTCAAGGTTACCGTCAGAGATTCATACGAGCATGGGGAAAAGTAAACAAGGTTGACAGCAAGACTCTGGAGCCTAAGTACATTATTCCTATGGAGGCTTATCTCAGATGGGTGCGATCTCGTGCTCAGACTCTCATGATGCCATATCCTGCTATCCTGCCAGTTACCATGGAACCTATTGCTGAAGGAGACACTGCTTATACCATCCTTCACCCAGACATGCCTACTGACATGGAAGACTTACAGAGATCCTGGATCTAATTGAAGGAGCAAAGGGATACTTTTGAGGCTCATTACAAAGCAAGCCAAGAAAGAATTCTGGAACTAACAAAGCGACTTCATGAGGAGCGGAATCTCAACTCATACCTCAACACAAAGAGGAAACGTCCATGGGAGACTTAAAACCCCATCTCTTGTATTTATTTCATTTTTTGTAAGCCCAAGAGGCGAAACAAGTTTATTACTAATAAACGTTTACCTTCTTGTTTGTCTAAGCAAATTTAAGTCATGCGGTCCTTGAAAACATTGCATACGCATTAAAACATCATATCATTGCATCACAGGTTTATTGTGCACAGGTTTCTCATCTTCTCGCTGTTTATTTCAGCAATGGCTCTTGAACAAACAGTTAAGGATCTCCAGACACAAAATGCACAGTTCCAAGAGCTGATCCTGAACTTGTCCAAAGGGCAGGATGAATTGAAGACACTGCTGGCCAAGAAGACCAAGAAGACTAGAAGGTCAGGTGGCCTGATCAACATGGGAAGAAGGTTCAGAGGTCCTGTCAAGACCAAAGAACAAGTTGAAGACTATGAGTCTGAAGAGTCTGAGAAAGAGGGAGGCAGTCTCCACAATACAACGGGGGACTCTGATTCTGAGGCTTACTACTATCATGAGCCTAATGAGGACAAGTTCAAGATGCTGGTGGATAGAATGGATGCTATGGAATTGCATAAATCTTCTGGGCTGGATTTTGAAGATTTGAGTCTGATATCTGGGGTAGTCATACCCATTGGTTTCAAAGTTCCTACTTTTGTTGTTTATGATGGGGTCTCTTGTCCCAAGCTGCATCTGAGGTCTTATGTCAGGAGAATCCAACCTCATACTGCTGATAAGAAGTTGTGGATCCATTTCTTCCAAGAGAGCTTATCTGGAGCTCAATTGGAGTGGTATTATCAATTGGAGAGTGTCAACATCAGGGATTGGAATGATCTTGCTGAGGCTTTCTATAAACAGTATCAATACAATGCTGACTTAGCTCCTACTCGCATGCAACTTCAGAGCATGTCTATGGGTGCTAAAGAAAGTTTCAAGGAGTATGCTCAAAAATGGAGAGACTTGGCTGGAAGAGTGCAACCACCTCTAACTGACAGGGAGTTAGTTGATATGTTCATGTGTACGTTGAATGGTCCATTTTACAGTCATCTCATTGGAAGCTCATCATCTGGCTTCACTGAGTTGATAATGACAGGAGAACGCGTGGAAAATGGTATAAAGAGTGGTAAGATCCAGGTGGGTACTTCTTCATCAGGTGTTGCAAAGAAGCCTCCCACTGGGAAGAAAGAATCCAATGCCGTTTATGGTCAACCTGATCGTAATAGAAGGCATCAGTCTGTGAGTGCAGTTCATATTTCAAATCCAACTCCTGCAACAACAGAGCAGCCACAGGACAACCAATAGAGGGCTAGAAGGCAGTTCACTAAGATCAACATGTCAATGGCACAGGCGTTGCAACAATTGTTGAAGGCTGAACTTATTACTTTGAAAGAGGCTCCTCAGAATCCTAATGTTACCTCACCCAGGTACAATCCTAATGCACGATATGCATATCACTCAAACTGTCAGGGACATGATACTAATAACTGCTGGGTCTTGAAAAACAAAATTCAAGATATGATTGAGGCTGGAGAGATTGAGTTTGACCCTCCGGGTACTCCAAATGTGATTACTGCTCCAATGCCAAATCACGAGAAGACTGTCAATGCCATTGATGAAGATTTGCATATCTACTCAGTTGCAGAATTGACCACACCATTGTCTGTCATCAGGAAGAAGTTAGTACAAGCCGGGTTCTTTCCGGGTTGTCGTGAAGATTGTGTTTATTGTGAGTATAATCCAGATAGTTGTTGGAGGTTGAAGGACGGAATTCAACGTCTCATGAATAATTACACCATAGTGTTTGAAAGGAGACCACCTTCTGTGGAGAGTATGGTGGAGCATATTACTAAAGGTAAGAAGACTGAAGAGGTTGATATGGTTGACAAAGTGCCGGTGAGAATCACTTCCAAAGGTCCTATTAAAATCACCCATCAGGGTCCAATCAAGATTACTGCTGAAGGCCCTGTGAAAGTTGTTGCTGAAGCCAGAGTGGCTCCTATGGTCATTACCACTCCTGGTCCTATTCCGTATACGTCTGATAAAGCTGTGCCTTGGCATTATGGGTCTGATGTTTATATCCATGGTGTTAAGCAGGAACCCTTAGCTGATGTGCCTGTTGATGTTGATAATATTGTTGGGACAAGTAAAATCACACGAAGTGGAAGAGTCTTCTCTCCACCAGTTACTTCCAAGAATGCAGTTACTCCTACTGCTACCTCCACCACTGATGCTCGGGGCAAAGGTCCTGTTATTGAGCCTATACCTACTGATGTGCCAGCTTCTGATGATCTCTCTAAGCAGATGGAAGAAGTATTGAAAATCATTCGCAAGAGTGATTATGACATTGTTGATCAGTTGGGGCATACTCCCTCTAAGATTTCTATGCTGTCATTGTTGTTGTGTTCTGAGGCTCATGCCAAGGCCTTAATTAAGTTTCTAAAGACTGCTCATGTACCCAATGCAATTTCTGTTGACCAGTTTGAGAATTGTGTTGCCCACCTGACCTATGATAACGGGTTAGGGTTTTCTGATGCTGATTTGACCCCTGCCAAGAGGGATCATAACAGGGCCTTGCATATCTCAATTGAATGCATGGGCACTACCCTGTCACATGTATTGATAGACAATGGTTCCTCTCTGAATGTGTTGCCCAAGGAAGTCCTGAATAAGCTGAGTCCTGAAGATGTTGTGCTAAAGCCCAGTAGTATAGTGGTGAAGGCTTTTGATGGTTCTAGAAGAGTGGTGCATGGGGAAATTGACTTTCCCATCAAAGTTGGTTCTCAAGTTTTCAATGCTACATTTTATGTGATGGATATTCGTCCTTCGTACTCTTGTTTGCTTGGTCGTCCCTGGATCCATGGGGCAGGTGCTGTAACCTCTACATTACATCAGAAGTTGAGATATCCGGTAGAAGGAAAGGTTGCTACTGTCTACGGAGAGGAAGAGTATTTTGTTAGTCATGTGAACACCTTCAAGTATCTGGAAGTGGAAGGTGAATATGTTGAAACTCCATGTCAGACATTTGAAGTGGTTCCTTGGATTGTTAATGATTATGTAGCTCCTCCAGTTGTCAAGAAAGTTCTTGTGGTTACCAGAGTACCTCCAACAATGGCCTCCCTTAAAGATGCTGGAGCTGTGGTGGATGAAGGTGGTTGTACTATTTGGGGTCAGCTTCCTGATATCCCATACAAGTCTGACAAGTTTGGTTTGGGTTTCACTGCAGAGTCCCAGAAGGATGTTCGTCGTGCTTGAGCTGTTCGTATCACCAATCAAGGAGTTATGAAAGATCAGATCAATGCTGTGGGAGACTATGATGAAGACTACAATGGATGCTTGGATTTTTCCTACTGTGGGTGCTGGACTCAATAATTGGAAAGCTGAAGATGTTATCCCTATCTCCTTTAGTCAGGAGTAAATACTATTACTGTGTTGTTGCTTTTTAAGTTTGTAATTTCTTGAACAATAAAACTCTTAAGCCTTGTGCCGTACCCGGGGCACAATGGTGTGCTTGTTACGGGTTGTCATTTCATTTGCATACTTCATTCAATAAAATCAGTGGACGTTTCGTTTTAGTAAATATTGTGTTCCTTGTCTTTCTTTTATTTTATTTTTTGCTTTATCAGCTATGTGTTCTTACACACACCCACATCACTAAAATGCAGATCCTCATCCACTCTGGATCCTGTTGATAACAGTTCTACTATTGCCAATTATAATTTCGAGAATCCGATCTATCAAACTGAAGACGGAAATGAGGACGATTGTGAAGTACCTGTAGAGCTTGCTAGGTTGTTACAACAAGAAGAGAAAGCCATACAGCCACATGAAGAGCCAGTCGAAGTTGTGAATCTGGGAACTGAAGAAAACAGGAAAGAAGTCAAGATAGGGGCTGAATTAGAGGACAGTGTCAAGAGCAAACTGATTCAAATGTTACGTGACTATGTGGAGATCTTTGCTTGGTCCTATGAAGATATGCCAGGGTTGGATACAGACATTGTGGTTCACCGTTTACCAGTGAAAGAAGATTGTCGTCCAAAGAAGCAGAAAGTTCGTCGTATGCGTCCCGAAATGTCAGAGAAGATCAAAGCAGAGGTAATGAAACAGTTCAATGCAGGGTTCTTAGCAGTGACTTCTTATCCTCAGTGGGTTGCAAATGTGGTACCAGTTCTTAAGAAAGATGGTAAAGTACGTATGTGTGTGGACTACAGAGATTTGAACAAGGCCAGCCCCAAAGATGATTTCCCACTTCCTCATATTGACGTTCTGGTAGACAACACTGCTCAGCATAAGGTATTCTCTTTTATGGATGGTTTCTCTGGTTATAATCAGATCAAGATGGCACCTGAAGATATGGAGAAGACAACCTTTGTTACACAGTGGGGCACTTTTTGCTATAAGGTGATGCCATTTGGTTTGAAGAATGCAGGGGCAACATATCAGCGTGCTATGGTGGCTTTGTTTCATGATATGATTCATCATGAGATAGAGGTATATGTGGATGATATGATAGCCAGGTCCCAGAATGAAGAACAACATCTTGATCATCTGCACAAATTGTTTGAGAGGTTGAAGAAATACAAGTTGAGATTGAACCCAAACAAGTGTACTTTTGGAGTTAGGTCTGGAAAGCTCCTGGGTTTCATAGTCAGTGGAAAAGGTATTGAAGTGGATCCTGCAAAAGTGAAAGCTATACGAGAGATGCCAGCTCCCCGTACTGAGAAGGAAGTTAGAGGTTTCTTGGGACGTTTGAATTACATTGCAAGATTTATTTCCCAATTGACTGCCATCTGTGAGCCAATCTTCAAGTTATTGAAGAAGGACCAAGTGATGGAATGGAATGATGAGTGCCAGACTGCCTTTGATGAAATCAAGAGATACCTGCTAGAACACCCAATTTTGATGCCACCAGTTGATGGAAGACCCTTGATTATGTACTTAACAGTGTTAGACAACTCAATGGGGTGTGTATTGGGGCAACATGACGAGTCTGGTCGAAAAGAGCAGGCAATATACTACCTTAGCAAAAAGTTTACCGACTGTGAAACAAGATACTCACTACTCGAGAAAACTTGATGCGCTTTGGCATGGGCTGCTCGCCGACTAAGACAGTATATGTTGACCCATACTACCTTATTGATTTCAAAGATGGATCCAATCAAGTACATATTTGAGAAACCTGCTCTCTCCGGAAGAATTGCAAGATGACAAATGATTTTGACAGAATATGATATACAATATACTACTCAGAAGGCCATTAAGGGAAGTGTTGTTGCTGATCATTTGGCTCATCAAGCAGTAGATGATTATCAGTCAATGAGTTTTGAGTTCCCTGATGAAGACATTATGATCATTACCAAAGAACCTGGACAATATGACGGACCTGAACAAGGATCCCGATGGACTATGGTTTTTGATGGTGCCTCTAATGCACTTGGTAATGGCGTTGGTGTTGTGATCAGTTCCCCTGAAGGTTATCATACCCCGATTACTGCCAGACTTTGTTTCTATTGTACTAATAACATGGCTGAGTATGAGGCATGTATCCTGGGTATTAAAGCTGCTATTGATATGAAAATTCAGCTCCTTGACGTGTATGGAGATTCAGCCTTGGTAGTTAGCCTATCAAAGGAGATTGGGATACCAAGCATGATAACCTCATTCCTTACAGAGAGCATGTGTTGTCTTTGATCCCACATTTCAAAGAGATTACCTTTGGACATATTCCACGAAGAGAGAATCAGTTGGAAGATGCATTAGCCACCATGGCATCCATGTTTGAGATCAGTTGGGATGATGAAGCTCCCAAGATTACTATTGATAGATTTGAAAAGCCTGCATACTGCAATGAGATTGACACAGAAGAGGCAGAGGAGAAGCCTTGGTTCTATGAAGTGAAAAGATATCTTGAAGCTCAGGAGTTCCCTGAAGGGGCATCTGTCAAAGATAAGAAGTTTCTAAGAATGTTTTCTGCTAAGTTCTTTTTGAGTAATGGGATTTTGTACAAGCGCAATCATGATTCAACTTTGCTTCGTTGTGTGGATAAGAAGGAAGCAACAAAGATTATGGAAGATATGCATGATGGGATCTTTGGCACTCATTCTAGTGGTCATACTATGGCAAAGAAGATATTGATAGCAGGTTACTATTGGTCTACCATGGAAGCTGATTGCTATCAACACTCCAGAACATGTCACAAGTGTCAAATCTATGCTGATAAAGTACATATACCTCCATCACCATTGAATGTGTTGACTTCTCCTTGGCCTTTTGCTATGTGGGGCATTGATATGATTGGTGAGATCAAGCCTACTGCTTCTAATGGGCATCGTTTCATCCTGGTTGCTATTGATTACTTTACGAAGTGGGTGGAGGCAGCTTCATTTGCATCTGTTACCAAGAATGTTGTGGCTCGATTCATTAAGAACAATCTCATATGTAGGTATGGCATCCCTGAAAGGATTATCACTGACAATGGCTCTAATCTGAACAACACTATGATTACTGACCTCTGCACGCAGTTCAAGATTAAGCATCACAACTCTTCTCCGTATCGTCCAAAGATGAATGAGGCAGTTGAAGCTGCTAATAAGAACATTAAGAAGATTGTACAGAAGATGACTGTTGCTTACAAGGATTGGCATGAGATGTTACCATTTGCTCTTCATGGTTATCGTACTACAATACGTACTTCAACAGGGGCAACCCCATTCTCCTTGGTCTATGGTATGGAAGCAGTTCTGCCCATTGAAGTTCAGATTCCCTCCTTAAGAATTATGAAGGATGCAGGCTTGGATGAAGATGAATGGATTCAGACTCGACTTGACCAGATAAATTTGATCGATGAGAAGAGGTTGGCAGCAGTTTGTCATGGCCAGATGTACCAAAAACGAATGATTAAAGCTTTTAACAAGAAGGTTAAGCCAAAGGTATATCAGGCTGGTGACTTGGTAATCAAGCGTATCATATTACCACAGGGTGATCCTAGGGGCAAGTGGACTCCAACATATGAAGGACCATTTGTAGTCAAGACAATATTCTCAGGAGGTGCCATGATACTTACTACTACTGATGGTGAAGACTTCCCACAACCTGTAAACGCAGACATAGTTAAAAAATACTACGCATGAAAAGAGACCCGCTAGGTTGACAGGCCTAGGCAAAAATAAGGGCATCCCGGCAAACCAAAAGGGTTTGGGCAAAAATTAGGGATATATATAAAAAGATGTACACCCGGCAAGTCGAAAACCTGAAAAGGCGGCTTGGGCAAAAAAGGGTATCCCGATGGATTGAAAACCTGAGAAGGCAATCTAGGCAAAAGTTAGGGATTAAAGCGTATGACTATGTCTCGTTTGGATCACCCATGAAACTACAACCAGTTGTACTATTTACTCAAGCTCGAACAGATAAAGCTCAATTCAATCATTTCCGTCTTGACAGTAGAAGATGAGATACTTGAAGATAATGGCAATAGTAGAATTGAAACTCAATAGGATTATTTCCCACATAGCTGATTCTCCTTGTTTTGTAAAAACTTTATGACAAAATCATCTTATTAGGGTTTATATCTCCTTGTACAAATTTGCCCGTGTATGGGTCACTCCTTGATATAAATAAAATTCCATTTTTGAATCCAGATTTACTTTTACCCTATTTACATAAGCGAAACGTCCATTGGTTGTGTTTGAATGTATTATGCTTTTGAATATGATTAATATTTACCAGAAATGCATGAATGCTTAATATGATTGATGTTTACCAGAAATGCATGAAAATGCAGTAATAGTATTTACTAAGGACGAACGAGGGAAGGATTTCAACGAAGCTTCGCCGGTTCATCTTTACAAGACAGTTACAAAACCCTCAGTAGGACAAATCCATCTTCATAAAGTCACATCTCCCCTGGAATTTATATCCATCTCTTTTATCCTCATACGGATATTCGGGAATTTACTTTCCAATAAGAGTACGACGAACAAATACGGAAGGTTATGTATACCCTACTATCAAACGAAGACGGAAGGTTATGTATACCTTACTATCCCCAGCAGACGGGAGGTTATATATACCTTGCTATCCCCAGCAGACAGGAGGTTATGTATACCTTCTTATCAAACAAGATGGGAACGAGTTCCCCATATTCTTCAGCAACAAATCGAGATTTATTTTCCCTGGCCAGCAGTTGTTATACGAAGATATCCAGACGCTTCCGGCAGCATCATATCATACATACGTCATTTACATCATACCATACCATACATATCCATAGATACATAATACATTACCTAAGTGCATTATATTATACATGCATACATAATACACAAGCTAATATTATCATACAGAATGCTACCTTGTTTTCAGGTTAATTCTCCAGCAGACAAACTTCATCAACAACTTGTGACTATCAGGACTGCTTTATCCTCCTGAAAGTTATCATCACCTCAGGATTGCTCTATCCTCCTGAAAGCTTACTCCCTCAGGACTGCTTTATCCTCCTGAAAGCTTCTTATACCTCAGGACTGCTTTATCCTCCTGAAAGCTATCATCATTATCTCAGGACTGCTTCATCCTCCTGAAAAGTTATCATTCCTCAGGATTGCTTTATCCTCCTGAAAGCTTATTATCACCTCAGGATTGCTTTATCCTCCTGAAAGCTTATTATTACCTCAGGACTGCTTCATCCTCCTGAAAGCATATCATCCCTCAGGATTGTTTTATCATCCTGAAAGCTTCTTGTACCCCAGGATTGCTTTATCTTCCTGAAAGCATATCATTTCCTCAGGATTGCTTTATCCTCCTGAAAACATATCACTACATCAGGACTGCTTTATCCTCCTGAAGGCATGCTATTACATCAGGATTGCTTCATCCTCCTGAAAGCTATCATCATTACCTCAGGACTGCTTTATCCTCCTGAAAAACATATCATTACCTCAGGATTGCTTTATCCTCCTGAAAGCATATTATCAATCCCTCAGGACTGCTTTATCCTCCTGAAAGCATATTATCACTACCTCAGGATTGCTTTATCCTCCTGAAAGCTATCATTATATCTTCATATTTTAGACTGCTCTATCCTCCAAGAAATGTATCTGAAGAACTTTCCCCCAAGTGGCATCTTTAAGCCCACTCAAGCATATACAACCAAACATCAGTATCACTCTACGCACCGGTGAGTGCAAATTTTTGGGCTTTTGTGTTCAATCCCCTTCAACCTTCCAGGTCACGACTGGAAAATATACCAATCTAACCCCTCAGGTTTCAGAAAATTGAACAGGGGCAGCTGTTGCACCCCAAAATTTGCCCTCACAATACAAGACTTTGTGTGCTAAGAAGGTTCATAAGGTTCACAAGATTCACAATACTTACAAGACCTTTCATGAGGTTCATGAAGTCTACAAGATACTTTATGAGGTTCACAAGGTTCACAATACCTCCCATGAGGTTCACAAGACATCTTATGATGGTTCACAAGGTTCACAAAGTTCACAATTGGTCAGAAAAGTTGACAATTCCCTCAGACAATGCACCTCCTAAGCAGTGCATCCAAAACTAGGGTTTTGACTTTAATCAGGCTAAATGAACTTCCAAGACTTCAAGTGAGCTTCATAACATCTTATATGTGTGTAAGAACCCCCATGACAAGTTTCAAGACTTTTCTCAAAAGTTTGCTCAGTCAGATGATCAGATAAGTCAAAATCAGTCAAAGCAGTTAAAAAGTCAAACTGAGGTCAACTGTGGTCAAACCAAAGTCAAACTTCATGATTTTTTGCCAACATCAAGTGTATGAAGTAAAATTCATCATTTGATCAAGGGTTGATCATGATTCATCAAGGAGATTTCAGATCATCAAGAATCAGGAGTTTCTAAATTAGGGTTTCCTCAGTAAAAGTCAACTAAACTTTGACCAGCCATAACTTTCACATGCTTCATCACCAAGTCTCCATCAAAAGCTCATTTTGAAGGAAATTTAATTCTATACAACTTTGTGTCTCACAAGCCAAGCCCAAAAATGCTTCATTTGGAAGGTATGAGCTAAGACATTATAGGTCCTTTTGAAAGTCAACAAAAAGTCAACAACTTCAAAAGGGCATAACTTGAGAATGGTAAATGATATGGACATGAAACCAGTGGGGTTGGTTAGAGGACTCTTCAAGCTTTCCAAAATGTCCAAGAACACCCTCATACCATTAAAATTGAAGGATATGTGCCCTTGCAAAGTTGGGAAATTTTTGGTTGGTTTATGAAGAAAATGGAGGTCTAAAACTAATTTCTTCCAAATGGGCTTGCCATATGATAACCCAATCCATACTATAACTTCATGCACGACCCAAGTCATCAAAAATCAGATTTTTTATTATTTTATTTTTATTTATTTTGATTTAATTCATTTAAAATCATTTTAAATTAAAATAAAATATAAAAATCAAAGATTTAAATATGATTGAGCTTCTAGAAAATCATAAATATGTCTTGGATCAAATTGATATGGGAGTTATGATGATTGTCTTAAAATAGCAAGTGTTTATGCAAAAATATTTGACTTTTAAAGGCTTATCATTGTGAATCTTTTTAGATCAAATCTTCCACACAAATGTCCAATTTTTCTGACCTAATACATTGTTCTATAAGTACATAATGCAACCCTAACACAAGCCACAAATTTTCTGCCTCCCAAGAGTAAGTTTCACAAACCAAAAAATCTCACACAAACTCAAATTCGGATTTGGATATACAAGGCATTAGAAGGTAATTTGAGGACATAGCAACACTCCTTGAACATCCCAGATGCGATCCCAACTCTCATTTGCATCCAAAACCTTTTATATGGCACAAACCGAATTCAAACATTGAGACATTTATCTTTTTTTCGTTTTCATACATACATGTAATATAAATTGATTTTGATGCTGGATTTATATTTGTATTGAGCTTGTGAATGTTTCTGGGCAAAGCAATTTGATTTTCGATGCAGGAATGGAAAACCACCATTGTTAGGGTTTCGGCCATGGATTTGGGGCTTTGATCTAAACCTAATATAAACATATTCTAAGAACATAGGACAATTCTATGAACCTTGGGGTTTATGAAACACTAATTATTGTTGTGAAATTTTACTGTTTTGATGCTTGTTCAGTTTCGTAGGTTCTGGATGTGATGAAATTCGCAGGAAAATATGCAACAAAATCCATAGTTGTTTTCGCAGGAAATTTGAAGAAGATGAAGCTGGCCTGGCGCGAATTTCATATTTGAAAATTGAACATAATATTTTTTTTGTTTTGTTTTAATACTATTTCACAAACGCTGGTTGGCTCAGATGGTGAGATGCGCGTGTATACTGCTTGTAAGCCTGGGTTCGAATCCTGGCTTTGTACAAATTTTTTTCTTATTTTTCAGGGCAATTATGAAGCTTCATATATTATTCATTGTAGCCACTATATTATCAGATGCGCTCATCCAGCAGGAATGGTAATGTGTTTGTGTATTGCTTGAAAGGCCCTGGGTTCGATTCCCCCCAGGCCTTTTGGTTTTTTTTTTTTTTTGTGAGTTTTCAGGTTTAATGCATAAAACAAATTGGACTCATCTCATTAGCACACGTGCGCTGGTAGCCTGGTGGTATGTGTTGTTGATGGCAGGCCAAAGGTGCTGGGTTCAAACCCCAGCTAGGTAGGTTCTTTTTCTCACTTTTTCTTGTTTATTATTATTTTTAATTAATATGTTTATAATATAACTAAAAAATAAATTTTAAAAATGTATATAATGTGTATATTATTATTTTCTCTATTATAATCTAAACTCATTTTTTTTTTTATTAAATCTCATTAGAAAAATAATTTAATTTTATATAATTAATAGTTAATCCTAATTTATTTTCTAAGCATATAAACCCTAATATTTTTGTATATAAATTAAACCCTAATTAATCATATTAACTTTCTAAACCCTAATTTCTTTCTCTTTTATTTTTGTTTAATATTATTATTCAATCTAATTTTTATTAAATGTATAAATTGTTTATAATTTAAAATGTTGTATATAAACATGTTTAAAAATTAAAATGCTTAATTTATTTTTTATAGTATGTAAATATTCTACAATTGTTTATACTTTAATTTTACATGAAAATAATTTCCATTGTATGTTTAAAATTGCTAATTTAATTATGTTCATAATTAATTTTATAATTTATACTTAACTTAAAATTTTATAATTAATATAATTGTTCAAATTTTTCTATTAACCATTTTAAAATTTTGTTTATTATAATGCTTTTGTTTATTATTATTATTATATGATTATCACTAACCTTATTTATTTTTAAATTGTGATTATTATTATTATTTTCACTAACCCCAACTATATTGCTTATTTATTTTTGCTTATTATTTTATTTTGCTTATTATTTTAAATTGCTTTTATTATTATTGTAATTGCTCCTGGATGTAATATTTTGTAATATTTAAATTATTTATTTTTATGTCATGGTTAGTAAAAATAGGGAGTGTAACATGTATGTCATTTAAAACTAATTTAGATCACTTAATTTAAAAGATAAATATTTAAAATTGAACACTCACACACGTAAGTCGATCTTTGATCGCCATCTCACTTTCTAGGGTTACCTCTCATTGTTGCCTATTATCAAAAGGTCAAGTAGGGTGTATAAAGCAAAGTCCCTCAAATTCAAATCATCCAGTCCCTTAACAATAAAAGATCAAGTCCCTTTCGAATGTTGCCTTCGTAATGATCTTGTCCCTTTCGAATAAAAGATGATAGTCCCTCCAGAATTGCTTAATACACCCTACAGTTGCCTATATAAACAGATGTCCCTTACTTGCCCCACACATCCAAGGTAATGACTACCTATTCCTTAATAATAGGGATAGTATTACCACTTAAAGGATATTTAAGAACAGAAAAGACTTAACTTAGGGTAGGTTCCTCTTATGTACTTGCTCACTCTTCAAAACATTTCAAAACACTTCACATTTTTCAAGCAATTTTCAAAACAAAGTCTTTATATATATCCGTACATGGATCATTATAAAGTACTTAAGGAAATTTCAAATCACACACTACACATTTCAAAAACATTTTAAAGTGAGCTAAGTAACTAAGAGCCCATGGATAACCATGGATGTAAAGGGTGCTAACACCTTCCCTTTACATAACCTACCCCCCGAACCCAAAAATCTTTTAAGGTCTTTCCTGTTCTTTTATGTCTTTCCTTTGGATAAAATAAAAGTCGGTGGTGACTCTTGCTATCCGCAACATTTAACTAAAGTCAGTTCTCCCACCGTGTTACACACACCACTTTTATTTACTCAATGACAATAGGTGTAACAAGTATGTTTTCCTAATTCACTTGATTGCCACTTAACAAACGAAAGCTTAGAAAAACTAGGAACTAAAAGATACATGTTATAAGGCCATGGTGACCTGAACGTTGATGTGTAAGTCTTTGAGAGGCAATATAAGCACATATCACCGGTGGTGATAGATGATATAATCCTTTGTACTCACTCCTTGTTCCAATCATCTATCTTGTACGTCGATCATGGACATAAAAAGATTTATCAATAAAAAAACAGAATAATCAAAAGTACGAGTGATATTTTTAATATATATTAGATTTAAAGGACATCCAGGAATACAAAGCATATAATCTAAGGATAAGTTTGGAAGTGGGTGTCCTGACCAAGGCCTTGAATTTTAATTTTAGACTCGTATTCCACATAGACAAAAGGAAAAGAATCATAATAAGACAAGTGAGATAAAAGAAAGTTATTACTAGTCATATGATCAGAGGCACAAGAGTCAATGATCCAAGGACCAATGAAGGGGGATGTAGGGACAAAGGCTACATAATTGCCAAAATGAGTAACTGTGGTAAAAAATGACAGTCGATGAGTTGATTTGAACTAAAGAAACTAAATATAATCAACGACTAGAATAATAACTTTTTTATTATAATTGGTTGAGTGACAACAATAACCCTATGTTGTTGTTGTTGTTCTCTTGCCTTTGTATGACACTCGACTTCAATACGGTCATAACGATTGCAGTATGAAGTTTTAGTGATTTTTGGACTATTTTGGATCAAGAGAGAATATTTTAAAAATAATTTTAATATAATGAATAATTAGTGTATTATTTAGACATTATTATTATTAAAAATAATAAGAAAAAAGCAAGGTGGTCATAAAGGAACAGGAATGAGGATAGAATGAAAATTTCATAAACTGGGATATTTGACTAAAGAAGGAAGATCGATCACTTTTCTCACTTATTGTGTTTTGTGAAGAATTCAGAGGAAGAGAAGGAGAGGATGCCTAAGACTTGAAGAGTTTCTGAAGAATCTTAGAGAAGGAGGAAAACTACGAATTTTCTCTAAGGTATGGGGAGATTTTTATCGTTTATCATGATAACATGTTTTTTATGAATAGAAGAGGGTTTATGGGGTTTTGGGGGTAATGATGAGGTTTGATGAAATAGGTATTTATTTGATGAATTAGGATGTGTAGAATGATTTAGAATGATGTATTTGATGTCCAATTTGATGCATTGTTGCTATATGTGATTAATGATTGATTGGTAAGAAGTTTTGGGTTGCATTTGGATGAATTCTTATGAAAAATTGAGGTGTTTTGGTGCAGAATTCGTAAAAACAGCAAGTAAAATACTTATGTTCAGGTGTTAATAGATTAACAAAATGGTTAATCGATTAACCAGTGTAAAATACGCGTTTTTGGGCAAAAATTGAGGTGTTAACCGGTTAACAATTGTGTTAACCAATTAACATTGTAACAAAGGCAAATTTTTGTTTTTGAAAAATTCATAACTTTTGATCCGTAACTCCGATTGAGGTCTCGTTTGAAGCATCGGAAAGCTAACGAGATGAACTTTAATTTGATGAAATAAAATGCGTGATTTGAGACATTTCCCAGTATTGAATAATTAGAAAAAGTTGCATTGATTTTTATGATTATAAATGTTGATTGATTATAAATTGATGATTTGATGTTGTCGATAAATGGAGTATTGTTGATGTGTTGTCATTATAAAAAAACATGATTGTATGATGATTATTGATAAAAATGAAATGAATGATGCACATTTTGATATTGGTGAATTGATGAGAATTTAGCATCATTGCATATTATGTCGGGGCTTCGTTCCATTGGTAGCTTCAATCCCATTGTAAGGATTAAAGTGATGTGTTGGTTATGTTATGCTCCCTCGTGGAGGGTTGATGGCCAGTGTCCATCCATGGAGATCGGTACCACATGCATTCTTTGCATTTCATTCTAGTTAACGTTGCATATGAATGATGTAAATGTGACTGTGTTGTGAAGATGTGTTGATGATGTCATGACGTTGTTGTTGCTTGTTCTGTTTATTTTTTTCAAGTCAATATATTTTTATAATGAATTGTGATTTTCTCACCCTGTCTATTTGGAAATGTTGACTCTTATGTGGGTAGCTTGAAGATAATCAAGAGTATATTTGTGGTGCTAGAGGATGCAGCCTTTGAGCATTTTCATTTATCGCTTTAGTAGTGTTTTAATGGTGTACTGCTCTGTGTCATGTAACACCGGGTTGGGAATAGTTTGCGAACCACGTGTTCTTTTGTTTATGATGAATTTTCATAGAGTTTATATTATTTTGATCATGGACACATTATTTTCATAAAGTATTTTTTCATACTTGAATTATAAGTATGATTTTGCTGCATAGTTGTCGATTATTATGTTAACGATGAATGTTAAACCCGTATTACGGGACAAGACAGTGATTACTAATGATGTTTTGAATATATATATAACACCATTCTTATTGATTTTAATCTGATAATATGAAAAAAAATTCGAAAATTGTTTGCAGGGTAGAAGTGTGTTACAATAGTAGGAGGGCAAGCACAAATGATTCAGTGGATGTCCCGATTAGTCTCTCATGCAGAATAAGAGGAACTTTAGTAAATGCGACAGAATTGGTGTCTCTCGTGAGAGTTAATGGCTTGAAACAAAGAACTAAGTACAAATCTAGAAAGAGGGTAGGACGGTGACTCCGACGATGGAAATTGCAATGTGAGGGGTTGTTGGACGTGCTGTCACACCTTACTGAAGTTGTGGCGTGCGAGGTCTATGCGCGAAAAGATAAATGGCACATTAGGGTGCGTGGCAGCGGATTTTAAGAACCCGTCAGTCTAAAAGAATCGATTCTGGCGGTATAGTTTTCTCTCCAGAAGGACTTCATGAGCAACAAAACTAGTGGCAATTGTGTTGATTGTGTCCCGAAAAGCGGCAGTATGGTGGTAACTGAAATGAGTCGCCCAAAAAATGCTTATCGGAGGACTAGGGTTAACCTGGTAAAGCATAGATAACAATTGAATCTTAACAAGCATAAGATGCCATAATGAAGTATAAGAGAGTGAAATATGTTTGAATAAACTGTGTTTAAAAGAAATTAAGGAGAATGTATTATATAGAGATAAATTATAGCTAATTACATGCTATAGTAGATGTCACACTATTTTATATTAAAATATTTTTAACATGTACAATTCTAGTAGTCAAATGAAAGGAACATTTTTTCTGGTTTAGATGATCTCTGATGTGTTGCAAGGTTGCAAGTGCAAACCAATACGAACTAATATTGTAAGATCGATTACCCTTAGTTCCTCTTTCATCATGCTCTCTTGTTGAGGACTTGATACTAGAAGCCACAAGAGAAATTTACTTCTTTTCCACCTCCTTTTCCTTGTTCTTTTCTTTCTTAACCTTCTTCTCATGCTTCTCTAAGCTAATGAGCTCTTCTCATGTTCTTCGAGCTTACCAAACAAAGTAATGGTGTCTAATGTCAATAAGTTGTTAGCTTACTTGATGGTGGCTACTTTAGGTTATCGTCCCTATTAAGACATCTCAAAATTGTGTTAGTAGCAATATCATTGGAAACCGCTTACCAAGTACATTCAAACAATTCACAAGATGAGCGAACCTTTTTTACATATCGGCAATGGTTCACCATACTTCATATGAAAGAGTTCAAACCCTTGGTTCAAAGTATTGATTCTAGCTTGTTTGACTTCATTTGTGCCCTCATGGGCAACTTATAATGAGTCCCACATAACATTAGCGGTTTCGCAACGAGAAACACAATAATATTCATCAACTCCTAAAACAGAGATAGAATATTCTTTGCTTTCCAATCATTAGACCATTTTTTCTCATCTTCTGCATCCCATTGCGTTTCCGGTTTAGGTACAACGTTAACATCCACATTGGTCATAGTAATTTAAAATGGACCATTTTGGATGATGCTCCATACTTTTCTATCAATATAGTTAATATGGATACACACACAATCCTTCAAATAACCATAGTTTTCGCCATTGAAAAACAACGCTTTATTATACGTCACTTTATTTTAAAAATGTAAACTTTTTCTATGATATCATTTTTATTAGTGATTTATTCACTCACACACACCTTTTTTAAATATTTATAGAAAATATTCATTTAATATTTTAAACACATTTCACATCTTTTAGTGGGGTGTTCGCGGTATGGTTTGGACGGTTTTGAAGCTAAAAATCATCTGAACCGCAAGAGAAAAAAACATGCGGTTTGGTTCGGTTCGGTTGACGTTTTGAGAAAAAATGAACCGAACCAAACCAATGTGGTTTGTGTTATTTCGGTTGGTTTAGTTTCTTACAAAAAAAATATTGAGCCACACATACACCTATAAAGAACAACAAGACTTTGTGTTTAGTCATTCATACACTACCAAATAACAACAAAAATCATTATATTTAGACAAAAACTTCTCATTCAATATACAAAAATAAGATTTGAAAAAAAGTGGAATAAAAAACATAAAAAAAGTTGTATAAACAAAATAAAAATATTATAATAAAAAACAAAACAAAAAACGGAGGAGATGAGAGGTTAGAGAAGATGAAAAAGAAATAACATAAGAGATATGAGATTAGAGAAGAAAGACACGACAAAAACGTAATTGGAAGAGAAAACAATAACATAAAAATAAGAAGATGAAAAATAAAGAGCATAAAATATGAGAGATTATAGTAGAATAGGTGAGATGTATATGGCAAAAAAGATGAAAATAATGTGCGATACTGCTATGAGGGATTTGAGAAGGTTGAAACTAAAACCCTAAGTTTGAGTAAGATAATATTTGTAAAGTTAGAATATAGACAAAATACCCCTTTAGGTCCCTTAACTATACCCCATAGTTCACTTTGGTCTCTTAATATTTTTTTGGTACCATTTTGGTCCTCTAATTTTATAAAAGTTACAAAAGATACCCTTCCGTCAATTGGCCTCAAACGTCTGTCTATTTTGTCCACCTGGAAGATGTGTTGGCATGTTGTCACCTTCTTCTTTATATCATCTTCATTGTTTCCATATGGGTTTGCATTCTCAAGAACTTTTAAAGAAAACGAATCTTATTTTTGTTAGGGCTTCTTTCTCCGCTAATGTAAAAATCAAATGAAAGTACTACAGGTCTGGAAGATCTCCAAAGGACGTTTTTGTATGAGATGGGTGAGAAGCCAAAAACCATGTTGGGAAGCACATTTATAGGAAACTCTGAAATAAAACAATGTCTCATCCATAAAAGAGTTCTATCACATCATCAATAATTACACACACACCTTCATAATCCAACCCTTCATCGCTCTCTTCACAATCTTCGATCACAACCTTCTCAAATCACACGATCTCGCTTTTCTCAACCGTATTAGATCATACCTCGTGGAAACCCTCGATAAAAATGACACCCCTCTCTCCTTTCAGGCCCAATTCTATTGAGTTTTGAACGAGACCCTAAATTTCAATGACCTATCTTATAATCTCGGTAACTCAGTGATGTCGCTGACAAATTCGTGAACCCTAAATTTTTGTTGTATTTTTTTGTCTCTTCTCTGAAAGGATTCTTAGCTTCTGGTTTAATTAACAGTTTAAGGATACTTTCTGAAGGAAAAATATGTATGACGTTGATTCAGTAAAACAATTGGAATCACTAGCCGGAAGATTTTTCTAGACATTGCTTATTTTTTCAAAGGGGAAAGATGAGACTATGTTCAAGTGCCTTTGTTTAATTTATGCAAAAAAATTTGAACACTTACCACAAGTAATGCAAAAGATGGATAAACGATTAAAGATTCACATGATAAGTACCGCCATTAAGGAGTTTCCAAAATCTATTGCTTCCAAAACTGATATGTGTGCATTTGTGCTCTTTTCATTCTTGATGTTCCTAACAAGTACCAACGTTGAACACTATGATCTTCAGTCAAATTATGTACATGTGTAACACGGTGGAAGAACTGACTTTTAATTTTTTGTCGCAAAATATGTTGTAGTAAGCAAGAGTTGCCACCGACTTTTATTTTATCCAACTTAGGAAAGGTATAAAAGAACAGGAAATACCTTTAAAAGATTTTGAGTCCGGGGGGTAGGTTATACAAAGGGAAGGTGTTAGTACCCTTTGTATCCATGGTTATCCATGGGCTCTTAATTGCTTAGCTCACTTTATTTGTTTTGTTTAAAAAGTGTAGCGTGTGATTAAAATATTTTCGTAAAGATTTAACTTTGTAATGATCTCGTATGAATGTATACAAAGTGTTTACTTGTTTGAAATTATTTTGAAAAGAGAGTGGGTGTAAAAAGTATTTGTTTTTGAAAATTGTGAGCAAGCATTAAGAGTTACTTACCCAAAGTTATAAAGTCTTTCTTGATATTTCATTTTCTTAGGGATATATTGTCCTTACTATTAGTTAGTAAGTAGTCTAATCCTTGGATTTGGAAGGGACAGGCGTAGGATCGTCGTTAGGGTCATAGAAGACAACATGTATAGGTACCATAACAATTCGAAGGGATTATCATCCTTTTCGTAGGGACAAGATCATTTATTTGAAGGCAACTTTGAAGGGACAACGCGAGACTATGATCTTTTATTTGAAAGGCAATTGTGATGATTTATTTCTTTAGGCAACAAGTTAAGGTACCCCTACGTTCGAAGGACTAGACCATATTTCATAAGGCAACAAAGAGAGGTTACCCTAGAGGTGTGAGTGTGCAAGTGTATTCAGTTCAGTTATTTTAATCTTAGAAATTAGGGTTAGCTAACAGTTGATTTTAGTCTTATCATACAATCCTATTACGCATACATCTAACAATTTATAGTGCGGAAAATAAACCCTAATTTAAACTATTACATGGCTTCGGGAGAGATACGTAAATAAAACCTGACAGAAAATGTAAAGTGTGGAAAATAAAATCTAAAACTATTACAAGACTTTAGCAGTTACATTATTTGAACGAAAATAAAATCGTGCGAAAAAAATAAATTATTACAAATTCCGCGCATCCTATACAATTATTCTAAAACAATAAAATAAAATCGAGAAGAAAAATATAAAGGAAATATTGATTGAGATTTTAATTAATTAATTTTTATTAAAAAATGTTTGATAAAAAAAAGAATTAGTTTAATGAAATAAATTAAATTTGAATTAATTATGTAAAAGTAAATATTTTTTGATGTTTTATGATTTTATGAAAAAATATTAACAAATGACATATTTTTGATTGGTTAGAAAAAAAATATTAATTTAGATTAAATGATTTTTTTTATAAACTAAAAGAAAAAGAAAAGAAATTAAAAATATAAATAAAAAGGAAAATAAGGGGGACACTGGGATTGAAACCAAGTCGCCTTCTGTTGTCAAGAACTAACAAACAAATATTATATATTAAAATTGAAATTAGAAAATAAAAAACGGGCGCAGGTCATCTTTTTTCTCCAACTGTTCTGGTTTTTACCTACGAATGGATTTCGTCACTAAAACTTATAGTGATGGTTTTATCCGTCACTACAAGACCTGCAGTTTCAAAAAAATCAAACCAAGAATTATAAATACCATATAAGCATATAGATCAGTTAGAAATCGTCTCTTGAATTCAATTGTCCAATCAATTTGGTCTAAAATTGCCTCTAGACATGGTTCCCCAAATTCACGGCTTCCAACCATAACAATGACACATCATGATTCTTGCACCTAAACTTCAATTTGATTGCCCAGATAGTTTGCTCACATCATACAAAACACAGATATGCAAAGAGATTAGATGTATCATGCGTATAAATATGAAATCGAAAAATTGAAAAAAAAAAAAAAAACAAATTCGGTTCTGGCGTTTTATGAGGTTTTAGAGCAAGGTGATGATTGGTACACCTTTAGAAAAGTATAAGGAATATTCTTGGACCTTCAAACCTCCTTGAGAATGGCTGCAACCCTAAAACTGAATCCAACTTACTCTTGAGTTTTTTGAAGTTTTGTATGCTCTCTTTGATAAAAAAATTCGTCATTGTTATCTAAAGGTGTTATGTATTTATAGAGGAAGGATTTATGTCAACTTGTGGGCTTGGGTTCAATTTATTTTTGGGTGATAGATTTTGATTGAAATTTTATTTGAAAACTTTCGATTTTGGTCATATTTGGCCATCATATCTTTCTCCTCTTGTTTTGCACGAATTTTGGATCAAATATTATGACAATAAACCTCAAAATTTGATCCCAAGATAATCCATAGATCAAATATTTGATTTTTCAATATTTATTTTAATTAAAATTGAATTAATTCCAATAAAATATAAAATAAACAAAGAAAATCAAAATATATGACTTATAGGTTGTGGATCATCTTAAAATTAAGTTTGGATAGTGAAAACATAGGCCAATTTGGAAAAAACTCAAGTTTGGTCATTTTTTGCATTATACACCTACTAAAATTTGCTCAGCTTTAAAAATGCATAACTTCCTCATTTTTTATCATATGAATGTGCTATTGGACGTTTTAGAAAGCTTAAAGTTGCGAGACATGGATGAATTTTAATGTGTCAAAAACTTGGCATGATTGAAAGTATAAGTGGTTCTCAAGGAAAAAGGAAGAAATGACATTTTTGGGAAAATTAACTGAATGAGCTGACTTAAATTCCACAATGATCCGACTCATTCAGTGTGGTTGGTGTCCAAAACACGCGAGTCCCAACAGGCTGCCTAAGACAACATTTTGGACGACTCATTGGTATGGATGAGTCGGCTCAAACTCCTTCATGAGCCGACTCATCAAAATATTTTCCTTCTCAATTCGTGCGGGTCTCAACAGGCTGACTCTGTCAATTTAGGTTGACTCACCAAGCAATTTGAGTCGGCTCATTTTGTGATTTGAGCACGCGCATTATTGTGTTGTCTTATTTTTTCATTTAACTTTCCTTTCTATTTTTATGCATTCACTAACCAATATAAATAGCAGGTTTCATTTCTTTTGAGAGGGAACAAGAAAAGTGAAAGATATACACACATCTCTCTTCATCTTCTTCCTTCTTGCATCCATCAACAAACACACACAATAATCTTTGTTGATTAAGGTGCTTGTTTCGAAGATAACATTCAATCGTGAATTAATGTTTCAGATTGGGTCTAGAGTGTGTGGGTTTTTCTTGGAAAAATCTAAAGGATTTTCTCCTCCAAGATCATAAAAGATTTGGGGTTTTTTCACACAACTATCGTTCGTAGATTCAGCTGAGTGAGGTAGATTGAAGATCAAGTGGATTGTTCTTTCATATCACGGTAGACGAAGGATTGCAAAGACCTTTGTGGGTTCACAAGTGTTGAAGAAACTCTGTCGTGCTCAAAGTTTGGAGGATCGTATATCCTTTCAAGAAAGGAGCAACTAATCGGATGCTTTCTCGACACGCGTGGAAGACTTGATTCTACTTTGGATCAAGAGACAAGAAGAAGATTTGGCAGCATATTCAACGCGGTTTGGTTTGTTGGTTCATCTATTTTTCTTCTTGTAAAACAATTGCAATTTAATAAAATTGCCCAATTCGATTGTGACTTGGGGGCAGAGTACTTCGAGCGAGGACAACAAAGGAACTGCCTAAACAAATTTCTTGTGTTCTTTACGATTCTCGTATTTTACTTTTGCTCATCTTGATTTTGTGTGCTTTAAAATTCTGGTGTATCAAAGTAGTGCACTCAAGGTGTTTGATAAATTGTCACACTCAAAAGTGATAACTACATTGTGTAAAATTCTGCACTACTTGATACAACAAAATTATACATTGGTTTTTGCACTCCAAGTGTTTGGTAAAAAGTTTAACCGCACAAAATCAATTTGCTTGTGCTTATTTTCTTACTCTATATCATTGTTAAGAATAGTTTCATCAAGTGTTGAATTATCAAGTGAATCATTTGTGAAGTATTAATTCTTCTAGTCATCATTCAAATTCCATTTGGTTTAAACGTATATTCGTTCTTTGGTGACTTCAATTTTAATTAGACGATTTTCCGGAAAACTTCCGCAATACATTTTCAATTAATTTTTGAAAAGTAATTTTTGAAAAAGGGATCTATTCAACCCCCTTCTAGATCCGCGCTATTGTTTAACAAAAGTGTCCTTTAATCACTCATTTGGTCCCATGTCCATTTGATCTTCCATGTTCAAGTTATGAGCTTTTGAAAAAGTTGACTTTTTATTGACTTTTTAGAGGACCTGTAATGTCTTGGTTCATATCTCTCAAATGAAGCATTTCCGACATTGGCTTGTGAGACACAAAGTTGTTATGAATTGAATTTCCTTTAAAATGAGCGTTGAGATGTGAAAGTTAGGGCTGGTCAAAGTAAAATTGGCTTTCTCTTTAAGAAACCCTAATTTAGTAACTTTTGTCTTTTGATGAATTTGAGGTTTTCTTGATGAATCATGATCATTCCTTGATCAAACGATGAATCTTACTTCATAATCTTGATGTTGACCATTTTTTTTGAAGTTTGACTGTATGTTGACCATAGTTGACTTTTTACCCAAGTTACCTGGTTATTGATTATTTGAGCATCTGACTGACAAAACTTGTAGGGCAAGTCTTGAAACTTGACATGAGAATCCTTTGAAGTACATGGGATACCATGAAGTCCACTTGAGGATTTGGAAGTCCAATTCACTTTGAGAAACACAAAATCCTAATTTTAAATTTATTGCTTAGGAGGATGCTTTGTCTGATGAAACCTTGAGTCCCTTTGAGCAATTGAGAATCTTATGACCATTAGGAGACCTCTTAAGACATATTGTCTTGAAGATATGAGGGCAAATTTTGGGGTACAACAACTTGTATCCGTTACAATGCCATATGTACTCCACTTACCCACGTCAGCATACAAATTGTCATCTATAAGCTTTTTTTGACCTTTGACTAAGGGTTCACTAACGAAAGGACTAACTTGGATATATTAAGAAACTTAAAGGACCAAAATGGCACAAAAAAATATTAAGGGACCAAAGTGAACCAGAGGGTATACTTAAGGGACCAAAAGAGGTATTTTACCTAAAACATAATAGGTTTGAGTTTTGGGTTGAATGAGAGATAAGTGGAGTTTGAGTTGTAACATAATGTGGTTTAGTTTGATTTAGTTCAGTTTGTAGAATACAATCCGCAAACCAAACCGAACTGTGCGGTTCTGTTAAAAAATGGCCCAAACACATCTGAATAGGGATGACAGACAGACCCAAACCCACGGGGGCCCACCCGCACCCGAACCTGAGTCAACGGATGAAAACCCGAGTTGATTGGGTTCAGGTTCGGGTGTCACCCGATATTTCGAATACGAATTTGGGTAGTGTAAAATCTGCGTCCGAAACCCGAAACTACACCTGCTTTATTTAATATTTATTATTCTTTGAAATTTTACTATATGATAGATAATTTACTTGGGTAATACGATGAATAATTTTTAAAATTTTAATTAAAATTATTATTATTTTAATTCTAGATACAATTTATATTAATTGAAATTTTATTTTCTTAATATTTAATTATAAGTAAAACTATCTAAGTTTTTATTATGAATCGTAAAATAAATAAATATTTTTGTTTATTAAAAGTGATAATAGTTCATTAAATATTTAAAATAACATTAACAATTAAATGTTCAATAATCATTTATAAATGTTTTACCATGTACCTCTACATTTAACCTCATACCCCTACATATTTTTAAAAATTTTAATTTTATCCATTTTTTAATTATTATTTTTTTTAAAAATTTTCGAAATACAAAATATTTCAAACCAGAAATAACACCCTTGATACTAGTGTATTTTTTTTCTCAACCGAAAGTAACACCCTTGTTACTTCTGGTGTGTATTTTTTTATTTTTTCTCTCAACCGGAAGTGACACCCTTGTTGCTTCCGAAGTGTAATTTTTTTCTCAACCGTTGTTACTTCTGGAGTGTATTTTTTTATTTTTCTCAACCGGAAGTAACACTCTTGTTACTTCCAGAGTGTATTTTCTCAACCCCTTGTTACTTTTGGAGTGTATTTTTTTTTAAACTCTAGTTAAGAAACATGAATGTTCCTTTGATGATATGCGACAAAGATCGGACAAATGTAGATACAACAGAGATATTCTCAATTACAGAATAATTTCCTACAAGAGAAGAGACGACTAGGTGGATTAGGGAGGTTGAATTCAGAAATAGAGTCGCTGTTATAATAATTTGTTTCTTCCTCTCTTACCAGTCTTTGTGTCTGAACGAGTTATTATAACAGTGACAGTCCAATCTTCCTAATCCACCCAGTCGATCTTTTCTCTTGTAGAATTTTTTTTGTTGGTTAAAATATCTTTGTCGTATCTACATTTGTCTGGTCTTTGACGCATATCATCAAAGGAACATTCATGTTTCTTAACTAGAGTGAAAAAAAAAATAAGAAATACACTCCGGAGGTAACAAGGATGTTATTTCCGGTTGAGAAAAATAAAATAAAAAATACACTTCGGAAGTAACAAGGGTGTTACTTCCGATTGAGAAAAATAAATAAAAAATACACTCCGGAAGTAACAAGGGTGTTACTTCCGATTGAGAAAAAATAAAAAAATTACACTCCGGAAATAACAAAGGTGTTACTTCCGGTTGAGAAAAAAATAAAAAAAATACACTCCGGAAGTAACAAAGGTGTTACTTCCAGTTGAGAAAAAAATACACTCCGGAAGTAACAAGGGTGTTACTTTCAGTTTGAAATATTTTGTATTCTGAATTTTTTTTAAAAATAAAAATAAAAATAAAAATAAAAATAAATAAATAAAAAGAATAAAATTGAAAATTTTAAAAATATGTAAGGGTATGAGGTTAAATGTAGTGGTACAAAGTAAAATTTTCTCATTTAATTCTAAATTTTCTACGAATATGTCTAACGGGTTCGGTTTGGATGAAAAAACTCGAACCTAACAGATGTGGGCGTCAATATTAATTTGCCATCCAAATAGCATTTGGGTTCGAATTCGGGTGGTGATTTCAGATACAGGTTTGGGTAGTGTGAAACCCGACCCGACGCGTTGCCATCCCTACATCCGTATCAAAATTTTACGATTTTGATTTGATTTGATTTGGTCTGCAGTTCTCTATTGGGGTGGTTTTGTCTTGAACACCTTTATCTTTTAGTAATATAATAGTATTTAATTTTAATTTGAATCCATTTGTGTAAAATATATATCTCTCTCCTTCTGTTTCATAAAAATGTCTTATTTGAACAATATGTAGTTGTTAAAAAATGATTAGATATATTGATTTAAATGAAAAAGATTAATATTATTTATTAGAATACTTTATTAAGAGTAAGTAATAAAATAATTGAAAAACGTGAAAATTAATACAATAAATAAGAATTTAATAGTGAAAAAAATATCCCCTCTGTTCCAAAATAATTGTCACATTTGAGGAAAAAAGTTGTCTCAAATACTTGTCACTTTAGATTACCAGGACATTTTTACATTTAATCTTTCAATTGTATCCTTTAATAATACTCTTAATTACTTGTTTTCTCACTTAATATTAATGCTAATTTGAATACACCAATAATTAATTAGGATAATTTGGTAAAGTTACTATTCTTTCTTTTTATTTATTCCTTTTTTTTAATTTGTGTGAAATGATATAATATGGAATGGAGAAGTAATAAATTCTGTGTTTTGATTACTTAGTACTCTTTGGGACGGAAGGAGTACTTACTACTCTTTGGTTGAGTAGTGAAAATTGAAATTTGGAGTATAAATTTGGAGGTAGAATGTGAAAAATGAAAAATGAAAATCCCGCCATTTCGTTTCACCTCTTATTACTTAAAACAGAGTAAAACCTTCATAAACAAAGAGTCACAAAACAGAGTGTGAAAATGGGAACTCGTAGAAGGAGAAACATAAACGAAGAAAATTCATCGTCTTCTGACAGTGAACATGGCTCCATCACCAAAACGGCGAAAACAGAAGATGACGCTGTTGTCGTTTCGTCTTCTTCAGCCCATTACGAACAGATTAGGGAACAAAGGATCAAAGAGAACGCTGAGAGAATGCAGAAGCTTGGATTGTTGAACCTTTCTCTGAAGCTCAAGAAAACACCACGCACCTTCGTCAGAAAAATCGCGTCACCGACTAATCAATCAGAAAGACGTTCTTCTAGGTATTCTTAATTTTTTGCTTAATCTATTCAAACATGCATTAATTTATCTCATTATTGATTAATAATTTTGTTATCTTCTACTATATCTCACTAATGTTGATACGAACAATTTCATATGTATTTAAATTAGGTTACAACGATTATTAATTAAATGAGAGAAATTAGGTTTTGGAAAACCCTAAAATCATCGTTAGCATTTAACCTAATTTATGTTTATTAGTTCTATTGCGAATGCGTCAATCTTGTGTTCGGTTATTCTTCTTAGTGTTATTACCATGGTTGAGTTTCTGTGTTGTTTGTTTTGGTAGATGCTATATGATTAGTGGAACTGGTTTGATTTTTTAAGCTTGATGTGTTTACAGAATAATGACTTTGCCACCGGTTGACTATTGTTTCAAGCTTCCTAAAGCTCATCATCAACAGAGTTCAAGTAAGGGAAAGAGGGACGGGGAGATTTATCAACGGAGTTCAAGTAAGGGAAAGAGGGAAGTGAAGATTTATATACCAGAAGGTACAAAACCTGAAGTTTATACCGAAGAGCATGAGAAGCTTCTGGGAGATTGCGAGACTGATTGGGAATTGTATGTGGATGGATATGACGAGGATGGGGATCTTATATATGATCCAAACAAGGGAGAGATATGTCATCAATGCAAGTATGATTGTTTTATATTTGATTGATTAACTCACTGCTCTTTGGTTGATATGTGTCCTTGTCTTTTAAGGGCTTGTTAGTTTCTATCTATTACAATTTATTTTGAAAGAAGAAATTTTATGCATGTTGTTACACACAAAGAAGTTACATGCATTGTTGTTCACTAGTATGTCATAAGAAAATAAAGGGAAAGCATATTCTATTTAACTAAAATTAGTGATTAAAGATGGCCGACTTTGATATAGAAGATCATGATTTATGTTGTTGATTTTTCAATAAGTTGTAGTAACATGGAATGAGAAGGCTTTGTGGCATATGCTTGAAATTTTGCTCCTATTTTTGTCGCATTCTTTAGTTGTATGCAGTGTTGTTAAATGGATGCCATGTCAAAATGGCTTGACAGTTTTTTTGACAACAGTAATGGCTTTCATGGAGGTGCCACCATCCTGGTGTGCCATATGAAATTATATGGCACATTTTTGTCTTTGGCAAAGAATAACAATTGTTCTATGATTTTTAAATTGTTTTATGCATGTGTTTTTTATTGAAGAACTATTTATCTTCTTTCTGCAGTTAATGCATAAAGAAAGCACATCAATTCTTCTACATGTTACTTGTTTCTCTGACCATAAAGTTTTACTAAAATCATTTGTTTGCTCGTAGGCTCCTAACTCTTAGTGAGATTACCAGTTGCAACAAATGTGAATTACCCCAAGGGATGGTTTGTGGAGATTGCTTGTACACAAGGTAACATTGTTTTATTTGAGACACAGATTGAGAAAAGGACCCTTTTTGTTTTCCATTTTGAAACATGAAAAAGAATGCAATGTCAATATGTTATTCTATTTCCTCAAGGTGTTAGCTTCATCTGAAACTTAACAAGTATAGTCTAGTGTTAGCTGCTGTCACTGTCAATTTTAATAATAGTGGTTTTTTACTACTGTATTTTAGATATGGAGAAAATGTGACAGAAGCTAATTTCAATCACAAGTGGACTTGCCCTTCTTGTCGGGAAATTTGCAATTGCTTAAGTTGTCGCAGGAAAAATGGTTGGATGGCTACTGGCAATATATACAATAAGGTTAGTTGCACAATTTGGCATTGTATTCTTCCCCCCTTATATCTTCATTATTCATGAAAAACTAATTTTAGCCCCTCATAAATGAATACTCTATTTTCTTCACATTCTTTAAATAAATCATTCCCCTTCATTTTTCTTTGTTGTTTGTGGTTTGTTTTGGAGGACCACAATATGTATATTCTGGAACTGATTGTTCCCTTTTCATTTATGTATGTAAGGTGACAAAATTGGGTTTCAAATCTGTTGCTCATTATCTGATTAAAACTCGTCGCCTTGAGAAAAACACAGAAGGCTCAGATTCTGAAATTGTTGCACCGGAAATACCAGAGGCCTCTCCAGATTCAACACTTGTTGCACCGGAAATACCAGTGGCCTCTCCAGATTCAACACTTGTTGCACCGGAAATACCAGTGGCCTCTCCAGATTCAACACTTGTTGCACCAGTTCGGACAAGAAGGGCTTTAAGAAGTTAAAAAGGTGATCAAATGAATGCCCAGTACATCAAAGAACAGTAACATGTCTTAATGGCTTGTATTTTTGATTGAAGATTGTGGTTTCATGTTTTAGATATTTAGACAAGTTGTTAGTTTTCTTATTTTTGTTAGATATGCATATAAGCTCAGGCTATTTGACTAAATCAGTTTGCAGCCCTATGCCCCTAGTTTCTATAACATTCTTGTGTGATCACTCTTTAATTTTTGAGCAATTTTACAGAACATTATGGTCTGCGTGAAGAAAAATATATATATTTATTTAAGAAATGTTGTATATGTTGGATTTGTTTTACAGTTAAGAAGCAACTTGTCTACGCATATGTATTAGATACCGTTAAAAACGTTTCAACTTTTCCTAAGATTCCATTCAAGCCAAGGACACGGCCTGACACAATGGTAAGGTTGAATGATTGGAAACCTAATATCTCTAGCTTCGATGCATTCTCTTATGATGGGCATAATGGTTACATCTTCTACTTAAATGTCATTTGTAATTTTACAATATAACACCAAACAATTGTTGTATTCACTATCAATGATTTTAGTTTTGTGGAAAATCATGGATTTGTGAGGGGAATTGCAAAGGTGGGGAAAAGAGAGAAAGTGGGAATTTCAAGATTACTCAGACAAATGGTGGAGAGTGGAATTTCACAGCTATTTATGCGTCCTAAAAAAGGTATGAAAGAGATGTGGGATGTTTTGAAAGCTCTTTCCTTTGATGTTCACGGGGTGGCTTCTTGGAGGAGATTTTAATGATCTCTTGGAAGCATCGGACAAGAGGGTGGTATGCTTGTCTAGAATTGAAGTAGTAGTCTCTTTAGAGAAGGGATAGATGTGTGCAATTTAATGAACATCACATCTTTTGGTCACATGTATACATGAAGGGGCCCAATGATGCATGGCGGAGTCATAGTGTATGAAAAATTGGATAGAACATTGTGCAATGATCCCTAGAGGCTTCAACTTCTTGATGCACATACCAAAGTTCTAACTAGAATGGAGTTTTCAGATCATCATCCAATTCTTATTTCTCTTTAAGATAATGTTGTGTGGAAGTGGGAGAGAAACTTTAAATTTGACTGTGCTTAGGTTTCGGAAGATTCTTATGAAGGTATTATCTTTGCAACTTGGAAGGACAATTTTTTTTGCTAATTTAGATAATGTTAAAGAGCACTACATCAACTGGAATGTGCATACAGTCAGGAGTCTGCAAAAGCGAAAGAACTATTTGATGAAGAAATTGAATGGCATTCAAGAAGCTATTCATCGTGGAAAAGGACACACGGTCTCTACTTGCTAGAGAATAACATTCAACAAGAATTAACTAATGTCCTTCACCAAGAAGAACTGACTTGGTTCCAGAGGTCTAAATCAAAATGGTTAGTAGAGCGAGATCAAAGTACAAGATTCTAAATATCATGTCAAAGCATTGCAAAGGAGGACAAGAAAAATAGTTAAAATAATTAAAGATGGCAATGGCGATTGGATTAAAGAACCTGCAATCATTGAGGAAATGTTCAGAGAGTGTTATCGCAATCTTTATACTATTGATATTGAAGCTCAGAACTGGATGCAGACTAGAGTAAGTTTTCCATCTCAGTCAGGAAGTCTTGAAGTTTTGCAAGGTGAGTTGATGACAAAAGAGATTAAAAAAACAGTTTTGGGCATGGCTCCCTGAAAGTCCCTAGTTCCTGATGGCTACCCAGCTGGATTCTATCAAAAGTCCTGGAGGTACTGTTGGTGATAGTGTGTGCATATTCATCCAACATCTTTGGGATAATCCTAGTTCTGTTGGTTGAGATAAATCATGCAAACCTTTGTCTCATCCCTAAAGTGCATCTTTCTCAGGTGGTTAGAAACTTTAGGCCAATAGCTCTTTGCAATACAATTTACAAAACTCTTAGCAAGATCTTTGTTAATAGACTGAAGGCTAGCATAAACAACAATATTTCTCCTTTTCAAACAGGATTTATATCTGGTAGGAGCATTCATGACAATATTGTTGTGGCCTATGAGATGTTGCATAGTATGAATAAATATCAAGACAAGAAAGGTTTCTTTGCTATTAAAGTAGATTTAGCTGAGGCATATGATATGATGAACTGGAAATTTATTAATACTGTTATTATTGAAGTAGGAATCCTTGAAAAACTTAGAAAAATCATTATGGCTTCCATTTCCTCTATGAAGATGAGTGTTCTCTGGAATGGAAAAAAAAGGAGAGTATTTTAAGATTACGAAGGGACTCGGATGGGGAGACCTTATCTCTCCATACATCTTTGTTTTATGTATGGACAATCTTTCTCATATGATAAATGATGTTGTTGAAGATGGTAAGTGGGGGAGGGTTGAAGGCAGGAAGAAAAGAGCTCATTATCTCACATCTTATGTTTGATGACTTACTTTTATTCGGTAAAGCATCAAAAAATCAAATCCTGGGTATTATGGATATTATAGAGAAGTTTTGTGATAGCTCTGGTCAAAATATTAGCATTGAGAAATCTAGTATCATGTTCTCTGAGAATGTAGATAACCAGCTTAGATAAAAGATTACACAAGTTTTAGGAATGAAAGAAGTATATGAGCTTGGAACTTACCTAGGAGTGCCCCTCACTGAAAAAGTACCAGAGTCAAAGACTATCAGTATATTGTTGATCAGGTTAATTCCAAATTAACCCGATGGAAGAGCAGACAACTTTCTTTTGCTGGTAGGACCACTCTGGCAAAATCAGTCTTAAAGGCCTTTGGAAAAATATATTGAAGGATTGACCCCTCATTGAAATATGTCTTTTTAGGAAATGGGCAATGGTGTCAACATAAGGGCGTTGCAGGATTGTTGGGTAGCTCCAAGAATCCTTTTGGAAAATTTCATTCAGGATCCTAACATAGAGCATAATGTGGCCACAGTAAATGGAAGTTGGGAGTGGGGTCTGCTGCATTTTTTGTTTCCTCGGGAGATTCTTAACAAAATTTTGTCGACTCCTCCGGCTAAACCCGGTAATGAGGTAGATTGATGCACTTGGGGAGGGACTGAAAATGGAGAGTTCACAATTTTGGATGTGTTTAGCAAGTTAAGTGAGTATAATAGCACAGATAATATTAAGCATTGGAGCAGGATCTGGAGTATCAATGCGTCTGAATGTATCACATCTTTTGTTTGGCTACTTTATCATGATGGCTTGAAGAAAGAGCATTTCCTTCATCAAAGAAGGATTTGTGATCCATACTATAGGTATTGTCCAGAGGTTGAAGAGACAATTCTTCGTGTGTTAAGGGACTGCTCAATGGCGAGAATCATATGGCATCTGTTTATAAGGAAAAATTTGGGATGTGTTCATTAACACATAAATTCAGATTTGCGGGATCTTAAAACTACTCTGAAACTAAATAATGAAAATGATAATGTGGGATGCTAGTCTATTTGGTCCACATGTCATGCCATTTGGAATTGGAGGAATCAAAGGATGTACAATCCTGAATTTATCATGCCTTTCAATCTGGTTCCTCAAAATTTTATGAAGGCACGGGAGTACAAAAGAAGTTGAAACTTTTGTCTTAAATTCACAAACCGGTTGAGAATTCCTCAAAAGATTGGTTGGACTCCTGAAGAATCATGGATAACTTTGAATACTAATGGAGTTATGTCTTCCTCTAAATGTGCAGGTTGTGACAGAGTGTTTCGAGATAGTAGTCGTAGATGGCTGGGAGGTTTTGCCAAGAAACTCGGCTATTTCTTAGTCCAAGTGGCAAAACTTTTGGGTGCTTGGGATGAAATCCAACTTGCCAAGAGCTGAGGGCTTCAACAAGATTGTATTGAAATTGGATAACATAACAATCTAGCATGCTATTACGAATCACACTGCAAACCTAAGAGAATGGATTAGCATTCTCATATAGATCAAGAGCACAATGACTCAAAATTGAAATATCCTGATGGTTCATGTCTACAGAGAAGCCAACAAATGTGTTGACGGACTTGAAAAACTCAGGGTTAACTTGAGTAATTATATTGTATATGAGTTATGTCTTAAGAAAGTGTACGAAAACTTCATAAGAGATTTATTAGGTGCCCTTTCTATGAGGAGTACTCCCTCTAGAAAAAAATTGTTTTTTAAATTCATTGAATAAACAATGCATCTCGACAAAATATGGACCAAATACATGTGTTATTGACTAGAGATAGTATTATTTTGTGAGAATTTCTTAAAGTACCCTAGCACCACGTGAATTTTCACAAATCTCCTCCGTTTTCAGAGGTACATCTCCGGACGCACCTCTTGCACATTTAAGTGAGACCATTCTAAGAGGCGACATATATATTGGATATTTTTTATTCCAGATCTGAAACATTTTAAGAAAGACCTTAATTATTTAACAATTTAGTAAATATTCTGAAGATTTATCTCTGGAATTATGGACAGAATTTTAAAATTTACATCACCTTTGCATGTCAGATATTTCTGGAGATACATTTTCGAAAATATCTGATAAAAGAACCAACTACATAATCACAGAATCATTGTTGACATAGTTGGTTTTCAACTAAACCTTTCACCCTTTATTCTCAATCCATTTTTTCACTCCAAATCCCCATCCTTTTGGTTCATCACATCATAGGGAACAAAAGAAGAAAAAATTTAAGGTAAAGATTCTTCTTTTCCTTCTGCATTGCTCACAATAATCTTCCATTTTTGTTGAAAAAAGTTACGTCGTGTACGGAAATATATCTCTGAAGCGTATATGAACTTGTCTGAAGATAAAGCCTACATCGAATGACACCTCGACTGCACGGTCTCCTTCATATTTTGATTATGTCGGCAAAGTTTTTCCCAACTCACCAACTCCAAAATCTCAAAAAAATATTGTGAAATGAGCTCGCATTAGCAAACCACCTCTGACGTTGCTTTCACCAAAGATTTCATTCATCGACGAGATGTCGGTTTTTATGCACACATATATCGAGCGGATCATCAATGTTGTGGGGGACGATAATTGTGGTTACCACACCGTTTTGGCTTTACTCGTTAAAGGAGAAAAAAGTCATATACTTGTCCGACATCATAATAGTAAAATAGATACACTTCCCTGAAATGAGTCACCTAATAGCATGTGCGTATGATAAAGTGTGTGTTGACCTGACACGATACGGTTTTTCATAAACCTTTTTTCCACTACGCACTGTCTCACCTCAAAATCCAAATGATTGTATCATGTGTATTTGATGGCTTTCAAAATCAAATCTTCAAGTTTACTTGAAATCGGGATGCCCTATACCACCTACATCACCAGAGTGGACGACTCACTCAACCACAAAAGCTGAGACTTGGCCTAATCATTTTTTTTGAAAAGGATGTAAGAATTCGAGAGATTGAACAACATTGGAAAAAAAATCAAATGCACAAAAATCCAAGGGGATACCACCTATAGATTTAGCTGGCGACACATGTTTCGATTTGTTTTAATTTCTTGTTTAACTGAACAAATAATTGTATGTAATTGTGTCTCAATATAAACGAAGTGTTATATATTCACCTTTTGTTCATATTTTGTCTTTATGCATTTTTTATCTTCCTCAAAACAACAATTGTGTTTTGGTCAATGAAAATATAGGTTATGTTTTAGTGTTTTGTTTTGAAACTGGTTCAGGACAAGTTCCGAAGATGCATCCCCGGAACAAGATAATAGGGTGTCGTTCCAGAGATGCATCTTCGGAACAAGATAATAGGGTGTGTTCTGGAAATGCATCTTCGGAACAAGATAATATGGCGTTCCTGAGATATATTTTTGGAATCAATATGTCAGTTAATGAGTGGTCCAAGCTCATCGACTTCACCTCACTCAAAGATATCAAAGACGAAATTCACCATCTCCTTCCTTACAAAGACAATCGAAAGATTGTTAAACTCGAGTACCGTTCACCGTCGATTAACATCGAAGGGAAGACCGAGTTCAGTAAATTTGAGTTCAAGACACAAGCAAATGTTAGGTCTCTATGAAATACATATTTTTATTTCGAAACAAAAATTTCGCTTGAGTTGTAAGCGACACTACAAAGATCGATCAAAGATATCTGAAGATATGCAAGCATCTATCGGAATATTGAAATATAATATTAAATTTTATATTGAAATCATTATTGTAATGCTCTTTTTATGTTATGAAGTCAATTTCATTTTGAAAAATTATTTTTCTATTGAATCTGATACTAAAGTGCATCCGGAGATGTAACTACGAAATTATTTTGAAGATGCATGCATCTCCATAATAAATTAAATATATAAAAAAAGAAGATATAACTCAATGGTATTCGTTGAATGTGTGCTCAAATACATTCGGAGATATCTTTTTGAAATCAAAGAATATATTAGAAACATCTAAAGTGCATAAGAAATTCTCTATTTCGTAATGTCATCACACAAAAAAAAAATTAAAATTAAAAATAAATAAATAAAAAAGGATTTATCTTCATAATAAGATGCTGTGTTTCATAACAAGAGCCGTTTATTTTCGTTGAAATAAGTTCTGACTGTTTAAATTTAATATTAAATTTAACTTTTAAAGGAAACAAAATCACCTAGCTTAAAGCATAGATCGTCCAATCTCAATCAAATGCACAGATTGCATGGATGCCTAAAAGTTTGAAGGTAAATCATGTTCCATAGAATTACATTTCTTATACTTTAAGAAAAAATCATAATGTTGTGTTTCTATCCACTATTTATGCCTTTCCCCTTGAATAATTTTTTCATCGCAGAACAATCACAAAAAAATAATCAAAATGCATGCTCTGTATGCTATATACGCTTAAATCCCCATGCTGTATTGTGGTTCTGGTATAGACATGCTACATTCAAAGTATCCCTCTATACAAAGAAAACCCGAGATGAACTTCACCTCGAATCTAACTTTTCCCACAGATGAATCGTTCTACGTATGATGGGATCAGCTGAAAACCCTTCCGCGTAAGCACTGATAGCTGTTAAAAGGCTTTTGAATTTTCTGCCATTATCCTGTGCACAATTTATTTTTTCAAATGTTAGATGTATCGTGGAATGTCAAAGCATAATAGCCTTGTGCCCATACATTTACAGAACTGAAGTTCATTGCATTTAATAACAATGCATAAGATTAGGTGTTCGATTATGAATTCAGAAATGCGTGAATGACCTGGGTAAAGTTTCAACTGATCATTTGATGATAAATATTGTTTTTGTGCCTAAAAGTATTTAAATTCAAATAAAAATAACCCACAAATATTTTGCTACTGTTACTATTCTTAATCATATCCACCGCCACAGTATCAAGTCAAAAACTTGACACTAAATATGAGGCTTTTAATAAGGTCTATAGTTGGACCTAAAAGACATGCCAAAAGCTAAATTGAAAATTGAAACTGCCTTGGGTGTCACAAACCTCGGGTTTACGAAACAAGAGATCTTTTACAGCATATGGTACCATGTAGGATGGGAGATCAGAACGCAACAATGCCTGTCATAATTTCAAACACAAATGTATAAATGCAAATTGCAGGTTAAAGGATAAAAAAAGACAGAAATAAGAAACAGAAAAAAATGTGTATATGAAAACAACAAAGAATATCAGAGATTGAGATGCTTGCCAATTCCTTGCTTAATCGAGCCTGCTCGGCATTTTCAATTAAGGTCTGCAAAGAAAATGGCAAAAGAAATCACAATGTCGGCGTTGACATCTTAATGGTCACAACTAGATTACTTCCGAAAGGTAAAAACAATAGTATCATCATATACAGAATAGTTTCAAACAAGGGATAGAATTATATTCAGATGCTAAATAGATCTTATAATCATGTTGAATAAGATATAACAAGCTTCAGTGAGAACATTTTACACATTACATGAATAATCATGAATCGGGAATACCTTTCTAATGCGATCCTCTTTGATTTGATCAACAGATTCCAACAACCTCTCCAATGTGCCTATTCCAATAAGTGGAGAGTGATGACTTAAAATCATATAGATAAATACAGAAATATATGAAAATACAAGACCGAGTAATAATACACACTTTTCAAATATATAATAATACACACTAAATAATCCAATGTGCCTATTCCAATAAGTGGAGAGTGATGACTTAAAATCATATAGATAAATACAGAAATATATGAAAATACAAGACCGAGTAATAATACACACTTTTCAAATAAGTTTGTTCTACATTGTTAGATTATTTGGATGACTAAATAATCAAATGTCAATCAAGCAACCATGCAATAAAACGTTAGTAATTTAAATAGTCATTGTTGGAAAATATTATATTTCTGGTTTTATTATTTCCTTTATTGATATCTTTATTTTCCTTTATTCTTTATTAAGGAGAAAATCAATTGTATTAATTATACCTTTTCTATATAAACTAGTTTAAGGCTGAGGAATAAAATATAACAACTTTTAGCTATTCTTTTCAACATGGTATCGAGAGCACTAGGTTAGGGGTTCCGGTAAAGCTTTCCACAACTAGTGGGGTTAGGGGTTCCGGTAAAGCTTTCCACAACTAGTAGGATTCTTTTCGACCCGCTTTCTTACCCGACCCGTTTCACATACCCGTTTAGCTTCTTATGGCGAATAACAACAACCGGTGGCCTTCCCCATTACAAGCCTACACCGGATCCAACCAAGGCGAACAACCGCAACCTGAGTCAGGCGTCGGCCGCAGAAACGGTGGTGGCCACAGAGATGTGCACGAGAGGAATCGTCGGTGGTCACAAACAGTGGCAGTAATGACAGTAACAATGAAAACAATAACAATATTGTTTTTGGCAGTAATGGCGGCAACAATGGAAACCAGAACATTGTTTTTGGTGATACCGGCGGTAATGATCAAGAGGGTTCCTCATACTCCCTCAAGGTCAATATCCCTAAAATGAATGGGAATAACTATAATGAATAGACTCAATCTGTTCGGTTGGTATTGGATAGCAAAGGAAAACTTGGTTTCTTAACAGGAGCAGTAGCTGAACCGGCAACTATGCAAAACAAGGTGACAGGAGTGTAACTGCTTATTACAATGAGCTGTTGACACTGTTGCAAGAGTTGGATCTCTGTTATGATGACAATTAAAGGTGTACAGAAGACAGTGTTTTGTTTCTCAAGTCAAGAGGCAAGAAAATGATAGTGTATTCATGTTTCTAGCTGGGCTCAATAAAGATCTGATGAGGTAAGAGGTAGAGTTTTAGGAAAAGTACCAGGCCATATATTATCCGATATGGGACTCTTAACAATCACTTTGGGCAAAGAAAATAAAAGAAGCTTGTGTATTAGATAAGTAGACTAACTATTCTTAGTAGTTGACTCTGGAAATAAAATCAGAAATCACAGTGCTTGCTGAATGTTGACTTCTTATGATGCCGAAACATATTTACTTTTGAAAAAAATGAGAAAGTTAATGAAACCTCACCGAATTTACTGATCAATTGCACAGCATACGTATCTCCAATCCCATTAACTCCTGTATTTACAAAATATTAAAAGTATTAAATACTTAATAAAATCTAAGAGGCATATATAACTTGTCCCCTGAAAACTGAAAAGCTTGTTTTGAAAAAAATAGTCATTCCATTCTCGACCCTAATCTTAGGTAATGATGATTCATCAGTTTGACATGTAGAAAGACAATAAATGATGATTCCACAAAGCAGGAATGACCATAGAGGAAGTGGTTCCTTGAAGAATGGAATGTATTGAATTTTGTTTCCCCTGTATACTTTAATTAGGTGTTCCTTATAATGATAATTTCGTTACAAATAAAGTTCGGGAACAGAACTTGAAGTAAGAATGAAATGCTGTAAAATAGATTGGAATGTTTAGGAACCTAACATTTACGAGTTAGGCAACAAGTTTTCTTTTTCAAAACAATGTTTAAGGAGTATATTTGGTTGTTTCTGCTGTTGCTAAAGGAGTGTACAGGGAAACAATGTTTTTAATCAGGATATGCATGCAGTGAAAAACATGAGTGTACAGGGAAACAATTAAATGGTTTACTTAATTTTTATTTTATTTTTTGAGATTTCAGTCTGAAAGGAATTAAGCTATGATGTATGAGAATTGAGAAGTACTCCCTCCGTCCCATACTAAGTGGTCTAATTGACCATTTCATACGTGTACAAATGAAAGAGAGAGAAGAATGTCTTTACCAAAGTATCTATTATCAAGTATTGGGAGTGATGAAAGTAATAATAATAAAAGGTACAATTGGAAAAAAAGGAATTAATTTGCATTGTAAATTGAAATGAGTCATTCATTTTAGGATTTTTTTTTTTTTTTGCAAATAGGTCATTCTTTATGGGACAAAGGGAGTAGAAAAACAGCTCAATTTAATATCGATAAACAGAGTTACCCCATATGTAGCAAGCTTCTCATATTTAATAAGTTGATTTTTCCTATTTTACGTTAGTGTCATTCTTGATAAGTGGCTCCTCTCTTATACTTTTTCTATAATGTTATATATTGTATAGGATTTTGGTATTGTTGAAATTATAGGAAAAATAGAAAGGAGAAATGGGAGAACAAAGATATTGGATCAGGCACAGGTACAGAACACACTCGTGACATAACAAGACTTGTAATACTGAAGTAATAATCCTAATATTTTAACAGATCTTATCATCCATTAATTTCAAAGGTGACAAATAAGAAATTAAGCATACCCTCATATTTGAATTTTGAAAAGCTTCCAGACTTCATAACTGTTCAATTTTGAATAAAATTTCATAAAATGATGATCCAAATAGAGAGGAGCACAAAATAACCTGGAATATTATCAGATCTATCACCAGAAAGTGCAATCATATCCACAAACTGGGATGGTTTCAGACCTCCAAATCGCTTTTCAAAGTCCTCAACTCCAAATGAAACAACCCTATTGAGAAAAAAAAACTCTTAAAACATATGAGTAAACTACTTATTTACTTAGAATGGCAGATTACAATCAACCAAATAAAGGTCTGTTTACTTCCCATTTTTCATGTTTTCATTTTACCTTCGCTAATAAACATAAGAGAATTTAGATCCAATATTTCTCTCACTATTTTCTTTTACAACTTTTGAAAATAGATCAAGATTTTTCTAAAAATATAAAAAATTCCAAAAACAGTCTTCATTGTTTCTGAAAAAATGAAGACTGAAAATGTTGAACACCTTTTTGCCGTAGCTTTGTTGCAATTTGTTTTTAACTTGACGTGTAAGAAAGTGTATTATTGTTTCTGAGTTGCCCAGTATATGGTACCGATAATATTCCAAGTAATACAGAACTCAAAAATAATAGAAACAAAAAAACATTTAAGCAACATCATATAGCATAATATTTCTATAGCCCGTAAACTAAAACTGTCCCCACTCTGAAAAACTGCACAGCCAGAGAGTTAAGAGCAACATCTTTTTCAATTTCTTCCTCTAGTAATGTAATTTTTATGTAAAAAAGGGTAAGAGGAAAAAAGGATAAAAACCCTTTATTAGACAATTCTCATTTTTTAAAGAGATAAAAATAAATTGCTATTACTTATTGCACTAAATCATTATGATATTAACTCTAAGTCATGACTGATACTTACTCATCACCACGTGGAGCAAGTCTTAGGAGACGCAATGACGGAGATAGAATCTGAAAAAAGTCTTTGTCTGGGGAGACAACTCGTACCTATCATCAAGGTGAGACAAATTAGTGACAGGGACTTAATAATTATCACTGAGGGCATTTCTATGACAAAAGCAGCATCACCATGCTATTTAGATTTTATTATTCCAGCAGAAATATCCCATTTATAACTGCCCCACACTCCTTTTCAATAACCGAGTACATGATTTAACATTCATTAATAATAGTAATACTATAATAATAAGAAGAAGTTCTATGTCTCAAGGAATGGTTTTTTTATTCAGTAACATGAACACAATCTTATAACTGTAGTGGTAAATTTTTCACTTGGTCAAGAAAATATTATTTTCATTTTTTCTTAAAATTTGTAGAGGTGTATCGGAGTTAGAGAATGTGAACCATTTCTCTATCTTGAAGCTATTAGTTAGTAATATCACCTTGTACCCAGCATCAACACTCCTTAAGGCTAACGTTCCAATCACATCATCAGCTTCAACGCCTGGAACCTATCATTTAATGAATTTATATCAGTTATATATACACCCTTAAAACCTGTAAGCAATATAAATCCACAACTTGCCTCAATGACTTTTATGGACATAGCCTTGATGGATGCTTTTAGGTATTGAAGTCCCTGAACAATAGTATCAGGAGTAGGAGGACGATTGCTCTTGTACGAAGGGTATAGATTGTGCCTAAAGTTCTGGCCTTCAAACAAAGTGCACATCAAATTAGGACGCATCACATTAAGAAGCTGTAAAACAATGTGTTAAAAACATGGTCAAAGAATCAGGTAAATCTCAAATAAAAAGGTTAACTAGTCATTTAACTTTTATTCCAAAAATACCACAAAATACAATATTAACTATTCCAGTCCAATTGAATCAAAGCATCACTAAAATCCAAAGTGAGACAAATAAAAGCAGAATATAATATTAAGGTCATGCATACCACATTATTACATCTAACAATTCTAACATAGCTATTGTGGTCCCAATGAAGCTTGAAGAAGAAATATAAATAAAAATGAGAAAGATCGGCCCGGGAAGAACATAATCACTTATGTTTTTTGGGGAAACTGGAGGGCCGAAGCCCAAAAAGAACAAACTGCATGGAAATCAACCGAGGAGTAGAAACATCAGCACTTTCTGCTAGAAATGTCACTGAAAAGCATTATATCCTCCAAATTCAAAGTCCAGAACCTTTCTTTCTTGTTATTCCCCTCCTATGCAGTTGAGAGTATTATCTGGATTACCGCCAACCATGTGATGACCAAAGTACTTCATCTCAATGAATTAACCTAGACTATATGAAGTATGAACATCAAAAGGTATACCTAGTATGTATCGGCAATAAGAAGGCCAGGAGCAAGAGGAGTTTTGTTTAAGGTGGGCAGGAACAGTGAAAGAACAATTTATCCGGGGAAGCCAAACATATCTTTAAATACTCAAATAGGAGAATTTGATGGGAACTGTGGAGAGAAAGGACTAAATGGTTCACAGGGACAGAGAATGTTATATTTTTTTTACATCTATCTAAGCAGCCAGGCTCTGGAATAACAGAGAATTTTTCTTCTGTAATTGTTCCTTTTTCAATAAATAAATAAATAAACAACCTATCCATACTGTTCTCATACCTTGGGCTTATGTCAAAATTAGAGGATAAAAAATTAAAATTACATTACACTCAGCCCTTACCCATATATAACAACAAAAGAAAGGGGTTTAAATTTTGATATTGGTCTTACATTCCGATTTCATCCCTCAAAGATACTAAAACTCAGAATTTAACATACCTTTAGCAGTAAAACTTTCTTTTGATGAATTACAAGTATGACGAAATGGAATTCCTGAAATGAAAAGGATTCCTTTATTAAGATTTTACTAGACAATCGAGAGAGGCTTTAAACAAATAACTTGAGAAACGCAAGTTAGACTCTAAGGAGAAAGATATGCAAAATGATGCGTACAAATCCTTAGTATGCCCAACTGCCACCCGTGCATCAATAGCTTGTAGAAGCAACTTGCACTCAACTGAACATAATATTCCTTCTATGACACTTTCTTCATTGATCATAATAACTTTTGCATAAATACAACAGCCTTGGTTATCAGTGCAAGAGTTTTTTGGGGAATCGTGAATCAAACAGTAATTCGTTAAATCTATTTATGCTTTCCAGGTGTAAAAAGATTCCCATCTCTTTGATTTCTAACCTACTCGATGAAATTATCTCGAAAGTTGATGATTTGACAATAAATTACTTCTATTCCCTATCATACATATTTGTCTACTTTTACTGTTTAAGATTAAAGTAAACAACAATATGAATGCATTGGTACAAGATAAGATGCTAAAAAAGAGAATAAAACACTTTCACAAATAGCATAAAAACATTCAACCCCGTTATTTTTTGGGTTAAAAAAACTCCCATTGTCGTATGTTCTGTAAAAAAACAATGCCTAATATGTCAGGCAGAACAGAAAAGGTAGTTCGCTCCAGCAGGATTGAGCAATGGCAGAAATGGGTCCATGTTTTAATGGGACAACATGTCATAAGAATCATATAGCTTTTTGCTCAACTGCGAATCTTAAGCACTTCATATAAAAGAAAGAAAACAGTGTAAAACCAATATTACTGGCAGAGGATCAGAGCACTTGAAGCATAAATGATGTTGACAAACAATTTCTTAAGGCCCAATCTAGAATTCAGACTGAAGAAATATGTGCATGTTAAAATTTTAAATCACACTAAACCGCGTCAAACTACTCTATTTGCATGACCAATTCAACATATCCTCACTTTTTGTGAAGAAAAAAACATCTAAGTGACTCCGTAGACATCAGTGTTATTTGAATCCAAATTATTGATGGACGTTCAGTTGAAAATCCAGACCCAATTGATTAGGCCTCTTAACGGGAAGACCATATTAACAGTACTAAAGTTGCACAAGTGTCAATTCTGCTTTTGGTTTACTTCAAAAACGCATTTCCAGTCTTAAGGGTTCATCCACTAAGGAAGGATTAGGCGGGAGCTAAATTGCTTAAAACAGAAGTACTTGCTCACTTTTTGTAAGAGTTCATAAAACTAACTTATGATATACCCATAAATTGTTTTAATATTTGTTTATAGGCATTCCAAAATAGCTTATGGATACAGCTTATACACATAGCTTATCCTCAATGTCTCTTTGATTGTAAAATCAACTTATGCATAAGCTCTCATATAAAGTGTTTATTGACGTTAAATTAAGATGTTTACACAAATACCCTCTAAGTCCATCATTTTGACCCTAATGCCTATGTTTCCCCCAGCATCTATATTATTGTTGTGAACAGTCAATTTTTTTTATAATGGTTTTGGTCAATAACAGAATCCTAACTTGGTCAAAAAAGACAACCTGATCTTATCAAAACATAAGGTGCCTAACACAACTCTACATGCAAACTAAACTACAATACAACTCAATTTATTATCAATGGAAGCACACCCCAAGAATAAAATAATCAAGATATAGAGTATTATTATTTTATAATTAAAAGAAACTTATTTTCTATTACCATGAGGGATCCAAATAGGATGCAAAATATACTAGCGAATATAGAAGAGGAATTTGATATCTTACCATCATGGTCAAACACTACCTGCATGCAAAAGAAACCATTATTTAGCCAGACTAACTGATTGTATACACGAAAAGGGAAATGCAACCTTTTCACACAGATAACTAGTGAGGATAATAAACTTAAAGGAAATGCAAGCATTTCGCGTAGATAAATGCATAAAGGATAAAACATACCACCGCATGGGAAGGGATAAATTCCAAAACATCAATTATCTGCAAGAAAGAAAACCAAGAGTAACTAAAAGATAAAAATGACACATATCAAACAAAACAAAACTTCTATGTGCCTTGTTAAAATTATCATATACCACCACATGGCCGATATTTGACAACACTGATTCAGTCACAGTTAAAATTATCATATACAACTTGCATTGTTAATGAAACAAATGAAAAATTTAAGATTAAAATTGAATGATTTCCAAGAACACATCATTATTTTCTCCCTTTTCTTGACTGGGAAAAAAACACTACATAGTTTCTTCAGTGTAAATTAAAATTATTGTTCATTAAGCATGTGTGCTTCCATCCAAAAGACAATTATGCTCGAAAATAGTTAAATTGTAGCACTTCTAAGACCACATCTTTGCAACTGGTACTTCTGCATTTTCTGATTCTGACACTATAAACATAGATATTTAATTATTAGACAAGTTTAAAGGTTGCATTCTAAGAATAGTTTATACTCCCTCCGTCTCCGTCTCAATATAAATGACATATTTGTTAAAAAAATTGTTCCAAAATGACTAACTTCTTTCAATTTTCAATACAACATTAGAGAGAGTGTTGGGGTAAGACTAGACTAGACGAGATGAAGATATTGAGTTGGATGTATGGTAAGACTAGACTATATAAGATTAAAAATGACAATATTAGAGAGAGGATTTGGGTAGCATCTATAGTAGAAAAGAAAGTGGAAAATAGATCAGGTGGTTTGGGCATAAAGAGAAAAGACTTGTAGATTTTGTTGTAAGGAAAATGGATTAGATGGAGAGGAGTCAAACACCTAGAGTTAAAGTAAGACCTAGAAAAACTATTGAAAAATATCTCGAGATTAACTAATTATGGCATATACACATAATATGGCATATATGATTGAATAATAATAAAAGTTGTGTACCTTGTATTATTGTTGGTTCCATCAATTCAGAGATAAAAAGTATGTGATAAGTGTGTTGCTCTTTTACTGGATTAGTTTGGTTTAATGGGATAGTCAGAATATATAACCACAAAATTTTAAATATACTTTGGCATTATTATTTTTCGGGATGTTTTGCCTAATAGATTTTTCCATGTTAAAAGTTATCACTTTAAGGCCCACTCTGTTAGAGTGCTCTCATATTTAATAAAGGTCTTTTGGGTTTCAGTAGAAAAACTTGACGCTATCACAAATGAATTTATTGAAACACAAAAAACCCTTTATGAGAAATGGGAGCCCTTAAAGTGATAACATTACTATGGAGAAATATATTAGGCATGGCTTCCATGAGACATCCCTAAAAGTGATAATGACAAAGTCTATCTGAAATCTTGTGGTTATATATTCTGACTATCCCATTAGGCTAAACTAATCCAAATTGATATACCAATCGTTAGTAAGAAAACATACACTTCTAACATACTTTTTGTCTATGAATTAATGAAACCAACAACAATACAAGGTGCACAATATTATTATTATTATTTAATTATGTGTTATATTTCTTTTTTTTATCTGATAATTATGTGTTATATTATGTGTGTATGTTTAGGTAATATTTATTAGCATGAGGCTCGGGTGTTGTTGGCTTGTTGATGTAATAGTACACCCTCATATATTTATTTAATGTTAAATGTATCACTCTTAATTCAATATATTTTATTTTGCATTTATTATAAAGGTCAATTCAGCATTACATGATAAGAGTATTTTAGTAAAAAAGTATTTTTCTCTCTTTCATTTTTTTTTTAAATTTAATATGTGAGAAATGGTCAAGTAAGACAGTTATTTTAGGATGGAGAGAGTAACAAATAATCTTAATCCAAGGTTTCATTTATCAATTCTGTGTCTCAAATTAATCTCAATCTTTTTAACCAAAGTCGGGCATTAAAATTAGAATTTACCATGAAATGTTTCTATTCTTCCATAAAATTCAGAATAGCTTGATGAGGGGGAAAATAATGCACCAAGATGACAACAAAAAATTGATGACAGTAGCATAAATGTTTGCGGATTCTACAACTCAAAATGGGAAAATAAAAAATCAACATATAACTTACAAATGATAGCGCTGAAAATATCGTCAAAACCCAATCTCCGTTTCCATCGGCGTGTATTAGATGACCATGGTGCAGTTTCGCTATCAAACCAACATGGATTAACAACAATCATTTACATTTTTCAAACAAAACCCCTAATAAAATAAAAAAGTAAAACAAAATAAGAGGAAGCAAATTAACTTCTAACTTTATCAGTATCAAAACATACCGATAAAACCCAAAAGTTTATCAAACAAGTACTAATACAACATAAACCACTAAATTGGGTTGGCTACATAGACAACTTCTGCCATAATGCATAATGTTCTATCTCAGACCATGCTTTTATCCAAATTGTTAATTTCCAGATCTTTCTTAATATCTTCTCTTATAGTTTTCCTAGGTCTTCCTTTACTTTTAGTTGTTTGACTCCTCTCCATCTGATCTACGGGACCTCTAAATCACTGAAGTCTATTTTCCACCAATCTTTTATACTATAGGACTACCCCCAATAATCTCTCTAATCTTGTCATTTATAATCTTATTAAACAAGTACTAGTATGATTAAAATTATTTGGCTCAAAAACAATTGCAAATGTGCATCGCCGAACCAAACAAAAATGATTCACTAAATTAGTCTAGAAGTGATTTAAAAATAAGCAAAATAAAACACAGAACGCTTAAACAGAAACAACATCACATACCTAACAGCTTGTAGTATGCCCTGTGAATTACCGATGTGCCATCAATGAGCATGACTCTGCCATTGAAAGAATCACTGCTCCCCGCAGCTTCCGCATTGCTAACAGAACCAAGCTGCACAGCAGAGGCAGCTCCATAACTAATTTCTGGAGCCAATGTTGCATTGCTCTGAGAAGTTGCAGAAACAACTCCATCTCCACGCGAATCTAAAGTTTCAGTACAATAGCCCTAACGGAAAAACGCGAAAGAAAAAAAAAAAAATATATATATATATATATATATATATATATATATATATATATATATATATATATATATATATATATATATATATAATTTTAAGTTTGACAAGAAGAAAAAAGCACGGTGATTAATAATATAAAGTTAATTACGCGAGTGGTTCACCTGTGAGAGTGGTCCGCGTGAAGAACTGAGCAACTTCGGAGATTGAAAATGGCGAGAGTAGATACCGGCGGTGGTGGAGGCGGTTACGGTAACGCGACATCGAGGAAATGGAAGTCTTCTCCACAAGAAATGCGAGTGAAGAAACAAATGGTTGTACTTACAGCAACATGCCATTTGAATATTTTGGTGTTATAGTAGAAAGAATAACGGCATTGAAATCAAAAGCACGTTAGGGAATAGGATAAGAAAACGCGCGTGTGAAACGGATGAGAGTGAACATTGGAGTTTGGATGTTGGGATGAAGAAGGAAAATTGTATGCGACTAAGGAGATATGTCAAATTATGCTTGGCTGGGCTGGTACATGAGGCCCAAGATAATTGTTAAATGTAACCCCAATAATTGCGAATGTACCTCTATTTTTCATATTTTGAAAGGAAAAAAAAAACAATCCTTCATTAAGCTACATATTTAAATAGTATGCTTTCTATTATAAAATTGTACCGAGGGTCACAACAATTTTTAAAAACCAACTTGGTCTTCGATTTGACAAGGTCGCAGAGTAGAGATTGAAGGTTAGACTAAAGAGTCACTAATTAAATCGTATGATTGACTTAGATGAAATCAAATGATTATGTCACATAACTCGGTCTTGATGAGAAAACTGTCAGTATAAAAATTGGTTAGAACCAAATGATTCGGTCTCTAAAAAAGTTCTTAAAAATAACATGACACCTTAAATATGGTAAAAGTATTGTAGACTAAATCGATTTTTCGCGTCTATTAATTTATTTATTTTTTTCAATTTTCTTTGGTGAATAGAGAGATAAAGATATGGCGGATGAGATTTCTATTTTCTTTTTTTTTTAATTTTAAAATATACTTTTTATTTTTAAAGTTTATTCATTTTTTTTAATTAAAACGCTCTTGCGATTTAATATTGTTCAAAACTTTTCCGCAGTTTTTAAGTCATTTTCCTTCACTGTCTTACACCATCGTTGTTGGGGTTCTGTTCATCATGTCTGACATCATTATCCCTTGAACATGTATTTATGGAGGCATCGATCATCCGGAACAGCCCAAAGAAACACAAAATCCACAAAAATCTTCTGCTCAAGCAGACTCAAATGTTTGTAATATTCCTCTTTCTCAACTTCCCTAGCCATGTGTAAAAGGGGATAGAATAGCAATTTTGATTACATAAGAAAAATACATAGCAGATCTTATGTCTGCAGACACAACAAGCATGGTAGGGTTGTCTGAACCAAAGGTTCAACTCCTATAACAGTGGTTGTCTTGAAAATCAAGTTAACTCTGATGTGGAAGGATCTAGCCAAATAGGGATTCATTTTGCTTGGCAAAGGTTTCTATGAATTTCCTTCTTTTTATTGAAGATGTCAGACGAGTTAGATCGGTGGCCTCTTAGAATTTGGAGTTGGGTTACCATAAACTTTTTGATTGGTCAATGGATTCCAATCTAAATGCCCAAAAAAACATAATTGCTCAAGTATGGGTAAATCTTTAAGGTTTAGCTCAGGTGTATTTGAGACCCTAAATCCTCTTCATTATTGCTTGTAGTCCGGGAACACTAATTTGCATATATTCCATTACATTGAAATCAAGTTTGATAGAACGTTTGGTCAGTTTGTTAGAGTTTTCATATGCATGGAGTTAGGATAACCCTTAAGGCATAAATTATTGGTAGAGAGACAAGTGTTTGCCTTCTTTGCTGAAACTGATTATGAAAACCTCCCTGGTTTTTGTAGTCATTGTAAGGTGATTGGTCACCATATCTCCCACTACATTAAGATTATTGGGTAGGAGAAACCTAATAGCAACTAGGAGAGATTCAGAAATCCAAAACACAAACTAGGTGAACAAAAACATTATGTGCAAGTTAAGGATAGCCAGCTTGGGAAAGTCATAGCTCCTCTCATTATAGAACACATTATCACTGAGGAAGGTACCATATAGAAGGATAATGACATTGAAAATGATCTACTTGAGACATCAAGAAATGAAGGCTCTCCAATTGGTTCCAAATTAGTGAATTTTAGAGAAAGCAAGAAAACTCTAGGCATTAGGGGAATGCATATCATCATGTCAAAATATGGATCTTTAATACCCTATAGATGAGATGTATTTTTTGAAAACATAAGGGGTATGGCCAACTCACCTTCAAGAATGACCCGGGAGAAATTGATTATCTTTAACAATTTTGACCTCATCTTAATCGTAGAACCCTGGATGAACTTAAATGACCTCCCTTTTGGATGGATGCATAGACTTGGTTCAAAATTATTTTCTCTAAACGAGAGAGGTAATTTTCTTATAAACCTTTGGTGTATATGCGACAAAAAAGACAATCATGTTATACTTCAAGTAGATGATCAATTTGTGGCTTTTACCATAGATTGGGCAAACTTGTATGTTTGTATGGTATTTGTTTATGAAACAACTTGATATATCAAAATAATATATTTATGGTCCAACCTCAAAGCTTTATCTACCAATTATGACTTGCCTTGGTATTTCATAGGTGACTTCAATGTATTCTTAGGGACCAATGAGCATGGTGAAAACTTGTCTTATGTTACATTTCAGTTGTCGTACCTCGAAAAATACGATCCTCGCTAACGCAGTCACAATTGGGCTGACATGAGAGACGCCACCTAATTTTGATTTATTTCCAAAGAGGGAAAGGGAAAATATAGATAAAACTCGTTGAAAGGGAAAGAACAAAGGTCATCGCAACCATTGTCAGGATTCAAAAGTCAGTTATGCAAGGGGAATGATTAACACACATTACATCCATCGTACTCGATGTGAACCATCTAAGTTTTCACGCACAAAGGGATGTATATGCATATGAATTGATTTCTAAAATAAAGGTTGATTGATCCTAAGGTGCTCAGCAAGGATTGAGATCTTCGTGCCTACGTATTCCCTCGTGCAATGGGAAAGTCAGAGCTTCATAGTTCAACCTACTATGGTTTGGTTGTTGATTTTATTACCTTTCTTTGAAAAAAAGGATTTATGAGTCGAAATGCACTAAAGTCTATGATTATAGGTGACTATTTCGCCCAACAAGTCAAGCGTCTTGCGTCGAAATAATCGAAGTGAGTAAAGGGGTTTCCATTATCCTCCTTTCTACCACTTAAGACTCGTGGCGTACAATTTTTCTCATTTTATTATAGGGTTTTATTTCCTAAGATCATTTGACGTTGGATTAAATGTTTGGGTCTAAAGAGATGTCTTGGTTATGTGAAGGCTGATGACGAGTGTTAGCTTCTAATATCGATGCCTAGTTGATTTCAAAAAGTAATGATTTGAGGATCATATTTTGTAGAAGAGTAAAAAGGCTTCGACTGAATGTGGATGAGAAAGCCTGAGTCAAAGATACGCGTGGAAAGCAAGGATTTGGACTTAGAATATTTTCCAATTATAGAAAATGTGCTTCGACCGAATGTTCGTGAGAGTGGTCAACATGCTGCAGTTGAGATTCAATATTGGAGGGAAACTTATGGTTCTTTCAATTTGAGAAAAGGACAAGTGGCGCATATTGGAAGTTCAAGAGCATGCAAAGCGCCAAGTGGTATATTTCTAAGAGTAAACTGCCAATAGCAGATATCTTCGATTATTATAAATAATGTAGTTCTAGTGTTAGAATGTGTGTGAATCATTTTGTACAAGTTACTCCATAAACACTCAAATAATTCATGTGTAGAGAAACGAGTGAAGGCGAGAATGTACGTGATGAGATGACAACCATATTTCATGTTAATGCAATTTCTATTCAAGTTTTTACTTTGAACTCATTTACTTTGCATTCCTTTTACTTTCGAGCAAGTTTACCCTTCAGCAATTTATTGTTTTCTTTACATTTCCTTGCAATTTACATTACATTGCATCTTGATTTCGACTTTAATTACTTTGAGTCTTATTTGCTTTATTTTCTCTTTTTATTAAAACACTTCATAAAGTATGTCAAAGAGTTTATGACATTTTCACTGAAAAAATAACTTAAAACATATTATAGCACATGTCCTAGGATCAATATGGTCGATCCTGTGAATAATTGAGAACATCTTGGTGTTTTTAGAGGACCAGCGGTTGTACTATTTTTCAGGGTAAACAAATTGGCATGCTCAGTATGACTCTTGCTATAGTAACCAATTCTTAGAAGTTTTGTAACTTCCTTTAAAATAACCAACTCTTAGAAGTTATATGGTTGTTTCTTCTTTATGTGTTCGTTAGTCAGAGTGTTGTGTAATCTTTTGTTGCATACATTTGAGAAGTGGAAAGGTAGCCACAACAAACGAATATATACCAACGAAAAGAAATACAAGGAAAATGGCATCTAGTCAAGGGAATCCAAGTAATCCAAATCCCCATACGACTAGATCGAATCCTCAACCAAGCAATTCGACTGCTCCAAACACCAACATCAATCCACAGGACATACCTAAGAATGATGTGATGCCTCCCTTAAATCCTTCGACAGAAGGGTCAACAACACCAGCCATGGTTTCAGAACAAGTTTCTTCAATGGCAAGAACGCGAGGGATGATATATAGACCTTATACTCAATAGGTGTTGGAATACATTGGAACAAATCGTCAAACTCCACCACCGACTACAACAATGTTTAGGTTTTTCCCTTCCCCAGGGTTTTCACAGCCTTTGCCTAGGAATCCAATCTATGGCATGCCAACGACGGTGATGCAAACCTTGCGTAAAGCGCTTGTAGTGTTTTCAGAAAATGTACTTTCTTCGCCCTTGCAAGAATCAGGATTTGGAGTAAACATGGGTCGAAATAGTCAAACCATAGGGTTGAGATATTTCGCCTAAGGTCATGGCTTAATGAACGAATCTACAACCTATTTAAGGCAGCAAATGGATGAAAGCAATATGTAGTTGATACAAACTTTTTCTCAAACCATGGGGGAAGTTTTTCAACCTTTAATTCAAAGTATTACTCAAACTAATCAACAATTGATATCCCAAATGGCGCGAATAGCATAATTCATGGGAGTACATGCCCTTGTTCGACACCTAACTAGACAATACATGAGAGAAAATCAAGGTGTTGACTTCAGGGAAAATGTCCTACATGTGAATCCATAAAATCAAGAGGTGGTCGAACCCCTAGGGGTTGAACCTCTTAAAAACCAAATCCCTATTCTGGAAGAAGAAGAACCAAGGGTAGTGGTAGTGAACAAAAACCATAATGAAGATAATGTGGTTCAACTGGTTCGACATGATAATATGGCAGCGGAGAGTAACCTAACAACCATTGTCGAAAGGATAATGGCTCGAAATGGGATGAATACATGCTTTGTTAGGCCAAATTTTACTTCGCCCATAATATACTACATACTCCAGTCTGAATTACCCCATAGGACGAAGGTCCCAAAGTTCTCCAAATTCTCAAGGAATAAAACTGAATCCACCGTCGAACGCATGGAACAAAACCTGATCAAATTTGGGGGGATTTCAAGTGATGAGAGTATAAGGATTAAATACTTTTCATGCTCTCTTACTAAAAATGCGTTTACATGGTTTACTACATTACCATTTGGTTCGATTTGTATTTGGAATCAATTGGAGCGTTGATTCCATGAGCAAATTTACATGGGTAAAACTAAAATCAGTTTGAAAGAGTTGGCTAGTGTTAAACGAAAGTTTAATGAGCCAATAGATGATTATCTGAACAAGTTTTGACTACTAAAGGCTAGGTGTTTCACACAGGTGCCTGAGCATGAACTTGTTAAAATGGCCACTAGTGGCCTATATTACTCTATTAGGAGGAAATTGGAGACTTAGTACTTAAGGGACATGGCCCAATTGGCTGATACAGTTCGACAGATAGAACGTCTGCGAGACGAAAAGGCTAGGGCAAATAAAAAAAGAATAGCCTACGTCGGATTTCATGAGGGGGTCAAAGAAATATACGATGAACCCATAGAGTTCGACGAAAATGAAATAGACCTTGCTGAACTCGAGCAGAGTCCCCCTTATTCTTGTAAATTATTAGTTCCTTCGAATGGAAAAAACCCTGTCGAAACTGAAAAGAATAATAGGTTTCCAAAGGAAATATATACGTTAGATATCACTAAATGTGACGAAATATTTGATTTGTTAGCTAAAGATAGTCAAATATTAGTGCCTTCAGGTGCTAAAGTACCACCTTAAGAATAAAGAAACAAGAGAGGTTTTTGTAAATACCATAATTTCTAGGGTTATAAAACTTCTCAATGTTTTATTTTCAGGGATTTGGTGCAGAATGCTATTCAAGAAGAGAGACTCAAATTTGGGGAGAAGCCCAAAAACCAAATGAAGATTGACACATATCCTCTTTAGGTAGCAAAAGCAAAATTTACTAAACCTAGTGAAGTCCACATGCTCAAAGTAGCTGAAGATTATGACTGCAGCGCAGACAACGTCGACACTAATGAGGCTCTGGGTCGAAATGTTGTGAGAGGTGAAGTGACTGAAGAATTCATTGATGATACTTTGTTTTACAATTTCACTAAAGATATTGATGGTTGTCAGATGGAACATTTCATATGCATAGCTGCTAAATTCTTCTTCAAGACATCATCTGATGTTGAAAAGTTTGACGTGGGGACGACTGTCAAGTCCCATGAGGGTTCTGATGGGTCGAATCTCCAGATAGTGACGAAGGAAACATTTAATAGTTTTGTTAGAATGGACAAGGCTACTGAAGGCCTTGACATGGACTTCTCCAAGTTAGAGCTGAAGGATGAAGTCAATATGAATATGGTCGAAATAAAAAATGAACGGGTCATAGATGCTGACGACTCAGTTCGTCAAGAGGAATGCAACAAAGTGGCGTACCCCAAAGAGGAAGAGATTATTGTTGATTTCTCACACAGGCGCCAGAGAAAAAATTATGAAGTGATGTTGTGCCCCAGGTGTGGTGCTATATTTCACAAAAAAGGTTGCCCACAACCTTCAGGGAGTGAGAGAATCCAGAGAAAAACATGAGCGAAGAAACGCTCAAAATCCATGGGGTTTCGACCCAAGGCGAACTGCTCAAGGGCAACATGTTGCTGGAAAGTCCCAAGTTCCTGGAGTAAGGTAACCTACCTTCAATCCTAGTGGTGAGGTACCAAAGGACAAATGGGTTAAACCTGACGACACTTGAGGAAAAGGAAAATTGAAGTGGATCAAGTTCGATGTAGAAAGGGGCTCTTTGATGGATTACAAAAAAGAGTACAAGTCATTCGATAAAGTTGCATATGTCTCTGAAAACTACAAGGGTAAGAACCCCATGTCAATATCACAATAGAGAAGGGAGAAGAGGCAAAGAAAGGCACAAAGGGAGGCCTTGATAAAGGATCAAGTTGAATCTAGCACCAATGTGCTGGCTGGCAATGTTGGAGGTTACGAAGACAAAACAACTGACAAGGTGCCTGTGGGGCGAAAGTTGTTCACGGGAGAAAAGGATAAAATAAAGTCTGAAGATGAAAACATGATAGATAACTTCGACTCAAACTCAGAAGCTTCCCTTGATGTGATTGTAAATGTGATCTTAGTCATTCTAAGAGAATACAACAGGATAACTGAAGTCGAGAACTTTGATGCCAATATTGAGGCAGAAATGGCAACGCACAAACCCGTGTGCTACCATGTTATGAATAATGGTTATATCGAAGATAAAAATGCTTTATTTGAGCAATCAACTGAAGATATGATGGGGAATTTGAAACCTCTCTACATCACTGGAAAGGTAGAGAATGTAGTTGTGAACAAAATACTGGTAAATTATGGTGCAATTGTCAATTTGATGCCACATTTCTTGCTTGCTAAGATCGGTAAGTTCGACACTAATCTAAAACCCCATAATATGGTCCTTTCTAATTATAAAGGAAAAATTGGTGTTACTCTGGGTGTCTTGCAAGTCGACTTGACTGTTGGGACAGTAACTAGACCCACATTGTTCATGGTAGTCGAAAGAAAGGCCAATTATAACCTTCTAATGGGGAGGAATGTATTTATGGCATTGGGACAATGCCTTCTTCAATGCCTTAAAGGGTAACCATCTGAAGGCATGATGGAATAATATAGAATATTGAAGGAGACCAACGGTAGTTCAAAGTGCATGTGAATCATGTCGATGGAATTGAGTTTGACAAAAACTTGGCACATATTGCGCCATGTACCCCAACAAAATTTGATTTTACCCCTGATGACCAAGTATTCTGCTAATTGTATCTTCATCATGTTGAGGGTTTTCGATGGGACAAAGAGGTAGTAGAGGACGAAGAAAATTACCCACCTTACTTTGAGGAGCCTGTTATACGCCTCACGGGTTGGGGAAGTGAGGGGAATAATAATAACTGAACTCGACGCATTACAAAGAATTTTTTCCTTGTGGCTGAAACCAACCTACAAGAAACCTTGGAGGCTGCACAAAATCACATGGTTGTCAAAGCCAGTGCAGAGTTTATAGAAGGAGGTCCTGGTAAAGACTTTGACCCTAAACCACCTGATGAAACTCAGATTGAAGAACAAGACCAAAGTCTTGATGTCATTTATGACAATGAGCCTTTAGGTTTTGAAATGAATCCATTGTCAGACAACATCAAAATGCTGGCGCAAGATGCTTTGGAAGAAGTTGACTTGGGAGACGGTGAAGTGAAAAGGCCCACCTACATTAGTGTCAACCTTGACAAATAACTCAAAGTCGAAATAGTCCAATTACTGAAGGAATTCAAAGATTGATTCGCTTATTACTATGATGAGATACCTGGTTTGAAGAGAGAACTTGTCGAACATAAGTTACCAATCAAGCCTGGGAAGAAGTCTGTCAAGTAAAATCCAAGACGGTTATCCCTAACAATCCTCTCAAAATAAAAGAGGAGATTGAAAGGCTGCTTCGATGCAATTTCATCTGTACTGCCAGGTATGTTGAATGACTAGCTAATATTGTACCAGTTATAAAAAAATATTCTTTGAGGGTCTGTATTGATTTTAGAGATTTAAATTTTGCAACCTCCAAATATGAGTATTCGATGCCTGTGGCAGAAATGCTTGTTGACTCTGTTGTAGGACATGAATATCTTAGCATGTTAGATTGGTATTCTGGATATAATCAAATATTCATTGTTGAAGAGGATGTCCCAAAAACTGCTTTTTAATGTCCAAGAGTCTTAGGCACCTACGAATGGGTAGTAATGCCTTTTGGTTTAAAAAATGTTGGGGAAACCTCTCATAGAGCAATGAATTCAATATTCCATGATTTTATAGACACTTTTATGCAAATTTATATTGATGATATTGGTGTTAAGTCTATTTCAGGGAAAGATCATATTGATCATCTATGACATTCCTTTGAAAGGATGAGAAATCATGGTCTTTAAATGAATCCTCTTAAGTGTGTTTTTTTGGTACAGGCAGGGGACTTCTTAGGCTTTGTGGTCCATAAGAAGGGGATCGAAATCAATCAAAATAAAACAAAAGCCATCATGGAAGAGAAAGCACCATCAACAAAGAAGAAATTGCAATCACTATTAAGAAAGATTAATTTCCTGGGGAGATTGATATCAAACCTAAGTGGCAAAATGCAAACCTTCTCACCTTTGCTTCAAATCAATAAGGATGGGTTCGACCAGGGGCAAGCTCAATAGGAAGCCATCGACAAAATCAAGGAGTACCTAAGCTGTAACACCCCATTTCTACCTGCAGACAATTATAAATAAATCAGAGTTCAACGAAATAGGGTATCACATTTATTCTTCTTTATAACAGTTCATAACAACATATCATAAACATCATATCGTCACAACATCCATAACATCTCAATAATTCATTCAACAATGCAATTCAAATGTGACTCAACAATGCATGCATGTGGTACCATTTGGAGCGAACTCCCATCTTAAAAATCATGTCAGTTAAGTGGGCATCTGCAAGACATAAGTCTTCATCTTAATCATCGTGTTTGCCAATCCAGACCATCGTGTTTGCCAATCCAGGCCATCTTAATAATGCATATGTATGCGGTATGAAAATAACATAAAACAAAATCAAACATAGTATACATTGTCATTCACATCATCTTAAATCATCTCACATCACATCATCTTAAATTATCATAACATCTTTGGCCATAAGACCTATTTCAAAATATACCATCACAATAATGTAAAATCATCTTAATCATCTCAGTTTATCATCTCTAAATTCATCATCCAAATCTGTCTAACAACAATCGTTAAGTCATCATATTATTATCCTCTAATTCCATATATCACCAATTACTAATTCTCAGTCATCTTACGGAATGTCAAAAAAAGGAACGGACGTGAATCGATAGGCGAAACACTACGAAATGACAAAAACGCATCATTGTTGCTCAAACGCGTAACAACATCCCATACGTGTAACATCATACGCTCATACGCGTACCGTACGCAAATAACCAGAGGCCTGAAAAATCCACCCTTCATATGCATAACAGGCGGCATAACCACCAGTTGTTACGCATAACACCTGATCCCATATGCGTACGACCAGATCCATTACACAAATCACCACATATCATCTCAGTTCATCTTCTGCTATGGGTTTATCATCCTATCACTCTAAATAAGTCCTAATTGGGGTTCTACCATCTTTTAGACTCCTAATTCATCGTCTTATTACTTATCTATCATTACTATTCCAATTTATTATCCTAACATCATCATCTAATTCAGATTCGTCACAATTTCATCACACATCTCAGAACATCATCACAAAAAATATACATAACAACAATCAACAGAAGATTCACATCAGTCATACGATCACCGATTGATCATATTCATACGAAATCGCACAGAAAACATCATACAAACAACAAGGAAATCAAACAACCTTCTCCCATACATACATATTATTTTCTCCCGATTATAAAATATGAATCCCACTCTTACCTTTGGATTGAATGCAGCTCGAATCTATGGGTGAGAATTCCTACGAAAATCTTCTTGCAAATCCTTAGCCTTAGCTTTTGATCTCTCAAAACTCGTTCTTCTCCCCAAATTCTGATTATGACTAATTCTCTCTAAACCCTTAGTAATCCTATTTTCCTTATTTTAATTAAAATGCCTTAAAAATAATACTAATATTATTATTACTAAAATTCATTTAATTAATCCACTAATGGGTTTCTATCTACACCTCTCCACATTACTACTAAAACTTCCCCAAAATAAGTCTAACCCACAACTCAACTTAAAACAACTTAAATAGATAAATCATCTTATTATCAGACATCACACATCGCAATTAACAACAGATCTACTCAAAATAATTTAATTAAATAAATTAATTAAATCGGGGTGTTACAACTCTCCCCCACTAGAATATTTTTGTCCTCGAAAATCTTACCTCGATCAAACAACTTAGGATAAGACTCTTGCATTTTGATTTCTAATTCCCATGTCATACTCTCTCCAGCAGCTCCTAACCAAACAACTTTCACCAACGCGATCTCCTTGCCTCACAAGGTCTTCATCTCTTGATCCTCAATACGTACCGGCATAGTCTCCACAGTGAGATTATCCTGTACTTGTATATCATCCATACTAACAACGTGAGACGGATCGAAAACATACTTTTGGAGTTGCAAAACGTGGAACACATCATATAAATTCGACAAATTAGGCGGTAAAGCCACTCGATAAGCAACTTTTCCAATTCTGTCCAAAATCTGATACGGACCAATAAACCTCGGAGTAAGCTTCTTAGACTTTAACGCCCTTCCAACACCGGTTACAGGCGTAACTCTCAGAAACACATGCTCACCGGCTTGGAATTTTAAATATTTTCTTCGCTTATCATGGTAACTTTTCTGTCTACTCTGAGACGCTTTCATCTTTTCTCTGATCAACTTGATCTTTTCTGTAGTTTCTCGAACTATCTCAGGTCCAAACACTACACCTTCACCAGATTCATGCCAACATAACAGAGTCCTACATCTCCAACCATACAATGCCTCAAAAGGTGTCATCCTAATACTAGAATGATAACTATTATTATACGTGAATTTTATCAACGGAAGATAAGTATCCCATGAACCTCCCTGCTCAAGAACGCACGCTCTCAACAGATCTTCCAGCAACTGAATAGTCCTATCAGTTTGTCCATCTATCTGAGGATGATAAGTTAAACTCACCTCAACTTAGTACCCAACGCCTCTTGCAAACTCTTCCAAAACTCTGACGTAAACATAGGATCTTTATCTGACACAATACTCAACGGAGCAACATGCAGCTTCACAATCACTTTAACATAAATTTCTTCCAACTTAGACACCGGAAAACTGATATTGATAGGAATGAAGTGAGTCGACTTTGTTAACCTATCAACAACTACCCAAATTGAATCGTGTCCTCTCGCAGTATTAGGCAACCATGTAACAAAATCCATAGAAATGCTATCACATTTCCATTCTGGAATCTCTAACGATTGCATCAACCCAGCAGGCTTCTGATGTCCAACCTTCGATTTTTGACAAGTCAAACATGCGTACATAAAACATGTTATATCTGCCTTCATTCCAGACCACCAAAACAGCTTCTTCAAATCCTGATGCATTTTCGTAGCTCCCGGATGTATACTCAAATTTCTTCTATGACCTTTTTCAAGGATACTCTTTTTCATATCAGCGTCATCAGGAATGCAAATCCGATCATGCAATCTTAAGACACCATTTTCATCCATCTTGAAATGACTCTTCTCTGGTTTACCACATCCAACCATAATATTTACCAGCTTTACGTATAACTTCTGAGTCTCTCGTATATTATTCAGAATGTCATTATTAATCTTCAACATACCCAACTTTACACTCTGCAATGTCACTTCACAAACTAAACTCATATCATGGAATTGCTCGATTAACTCTAACTCTTTGATCATCATGCCGACATATGTAAAGTATTTCTACTTAATGCATTAACTACAACATTAGCTTTACCCAGATGGTAATTCAAACTAAAATCATAATCTTTCAACAATTCCAACCACCTGCGTTGCCTCATATTCATTTCTTTCTGACCAAACAAATACTTCAGACTCTTATGATCACTAAACACTTCAAATCGAGAACCATAAAGATAATGCCTCCAAATCTTAAGTACGAAGACAACTGCAGTAAGTTCCAAATCATGCGTAAGATAATTCTTTTCATGCACTCGCAACTTCCTCGATGCATACACAATAACCTTATTATTCGGCATAAGCACACCTCCCAAACTCATCAACGGAGCATCACAATACACTACAAATGGTTCATCTGGATTAGGCAATGTCAAAATCGGAGCCGACGTCAACCTCTTCTTTAACTCTATAAAACTCTCTCCGCATTGAATATCCCAAACAAAAGCTTTACTCTTGCAAGTCAACCTAGTCAACGGAAGTGCCAACTTAGAAAACCCTTCAATAAATCTTCTGTAATAACCAGCTAACCCCAAAAAGCTCCTAATTTCAGTAGCCGACCTTGGAGTTTCCCATTGTAACATAACTTCTACTTTAGAAGGATCCACTGAAATATCACTACCTGAAATTACATGGCCAAGAAAACTGACTTCCTTCAACCATAATTCACACTTGGACAACTTCACATATAACTTTTTCTCTCTCATTACTTCCAACATGGTCCTCAAATACTCTTTATGCTCCTCTTCTGATTTAGAGTAAATCAGAATATCATTAATGAACACAACCACAAAACGATCCAAGTACGTATGAAAAATACGATTCATGTACTCCATGAATACTCCCGACGCGTTGGTAACACCGAAAGGCATCACTGAATACTCGTAATGTCTATATCGTGTTCTGGATGCAGCCTTCTGAATATCCTCATCTTTTACTTTGATCTGATGGTAGCCCGACCTCAAATCTATCTTGTTGAATACACAAGCACCTAACAATTGATCCATCAAATCATCGATCCTCGGAAGTGGATACTTATTATTGATCGTCACTTTATTCAACTGTCTATAATCCACTCACAGTCTCATACTCTCATCCTTCTTCTTCACTAACAACATTGGAGCTCCATACGGCGATACATTCGGCCTTACAAACTTCTTCTCAAGTAACTCTTCTAACTGCTTCTTCAACTCTAACAATTCTGACGTAAACATCTTATACAACGCTATAGAAACAAGTCTAGTATCAGGTACAAGATCAATCATAAACTCAACTTCTCTTTCTGGCGGCACAACAAGAATTTCATCAGGAAAAACCTCTAGAAAATCACCTACCACTTACAACAACTTAATCTTAGCTTTGTTCTCAATTGACAATGTCACAATTAATGAAAACATCTGAGCGTCCTCTTTCAACAATTGTTGCAACTCTCTGAAAGACAATAATCCAACTCATTCCTCTTCCGGAGTAGAAAATCTCACTGACTTACGGTAACAATTTATATGAACATAGTTATACTCTAATCAGTTCATACCTAGGATTACATCCATCCCAGTCAACGACAGACAAACCAAATAAACCAAGAAATATTTATCGAATATCGACAAAGGACATTTCAAACACACGAGAGAAGTAGTCACTGATCCCATAGCCGGAATCTCGACGATTAACTTTCCATTCATAGCAGACAACGTAAGACCCAATCTCTTGACACAATCAGCAAAAATGAAACAGTGTGTTGTACCAATATCAATAATAGTAACTAAAGGAATACTATTAATGAAACATGTACCTCTAATAAGCCTATCCTCGCTAGCAATCTGAGTTCCTGCCAATGCAAACACTTTTCCCGTCTGAGCTTTCTCCGGTTTCTGACACTTGCTACCAATGTGTCCCTCTTCACCATAATTAAAACAGATTACATCTTTATGTTTACAGTCATTCACTGTATGCCCAATCTTTCCACATCAGAAACACCTCTTAACCTCAGTAGTACAAACATTACTCTTGTGTCCAGCGTGACCACACTTGAAGCAAACAATACTAGCAGAAGCATCTCCCCCATTAGTTTTTTGACTCGAAGCAATCTTCTTCTTACCTCTGTCAGTCGAAACATTTTAGGCTTGCCACGATTCTGTTTGTGCTTGCCTCTCCTGTCATTCACAATCTTGTAATGAGCATTACTATCTTCTTCAAAGATCCTGCAGCTATCAACCAGATCAGAAAACACTTGAATCTTCTGGTACCCCACAACCTTCTTAACCTCATAACGCAACCCATTCTCAAATTTGATGCACTTAGAGAATTTTGCTTCAACCCCATCATAATGCGGATAAAACTTAGACAATTCAGTGAACTTTGCAGCATAGTCAGTCACTAACATATTTCCCTGCTTTAGCTCAAGGAATTCCACTTCTTTCTTACCGTGAACATCTTCAGGGTAATACTTTCTCAAAAACTCCATGCGGAAAACAACCCAAGTGAACTTTTCACCTGCCGCTTCCAATCTTGCACGAGTATCTAACCATCAGTCATCAGCCTCAAGCGCCAACATATGTGTACCATAGTGAACCTTCTGTGTTACCATATAATCCATCACTTGGAAGATCCTTTCAATCTCCTTCAACCATTCTAATGCTACATCAGGGTCATACTTACCCCTAAAAGTAGGCTGATTCTCCCTATGAAAAGTCGCTAAACTACGAGATCCTTCATTCTCGCCAGCATTCGGTAGGTTCTGCATAACTTGAGTCATTGCTTGCATCGCAACAACCATCACAACATCATTTCTTCCAGCCATCTCAACTTAAACATCAGCACAAGAACAAAGATCAGCACAAAATAACAGTACTCGATTGTTAGACAACTAAGACTCGACACTTGACCGAACATACCAACCTACTCTGATACCACTAATATAACACCCCATTTCTACCTGCAAACAATTATAAATAAATTAGAGTTCAACGAAATAGGGTATCACATTTATTCTTCCTTAAAATAATTCATCACAACATATCAAGTAATAAGTCATGTCTTTACTACACAGCGAAATCATTTAAATCATAATAACTAATCTTAAAATCAATTTCATAAGTAATTCATCAAAATCCAAAAACATCCTCTTTTAAAAGAAACATTTATATCCAATCATAAACAAAACAAAGATTAAATCAAAATCATGCATTCGCTAGTCCCCCCGAAGTGTTACATATCAGAGCGACCAACAACTCAAACCATCAAACAGAGAACTCCTTGCTACTCAGGATTACCTGCATGTTACCAACAGACGGTCACATTCAATAAGAAGGGGTGAGATATCGACAATTATAAACAGGATACAATAATCAGCATATACAAGTTAAAGTCATTCAATCACCCATTCACATCATATACATCATAAACATCGTATCGTCACAACATCTATAACATCTCAATAATTCATTCAACAATGCAATTCAGATGAGACTCGACAATGCATGCATGTGGTACCATTTGGAGCAAACTCCCATCTTAAAAATCATGCCAGTTAAGTGGGCATCTGTAAGACATAAGTTTTCATCTTAATCATCGTGTTTGCCAATCCAGGCCATCGTGTTTGCCAATCCAGGCCATCTTAATAATTCATATGTATGCGGTATGAAAATAACATACAACAAAATCAAACATCATATACATTGTCAATCATATCATCTTAAATCATTTCACATCACATCATCTTAAATTATCATAACATCTTTGGTCATAAGACCTACATCAAAATATACCATCACAGTAGTGTAAAATCATCTTAATCATCTTAGTTTATCATCTCTAAATTCATCATCCAAAATTTTCTAACAACAATCGTTAATAAATCATATTATTATCCTCTAATTCCATCTATCATCAATTACTAATTCTTAGTCATCTTACGAAACGTCAGAAAAAGGAACAGACGCGAATCGATAGGCGAAACGCTACAAAATCACAAAAACGCATCATTGCTGCTCAAACGCGTACCAAACGCGTAACAGCCTCACATACGCGTAACATCATAAGCTCATACAGGTACCATACACAAATGGCCAGAGGGCCTGAAGAATCCACCCTTCATACGCGTAACAGGCGACATAACCACCAGTTGTTACGCGTAACACCTGGTTGTAACACCTCAAATTTTCCCCCTCCTGTTCACCATCATTTGCATTATCATAAGCATGTCATAAGCATGCCATATCCTAGCATTTTGCATAGAAAGATGAGGCATGCCAATCACATGTTCTAGCATAGGGCATATAATCAATCATCTGGAAACTTGAGGTTCTACAAGTCAATAAAAAAGGTCAAGTGACACTGCAAGAGTTCCATAAGGTATCCCTACATCCAATGCAAGCACAAAATCATCCATACAAGTAAAAAAGGGCGAGAGATCATCATAAGGCCAAAGAAGCAACAATTTCCTACACAGATGACTCATGAACTAGGGTTTTTTATTTGGATGGGAATTTCTTGTATCTTTGACCAATTCATGTGGTCAAAGTCCTTTATATGATATTTGAAGCCTATGAATAAAATTTGGTGAGAAAACTCATTGAGGAAGTCAGTCAATTCATCAGTTACTTGTAAAGGAAGAAATTGGTCAAATTGGGCATCTGAAAAGTCAACTGTGGGAATTTAAGGGGTCCAATCCTATTTTTTAGGTCAAGGGATATTCTTAAGGTCAAAAACGATCTTTGGTGGTGTCAAAAATTAAGAATCAAGAGGTTTTGAAAGAGTTTCCATTTTTGGCATGTGACTTGTAATGGAAGTTTGCATTTTTGGCAAGTTTTGCCCTAATCTTCAAAGGCTTCTTTCATGACCAAGATGGCTCCAAATGGATTTTCTTCAAACATGAAAGTTATAGGGCATGCTCTCCCATTTCCAAAAATTACAAGAACTCATCCATAGCATGTGTAGAACTCAAGTTATGATCAAGAGAAGTTTGGTCATTTTTAGGGTTTTACTTCATTTTCAAGTTTGCACCAAGTTGCAAAATGGTTTGTAACTCATTTCCAAGATGATTTATGGGCAAAATAAGTTCACAATATCATCATACATTGCATAAAATGAATTTGGCTCCAAAGAAATTAGCAAATTCGTGCATGGGGAAGCATGATAATCACAAAATGCAAAAAGTGCAAAATCACACAAAAAGCATAATCCATGTTTTCTTTTGATCTAAGTCTAATCCAAGGGTGGAGAGTAAGTGATTGTAAGTCAACACATGCACTTAGGCAAGGGAGAGCACGCACAAGAAATGCTATCACACATCTCATGCCAATTTGCAAAATCATTTGAATCACACTCTTCCCATGTGCAATGCCCTCCAAACCCTAATCAATGATCATTTGTATCCTATATAAGAGAACTAGGGTTTCACTTGATCAAAATTTATCACCATTCTATCACTTTCAAACTTTTTTCATTTTTACAAATTGCTTCGAATCTCTTTCCATACTCACTCATTTCAAAAACTCATTGCACATTCTTCATCCTTGAAGTGTAAGGATCCAGAATCCATCATCAATTCAAGCTAGAAGTAAGGATTTCACAAGGTTCAAGTTCAGTGCAGCTTGCTTCGAATTTCAAGATCTAGCAATTCTCAAGGCTCTAATTGCATTTATTTTGCAATTAGAGTTCATTTGGAGTGGATCTACAGCTTCTTCTTGGATTTCTGAAGGTATTTCAAGATCTGCAAAACTTCAGGTGACTTCAAATTGATCATCCTATTTCTTGTTTTTCTTGTGTGCATCGTGATTCTTGTGATGTGCTGATCATTCTGAAGTAGTTTTTAAGTGGTTTGAATGTGTGTCATGAATGTATGTTGGATCTGATTTTTTATGCAAACTTTAAGTCTTCGATTCAGCTTATTTAGGAATGATTAATGTGTTTTGAGGCTGGATTCATGTTCTATGTGACTTTGTGATCATTTTTATAGATGGCTTGTGCATTTTGGTGGAGTTTTGATGTTTGCAGGTGTGTGGATGGCCGAAGAAGATGATCGACGCTTCTCCGACCGGTGAACTTGCTAATTAAGGTTTTATAAAACCCGGATTGATTGTCAGCCCTTGGATCTTGATTAAGTGGCCATGATTAGTGCTAATTAGGTTTAATTGTTAATTTTAAGTCGTGTCCGTTGGATCTCATTTAATTAATTAGTTTGAATGTGGTGCGTTGGATGTGAATACCTGGGAGTCTTGTTGACCAGTGCGCATAGCCTTTGATTTGCTTGCCTTTGAATCTCAGCCACAAGATCTGATTACTTTTGCTATTTTATTTTGTTTTCTTTTTCATTTAATTGATTTGTTTTGATTAATTCATAAAAAATAGGTATCAATTTCTAAAAAATCACCAAAAATTCATGTGAATCAAATTTAATTTTCTTTAATTTTTTATATTTTTTCTTTTCCATTTATTTTTAGTTTTCGTGGTAGAATTAATTATTTAGTTTAATATTTCTTTTAATTCTTTTAAAAATCCATGCTGTCTTGTTTAATTTTTATCTTGATCATAGATTTGAATTTTGATTTGGTTATTTTTGCTCTGGATTATAGACATAATGTGGTTTGTTAGTGATTTATCTCATGATTTTTAGGAATTTGTATTTCTATTTTTGTCAAGTTGTTTTGTGAGTGAACTTCAAAACCCTAGCTGCAATGTAAGCCTTCCAAAACTCTAATATGCTTCTGATGATGAACTATTCCTTTTGGTATGTTGTTTTTATGATTTTAAGGAACACTTGTGCTTAATTGTGGAATTTTTGAATGCTTTTTTGATTTAATGTTAATTTTCTTGCTTATTTGCCCTAGTTTGTGACATTTGCTTGATTCTTAGGCTAGAAGGGAACTTGTGCCAACTCCTATAGGTTGTTTAAAGACCTTTTGACACGAGTATAGGTCCTTGGTCCTTGTATTATGTTTGCATCTTGATTTGCTTTGGGTTACTTGTTCTTGAAGGTTTTCACACTTGTATGTATGCTCACTCCACTTCTTATGCCTATTTGCTTCTCATGTTGACAATAATTGAAATTGTATGCTTCCTTTCATGATTTCTTTTATTGCTTAGGAACCTCTTTGATATGTTAGGGTTTTAATCTTGAATTGTATGACGCTTGTTTACTTTGTATGCTTTGTGTTATCTCATAGATGTCTTGTTCTTTCATAGTGACTTGTAATGCTTTATGATGAGTTGTTTGCTCCAATCCTTTCATGGTTTTGTATGTGTAGTCATAGCATATGAATGGAGTGTGTTACTTTTGGTTGTGATGTTTTAAATTAATATTTTGCTTGTTTACATCTCATTTGGTTTTAATTGTTTCATCTTATTACTTGTGTATGTTATAACCTTTCCCTGTAGGGGCTCATGGTAAGTGAAGTGTGGATGATATCCACATTTCAAGTCTTTGTCTCATCTTTTATTTTTCTTTTTCATTTATCTCTGTGATGTGCCTTATGCCATCTTGTGATTAACTTCATCTCTTCCCCCTTTAGAAACAACTTATCTCCTTTAGAGGAGTAAGTTGTATTCTAGTTTCTCCTCATCCTTTCTTCTTCTTTTCTTTCTTTCCTTCTTATTAGGATATAATTCAAACCACACTAACCTAGGTTTATCCATGCATGATAACTTTAGGATTAAACTTCCCCCATTAGATTTTTATCTTTAAGATCCTTTTTGGTTCTTTCCCCTCTCATCTCAAAACAAAAATCTAAAAAACTAATAATAGTTGAGGTGACCTCTCCCATTTGTCATTCTCCCAAAGAAAAAGCTAAAAAACACTTATTCACTTTAATTCACAAAAACACTTAATAATACAAACAAGTTAGTGAATTTAAATCCTAATCTCAGGAAATAAGTTTGAGGATCTTCTTCATTCTTGATGGATGATGGGGTCGCGAAACGCAATATGTGTCTAGCGGTATCTGAACTGCAAGCGCACAGCCTATCGAAGTAATATAAAAGATTATCGATCCCACAGGGACTTTATGATCACTTAGTGCTAGAGGGTTTACTAGTTTAGCTAAGGTGGATATTTGTCACGATTTGGTTTTTAAAAATTAAAGACGGAAATTAAATTTTAGTTTTAATAAAATAATAAGAAGACGGTCGGTATGTAATTATATTAACCTAGGCGGGTCGATCTAACCTAAGCTTATAAGGATGGTTCACTTAATCTATTTTGTAGAGATTATCAGTTTAAATACCCTTGACTCACACTCTCGTGGTCTTATCTCAGATCTTACTCCTAAAGCCCTATGCCTGCTCTCGCTAGCCCATAAGTGTTTAGAAGATAATTTTTGAAAACTTAATAAGTTTAATTCATTTTAAAGCGCTCTCGCTGTGTTTAAATCAAATGCCTAACTTTAGTTATCCGGTTAAAATCTCACACTCTCGTGGTCTCGACCTAACCTATTACACTTTTCTTACTCTCGTAACAAAAAGATTAATTTTTATAATAAAAAGTCACAGCCAGAACTTTAAGTTCTTAATTGTTTTAGCCTAGATTCAATTTTACCGATTTAGTGTATTTTAATTACATACCGCCTAATTTAATTAGCTACTCATATTTGTTGTACCAGACAGAAACAGAAACAGACATATATTAAATAAAACATGCATTATAAAATAAAATAAATTTCTTAACATAAATAAATAAATTAATTAATATAAAGGCGAAATTATTAAAACCTGAATAATATAAATTGTAAAACTCCTTCTTCCACAGTCTGGTAAGCTCGGAGTGCGGAACCGAAATCGAAAATAAAATAAACGAATTTCTGAAGGCTGAAAAGAAATTAAATAATAACAATTTCCTAATGTTGGAAATTGTTATTTGGTTTGGTTGGGATATAGAAACTAAACAAGAAATTGCTGGAAAAATAATAAAATAGGTGCAACAAAAATACGGCAGAGCTTCCGCGAGAAAATGCTAAAATAATACTCTGTAGTTTGTAATTCGTATCAAGGCTATTTATAGAAAACAATATTGGGCTTGGGCAGTTGAAAATCCATTGCGTGGGCTTCATTGTTGTTGAGAGAATCCAGCGTACATGCCTTACTGAGTCTGCGGAATAATAGGAACACTTTTGACTTCATGTTGCACGTTTCATGACCAAATCAATTCAAGTAACCCTATTTTCCTTTGTCACGTTCGTGACAAAGGTGTCACGGTCATTTTCCTCATTTAAAGCGCGTCACGGTCGTGACAGCTTGGTGACGATCGTGAGTGTCCCACGTTGGGCGTCACGGTCGTGACAGCTTGGTAACGACCGTGGTTGTTACAAATTATGCAGCATTTGCAGAATTCCTTTCTTCTTCTTCTTTTCATACTTGTTTTTGTTCCTTTCACCTTTTGCTCATGATTTAGCTCTAGAAATGTTATACCTGCAATATGACATAGAAAACTCGAAGAATCGGGTGTTAATACGATAAATGTGCGATAAAACGGCATTGAAACATAGTAATAAAACGATACGATTTCTCGTTATCAAACTTCCCCAAACTTAAACCTTTGCTTGTCCTCAAGCAAATAGTCGGTTGAAAAATGATCGGACAATTTCCATCGACGCATACACATAACAAACCATACGAGGAATCGTTTAGCAAG